>OW240923.1:31372939-31414530 GCA_933207985.1 Pelobates cultripes | reverse complement strand
GGGGATGAGACAAATGAAGGGGCTGGGGAGGGGGGAATGGGACCAAAGGAGGGGCATGGGTGGAGAGGGAATGAGAATAATGGAGGGGTTGGTGAGGGGGAGCGGGAATGAGCCAAATGGAAGGGCTGAGGGTGAGAAAGAATGAGACACATGGAGGGACTGGGGTGGGAGGGAATGAGACAAATGAAGGGGCTAGGGAGGGGGGAATTAGACAAATAGATGGTCTGAGGAAGGGGGAAGAGGAAATGAGACTAATAAACTGGCCTGTGGAGGGAGGAGAGGGAATGAGACAAATGGAGAGGCTAGGGAATGAGACAAATAGATGGTCTGGAGAAGGGAGAAGAGGAAGTGAGACTAATGAAGGAGGCTGGGAGGGGGGGATGAGACAAATGGAGGGGCTGGGGAAGGGGAATGAGCCAAATAGATGGGCTGTGGGAGAAGAAATTAGACAAATGGAGGGTTTAGGGAGAGGAAATCAGCCAAATGGATGAGCTGGGGAGGGGGGAGAGGGGATAAGACAAATGAAAGGGCTGGGGGAAGAGGGAATGAGCCAAATGGAAGGGCTGGGGTGAAAGGGAATGAGACATATGGAGGAACTTGGGGAGGAGAGGGAGTACGACAAATGTAGGGGCAGGGGGGGAGAGAGGGAATCAGAAGGGGTAGGGGAGAGGAAGAGGGAATGAGACCAATGGAGCGGCTTGGGGGGGGTGAGACAAATGGAGGAGCATGGGATGGAAAGGAAATGAGACAAATGGAGGGGCTGGTAAGGGGGGAATGAGACAAATAGATTGGCAGGGGAAGGGGGAAATGAGACAAATAGAGGGGTTGGGGAAAGGGAATGAGACCATTGGAGGGGCTTAGGAGCGGGGGATGAGACAAATGGAGGCACATGGGAGGGGAGAGAAATTAGGCAAATGGAGAGGCTGGGGTATGAGACAAATGGAGGGGGGGATGAGCCAAATGTAAGGACTGGGAGTGAGAGGGAATGAGACAAATTGAGAAGCTGGGGGGGAATGAAACAAATGGAGTGTCTGGGGGTGGAAATGAGACCAGTGGAAAGGCTGGAGAGGGGGAATGAGACACATAGATGGTCTGAGGAAGGGGGAAGAGGAAATGAGACTAATAAAAGGGCCCAGGGAGGGAGGAGAGGGAATGAGACAAATTGAGAGGCTGTGGGGGGAATGAAACAAATGGAGGGGCTGGGAGGGATGAAACAAATGGAGGGGCTGAGGGGGGAATGAGACAAACAGATGGTCTGGGGAAGGGGGAAGAGGAAATTAGACTAATAAAATGGCTGTGGAGGAGATATACTAATGAAGGGGCTAGGGAGGGGGGGAACGAGACAAATAGATAATCTGGGGAAGAGGAAATCAGACAAATGGAGGGATTTGGGATGGGAGAAAGGGAATGAGACCAATTGAGGGGCATAGGGAATGAGACA
The DNA here is from genome assembly GCA_933207985.1 of Pelobates cultripes. Classification (NCBI taxonomy): domain Eukaryota; kingdom Metazoa; phylum Chordata; class Amphibia; order Anura; family Pelobatidae; genus Pelobates; species Pelobates cultripes. Next base: position 31,413,089 of record OW240923.1, on the reverse strand, counting down.
AATGGAGGGGCTGGTGAGGGGGGAATGAGACAAATAGATGGGATGGGGAAGGCGGAGGAAGAAATTAAACCAATGGAAGGGCTTGGGGGGGGGGATTTGACAAATGGAGGGACTGTGGAAGGTGAATGAGCCAATTGGAGGTGTTGGGGAGAGGGAATGAACCAAATGGATGAGATGGTGGAAGGGGAGAGGGAATAAAACAAATAAAAGGGCTGGGAGAAGAGGGAATGAGCCAAATGAAAGGGCTGGGGGTGAAAGGTAATGAGACATATGGAGGGACTGGGCGAGGAGAGGGAATGAGACAAACAGGGAGGCAGGGGAGAGAGGGAATAAGAGTATCAAAGGGACTGGGGATGAGACACATGGAGGGGCTGCGGGGGAATGAAAGAAATGGAGGGACTCGGGGCAATTTTTGATAGGGTGCGGAAGTTGAATGTACTACAATCTCAGCGTTCACAAACATTTTTTCTTATGTGTGTGCTTGTGTGTATATACACACACCTAGTTAAAAACCTGCTATTACCTTCCAGTCAAGTTTTTTTGTTAAATTGTGTTGCAAGTTCAAGCTACTGTTGTAAATGCAGGTGTTATATCATCTTTATGTCATTATTTCTGATAGCCATAAAACAAGATACAGTTGCAAGAAAAAGTATGTGAACCCTTTGGAATGATATGGATTTCTGCACAAATTGGTCATAAAATGTGATCTGATCATCATGTGAGTCACAACAATAGACAATCACAGTCTGCTTAAACTAATAACACACAAAGAATGAAATGTTGCCATGTTTTTATTGAACACACCATGTAAACATTCACAGTGCAGGTGGAAAAAGTATGTTGCCACCAAATACGGTCGTATTTAAAAAACTAAAAATCCTACAGCGAAGAGCTTTATATTGTGAGAATCACAACACCACCCAGACCTACATTTTGATGCATAGTATGTCTCTGAAATATTAACAATGAAGGCACAGTCGCAGTTTAGAAATTGCCCTTCAAATTTGAGCTGGCTAGAGTGGAGTTTCAATGAATGTCAATGGACAGCGTGAGTTGCAAACAAATGGTCATATTGTGAAAACTATCAGGACTATGGCTTAGCCATGGACATGTTTAGTGGCAGCAGGGGTAGCTGAACGTTTTGATATAAGATTTGTGTAGGTGGGTTTGAAAATGAGGGAGTGGAGGCAGTTTAGAAATCATGTCCTGATTTTTCAGCTTTTGCCAGCTCCCACTCTAGTTTTGAACATTTTGCCATTCATTCCTATGGGACCAATTTCGCCACAAGAATGACGATATTCCGCGAACCATTTGGTGAAACGTTCCACAAAGTAATAGCAATCCACACGTTTCGGTCTATTTCTGTCTATGTAGTGTAAAAACTGTGGGAGGAATTAGGGTGGTAAATTTGGCTATAATAATAATAATAATAATATAAATGTGAGATAACATTAAGTGGTCTTGCTATGCAACACTTAATTTACTGACTGTGTTATTAAACACATTTATTGTACTTTAAAAAAGAAAAAAACACTATAGTGTCAGAAATACAAACATGTCTTGGAATGCAGGCTCAGGTTCCCAGCCCACCTCAGATTGCTTTGAAAAGGTGAATTTACTAACTTTTTGTCCCGCGCTGCACCGGTCTCGCCGTGGCATGCTCCACCTGGTTCCACCTTCATGGCTGAGATTATCGGTTTTGATGATCCCAGCCAATCCAATACTTTCCCATAGGAAATGCATTCACATGGGGAATATTGAGCGTTTACATTAAAAAAACCTGAAGGGATGGGCTATAGACACCAGAACAACTACATTAAAGGGACACTATAGCTTAAGGACAAATTAGAGCTGCGGAATTCTTTTATACACTCAGACACACCAACAATATGGAGCTTCTAGAAAAGAGGACATTAGGATATAAAATAGGAACAGAGGAATTTGGGCCCAAAATAAAGATTATCCATCCTAAAGAGGTACACCTGGGAGTTATATTGATGGGTAAAAAAGTCCACTATTGCTTCTCCACCACCTCTTTTGCCATACCTAATGTATGACTGTCATTCCTATCTGCTACAGTTTAGATGTGGCAGGCTGAACATGAAAAGTTGCAGTCTCTTTTTCCAGGATTGGTGGAGTGTTAAAAGCTCTAAACGAATGTGATTGAAAATTTAATTTTGTATCATTTTCTCCTTAAAGAGTTAATAGTCTTTCTATGATTATAAATCCAGCGCTCTCTGGGGTGACATTTTTGGTCTTAGCGATAAAGAGCTTGGCCTCTCTCAGGACTTTTGAAGTCAACCAGATGTACAAAAACAACGCCTGGAACTCACCATACCATTCCTCCTCTATATAGTTTGGATTTTTAATGATGTTTGCCAGTTAAAAATAGAGCCTACGCAATCATTGTTGTGTTTGTGCCATCTACAACAGATTGCTTTTTCATTTTTTCCCCCTTTCCTCCTTCACTGCATTGGAATTAAAAAAAAAATACAGACCGTGAAATGTTAAGAAGCAAAAAGAGATCACACCAAGTGCTTCACATTTACTTAATATATCTCCAGGCTGACCCCTAAGATCTTGTATTAAAAGGAAAAAAAAAAACAAACAAAAAAAACACAAAAATGGAAAAACCCTCTAGCCAACAGCAAACCCAGACTAAAAATCAATCACCATCACATAAATATCAACTGTAAGTAGATCTTTAGTTAAATTGTTCATTTACAAGCTTTATTTTATTAAGGAAAAGATAGGTGGGGGCATCTGGAAAAGAGAGGAGCAGAGAGAAATAGCAGCTATGGTCTGTGTGTCTGCAAATGCAGATAAAGAATTACATTTAACACATTTTCACAGAAACACCGTCTTTACGAAAAGCTGAGAAGAGAAAGTTTAACTTTAATATGCATTGGACTTCTCCAGGTGCCTACTGCATGCAAGGCCGGACTGGGAATGAAAAGCAGCCCTGAAAAATAATTCTATACCAGCCCCATAATGCATCGCGCCAGCATAGTGTGCAGATATGAAAGGGGAAAGAAAAACCTGAAAACTGAAAACTATCACTCAAACGTGAAAGAAAGCCCTCATAGGGCTTCAAAATAAACAAAAGAGCGGGTTTGTTGTAAGCAGACGTGCATTTGCATAAAATCAATGTTTCAGTCCAACTATCTTGACATAATTGGACAGAAATTGTAAATGTATGTTATTGCACAGCAGTAAAAAATAAATAAAAATGATGTTATCTTGCTTATTTTTTATTTTATTTGGCTGACAATTCAACGACAATTTAATTCCCACTGGAAAGCATTGGGAGGCTATTGCTATTGCTATGTGTGACAAAACGCTGCGCTTCATCGCACCAATCAGTACCTCCTCATAGAGATGCATTGCATCAATGCATCTCTATGGGGAGCGTTCAGCGCCTCCATGCAGAGCGTGGAGATGCTCAACATAGGTGCTGGACTAAGAAGCAGCTCTAGTGGCCGTCTGAGTGACTGTCACTAGAGATGTTCCTAGGCAGCAAGGTAGCATTTACAGTGCTCATCATACAGGGACAGGCTATAGACACCAGAACCACTACATTAAACTGTAGAAGTTCTGGTGACTATAGTGTCCCTTTAATATGAAGTCTTCCTCACACCGGTCGACTCTAAATTACTGGGAGAGCAGGAGACACAAGTGAAGATGCATTTTGTTTGTGTCTTTTTCCCTCAAGCCCCTTTCTCTTAGCCTCAGCCCCTTTGTCTCTTTCTCCCCTTCCCCAGCCATTCTGTGTGTCTCTTTCCCCACAGCTCCTTTGTGTTTCCCATTAGTCCCCCCCGGCCCCCATTAGTCCCCCGCAGCTCTCAATGTACCTTGCTGTAGCGTGACCGAGCAGGCAGACCGCGGTGGAGGAGCTCCTGCTCACTGTACCCGGTCTGACACAAAGCAGTTCTGTGCTCTCTGTGAGCACTTCCTGTCAGACCGTGTAGGAGAACAGAAGTTATAAGGGTTGTTGTCATTAGCCAGGCTAATATAGCTTGGTTGCTTCATCTAAGTGTTGCTTCTAAGTGTGTGGTTGGAGATATTCTGGAGAGTGTTGCTTCTAAGTGTGTGGTTGGAGATATTCTGGAGAGTGTTGCTTCTAAGTGTGTGGTTGGAGATATTCTGGAGATAACCTGGAGGTAATCTGAGGTAATTAGGAGGATAAATAAAAAGTTAAGATTCGTTTGATTTAAATTATTCACCTCATTGGAATGGCAGACTTAGTTCAATGTAATAGTTGCTATGCATTTGTTTCACGATCCACTTTTTGGAGGTTTGGTTGTTCTCTATCTTGCGGAAGGAGATTGTATTCTTGAAGTCTGAGATTTGTAAATTATCTGGTAAACAAACTCAGACTGGAACTGCTGCAAAGCTACTGCCGCAGAGACATACTAGGAATGGCAGATGGATTACTGTAGGATCTGGTAGACTTAGAGTTGTGGATAAAAGGCATATTGCACAGTCTGTTGCTCTACATAATTCATTTTCTGCACTTTCACAGTGTAATGGTGTTATGGAGAGAGGCACTGAGGCTAGTGGTGTTGTGGAGAGAGGCACTGAGGCTAGTGGTGTTGTGGAGAGAGGCACTGAGGCTAGTGGTGTTGTGGAGAAAGGCTTGGAGACTATGGTGAGGCCTAATAGAAAGCAGTTGTTGTTGGGGGATTCCATCATGAGGTGTGGAGATGGACAATGGTGGTCAATGGTGGTCTCGTGAGGTTCCTAAAGCTACTGCTCACAGAGACAGGAGACGTATCTGTAATATTGTTAAGCGAGCAAAGCAGGAAGGGGAATTGGATGTACTTGTCCATCTAGGGACAAATGACTTGGCTTGCAATGAGGTTTCAGAGGTTAAGGAAGTTTTTAGTGTTTTTGCCAATGATTTACGGCAGGTTGCTTCCACACTATCATTCTCTGAAGTTCTGCCTCTGCATAACACTCAGAGCGACAGGCGGATGCGTATTACGGACTTTAACTTGTGGCATGGTGAATGGTGTCGGGAGCAAGGATTTGGCTTCATTTCTGATGGTAGCTCTGTTTGGAATGGAAATAACCTGTACAAAAAAAGATGGTTTGCATCTTTCTCAAAAGGGAACAAATGTTCTCAGTGAGCAGTTCAGAGGTTTTGCTAGGATGTATTTAAACTAGGAGGGAGGGGGGAGAGGGCAAAAGGGTGATAAAACATCAATCCAATTGTCCCCCAAAATAAGGACAGAAGGTGCCTGTAGCAAGTGTGTTAAAAAATGATAAGCTTCGAGTCATGTCTACAAATGCTCGCAGTTTAGGGAATAAGATCCATGAACTTGTGGCAATAATGGCAACTGATAGTGTAGATTTAGTCGCTGTTACTGAGACATGGTATAATGAGAAAAATGACTGGGACATAGCAATACCAGGGTACTCTTTGTATAGAAAAGACAGGGAAGGCAATAAAGGGGGAGGGGTGGCCCTGTATGTGAAGGATAGCATAAAATCTAGCCTGATAAAAGTTAGTGAGGCGAACATAGAGTCCGTTTGGGTTACGTTAGAATTTGGTAATCACACAGTAACTCGTGTAGGTATGATTTATAGGCCCCCAGGACAAATTGAAGAGTTAGATAATCTACTAGTTGAGGAAATAACTAAAATGACAATGAAGGGGGAAGTTATCATCATGGGTGACTTTAATCTTCCTGATGTGAATTGGAAAACAAAAATAGCTGCTTGTGCCAGGAGCACACATATTCTAAAGTCCCCACTGGGATTGTCTCTAAAACAAGTCGTTGAGGAGCTAACTCGTAAAAAGGCCATACTAGATTTAGTGTTAACAAATGGAGATTTGGTATCAGATATTACTGTAAGTGAAAGTTTAGGGTCCAGTGATCATCAGTCAGTGTGGTTTAATATAAGAACAGTGACTGAGCCATACCACACAAAAAGAAAAGTTTTAGACTTTAGAAAAACAGACTTTTTTAAAATTAGAATATGTGTAGAGGAGTCATTATCAGCCTGGAGCAATTTAAATGGAGTCCAAGAGAAATGGGATTATTTAAAAGTTGCACTACTGAAGGCAACAGAAAATTGCATTAGGCTTGTCAGTAAAAGCAAAAAATTCAAGAAACCATTGTGGTACTCCGCAGATGTGGCCAAAATAGTGAAAAACAAAAAGTTAGCATTTAGTAATTATATAAAAAAAAAAAAAAACAGAGTGAGGAAGACAAAATGATCTATAAGATTAGGCAGAAAGAGGCTAAGTAAGTTGTAACGGCTCCCCCGGTATGCGCGGGGTTACAGCCGTAGGAGACATTCCCTTGCCGAATACAGAGGCAGCCACAGAGAGCTCCAAAGCACCGAACAGTCGCCGTACGGACGAGGCAGTTTCCCAAGTAACCGAACAGCAGACGTACGAACACACTATTTCTCCCGAACAGCCACCAGGTGAATCAAATATTCCTCCAAACAGTCGAACACGCATACTCCATAAGAATAATCCCCCCAAAGACGAGACACAGCTCCGTATTGAGGGTCAGCAGGAATCTGTTTAATGAGGGCTACCTGCCCGGCTTTTATGAAAGTCTCCCACCTGGTGGACACTCCCCTAGGGGACCAAATGGGGGACTGCGACAAGGACATCGTAACAACCAATCACAGAAGACACAATTAGCCATTCCCCTTTTCTTGCCCAGAACCCTCTGCTCTGCCTGGGGAGATAATTGTGAAGTAATTCAATTATCTCCCAGGACAGAGCCTAAACGCCATTTTGAGGGATAATACAAAAATACATAAAAATACATAACTGTTACATTTTACAAGATATTACAGGCATTCAACAGGTCCCCAGATAGCTAGGATCTGAGCGCACCAAAGTACCGAATAGCGCTCAGATCCTATACACACAGTCAAATCGCCGTGGAGCCAAAGTGTTCACACAGTCAGTTTTCATACGAATGGGCTTTATGTCCTTCACACCAAAGGCAGCAATTCTTCTTTAGAATTACATTTTTAAAAAAGCTATACACACAGTGTGACATTACTTAACATGTTATAAGTTAATGATCAAGTGTCTCACTTCTGCTCTGTATAACAAGCAACAATCAAGTTTTAAAAGTTCACAAAAACATGTTATCAAGTCCCTGTAGGGAAGTCAACATATGCAAACTTTGGTCACTCTACAGCTTATCTGCTTTTTGAATTTGATATGTACCAAGAATATAGCTGGGGAACATACAGCCATTTGGGCGTGTAGGGAATGATTTACAGAGGAAATGGTTGCAAAGGCTTAGATTACAAGGTAAGAATAGCAGGAATTAAACCTTTCCTTTAAAAACGATTCTGGCTCCGAAAGAGCTTTACATCTTTTTTAAAAAACATCATAAGCTGGATTTTTTCATCATTGAGTCACTTGGCAAATATACTCTAGTGTCTACGGACACACACAAGGTTTAATCACTAAACAGTAAATTGTAGGGAAGAAAACCCATATTGAAAAAATTTAAGCTAAAACAGTCGACTGTAACAATAGCGGACATGAAGAGTTTTCTCTTGTCTAAATGTTGTGAATTGGTTTTCATTACAGTTTGGCGTTAATGGATTTTGAGAAAATATAAAGATAATAAAGATATGCTTTTAGGAATGGCCTTATTTGTGTTTCTAAAGTTTTCAATACTCTCCAATACTCAATGTATTTTGAAATTTATATTTATTTATTTATTGTGTGGTTTAATATATTTGGTATCACCATTCCCAGTTAAGTGTGAGATTGGATTACCTTACATTCACTTGCCCCTCAACCATCCAGATTTCATCAGAACAGTACCATATGTCTGGGTCCTGTCCTACCATCCTGACTTTGTCCACAAAAAGTGTAGTGTGAGCACATTATTAGAGGCGCTTGTGATGTACTCAGGACATAGGCATCCTATAGAGTGCTCTCTGCATGGTCTGCCCTCAGTGGTCTTGCCAGCTTGATTGGCAGGTAAACTGGTATACATTCATGCCAAGCTGACCTACCAGTAATTTGGGCAGACTCGCCCCCTTTCCAGATGGGTCCATCCAAAGGCATAACTATAATCCACTGGGCCCTGGTGCGAAAATTGCCTTGGTGCCCCCCTCCCAGGCCCCCCTATGTGCCTCATTCCCTCTGCCCCACAGCCTCTCCATGTGTCCCATTCCCTCCCCCCCTCAGCCCCTCCATGTGTCCCATAGGCTCCTCCTCCTCCAGCCCCTTCATGTATCCCATTCCCTCTCCCCTTAGGCCTTCCATGTTTCCCATACCCTCCATCTCTCACCCTCCCCTCCCTGAATCCCATACCCTCCATTTCCCCCTCCCCTCCCTGTGTCCCATACCCTCTCTCTCTCCCACCCTATTAAAAGGCAAACATCTGCCTCCTCCCAAAACCTGACAAAGACCATAATGATCCTAGCCATTTCAGACTCATATCAATTCTGAACGTGGACCTAAAATTACTGACCAAAGTTATGTCAAACAGGATTAAACCTTACCTGGAATCCCTAATCCACCCAGACCAAGTGGGGTTCAATCCACATAGGCAAGCGTCTGATAATACCTGCAAAGCCATTTACCTAATTTGTTCACCCAACATAGGAATATACCTGCAGAAATAAAATCACTTGACGCCGAGAAGGCATTTGTTCGCCTTCTCTGGCCATTCTGGATCCGGATCCTAACAGAATTTGGGTTCCCACCACCCTTTTTATTCTTTATTGAGGCCATATATCACCACTCACAGGGACCCCTTCTCCTCCCTAACATCCCACCACCAATATGTGCAGTTCTGAAAGGTACGGTTGCCCTCTGTCACCCCTCCTCCTTGCCCTGTCCCTGGAGCCACTGCTCCAGGTGATATGGTCCAGCCCAGGGCTAGAGAGTATCACAGTTTGGGTGGACAAACTATACAAGACCAATTATACGCCTTTACTACATAACGCATGGCTGGACATGGAGAGGTGGGGCCCCATGGGCATCTCTTGGCTGGGCCATTTAGCCTCGGTCAGAATTAACCTTCTCCCAAGGTTCCTATAGGTCTTCAAAATGCTTCCAATCCCCTTCCGACAGACAGACTGATAGCCCTACAGTCAGCAGTGGACACATTTATCTGGGTGTGACACAAACGTTCTATGTCCCCCACAGACAAGGAGGACTGGGCCTGCCCAATTTCTTACACTAATTCTATGCCACTCAATTTGGTGCAGATCCAACAATGGCATCTACTGATTTTCAAGAAGAGGTAAGTGGACCTAGAGCACTCGATATTCGGGTGGGACCACCCCTCCCATTATATATGTGGCTACCCAGACAGCATAGATCTCTACATACACCTACGGCCCCCACAATAACACATGCCCTGGACATGTGGGACAGATTCAAAGACAAATTCGACCTGTCTTCCTCTCTCCCATAACTCTATACTGAGAAATAAATTATTTCCACCTGGCTTCACTCCCCAAACCTTTGCTAGAATCGAAGAGAAGGATATCTCCAGACTTGGGAACTTATACACTAACAATGACATTGTGGACTACAACGACCTCCCAGACAGTTCTAAACTCACTACCTTTGACTTCTTTAGATACGTTCAATTACGCAGTTTCGCATCCATCATTCGACAAGCAGACACAGCTTCCCTCTCCACATTCGAACAAGATTGCGTGGGTTCCCCAGGCAGGAAGGGACAAATATCAGAAGCGACGGCATTCCTCACCATCTGTGTGACACACAAGGAACAGGCATTCACAATGTTCTGATGGTAATACATGCCCCAGCGGTTGGCCATCATGCACCGGTCACTTTCGAACCTTTGTTGGAAATCATGCAGAGATGGGGGACATTTCACCACTGTTGGTTGACATGCCTCAAGATACAACTGCTGTGGCACAGCATCATCTCAGTACTTTCCAGAGTGCTGGTTAGACCTTGCCCAAGAGATCCATGGACTTTCCTACTCTCCAAACCCATAGAACCCTCCACAAGGGCTGAAAACAAACTGATAGCATGTATAGCCCTGGCAACACGTAGAGTTGATCCCCACACCGTTCCCATAAAAAGTAATGGTTACTCTCACGTAGACTCCGTGGCAGGACACAAGGAATAGAGAGGAAGCAATGATAGAGAGGAACCAGCAATGGTACATAGACCTATACCCAACTACCACAGTTGGCACAACCACTCCTCTAGTATACCAAGTCCTCTGGTATGCACCCTCATAACATTCACCTACAACTCAATCCTAAAACAACCACGCTGGGATTCATAGGAGACAAGGTTACCTAATCCATATATATATATATATATATATATATATATATATATATATATATATATATATATATATATATATATATATATATATATATATACACACACATACACATATACATACACACACACATACATCAACAAGCAAAGCCAGTCTCCCAAAAGGCTGGGGAAGTTCAACCCCCCCACCCCCTCAGAGGACAATAGCTCTGCACCTGAGGTGCTACATATTAATGTCATTGTAACCTGACCCCCTTTGGATCTAGTCAACTGGAATTGTAACCCTCTTAACACTTGTACTGCACATGAAACCTTGTCTATTCAATGCCCTGAGGGTCTGCGCTACCCTTACTGTATTTACTATTTTCCATGTTATTGTGAAAAATAAAACCTTAAATAAAGAATAAAAAAAAAGAAACAATCAATGAGGAGCATTGCTCAATTGGGTTTCTCACTGACTGATGCTACAGTCAAGATGGCAATGTTAGTGACAATGGGCTGAGCTACATCCTGGCACACTACACGGGAAGGGTGTTGGCACAACTTGGGGAATGGGACTTGGAATCCCTCGGTCCTGTATTTAACAGACATACATACATGAGTCAGATGAATCTGAGTGGTGGAGGTAGAGACCATGTCACTGCTTTCATATGTTAGTAGCCTGTCTAGCCTACATGTCTATTAAGCAAATTAGCCCACTGTGACAAAGTAATACAGTATGGTAGGAGTGAATAATAATATTACATTATTTAACCAGGAGGGATACATATGCTTTTTGTTAAAAAGTAAAGGCATTTAGTTTTAACTCGATACGTGCATGGATAACTGAGGTTCCGTATGCTTCCAGGATTAAATACCTTAACTATGCTGCACATCAGGATTCAGAATGGGGGAAATTAAATTGTTAAGAGTGGGCCTTAGCACCTGCACAATTTTTTGTTTTGCCCTCTATCACCAGTTATATATGTTGAACAGGGAAGAGTGAATGTTGCCCTCGTTGGTCCAAGCTTTTATAGTGCACATTAGCACAGAGGAAGTTTGACAGGTATTTGACATGGCTGAATTAATGTATTCCGAACTCTCTATAAGAACTTGTTGTGAGAAGAGCTGACAGATGGGTCACCCAAGCTGGAAACTTTTAATTTTGTATACGCAACCAAAGAGAAAGGGGTAAAAAAATAAATACATATTGAATGAGGTTAATTTCAATAAGCCTTTTTCTTGGTTCCCATTCTGGCAAAATATATCAATAAGGCAGTTTATATATCTTCATTAACTTTTGTGTGCCAAGTCTTCTGTTTTTTGGCATCTCCATTTGGGAGATTTCTATCTGTTTTATATGCAGGAACTGAGAATGTGGTTTGGTACACACTGCTAGAAGAAGATTACAGTTAGTAGTAAGAGTAAGATGACACTGATGTAGCAGAGGTTCTGGAGTCCTAATCTCAAATTCCTTTCCTAGGTCTCCACCTTCAGTTGTAGACCTTTCAGTGGTGTATTTCGACATTACCAGACTGTCTTGTGTAAACACAGCATTTAACCCCTTAAGGACACAGCTTCAGAAGCTTGACTTACGCTTAATGACACAAGCAATTTTTGCATTTTCTTGCTGTTTGCGTTCAACTGCAATTTGAATCTCTCTCATTTATTGCACCGACACATATTATATACTGTTTTTTAAAGGACAGAAAGGGCTTTAATTTGATATAACATATATATATATATAAATGCTTACTTATTATAAAAAAAATACAGAAAAATGCAAAAAAAAAGAAAAATATTGGGTTTTTTTAACAGTTTTTGCAATAATAATGTGTGCATAATTAGTGCAGGTTAAGAAAAGTAATTAAAAATAAATTTCTTTATTTGTTCTGATTTACAGAATATATAATGTGTCTGGGATTTTAAGTTTTTTTTGGTAGTTACAGGTCACAAAGCACAAGGAGTAAAATAAACTTTTAATGTGGAGCGATTTAAGAATTTGGTATGTTTGTCTTGTAAGCTTAATAGCCATAAAAGAAAACAAAATTGCCACACAAAAGTATATATTTATATAAAGTAGACATCACGGGCTATTTACCTAAGGTTGTTTTGACACTTTCTACGTAGCCATTTCACCGCTAACCTCTGCTAAATATTGGAGTAAAATTGTGTTCTTTTTGGTTTTTGGCACACAAACTTATAACAGAGAAATTCTCGTGTATATTTTGTAAAGTTGGTGTGTGCTATTCCTGTACAAAGTTTTATTTTGTGTTCAGTTACATCTGCTGAGTAAAATGACACCCCATTGTATGTCTTTTGCACTATTTCGTGAAGTTACAGTGCCATACAGGATACCTGTCCTTTTCAGTATTCACAGTAGAATTTTGAGAGATGGATTTAATAAGCCTTAGCTTCCATTTTGGGGTATTATAACAGTTTGGCTGTTCAAAAAACCCCCACAAAGGCCTACCATTTGTAAAAGTAGACACTCCAGGGTATCTAATAAGGTGCATATTGTGCCTTAACATGCCCCCATTTTTTCACCAATATATGCCAAAGTATGTGGTAAAAAATAATTGTGTGCATTTTTTACATACGGATTGCATTTTTGCTGGGCGTTTTGTATATTTCATATGTGCCACCAAGTTCAAACCCCCCAAATTATGCTCAGCTAAGTCTTCTGAGTAAAATGACACCCCATATGAATGTCTTTGGCACTATTTCGTGAAGCTACAGTGCCATATAGGAGACCTGTCCTTTACAGTATTCATAGTAGAATTTTGAGAGATGGATTTAATGAGCCTTAGCTTCCATTTGGGGTATTATAACAGTTTGACTGTTCAAAAACCCCCCACAAAGGCCTACCATTTGTAAAAGTAGACACTCCAGGGTATCTCATAAGGTGCATATTGTGCCTTAACATACCCCGATTTTTTCACCAATATATGCCAAAGTATGTGGTAAAAAAATTATTTTGTGCATTTTTTTACATACGGATTGCATTTTTGCTGGGCGTTTTGTATATTTCATATGTGCCACTAAGTTCAAACCTCCCAAATTATGCTCAGCTAAGTCTTTTGAGTAAAAATACACCCCCAATGAATGTCTTTGTCACTATTTTGTGAAGCTACAGTGCCATATAGGAGACCAAGCCATATCCGCTTTTACCAAACTTTGAATTTTGACGCTGGGCCTATGTGCAATTTCCAAGCATCTTCGCAGGTTTTAAATTCAAACTACCCCACAAAGGCCTACCATTTCTTAAAGTAGACACCCCAGGGTGTTTCAAAAGGTATAGTTTGAACCTTAGCGTGGGATCATTTTTCCGCTGGTTGTACCAGATGTAGTGGTAATAAGCGTTTTTTCTGCCTTTTTGACATACAAAGTGAGTTTGCACAGTATATTTTGCAAACCTTATCTGTGCTACGACTGTATAATACTTCATATGTTGCTCAGCTATGTCGGCTGAGTACAGCAATACCCCCGTATGTACCTTTGCCAGGTATGTGTGGATATCGGAGGGGCACATTTGGGACACAGCCATTCCAGTTTTTTTCAAACTTTGAATTTTTATGCTGTGCCTATGTCCCATTTTAGAGTATTTTACCAGGCTATCTAATCCAAATTCCCCATAAAGCCATACCATTTCTTAAAGAAGACATCCCAGGGTATTTCAAAAGGCATATTTTGAGCCTTAGCGTGGGATCATTTTTCCGCTAGCTTGTACCAAGTGTAGTGGTAATAAGCATTTTTTCTGCCTTTTGACATACAAAGTGAGTTTGCGCAGCATATTTTGCAAACCTTATGTGTGCTATGACTGTATAATACTTCATATGTTGCTCAGCTATGTCGGCTGAGTACAGTAATACCCCCGTATGTACCTTTTCCAGGTATATGTGGATGTTGAAGGGGCGCATTTGAGACGCAGCCATTCAGTTTTTTTCTAACTTTGAAGTTTTACGCTGTGTCCATGTTCCAATTTGGAGTAGTTTAGACGGTTGGTTATTGAAACTTCCCACAAACACATACTATTTATTAAAGAATACACCCTGGGGTAATTCAAAAGGCATATTTTGAACCTTGGCGTGGGATCATTTTTTCTCTAGTTTGTTCCAGGTGTAGTGGTAATGAGCGTTTTTAAAATGTATTTTTTTACTTTTTGAAATGTTTTTTACTTTTAAAAACTAGTTTTTAAACTTTTGTTTTGCTTATAAATTTTTTTTTAAACTTTCCTAAACTTTCTTAAAACTTTTTTACAGATTTAACATTTTTCTAAGCTATTTTTTTTACTGTTAACCCCTAACTAGCAGTACACAGCACTAACAGTAAATTCCCCATTTTCCCATAACTCCCACCCACCCCAGCTAGCAAAATATATAGTTATAAAATATTTTAATTAATTAATTAAATAAATTGAACCCCTGAGGGTTAAAAAATAAATAAAAAGTTAATCCTCAGGGGTTAAAAAAAATTAGATCACAGTATAATACTGTGATCTCTATTTGATCGCTGTAGGCAGTGATCAACTGGCAGGGAAGGGGTTAATTTTTATTTGGACTAGGTAAAGTGTGTTTTTTTTGTTTTTTTTACTTAAATGTTATTAAAACATTTTTTAAGCTTAATTTTTAACTTTTTAAAGTTTCTTTTAAAACTTTTTTTAACGTTAACCCCTAGTTAGCCTAACGCCAAATCCCCCAATTCCCCACTAACTTCCACCTACCCCAGCTAGCTAAATATATAATTAAAAAATAATTTAATTAATTAATTTAATTAATTTAACTCTTGAGGGTTAAAAAAAAAAAGAATTAACCCTCAGGGGTTAAAAAAAAATTCAGATCATAGTAAAATGTAATCCCTGCCAATTGATCACTGTAGTCAGTGATCAATTGGCAGGGAAGGGGTTAATTTTTTTATTAAAATGGGTAAGGGGGGGGGACTTTAAATAACCTTTATTTTTTTAAACAGCAGGGGGCAGGATCAGCACTGATCCGGCTCCCTGCACTTCACACTGAACCCGGAAGTGCAGGGAGCCGGTAGGTGAGTATACAGAGCACATGTGCTCGCTCTGACTTGCGGTCAGAGTGAGCACATGTGCTGGGCAGACTGACCGGGTGCTCCCGGTATGCCTCTAATGCAGAGGCATACCGGGAGCACCATTAACCCCGCGATCGCCGCGATAGCGGCGATCCGGGGTTAATTTTACCGCGTGACGGACGAGGTCCGTCACCCGTCGTTAAGGGTCTCCCCTCTGTGACAGACCTCGTCCGTCACCCGTCCTGAAGGGGTTAAGAAAAGCAAGGCTAGGTACATAATGAAATACAGGCCTGGGACTTCATCAGTACATGTTAGTATGCCTTTAGAATGCCTTTGTTGTTGATCAATTGGTCTTATCTTGTTGTTCTGTTTCTGTGCAGTTTCCTTGTCTGGTCTTATTCAGTCACGTGGATGACCTGTCTGTTAAAGCAACTCTGTCACTTTCCAGGTTTTGTTTTTAAAAAAAACATTTTGTATCTCTATTTCTCCATTTTTATTTTTTGAAATTTACCATAGTTTTATTTTTATCACAGTTCTATTTCAGTTAATGACACTGTAGGCACCCAAACCACTTCAGCTCATTGAAGTGGTCTGGGTGCAAACTCCCATCACATTTAACCCTGCAGTGGTAATTATTGCAGTTTTTCTAAACTGCAATAATTACCTCTGAGGGTTAACTCCTCTGAGGGTTAACTCCTCCTCTAGTGGCTGTCTACCGGAATTGAAACAGACTTTTGGTTCGTTATCTGACGCTGGACGTCTTCACGCTCTGCATGAGGACCCCCAGCGTCAGATTTTCCCCAAAGGAAAGCATTGTCGCACGTGCTCTATATAGGTTTCCCCCATCGGCAGACAAGGAGCGTGGGCAAACCTGGGCCAGCACCGAGGGACATCAGGAGGGGGCCTTGACAGAGGGGGAAGCTATAGTGCCAGGAAAACGAGTTTGTTTTCCTGGCACTATAGTTTCCCTTTAAGCAAATTTATCCATAATCCAGCATTCAAAAGCATCCAACAGATGGGTAAACTGCAGACTTTATGGATAGAGAAGAACAAAATGGCAGCACCCAGGTCTTCAGGTGCAAGAAAGAAAAGATAACAAATATAAAAGGCGAGTAGCAAGGAAGAGAATATAATCATTCCAAATACAAGGGGCATAAGGGAAGGAAAAGTGAATAAATAAATAAAAACATAACTGTGCCATTTTAAAGGGACACTATAGTCACCAGAACAACTACAGCTTATTGAATTTGTTCTGGTGAGTAGAATCATTACCTTCAGGCTTTTTGCTGTAAACACTGTCTTTTCAGAGAAAATGCAGTGTTTACATTACAGCCGAGTTATAACATCACTGGCCACTCCTCAGATAGCTGTTAGAGATCCTTCCTGGGTCATGGCTGCCTAAAATGCATCCAAACATTCAGTGTCTCCTCCCTCTGCATGCAGACACTAAACTTTCCTCATAAAGATTCATTGATTCAATTTATCTCTATGAGGAGATGTTGATTGGCCAGGGCTGTGTTTGAATCATGCTGGCTCTGTCCCTGATCTGCCTCTTTGTCAGTCTCAGCCAATCCTATGGGGAAGCTTTTTTTTTTTAGGCAAACAGCATGCAGAGTTACAGCTTCTGGCTTGAATACAGTATCTCCTATTTAAACCTATATTAATGGAGGCATGAGGGGCCCAGGGGGGCTAGATGGTGGTCTTAACACTACAGGGTCAGGAATACATGTTTGTGTTCCTGACCCTTTAGTGATCCTTTAAGTTCATCGTGCCCTAGCAAATTGTCCTAGCAAATCTATTTCAGTCATGTTCTAATGTATAAAGTCCAGAGTACTGCACACAAGTGAAATGTACATTGTAGCTCTGTACAAGGTGGTCCGCCACCCATACATGATTAAGGTCTAAAGGTCGAAACGTTGTATCGTTTTGATCTTCAATAAATATCTTTACCTTCACCCTACTTTGAGATGCCAGTGGATCTAATCTATACCTTTATGTTCTAATGTATATCCATGTGAAGTGTGCCCTGTCAAAGTAAAGTATACATGTGTATGACCCAAGCATGCCTACCTCCAACTTCTTTTGTAATGTTACATTGTCTATGTGACTTAGTCTTCAGTCTTAGCTGCTTCACTATATTATCCAATTCACTGTTCTAGTCCTGCTTCTGAATCCTTTTTATTGTATACAGGGACAGGTTTCCCATAAGGCCACCGATGCAGTGGCCATGGGGCTGCATGGCTGAAGGGAAGACCAAAGATCATCCTCACCGGCCAGCCCATTCTCATGCTGAGGGAGCCGACCACTGCAGCAGTGTGTGTAGCCAGCCGACGTGAGAAGGAGACAACTGAACAGTTTTTTCTCCTTTACAGCGGGCTGCTGAGCCGCTGCACCAATCGGAGGAGAGCAGGCGGGAGAATGACATCACTGTCATAACCCCAGCACAACCTCCTAATCACATGGGTCAGGCGTGTGTGTGTCTGCATCAGTCAGCATGTGTGTGTCTGCATGACTCAGTCAGTGTGTGCGAGTCTTCCTTTTAAAAAAAAAAAAAAAAAAAAATAGCAATACTTTTAAATTGTGGGAGACCGTCATGCATATATATTATATATATATATAATAAGAATAATATAACATTACTATAACACACATGCATTAATATACAAAAATATAACTGTGGCCCCTGAAAGAGGAAAATGTGACCCCTGGAAGATCTTGCATTAAAGGAACACTCCAAACATTAAAACCAAATATCTGTTATTAACATTGGATTTTTCTTTTAAAGTAAAATCTCTCCAGCACATCTAGCCCTGTAACAAGGTTCTCCAAGCCTGATTTATCAGGTGCTCTCTATATATCACTGCTACACTATACAGGGGGGGATGTTTATTATCATAAATTGTCAATTTAAGAAAATAGTGAAGGATCTAAATTCTGTATTTGCAATAATAATATGATAGGAGCAGAATTCCATAAGCCGCATGCCAGGGTCAAAGACTAATTTGCGCATGTGACTTATTGCGGTTTCTCAAATTAAACGCTTTCAAATTAAAAGCAACAGAAGAAGATAGAAATCGTGAGAGTGAGAGAGCGAGAGAGAGAGAGGGATGCTGTGTAAAAAGCTTTGTTTTTATTGCTCTCGAAGGAGTCTTTGCTTTGGCCAAGCAAAACTCATACTGGCCAGAGCTAAGATAAAAAAACTACTTTGTATCCACTCTTAACTATAGCAGACCACCCACTAACTGGTGGATGGAAAGCACATGTAATCAGATAACTGCTAATCAGGCTTGTAGTTGGGTTTTCTGTTAACTGACGAGTTTTCCGCCTGACATGAGCAACTTGGCTTTCCTTTGTAAAACAGCCTCTGCTGGTGGTTTGGATCATGTGCTAAGCTGTAAAAATAGTTTTCATTTTGGAAACAAGAAAAGCTAGAGAAAGAAATACAGAGATGGAGCATAATTACATTGAGAATAATGAAATCTCTTTACTCTCTTCTTTACCTCTTCACGGACAAAATATTTTCATAAAAAACTAAAATGCATAACACATTTGAGAAATATATTACATAGCTAGTATGTAAACACATACAAAAAAGCCATTTCATGTAAAGACTAACGCAGGACTCAACCAACAACCCAGGCAACAGGACACAATTCCTAGTTGCAGTGGCGACCTGGGTATTTGTTAGCCCATTCCCTCCAAGGCGGGCGGTCGGGTGGGAAGCTGGAATGTAAACGGGCAGCAAGAGAGCTATAATCTTCAAGCTCTACTTGCACTGCTCCCTTGTGTGTCCTTCTGTGATGCCAGTAGCTGGAATATGGCATCACTCCGGCCCTGGCATCACTAAGCGACATAGGCCGACTCATCAAGTTGGACAATCAGTGGTTCTTAGTCTGACCAGTAGACTTGTTCACAGATCATCATACACTAGAACAGCCAACCAGTGGAAATTAAATACTAGCAGGTGGTAGAGATTTCCCCAGTAAAATCAAACTGCCTAACCTCAACTTCTATCAAACCAGCACTTACCTCCACTGCTCCTCTCCACTGAGCACAGGACCTTGCCGCGCCGATGGAAAGAGCTCAGTTAGCGTCTTCCAATGCGGAGGCTGCATAGAAGGAGGAGTATTCACTGGAGCGCTTCTAGTGATTCAACCCTGCCAGATGCTCCTGCATAATGGTTGTCCAAGACGCACACCTGCTGAACCCAGTGCTTCTTAAAGGGAAAGTAGACATCACTTAAAGCGGTAGTACCAAAGAGGTAGATATGATACCTAACGGGGTGTGCTCCTTATCTCCTATTTAAACCTGCATTCTGTGTCCCTTGCTTGCATCAGTTACTTCCTTGCTCCTGTTCCGATTATCCAATATCTGACCTTTGGCTTGAGTCTCGTTTACGAATCTGTGCTGCCTGACCTGACCTATTGCCATCTGAATTCACTTCTGCCTCATCCTTACCTGTACCTTCTCAGTTTACACCCTGTTCCAAATTATTATACAAATGATATTTTTCTCATTTACCTAAATAATTGATGTAAATAACAGTCAGCATAATTCTCATGTTATCAACTATTAAGAGTACAATTCAAATTTTATTGAACAAACCTCCTAATGATAACAGTATTTTTTTTAAACATAAAACACGTACAATGCACTGTCCCAAATTATTATGCACAGTAAGTTTCAAAACACTTTATAGGTCGTAAAGAACTGAAAATTGTCATTTGTTGTGTTTGCAGCATATTTACTGAAATCAAAAGCTATTTCAATCAAACTTATAACAACATTTTAACTTTTTAAACATTTTAACAGGTCACGTTACATTTTAACATAGGACCCCTTATTTGATAGCAGCTTCACAAGTCTTGTATCCATTGAACTTGTGGGTTTTTGGACAGTTTCTGCTTGAATTTGTTTGCAAGATGTCAGAATAGCCTCCCAGAGCTGCTGTTTGGATGTAAACTGCCTCCCACCCTCATAGATCTTTTGCTTGAGGATGCTCCAAAGGTTCTCAATAGGATTGAGGTCAAGGGAGGATGGAGGCCACACCATGACTTTCTCTCCTTTTATCCCCATAGCAGCCATTGATGCAAAGGTATTCTTTGCAGCAAGAGATGGTGCATTGTCATGCATGAAGATGATTTTATTACGGAAAGCATAGTTCTTCCTTCTGTACCAGGGAAGAAAGTGGTCAGTCAGAAACTCCACATACTTTGCAGAGGTCATCTTTACACCTACGGGGACCTTAAAGGGGCGGACCAGCTCTGTTCCCATGATTCCGGCCCAAAACATGACTCCACCACCGCCTTGCTGATGTTGCAGCCTTGTTGGAACAGGGTGGCCGTCCACCAACCATCCACTACTCCATCCATCTGGACCATCCAGGGTTGCACGGCACTCATCAGTGAACAGGACTGTTTGAAAATTAGTCTTCATGTATTTTTCTGCCCAATGCAGCCGTTTCTGCTTGTGAGCATTGGTTAGTGGTGGCCGAATAGAAGGTTTATGCACAGTTGCCAGTCTCTTGAGCACTCTACACCTTGATGTCCGTGGGACTCCAGAGGCACCAGCAGCTTCAAATATCTGTTTGCTGCTATATAATGGTATTTTAGCAGCTGCTCTCTTGATCCGATGCATGGATCTGGCAGAAATCTTCCTCAATGTGCCTTTATCTGCACGAACCCGTCTGTACTCTGAATCAGCCACAAATCTCTTAAAAGTGCGATGATCACGCTTAAGTTTTCGTGAAATATCTAATGTTTTCATACCTCGTCCAAGGCATTGAACTATTTCACTCTTTTCGGCAGCAGAGAGATCCTTTTTCTTCCCCATATTGCATGAAAATGGTGCTCTGCTTAATACTAACTCAGGTAGTAGTTTTTCCTTAAATTGGGCTCACCTGGCAATCTAATTATCACGGGTGTCCGAGATGGTTTTCAGTGATCAAAAGAGCCCTGAGACACAATGCCATCCAGGAGTTAAACTGAAAAACGAAATATTTAATCTTTGTGACACAAATAGAATTTGCATAATAATTTGGAACCGGGTGTATTACTGCATCCTGGGCTCTTTCTACTAAACCATGACAGCTTCTGACTTAATATTTTAAAGCTACAGTTCAGAAGAGTTCTGGCTTTCTGGCATCTGCCTAAAATAGTCGAGTCTATTACAATCAAAATGGTGGATAAAAAATAAATAAAATTAAATCTAGTTACAAACTAATTATTGGAAGATTTTTTTTCTGAACCCAAGACCTGATTTGACATTTTTTTTTTCTTCACTGGGTCTTAAATATGGGAGTAACACTTGTGGGGATATTTATGGGATAATAATAGTAACAGTGAGAATCGCCCACTAATTCAATTCTCAGATCCCAAAGAACGTTTATCGTGTTAAGTGAGAAGTATTTCATATAATAATATCACAATGTATAAAAATAGATTTTTATTTATAATGACAAATTAATTAATAATAATATTATGCAACATGCATGACAATAATCAATGAATATTCAGTATAAAATGATATGCAATACAAAGAAATGGGTATTACGTTTCAATGGCTAAAACAGCATTATCTGTCAAGACTTCTGATGATTTATGAGGTATCCTTAACACAGACTGAAAGTGAAACTTTTCACAGCCAAGAACAGAATTCCTCAGAGTGCAGCGTAAGGTCGTAAAGTTTAGCAGACAGTTAGAATAACCCTTTCAATGCTGGCTAGCTCTCCTAGGTAATTAAGATCTATTCTTATGTAATTTTAAATAAAATAACATTTAAACCAGTTCATTAGTCATTTCCTGGAACCATCCAATAAGAGAATCTACCATATTATATAAGCAGAATTTGTCTAAAAGATATCTTATCTTAATTTAGAGCAAATCAATACACCTGGATAAAAACAGCGGTATGCTAACACGTGATAATATCACATTAATATATAATTATTCTTAATTCCACCTGCAGAATGGAATGTTTATAACTATATATTCTTTAGTTAACTAAGATTTCTTAATATGGAAATCTGACCGTGCTTTATCCAGTCATATATAATGCTATTAATACATTTTAATTAATTAATTTAATTAATTAAATGAAACCAGTATAATTACCAGTTCAGTAGATATTTCATCCGATTGGTAGATAGTCTCAGGAACTTATTTGGATGTCTCTCTGCATGGAGGTTGGAGTCCCCAAACTTCCAATTCCTCTCTCCTCTTTTCCTTTCTCCTTTGCATATCTCTTTGCATACCAATCTTCCCTTTGTCCTAACTTTTAAAGAGCCAGACTCTCTGTACGTCATCAGTTGATAACCCAATAGAAGTACTAGAGGTGTGGTTATCTTCCAGATCGCAATTTAGTTATTTGGTCTATAGAGGGCAGTCTTGTCCCACTAAACATACCTATCCAGGAAAGAGTTAACTTTTCCTGGTGGCTATTTTGACGTCATTTTGGCCTATCTAGATAATGGCCATAACTTACGTATCCTTCACAGATCAAAGGGTTTCTTTAAGTTTTGTCCAGACTATGTGTCTGGCAAATCTGCTATAATTTCTAAAATGGCAGATCATGAACTAAGTTTACCCTTTTCCATACAATGGTACCTTATATATATATAGACAGTAAAATTAAATTATTTAATCTTCTCTGTCACAAATGTCTGGGTTTAGATTTGATCTATTCCATTAGCATTAGACAGTCTGTCCAACCCCCTTTCTTCTTATCACTTGTTTATACTATGCATTCCTTTAGCTCTGGGAAAGTGGTTAGTTTACAGATAGAAATCTTGTGTCTTTTTGTTAACTTGAAAATAACAAAATGGAGTCTGGTCTGTTCAAAGTGACTCAGAATATACACTTTTAGTTTCTATCATAGCACAAGATGTCTGCCGATATAAATACCCTGACACACTGCACTGACTTATTGGAACAGAAGCAGACAACCTTCATGCAAGCATACATAATGACTACGTTCCGTCTCATCAGACATAATTTCTAAGCCAGTGGATTTTTCTCCCTTGATTTTACTTTTCTCTAGACCCACATTCATTCACATTTCACAAGAACCAATTGATAAGTAAAAATTGTTCAGAGGCACGTAAGGTTTTGGTTAAAAGCTAGCAGAACATCGATACCCCACCTAGGCACTTGGTCCTTCGTAAAATTAGAAAAGCCAGTTTGATGGATAACCTGTCCGTCATGATTCATGGCTCAATCCAGTCCTACCTGAAGATTTCGAGCCCTTGGCTGGATAGTATGATCATAATTATCAATGAGGTGTATTGAGTCCTGTTTTCTCTACAGGCATGAGGGTTCCTTCTTTTCACTCTTTCTTCCCCTACCTCTTGTATCTCTCCTCTTTTATTCTCTAGTTCTCTCTCCCCCTTTGGTTGGTTTAAATGTATAAAATTCTACAGCAAGATACTCATTTTTTATCTTTGATCTATAATACTAGTTTGTATGTATGACCTGTCATCTAAATAAAACTGAAAAAAACAAAATGTGACAAGGAACTATATTACACAGAGTAAACAATATGTGTATAAAATGTTAAGCACATAGAATTTGCATGCTCCCGGTGGAAATTAATTTGATAATCAAGGAGGTTCCCCTAAGGTACTACTTTGATTAGGCCATTAATTTCCCTTCTGTAAACATATTGATTGTTGCAGTCTGCAGGGCAGCACCTTTTATACTCTGCCCATCCAAATAAAAAAGTGATACGTGTAAAACATGACGGCCATGCTGAACTGGATAGCCCAACACATTTCAGGCAGAAACATGCCTGGGATTTACTTGAACGCAACAATTCTATTTTAATGGAATTCATCTAAAGGATTTTCATTTTGTTACATCCTTCAGGGGGAGCCTGTGGAAGCCCTCAATCGTTGTCATTTCTAATTGCCATGGTGGGAACTCCAGAGGGACACTGTATGAAAATGACTAGGCAAATGCGCTTATTCTAATTACCCTTCGTTTTGTCCTCTGAAAGCTGCTGTGTTTTGTATATATTATTATTTTTTTTTAGAACAAGATGATGGAGAGAATGAGCAGTCCTGCTTTGCTTCCGTATTACGAATTCCACTGGCAGCTAATCTAAATACTTTTGAGTATTGTGTCGTGATGTTGAGAAGGATAAAAACGACCAACACTGCAGCTCCATTAGCTTGTCACTTCAAATTCCTATTTTTGTTCTGTAAAAAGTCACACTTGTCTAAAGAGCCCATGACATCATGGTTGCTACAGTTACAGAATCTTCACAGATGCATCCTGGGTGTTGTTGGCTTACTGAAGTGTACATGTGAATGCTAAGGCTGCTCTGTGTGCTTTTATGTGCTCAAAACTCGATCCTGCTTGGGAAGGACTCGTTTCACAGTACAAAATGTCAGTTTTGTCCCTTGCTGTGTAGGTTTGCATCAATGCATGTCTGTACAAATAACAATCTGTTCTAGTTAGGATTATTTACAAAACGGGGAATTGTGGACGACTGACAAAGAATTTTCAGATTTTAGGCCAAAATGAGCAATGCTGAAAAAAACGAGATACGTTGTAGAAATTTTCAAGGTTGTAGGAAATCTTTGTTTTAATGGTTAGTTCAACATAGCATGCAAATAAGGTGTAAATCAACTGACCAGAATTGCAACAGTTTGTAAAGGGCAATATAAACAGGTCTAATAAGGAAGAGCAATGAAGTACACAATCAATCCCCCCAAAAAATGATCTGCCGTTGTAGATGGAACCTCACCATTCAAGTCACTGGGCTACGTGGCATTTCCTTTGGCAGGTAAGGAATATACTAACAGGGTTATTCACCAAAGTGAGAATTTTATGTGAATTTCAAATTTTAAGTTAAAATAGTCACACTAGAAAAATTCTCTAAGCCACCTATAATTTCCAATCAGCTACTCAGCCTTTAAAATTTGAAATTCACTTTGGTAAATAACCCTGTAAAAATAGTTGGTCATTGCCATCTGAGGACAAGGAAAAGACTGGGCTTTGGTGCCATCTTTCTCAACATAACCATCTCTTAACTATTAAGATACCGGTGATTCCTATTCCTAAGAGCCGTTAGTTCTGCTTAGCGGGTGTAAGGAGCTGCATATATGGTAAATTGCCCCAGATTGTCCAATTTTGAAAAGAAAAATTTACAGATTCAATGCTCTACTTATCTTTAGAGCTGCTGCCCATAAATTCAATTCTGCTAGGGTACCTTGTGTATAGAATCTGAGGTTTGTAAGACCCTCTAAAGTGTAGAATTATTAGGGATGTACCGAAATTTCGGCTGCTGAAATTTTTGGCTGAAAATGGGCTTATTCCATTTTGGCTGAAAAAGAGTCAAATTTGCCGAAATTAAAAAAAAATATATATATATTATTTTTTATATTTTTGTAGTGCATCGTTTAACAGACGTGCTTGCATTAACAAGTCAGATGATTATATATCATAAAGAAAGATAGTAATGATAACATGAAAAGTCAAGAATACTGCACTTGGGACGGGGGGCAGAGCACTATGGGACAGGGGAGGGGGGAGAAAAGAACACTATGGGACAGGGGAGGCGGGAAAAAAAGAACACTATGGGACAGGGGGGGAGAAAAGAACACTATGGGACTAGGGGGGGGAACTATGGGACTGGGGGGGGCGGGAACACTGGGGAGGAGGGAGGAGAACACAAAAAAAGAGGGAGAGAAACACTAGAGGGGGGAGGTAGGAACATTAACCTCTTAAGGACACAACTTCTGAAATAAAAGGGAATCATGACGGAATATTTCCGTCATGTGTCCTTAAGGGGTTAAGCGGGGGGGGCACTAAAAGAGAAGGGAAGTTTTTCATATTAGATTAATTAAATTCATTAAAAAGTCTAGTCGAGTAATCCAATTATAGGAAATAAACTTGGGGGAAAAAGTCATTTTCGGTTTCGGTTTTCGGCCTAGAATTTTCATTTCGGTGCATCCCTAAGAATTATTATTTACATTAGGCAATCCACATAATGCAGAGCGACAAGGCATCCATTCATTCTGAGCACTAGTTTTATCCCCAACTAGAATTTTTCCGATTCTTCTCTATCAGTCTAAAGTTAGCAATTCTCTTGTTAGATTCCGGAATAGAAAATAACCCGGACAGGTACCTTACAGTAATGCTATTGACAAAGATGTATGATGTAATACAAAATTATGCAATCATGAAAACAAGAAAAGAGACTAGACTGAAACTATAAAATAAAAATAAAAAAAAAATACATGGGATTTGCTAATAGAATGGAAATGTGAAAAAGGAGGGACCCATCAGAACAATATGATAACGGACGTATAGGGAGTTTCCTCAGTTGCCAAATCTGAAGATGTCTGGACCTGTAGGTTAGATTAACTATAATGCTTTCCATTGTATAAATAATCAAATTTTTCAAAAAGTAATTATGAGGAGAAGGAAGTTTTGTTTTTTTTCTCCAAACATTTAGCAATCAGCATTAGCATGCCAGTGCAAATATGGTGAGTTAATCTCAGAGGATGCTTCAACAATTTGTATATTGAATAGTTAGATTAAGCAGGACCTTTTTTAGTGTTTTCCTGTCCATATGAAGACGGTTCAAAAGGAGTTTAAAATATGTATTGCCGGGGGGCGTGGCCACGGACCGCATGGAAGCGGGCCCCACAGCATGGATCGCAGCGACTCTGCCACCCAAAGTAGCCCATCTAACCTCCAGACATACCCTGACCACAATGGCAACGAAGTCCTCCAAAAAATTAAAACGATCGACTCACATCTAAGCTCGCAACAAAAAGAGCACTCATGCGACCAAGATGGCGCCGGACCGCCTGGTTCAGCCTCATCTGAAGCAGAAGCAGGAGACATCCAGGGCTGCCACAGCAATGCAGCCTCTATCCCTGCCACAAATGCTTCAGTGAGTACCATGTTTGACAAACTAAAGTCAGCCTTATCCTCAGATCTCCAACGCATAGCAGCAGACATTAGAGCTGATATACAAGCAATAGGGGACAGAACAGCCACCCTAGAGGAAAAAACAGAGGGTATCCCAGAAGCCCACAATGAGCTAGCAGATGCCCATACAGCACTAGAAAACAAAGTTAAATAACTAGAAGGAAAAATTGCAGACAATGAGGATAGAGACAGACGGAACAACATAAGAATACGTGGCATACCTGAAAATATAGGTCCACAAGATCTCACACACTACGTACAGAAGCTGTTCAAGTCTCTAATCCCATCATTGACAGAAACAGACCTTCGTCTGGACAGAACCCACAGACTACCCAAACTGAGACATCTGCCCACAACCACCCCAAGGGATGTCATAACCAAACTCCATTATTTCACGGTCAAAGACCGAATAATACATACAAAGTAATAGGTGGAGCTGTATAGTGTCCTGAATAATCTGTAAAACAGAATGAATACAAATAGCGTAGAATGTCTGGACAGATAAATGCTGGAAAAGTAGAAATAAAATAGTTGAACTCACAAGACTAGAGTCATACCGTCATATGACTCTAGAAGTATGCTCCTTTGGACCATTAGGGGGTTGTCCAGACCCTTCTGTCGTTGGTTACTGGGTACTCCTCCTTATGATCCTTTAGGTGTCTCCCAAGGAATGCTCAATATTTTGGTTGTTCTTTAAAAGTAGTGTTTCTTTATTTTCAAAAATAAAATGTTGACAAAAGTAAAGAATTAACAAAAACACTATACCAATAGATATTGAGTATAGATGAAGTCCTGTGTAGGTTAAAACAAGAGTGTCCAAAACGCGTTTCGCCTGATGAACAGGCTTCCTCAGTTGGCTCTGTGGTATTTCTTTAGTTGCTCCTTTCTAAAGTAAAATTCTGGCTGATTTCGCCGCTTTTATGCGGCACTTCCGGGTTCCGGCCGCTGGAACGCAACGTGCGTTCCGACGTCGGCATTCATTTCCGGGTTCCGGCCGCCGGAACGCAATGTGCGTTCCATTACTGTCTGTCATTTCCTGGTTGCATCAAAGTGGAACGCAC
Organism: Pelobates cultripes; assembly: GCA_933207985.1. Taxonomy (NCBI): domain Eukaryota; kingdom Metazoa; phylum Chordata; class Amphibia; order Anura; family Pelobatidae; genus Pelobates; species Pelobates cultripes. Next base: position 31,384,800 of record OW240923.1, on the reverse strand, counting down.
ATGCGTTCCGGCTGGCTAATTACTGCCTCCATTCATCGAACCCCACTGTCCGACAACAGGGAATAAAGACTCATTGAACAGTCCATATCTTCATCTTGTTATAGTATTAATGCATAATGATATCAAAATTATACAAGAATATTGTATTTTGAGAAAACATTTGTGCAAGAGTTTATAGAATAAACTGGATAAGTGATGATAGTAATACTTATAATACCAAATGGATTAATAATTTCCATAATGTTCCTAATTTTAATATTAGTGTACTTAAAACCTTAGAAATAATAAGTAAAAGAGGACTAAAATAAAATTTCTAAAATAACCTTTAGGTCTATTAATTCGCAGTATACATAAAATTCTGGACAGTGTAAAAGTACTGAAAAATATTAAAAAATAAAAAATAAATAAATAGAAAATAAAAAATAATAAAAAAAAATAAAAAATTAAAAGGTGCTGTACTGTAAAAATGTGTAAAACTTACTGCATAAAATGGCATAATTCAAAATCGTTATTAAGTCCATATGGGATCATAGTATTAAAATTAAATATGAACTTCATTTCTTCTTTGCCTATTTTATTGTCATAGTCTCCGCCTCTCCAATCTTTTTTTACCAATTTTAACGCACAAAAGAACATCCCTTCAGGATTCTGTTGGTGAGCATGTTTAAAATGATGTGAAACACTATGAGTTTCGGATATCCACTTCACCAAATGATATCTCTAGATAATTACAATAATTGTTAGGTATAACCTTTATTAAGCCGACTTTGGCAAAACAAAAAACAATAAATAATAATAAAGTAATAGTGAAACATTCGTGAGAAAAACACGTGAAGTAAAAAGTGGGTAGATGTAGTTTGGATATCCTCAGTGTATATTGGGGTACTTTAGATAACTTCACTGAAAACACTGGTAACCAGTACAATAAAGTACCGTATGTGTTCAGTCACATATCACAAAATTGCTCTCCCTAAAATCTACAGGGATCTGAAAATCCCAGCTATGTAGAGGTACATCCACAAAAATTTCCCATAGACTCTCTAATATATTTTCACAGCATATACTTTCGGTTTAGATAGATAGTATCCATATACAGTTTTATCTATCATACAGATATATCCAAAGTGTTGCAAATAAAAGACAGAGTCTAGGAAAAAGCTGAGAGGCACTGTGTGTAAAGTGTGTTACTTGGTATTTAGTACTTAGATAAGATGTAGATACTCATTACTAAGTGGAGAGGTCACAGTAGGAAAGAGCTTAAATAGATCCAGAAAGGTAGTTTAAGAAAAATAGTATGTAAGTGTCTCTAAGGATGGATCAACTTATATAAATATATAGAGGTACCCACCCAACAGAATGAATCCCTCCCGGGATCAAAAGGACACTTAAATGTGCAGAAAATTGCTACACTTGCTAAATCCAGCTCATGTATATACTGAACACTGCTGCTACACAACTCCCATAAATACTAAACACTGCTGCTTCAAGGCAGCCTAACACTGAAGATCACTAGCTGAACGGTCTAAATAGGTATAATTAAAGTCCTAGTAGTGCCACTAACTATGGCTAGAACAGAATAATATCAGCTAGAGAGTCAAAGTAAATACTTGAATGCCACCAGCATAAGTGACTAGATCACTATATGCATCCCCCACTAATAAAAACAAAAAACCGGCAAACGCTCGACGCGCGTTTCGGCGTGGTCACACGCCTTTATCAAGAGCTCCTAGCACGGCTGGAGGAAGGAGGGTAAGTTTATATCAGGGGACGTGCTGCCCATATGATTGCGTGTCCAATCCGCTTAGTTGGGGGCGTGGCTATGACCCGATCGCATCCTCCTCCTTCTACAAGCTTGTCCGTTTACGGATCACTTGTACACACAGGACACCGACTGTCGCTATGGTAACGCGGCCAGGCTGACTGCATATACATGCAGTACAGCTCAAAGGCACCACTTGAAGATCCATTTCCTACATTCTTAGCCATGTAATAGGGATAAATTTGTAGCATTTTAATAAGTAAAATTAGCCTTTATTCAGCAGGGCATCTATATTGTAGAGAGAAATGGAAACATAGAAACATATAACACAGAGTCAATTATAAGGCTCAGGATACAGTTATAGCTCATTATTCATTTCAGTCTATCAGTCACTAATATGATAGTATTAACTCCTAAGTCATATCATGATGTGGACAGCACTCATTGAGCATAGGACCCAATTAGGTAAAAGTCTACTATATGCATTTATTAGACACTGTTCCACCTATACAGGTGGATTAGATATCAATTAGATATTGTTCCCATAATGGCAAGATAGTGGAAGTGGTCATGGTCCTAATGGACTAAATACGTGCCAGGTATAAGGTACAAATACCAAAAAATTATAAATGTAAATCACACAAAAATATACTATATACAGACAAAGATTTCTATTATGTTGTACAAATATATACAAAACATATTTACAGGATGTGTAATTGATAGTGGTTGCTCCAATTAAAATATAATTGGTGACTAAACACTAAATGACAGGGCTTAAATGTAGGGAGAAAATGAAAACCCTTCATTCAAACCATTTGGGTTAGGGTTTTTTAATTTATATATCCATCTACATTCTTTTTGGCGTAGAAGTTTATCGTAATCTCCTCATCTCTGATCGCGTTTAACCCATTCCAGTCCACAGAACCTGATTGCACTAGAATCACCCGCATGGCAGTTTTTTAGGTGTCTTGAAATTGGAGTTTCCATACGATTTTTTGGGGATCTTACATGTTCTTTGATCCGTTCCTTGAAAGGTCTAAACGTTTTTCCTACATACATCATTTTGCAACTACAGGTAAGGAGATATACCAAACCAGCAGTGTTGCAGTTAAAAAACTGGGTAATCCCAAAACTCTGTTGTCCAGCGCTATCTTGTACTCTCTTCGAGTCCCGAAGAATGTACCTGCATGCGACACATCTTCCGCATCCATAGGAACCACAGGGGGGATTTCGACCCAGCCAGGTCACTTTCTTCTGTTTCATTGAGAAGTGGCTTGGTACCAACATATCACGAAGATTTCTCCCCCTGCGTGCTGTGATGGTTGCCCTAGGACTAAGGACGTCTTTAAGATGGACATCCTTTAAAAGGATGGGCCAGAATTTCTCAATCGACCTTTTCACAGTGTTCCATCCTGTATCAAAGGTTCCAATCATACGGATAGTTTTATTCAATGGTTTTTGCTTAGATTGGTCTAGAATAAGATCATCTCTATTCAATTCTATGGCTCTTTTATACGCTTTCTTAAGGCATTTATTCGGGTAGCCTTTTTCCCGAAATTGTTGTCTTAGTAGAGCCGCTTTTGCCTTGAAATCTGATAAGTCTGTACAGTTCCTACGTACCCTCAGATATTGTCCTACGGGGATGCCTTGTTTAAGAGGCCTAGGGTGGAAGCTATCCCAACTAAGGAATGCATTAGATGCTGTTGGCTTCTTAAACAGGGTTGTTTTCAGAGACCCAATCCTATTAATGGAAATGGTTATGTCTAGAAAGTTCAAAGTCTGTCCTCCAAATTCTGCTGTAAATCTTAGGTTATCTTCATTTATATTCAATAGAGAGACAAACTTATTGAAATCTTCTTCATCACCCAGCCATACAATAAGGATATCGTCTATATACCTAAGCCATGTATGTATTTTAGGTATATAGCTCGAGAGGGTACTGGATTTCATGATCTGTAGCTCCCACCAGCCTAAATGGAGGTTGGCGTAGGAGGGCGCACACGCCGTACCCATCGCCGTCCCCCTTATCTGGTGAAAGAATTTGTCATGGAATAAAAAGTAATTATGAGACAAAATATAGCCTAATAGTTTTAGTACAAATTCAGTATGAAGAGTATGATTGGGACCTCTCTGATCCAAAAAATATCTCGTATGTTCGATGCCCCGTTCATGGGGAATTGAAGAATAAAGGGCCTCAACGTCCAAACTGCAGAGCTTTGCCGACGTTGGTAACTGGAGATTTGAGAAAAGTGACAGTGCCTGTTTTGTATCTCTAACATATGATGGTAGTTGTTCAACAAAAGGTCTTATTATTTTTTCAATATACAGACTCCCATTTTGGGTCAAATTATCAACCCCAGAAACAATTGGGCGACCCGGTGGGTATTGTGTACTTTTATGGACTTTGGGCAGGCAGTAGAAGGTTGCTATCCTGGGACATCGATTCAGAATGAATTCATATTCATCCCTGGACAGCAACCCCCCACTGCGGCCCTCATCTAATATTTCCTTATATTGCATTAGAAATGAATTTGTTGGGTCCACTTTCAAAATCATATAGGTGTCATTGTTACTCAGGACCTTCTGTACCATATTTTCAGTCAGATACATTCATGACTACCACATTACCTCCCTTGTCTGCTGGTTTGATAACCAACTGGTCATTCTCTTTAAGTGACTTAAGAGCTGTTTGCTCTATTTTAGAGAGATTATCGTTAGGGAAAGAGTCAAAGCAGTTGCTCTCTATACCCTCAATCTCGCTTTTTACTGCTTCTAAGAATAGATCTAAATTTCTGAAGCTAGCGAAGTTGGGGGTAAATCGGCTTTTTGGTTTCAGTTTAGTATACTCAGTGGGCAGATGGACATCATTTTCATCTAGGAGTGATACTAGTGTATTTACTAACTCCAAATCTTTACATGACAGACCACAGGCTCTTGCTTTTTTCTCTTCATTGATAGTGTGATATTTATGTAAGGCAAGTTTAGCGTTTGCCGGTTTTTTGTTTTTATTAGTGGGGGATGCATATAGTGATCTAGTCACTTATGCTGGTGGCATTCAAGTATTTACTTTGACTCTCTAGCTGATATTATTCTGTTCTAGCCATAGTTAGTGGCACTACTAGGACTTTAATTATACCTATTTAGACCGTTCAGCTAGTGATCTTCAGTGTTAGGCTGCCTTGAAGCAGCAGTGTTTAGTATTTATGGGAGTTGTGTAGCAGCAGTGTTCAGTATATACATGAGCTGGATTTAGCAAGTGTAGCAATTTTCTGCACATTTAAGTGTCCTTTTGATCCCGGGAGGGATTCATTCTGTTGGGTGGGTACCTCTATATATTTATATAAGTTGATCCATCCTTAGAGACACTTACATACTATTTTTCTTAAACTACCTTTCTGGATCTATTTAAGCTCTTTCCTACTGTGACCTCTCCACTTAGTAATGAGTACCTACATCTTATCTAAGTACTAAATACCAAGTAACACACTTTACACACAGTGCCTCTCAGCTTTTTCCTAGACTCTGTCTTTTATTTGCAACACTTTGGATATGGTTACAGTTGTTTTTGCATGCTAAACATTGTCCACATCCATAAAAACCCTAGTAAAAAAAGAATTTCCTATTTTATGTTCTTTGTTGCTACTTTGTACGAGAGTATTTCGGGTTATCACAGCAAACTGACCTCAACCCAGCATAATTCTTCAGTTTGGACAGCCTTAGTCTGCCCCGAAGAGGGGTCGGACAGTGTCTGCCAGAGTGTTCCACAAGGAGGGCGCACTGTTACAAAGACTCAATATGACTTTATTATTGTTACCACGTCTCGCTACTGTTGCACCCCAACCCCTTGCATACAGACCCCTACGCTATCGGTACTGAGATTATACAAATGGACTACACGAACCATTATAAAGGACAATTCGTGGTACGAACGAAAGACCCCCCAGACTTTGGCGTGTGCCGCCGCTTAACCTCATCACCTCGGGAAGTACCGAATGACCGACCACCCAACGAGCGGAGTGTGTCGCTCATTAACCACCTAAGACGCTGCGGTCTGCGGTTAACCACCAACTAATTGACGGGCCCGGAAGATCCACATTCGTATACAATTTACCAAATGGAAACTGCCGAGAGACTCACGAACGGAGACCCCCTACAGTTGGACGTGTGGCTGCAATTAGAATGTGGTTTCTGTGGTTAACCGCAGATCAAGTACCCCCCTACCGGGCGGTCTCAGTTCGTATGCCGAACGGTGTGAACAACCAGACTGATAGCGGGGATTCGTATGACTATGTATCCGATTTCCGTTCCATAAGTGTGGAGTCGAGGTCCCGCTGCCTATTGAACTGCCTAAAAACATGGCCGCCATCAGGGACTAACGACCAAAGTGCCGAACCAGACTTTATACGGCAGAAATTGCCCATTCCGTTCGCGGGGTCTGGGCGCAATTCGTATACGGTAGAATGAACCGTTTTCTCCCCAAAATGTTAAAGTTATGCCTTTTTATACTGTTTTATAGAACATAATACAACGTGGTCTTTTGTGCGCTTGGAGATAATTAGATTGTATAACCGTTGGCCTCATTATCTCCAATATGGGCGGGCACTAATTCAAATGATACATTGTATTGTGATTGGTTACCTTTGTGTACTGTACCTGTATTCCATTAGGTCCATAGGGGGCTGTCCTTGGACCTGAGGAATTGCATAAATTGCCATGTTTGCGTGCCAGTAAAGTTAGTTCGTTTTGACCCTCAACTCGCAGCCTCGACTCGTGTTGTAGGGATCTGGGAATATTAATGCTCTTACAACTGGTGGGACATTCTACACTTGCAGATTCTACTGAAGGGAACTACGTTCGACTCTCTGACCACGGGAACCAGGACATCCAAGCGATCAACCCCCCTGCTGGACCGGGGGCAATCGTAACACATATATATATATATATATATCAAAATACACTTAGAATGAAATTATATATATCTATGTATATATAAATAAATGTATGAAATATATATTCATATACATAATTACATAAATAATTACATAAATATACACAGACTTCAAATATATAAATATATTTAAATTCTATGTGCATATTTATGTAATATTTTTACATAATTAAGTCATTTTATTGATTGCAATTTGAGGGACCTGCCTGACAACCCAGGCCGAAAGTCCAGAGAATTTAATTTGCTAGTGTAGCGGAACCCCTTTTTGGCTGTCCTATTCCTTTTACTGATTGTTGGCCCTGCAGAGATTTTCCTGTGCCTGGAGTACACAAAACTCTAAGTAACTAGGTATGGACATACTTTGTTCGGTATGGGAATAACAGCTGACATGTTAACAGCTCAAATTCACCATACGAACAAAGTACCGAATGAACCGGACCACCCTGATGTGTATAATGGATATAATTTACCTCCTAGCTTGCGTTTCATTCCCTTGTACGCAAGAACCCGCCGCCATTTCGGCAGCTGAACACGTGGCGGCCGCCATCTTAAGTCCGCGAACATCGGTGTTTGGTCGTCGAGTGTCTGGAACTGAAAACGGACACTCGACTAGCTGAACACTGCTAAGACCTCCAGGACTTCAGAAGGCACGGATGGAAACCCACGAACGGCCCGGCGTTCGGTAGGATGAATCCCACGAACTAGGGGATTAATCCGGTTACCGAATGCACTATGGATGCTATAGCAATATTGGGACTTTTGGGGCACGAATGGAGACCGACCACAGGGCCAGGTTTCATGGAACTATTTTTGGCTACTTTGCCCATGCGGTCGGTCAAAACTTTACCTTCCCATAACTCCCGAACCCCTGGTCTGATCTGGGTGATTTTTGGATATGTTTCTCACCCAGATCAGGGCTACCAGGGGGTACCATATTCAAGGGCATATTCCACCTATTTGGGGTACATCTGAAAAGTGGGGAAAAATGTGCTGTGTATAATTGTATTAAAGGCTAATCTAAGGGGAGGAGATGTGTGGGAGGTAATGTCGCTGGCATTGGATAATGTACTAATTGTGGTGAATCCCTCCCTTGCATGGGAGAATCTCATAAAAGCAGGAATGTTGCCATTAAAAGTTAGTTCTACTCCTGATACTGTGTGTCGTCCAGTGATTGGGGAAAGTGATGGGATTGTATTGCTGATTGTGCTGGATATTCTCTTGGATTTATTACTTGTTCCTACATCCTCTTAAAGCATTTGGTGGAGTTTAGCTGTGGGAAATCAGCTCTCCGCTACAGCTAGCATTGTATTTAACCCTGTAACTTTCCAAGACACCCTAAAACCTGTACATTGGATGTACGGTTTTACTCGGGAGACTTTGCTGAACACAAATATTAGTGTTTCAAAACAGTAAAACATATCACAGCGATGATATAGACAGTAAAAGTTACATTTTTTACATTTCCACACACAAACGGCACTTTAACCCCTTCAGGACGGGTGACAGACAAGGTCCCTCACAGAGGGGAGACCCTTAACGACGGGTGACGGACCTCGTCCGTCACGCGGTAAAATTAACCCTGGATCGCCGCTAACGCGGCGATCGCGGGGTTAATGGTGCTCCGGTATGCCTCTGCATTAGAGGCATACCGGGAGCACCCGGTCAGGCTGCCCAGCACATGTGCTCGCTCTGACCGCAAGTCAGAGCGAGCACATGTGCTCTGTATACTCACCTACCGGCTCCCTGCACTTCCGGGTTCTGTGTGAAGTGCAGGGAGCCGGATCAGTGCTGATCCTGCCCCCTGCTGTTTAAAAAAATAAAGTTTATTTAAAGTGCCCCCCCTTACTCATTTTAATAAAAAATTAACCCCTTCCCTGCCAATTGATCACTGACTACAGTGATCAATTGGCAGGGATTACATTTTACTATGATCTGATTTTTTTTTTAACCCCTGAGGGTTAATTCTTTTTTTTTTTAACCCTCAGGGGTTAAATTAATTAAATTAATTAATTAAATTATTTTTAATTATATATTTAGCTAGCTGGGGTAGGTGGAAGTTAGTGGGGAATTGGGGGATTTGGCGTTAGGCTAACTAGGGGTTAACGTTAAAAAAAAGTTTTAAAAGAAACTTTAAAAAGTTAAAAATTAAACTTAAAAAATGTTTTAATAACATTTAAGTAAAAAAACACACACTTTACCTAGTCCAAATAAAAATTAACCCCTTCCCTGCCAGTCGATCACTGCCTACAGCGATCAAATAGAGATCACAGTATTATACTGTGATCTAATTTTTTTTTTAACCCCTGAGGATTAACTTTTTATTTATTTTTTAACCCTCAGGGGTTCAATTTATTTAATTAATTAAAATATTTTATAACTATATATTTTGCTAGCTGGGGTGGGTGGGAGTTATGGGAAAATGGGGAATTTACTGTTAGTGCTGCGTACTGCTAGTTAGGGGTTAACGGTAAAAAAAAAGCTTAGAAAAATGTTAAATCTGTAAAAAAGTTAAGAAAGTTTAGGAAAGTTTAAAAAAATTTATAAGCAAAACAAAAGTTTAAAAACTAGTTTTTAAAAGTAAAAAAGTTATAAAAAGTAAAAAAATACATTTTAAAAACGCTCATTACCACTACACCTGGAACAAACTAGAGAAAAAATTATCCCACGCCAAGGTTCAAAATATGCCTTTTGAATTACCCCAGGGTGTATTTTTTAATAAATAGTATGTGTTTGTGGGGAAGTTTCAATAACCAACCGTCTAAACTACTCCAAATTGGAAGATGGACACAGCGTAAAACTTCAAAGTTAGAAAAAAACTGAATGGCTGCATCTCAAATGCGCCCCTTCAACATCCACATATACCTGGCAAAGGTACATACGGGGGTATTGCTGTACTCAGCCGACATAGCTGAGCAACATATGAAGTATTATACAGTCATAGCACACATAAGGTTTGCAAAATATGCTGCGCAAACTCACTTTGTATGTCAAAAGGCAGAAAAAATGCTTATTACCACTACACTTGGTACAAGCTAGCGGAAAAATGATCCCACGCTAAGGTTCAAAATATGCCTTTTGAAATACCCTGGGATGTCTTCTCTAAGAAATGGTATGGCTTTATGGGGAATTTGGATTATATAGCCTGGTAAAATACTCTAAAATGGGACATAGGCACAGCATAAAAATTCAAAGCTTGAAAAAAACTGGAATGGCTGTGTCCCAAATGTGCCCCTCTGATGTCCACACATACCTGGCAAAGGTACATACGGGGGTATTGCTGTACTCAGCCGACATAGCTGAGCAACATATGAAGTATTATACAGTCGTAGCACACATAAGGTTTGCAAAATATACTGTGCAAACTCACTTTGTATATCAAAAAGGCAGAAAAAACGCTTATTACCACTACATCTGGTACAAGTAGCGGAAAAATGATCCCACGCTAAGGTTCAAACTATACCTTTTGAAACACCCTGGGGTGTCTACTTTAAGAAATTGTAGGCCTTTGTGGGGTAGTTTGAATTTAAAACCTGCGAAGATGCTTGGAAATTGCACATAGGCCCAGCGTCAAAATTCAAAGTTTTGTAAAAACGGATATGGCTTGGTCTCCTATATGGCACTGTAGCTTCACAAAATAGTGCCAAAGACATTCATTGGGGGTGTATTTTTACTCAAAAGACTTAGCTGAGCATAATTTGGGAGGTTTGAACTTAGTGGCACATATGAAATATACAAAACGCCCACCAAAAATGCAATCCGTATGTAAAAAATGCACAAAATAATTTTTTATTTTTTTTGAATTTGACAATTTTTATTTTGATTGCGGGTAAAGGAGGGATACAGAAGGCAAGAGGGAGACACAAGGGGGATTATGCATAAACTTATACATAGGTTGTCAGTTCTATTGAGTTACTTCGCAGGTCAACACCATTACTTGCTGTGGGCTCGTCCGGGTGCCACCTGTGGTTAGAATATCTTGGTTCTCATTGCAGATTGACACTAACAGTGTTGGTGTTAGACCTGTGGGGGATTCGGGGGAGGGGGAGGAGATTGCGGAGGGGTGTTGTCGTGCTGTGTGCCTGAGTTACCTAAGTGTAATTGGAGTGTGGTGTGCGGGGGTATTGTGTGAGTATGGTGTTGGTGCAGTGTAGGTGCAGTGTGTATGCATTGTGTACATGAGCCATCTTGCAAGTTGATTGGTTGCCTCCAGTCGTGGAGGGTAATCATCTATGTGGAGGGTCTTTGTCTTTGTTGGTTCAGTGTGGTTTGTTTCGGTCCCAAAGATTCCATGCTTCTGTCCAGTATGGTGTGGCCCGGCTTGTTTTCCTTGCCATTGATTCATAGGTTTTGGACGCTTCTATCGCTGTGATGCATTGGGTGAGTGTTGGTGCCGCAGTTTGTTTCCAGTTCCTGCTGATGATAGTGAGGGCTGCTATACATATGTGGTATAGTAGGTATTTAGTGTGCATGTGCTGTGTTGGGGGAAGTAGTAATAGCAGGAGTACTTCCGGCAAGGGGGGGATATGTAGATCGGTACATCTCTTTATTAGGTCTATGACTTGTGACCAGTAGTTTTGCAGTAACGGACACTGCCACCATATGTGCATTAAGGTGCCTCGGTCCCTTAGGCACCTCCAACATTTGTCTGAAGTATTCGGGTAGCTGTGTTTGAGTCTTGTTGGGACTAAGTACCATCTGTATAATAGTTTGCGGGAGGTTTCCATGTGTGATGTGCATAGAGTAAGTTGTTTGTTGGCATGGAAAATGGTACGCCATTGGTCACTCATGAGCTCGTGTCCTATATCTCGTTCCCATGCCGTTTGGAAGGAGGGCGGAGATGCTTGGGTGCCTGAGTTCGCAGAGGCGTAAATTCTTGAGATGAGTTTCTTTGCTGGCTTGACTTTGGTGCATATTTGTAGCAGTCTGAGCCAATGTGGATCAGGTGGGGCCGTTGTTTGTTGCGATTTATTGAGTTTTATCCATGATTGCAATTGAATATAGGAGAAGGTCGCTGTCTTGGTTAGTTTGTATTCTGTGCAGATATCTGTAAGGGGCTTGAGGCGATCTCCCTGCAGTATTTGCGATAGTGTGTTTATTCCATGCCTCTGCCAGAGTTTGTAATTGAAGTCTGGGATAAGTTGTCGTAGTGCT
>OW240923.1:31283499-31361056 GCA_933207985.1 Pelobates cultripes | reverse complement strand
ATGTCTTTATGCCTGACAGGTTCGACGGTTCCCGTTCTGCTTTTCCGATGTTCAAGACGGATTGTGAGCTACTATTTGCCCTGAAATCGAGAACCTACACCACCGACTTTATCAAAGTACGCTCCGCTATTAACCTATGTACCGGGCAGATTAAGGCGTGGGCACACCAGAAGTTGCAGGAGAGAAGTACTATCTTGGACTCCTGGGAGTCGTTTATGTCCACAATGGATTCTCAGTGTTTTGCAGCGAGAAAAGCAACTTCCAAGCCTACTTCAGGTTCTCGCAGAACCCGGTTGCCGAGAGAAGAGGAATTGTTTTATGGATACAAAAATCCCATCATGTTGCAGCATGAACCCACTTTCAGGGCCCCGCCTTGTAACCCTGTTTACACTCGAGCTAGCAGTGAAACTCCAGTCGACATGGAGGAACCCATGGAGATTGGCTTCACCAGAACTAGATTGCCCCCAAAGGAAAAAGATCGCAGGAGAGCCCATGGTCTATGTCTATACTGTAGGAAAAGAGGGCATTTCATATCGCTCTGCCCGACTCGTCCACCTAGGCCAAGACCCCTTCTGTCTGGTGCCATATGGACTTACCCTGTCATCCCAGCAAGACAGCCTGGACACTGCCAGAACTGTCCCCGTCCTGTGACACAAAAGGGTACCCAAACCAATACCGTTAATGTTACCAGTACCTCTGTGGAAACTTCACCTCTTGCTCTAGAAAAATTTGGACCTCTTCCTGATGACACTTCTGTTCAAGCAAGCACCATCACCACTTCCTGCCATGCCAAAACAGTTCTGCCACCTGACTGCACCTATGCCTCAAATGGCACAGTTGTGTGCAAACAGGATCTAGAAGTCTTTGAAAAAGCGTTGAAAGCTGCAAATGCCTCCCCTATAGCACCCGAAACTGGTACCATAAAATCCCAGGTCGTAAAAGGATACCTTAATTATAAAGACTATCTTAGTGATACTGAGACCGAAGATGAGGAGTACCATTTCCAAGAAGAGCCTGTTCACGCCCGGAGGGCGTTCTTGACGGGGGGGTACTGTCACGGTTCACGCCGTGACATCCAGTCTGCCAGACGTGGTCGTTCCGGAAGCGCCCGATAGGGGATTTGAACTGCGGTTGTTTTACACCGTATCCTGCTATCTTCCTTCTGAGCCATTTCAGGACTTTGGATAACTCCTGTTTATTCTTGTATTGCCTGCAGCACTAGGGGTCTGGATTTCACCAAAGGCTCTGATCTGTCAGTTACTCTCCAGCTGAATCTGATCCTAATTAACAGGATATAAAAGCCTGCCTCACCCTGGGAGGGGTGTCAGTTCATTGACTCTGGTTCTCTTGTTTGGTTCCTGTTACTCCGTACCTGCGTTCCAGTGATTCTTGTCTTTCCGGTTTCTGACCTTGGCTTTCCTCCTGGACTACTCTGACCTCTGGCTTCCCTGATTTTGGCTTCCCTTGACCACGCTTCTGCTTATCCCTGCTGTACTGAGTCTTGGAGCACCTTTCCTGGAAAGCCCCCGCGCACAGACTCACAGGCCAGGTGGCGTCTTACCTGGTCACCCTGGTCTGTGTCTACTTTGCAAGGGTGAGCGTATAACTCTGCGAGCTGGACTCCCTATCAGGTAAGACTCCGTTACACTAGTACACCACTAAGCTCTTTTAATAACTTTGGGTGTATTCCATCAGGTCCCATTGACTTATTTGTCTTTACTTTTGACAGTTGAAATAGAACCTCTTCCTCTGTAAACTCACGTGTAATAAATGACTCATTTATCCTTTTTCTCAACTGAGGTCTTATAACTTGCTTAGCCTCTTTCTGCCTAATCTTATAGATCATTTTGTCTCCCTCACTCTGGGTTTTTTTTATAATTCCTAAATGCTAACTTTTTGTTTTTAACTATTTTGGCCACATCTGCGGAGTACCACAGTGGTTTCTTGAATTTTTTGCTTTTACTGACAAGCCTAATGCAATTTTCTGTTGCCTTTAATAGTGCAACTTTTAAATAATCCCATTTCTTTTGGACTCCATTTAAATTGCTCCAGTCTGATAATGACTCCTCTACCCATATTCTAAATTTAGAAAAGTCTGTTTTTCTAAAGTCTAAAACTTTTGTTTTTGTGTGGTGTGACTCAGTCACTGTTCTTATATTAAACCACACTGACTGATGATCACTGGATCGGCTTTCACCTACAGTAATATCGGTACCCAAATCTCCATTTGTTAACACTAAATACAAAGTAGCTGGCCCTCTTCACGGTTGGCTCCTCAGCAACTTGTTTTAGAGACAATCTAGAAGGGAGTTTAGAATATGTGTGCTCCTGGCACAAGCATCTATTTTTGTTTTCCAATTCACATCAGGAAGATTAAAGTCACCCATGATGATAACTTCCCCCTTCATTGTCATTTTAGCTATTTCCTCAACTAGTAGATTATCTAACTCTTCAATTTGTCCTGGGGGCCTATAAATCACACCTACACGAGTTACTGTGTAATTACCAAATTCTAACGTAACCCAAACGGACTCTATGTTTGTCTCACTAACTTTTATTAGGCTAGATTTTATGCTATCCTTCACATACAGGGCCACCCCTCCCCCTTTCTTGCCTTCCATATCTTTTCTATATAAAGGGTACCCTGGTATTGCTATGTCCCAGTCATTTTCTCATTATACCATGTCTCAGTAACAGCGACTAAATCTACACTATCAGTTGCCATTATTGCCACAAGTTCATGAATCTTATTCCCTAAACTGCGAGCATTTGTAGACATGACTCTAAGCTTATCATTTTTTAACACACTTGCTACAGGCACCTTCTGTCCTTGTTTTGGGGGACAATTGGATTGATGTTTTATCCCCCTTTTGCCCCCCCTCTAGTTTAAATACATCCTTGCAAAACCTCTGAACTGCTCACTGAGAACATTTGTTCCCTTTTGAGAAAGATGCAAACCATCTTTTTTTGTACAGTTTATTTCCATTCCAAACAGAGCTACCATGAGAAATAAAGCCAAATCCTTGCTCCCGACACCATTAACCAAGCCACAAGTTAAAGTCCCTAATACGCATCCGCCTGTCGTTCTGAGTGTTATGTACAGGCAGAACTTCAGAGAATGACAGTGTGGAAGCAACCTGCCGTTTATCATTGGCAAAAACACAAAAAACTTCCTTAACCTCGAAAACCTCAAGCCAAGTCATTTGTCCTAGATGGACAAGTACATCCAATTCCCCTTCCTGCTTTGCTTGCTTAACAATATTACAGATACGTCTCCTGTCTCTGTGAGCAGTAGCTCTGGGAAGACACCTCACAAGACCACCATTGTCCATCTCCACACCTCTTATAATGGAATCCCCCAACAACAGCTGCTTTCTATTAGGCCTCACCATAGTCTCCAAGCCGGTCTCCACAACACCACTAGCCTCAGTGCCTCTCTCTACAACACCACTAGTCTTAGTGCCTCTCTCCACAACACCACTAGCCTCAGTGCCTCTCTCCACAACACCACTAGCCTCAGTGCCTCTCTCCTCAACACCACTAGCCTCAGTGCCTCTCTCCTCAACACCACTAGCCTCAGTGCCTCTCTCCTCAACACCACTAGCCTTGGTGCCTCTCTCCTCAACACCACTAGCCTTGGTGCCTCTCTCCTCAACACCACTAGCCTCGGTGCCTCTCTCCACAACACCACTAGCCTCCAGTTGCCTCTCACAACACCACTAGCCTCAGTGCCTCTCTCCACAACTTCACCCCAGCCTGCGGTGCCTCCTCTCCACAACACCATTACACTCTGAAAGTGCAGAAAATGAATTATGTAGAGCAACAGACTGTGCAATATGCCTTTTATCCACAACTCTAAGTCTAACAGATCCTACAGTATTCCATTGCCATTCCTAGTATGTCTCTGCAGCAGTTGTTTTTGCAGCAGTTCCAGAGTTTGTTTACCAGATAATTTACAAATCTCAGACTTCAAGAATACAATCTCCTGCCGCAAGATAGAGAACTGTCTACAGATTAGACAACAACCAAACCTCCAAAAAGTGGAGCGTGAAACAAATGCATAGCAATTGTTACACTGAACTAAGCCTGCCATTCCAATTATGAGAATAATTTAAATCTTAACAAATCTTAACTTTTTTCTTTATCCTCCTTGAATACCTCAGATTACCTCCAGGTTATCTCCAGAATATCTCAACTAGACACTTAGAAACAGCACTCTCCAGAATATCTCCAACTACACACTTAGAAACAGCACTCTCCAGAATATCTCCAACTAGACACTTAGAAACAGCACTTGGAAGTAGCACCAAGCTATATTAGACAAGCTAATGAGACCAAGCCTTATATAACTCCTTAAATCACCGCCCACTAGGAATGTTTAACACCTGGGTAGGCCTCTGCTTATTTGCAAACAATAGCTAATTAACCAGCTGTAGCGGATCGCCTGGCACCCCGACTGGGTACCTCCGTTAAAAGGATGCTCCTAGCGCTTCCTGAGGACTCCAAGCACTGCAGCAGACACCACAACCACCGAACCGGAGAAGCATATGAATCATCTCAAGCATATGAATGCTGTAGACAGTTGAATAGGAACCATATGAATAGGTTTACTCTCCTAGCAGTCAAACTGGAACAGCATACAATAAATCCTTCCCCCAATAATGAGACGACACTTCACTTTGAGGGTTAAAACAGGAACTTCAGTGCTGGCACACCCAGCCTGGTTTTTATTACAATCCACAAAACATAGTACAGCCCACAGGGCGTTACAAAACAACCAATCAATTCGTACAATACACCCAGACACTCCCACACAAAATCCTCCCCTCTGCAGGTGATATGATTACTGAACACAATGGGTAATCTCATTATCACCGGCAGAGGAATACAGTTTTTACACAATATTTCTAACTTCTAAAATATACATGTCACAAACATAAAACATACATTTTCATAATCAATCCATTCAGGGGAACAACATATTAAAAAATGGCACGAATCAGACCAGGGGTTCAAAAGTTAAGGGAAAGTCCTTTGTGACTAAATGAAGCATGGCTTTCTGGCCCAAACCAGTTTCAGAGTCTTCTATCCTGGAGATAAGTAATTCAATTATCTCCCAGGACAGACACAAGACTCCATTAAGCACATGGTTGCAAAAAGACACAAAACACTTTAAAATACATAAAGTCACATTTACACATAACACACAGACATTTCACATATCCCCAGATAGCTGGGATCTGAGTGCACATTATTAGATGAATGGCACTCAGATCACACAAATAAGCCTTTCTGCAGGGGAAATAAACAGTTTAACCTGCAGGGCCATAGTCCAAAGGGAGCAGGCGAGCAACCAGGCTTCTCCAGTTCACAGTGGCGAGGTTGGTTTCGCCACACCAGCAATCAACAGCAAGTAACTAGCTTAATCAAATCAAATGCCTTATAATTACCAACAGGAATTCAAACCTTGGGCAATCAGTAACCTTTTCCTACAGATGAATCTTACCTGTAACAGTAGAAAAGAAAGCTCTTAGCACAACTCTTAGACAGTTGAAGCTTCTGTAAAACTCTCCAGAATATCTCCAACTAGACACTTAGAAACAGCACTTGGAAGTAGCACCACCGCAATGCGCCGCTACTCACAGAGTGTCTGGGCGCTGTGCAAGTTTCCAGGATTGACTATGCATGGCAGAGTTGAATAAGGGGTGAGTTGACTACCCGGCACAGCTGTGGATAAAGCTTGGAGCTTCCTCAACCAAAACCTCTATGGAGAATTAGCTGGGGTGCATTGGAGAGGATTGTCAGAAAAAGGCCATTCAAATGTGCTGGGGACTTTCACAAGGAGTGGACTGAGGCTGGAGTCAGTGCATCAAGAGCCACCACACAGACGGATCCTGGACATGGGCTTCAGATGTCGTATTCCTCTTGTCAAGCTGCTCCTGAACAACAAACAACGTCGGAAGCGTCTTACCTGCGCTAAAGAAAAACAGACCTGCTCAATGGTCCAAAGTCCTCTTTTCAGATGAGAGCAACTTTTGCATCTCATTTGGCAACCAAGGACCCAGAATCTGGAGGAAGAATGGAGAGGCACACACTGCAAGATGCTTAAAGTCCAGTGTGAAGTTTCCACAGTCTGTGTTGATTTGGGGAGCCATGTCATCTGCTGGTGTTGGTCCACTGTGCTTCATTAAGTCCAGGGTCAGCCATCTACCAGTAGATTTTGGAGCACTTCATGCTTCCTTCCGCAGACGAGCTTTATGGGGATGCCGACTTTATTTTCCAGCAGGACTTGGCACCTGCCCACACTGCCAAAAGCACCAAAGCCTGGTTCAATGACCGTGGGATTACTGTGCTTGATTGGCCAGCAAACTCGCCTGACCTGAACCCCATAGAGAATATATGGGGCATTGCCAAGAGAAAGATGAGAGACATGAGACCGAACAATGCAGAAGAGCTGAAGGCCGCTATTGAAGAATCCTGGTCTTCCATAACACCTCAGCAGTGCCACGCCGCATTGAGGCAGTAATTGCTGCAAAAGGGGCCCAAACAAAGTACTGAGTCCATATGCATGCTTATGCTTTTCAGAGGTCCAATATTATTCTATGTACACTCCTTGTTTTATTGATTGCATGTAATATTCTAATTTACTGAGATTTTGGATTTTCATGAGCTGTAAGCTATAATCATCGCACTTATGACAAATCACAGCTTGAACTAACTTGCATGTAATGCGTTTATCTCATATATTAGTTTCCCCTTTTACGTTGCATTACTGAAATAAATGAACTTTTGCACAATATTTTAATTTTTCGAGTATCACCTGCATAAAGTGCAATGTTGATGTAGTGAGAATAACTGTGTGGGAAAACTCACTTTTCGGAGCTGATTGGTAGTCGGCTCTGAGCTACTTAGGCACATCAACAATTATCCAATAATGCAGGATAGCTGGAATCAACAGCAGGAACCAAGGACCCACCGTGGAACAAATATTTTTACTACCGTCAATAGAGGTAGCCATTTTATTGACATGTTTCTTGGCTATCATCTTGTATGTTTTTTTGTTTTTTAATTTTGGTTATGTTATAAATGTATAGGTGATAATAAACTTGGGTCATGATTTCTAGCTGCACTGGGTTATATATGTATTATTTTAGCGTCAGTTTCCCTTAAAGTTTTTTTTATTGTTTAATCTTGTCTACATGGCGCTTGAATTTTTCCAGCAGCTCAGTTCGTCACTGGCACTGTATTTTCGTAGTGCATTGTAGACAGCATGTATACATCTTTCCTATCCGTGAATTGAACGGCCAGCTTCTCATCCTCATGTAGAGCTGAAGAGGAGCTCTACTGTTTGCCACTTGTCAGAATTTGGCGAAAAACTCTGTGTGTTTTACAAACTGTGACACATGCTAGGGCTTCAGAACAAAACACATTTTTAAATTAATCAATACTGGTATGATAGTTATAGCTGGTATGCTTAATGTTTGTCTTATATTTAATTTGTAATTACTGTTATAATGCAATAGTGTACATTTAAATAACTTGTTTTGTCACTGTATGTTACATGTATTTTTTAACAATTAAATTAAAAAAAAGGATATATTAAAAAAAAAAAAAAAAATACTGGTAAAATAATTATCAAACCCTGATAACCCTTATTTAACAAAGGAAGGATCAGATCCCAAACAATCTTGCTATATGTGCGTACAGAATCAGGGCATCCTGGTGGGTGGAGAGGGCTATCCTTCCCTTGATAAATCCGAAATGCCTGTGTATAGCCAGCAGTGGATTCACATAATTTAGAAAATTTGATGCCATATCGTGACCGCTTCGATGGGATATTTTGTTTGAAAAGCAGTCTACCTTTAAATTTCATAAGCGATTCGTCAATACAAATGGTATGGTCTGGTATACAATTTTGGAAAAATGTATCAGGCAGGAGTTGAATAAAGTACAGAATTTTTTGAAGCCTGTCAAACGATCCCTCATCATAACTCCTGGGAAAAGAGGGGTAGCCAGGATGGGGTGCTTGTGCCAGTAGGACCCGTTACTTGACTTTTTCACAATACCCTATACTAGGGTTGAAGTCCAAATTTGTTTAAATTTTTTTCATTTCTGCTACATCAGTTAAGTACCACATGTTTTTTCTACTGTAATGTGACCATTGATTCACAGAAAGATACTGGCTGGCAAACAAGTTGGTTTTCTCACCCATCAGATTAAATATGTTGTCCAATTTAACAAGGCTAAAATTCAAAAGATCACAAACAACTACCGTTATAGTGATACCAGATGTAGCCATGAACAGGGGTTTTTCTGGGGCAGAAAAGTTTGGGGGTACCCAGTTTTGCTCTGGCAACGCGGGCAGTCTTAAGTGCCTTCTTTTAGATAGTTGTGGGACACCACTCACTGGAGGAGTCACTTAGGGGTTTAATGTCGCAGCGTCACTTTCTGTGACAGAGCCTACCAGAACTGCATACGTCTCCTCTGCTGTATAAAAGCGTGACATTTTAGAGGGATTACTTTAAACTATGTGATTAAGGGGGTCATTTCATTACCAGGGTTAATGCTGTGATCAGCACTGAAAGGGTTAAAAAAAAAAAAAAAGGTTTTTGTAAACACATTTTTTGGATATTTGACACCGATTTCTCTGCCTCTCTCGATTAAAGAGAGGGATAGAGACAGTGTCACATTGTAACAGTGATCACGGTATCAGGCTATGCAGCCATAATGAAGTTTAAGCCCTCCACCTACAGTAAACCTAATGAAGTTTTGGAGTTATCACTTGACTTCAAATCAGATTCACTGTAAAGGCATATCATGGACCCTTTTCCACCTTTTTTCTATCCTTTCTAAATAATGTATATCCATTTAAATTAATAGCCCAATTAAGTGCTTCATCACACCAAGTCTCAGTAATCCCAATTATGTAATACTGCTACTTGTATGCCAATAAATATATCAAGCTCCCTCATTTTCTTACACAAGCTTCTTGCTTTACCAGACATTTAAAGTTACCATTTGTTCATTGAACATGTATTTAATACCTTCTTACTGTGTCTGCTAATCTTTCCACTCCCCCCATCTCCACCTTCCTGGACTTCGGCTGTTTCCCATCTCCTTTCTATACTATCTACCACAATTAACCCCCCAGGCAAATAAAGGGTTAAAGCAAACTTTGTGCCCTTACCTGATTTTCAGCGCTGGATTACTCTCCGCCTTCTCCGATGTCACGTCCGTCCGGAGACAGTCTTAACCCCGCAATGCAAACATTGCAGTTTCTCTGCTGTTAAATGTCCCTTTAATGAGTTATGTTTTCCAACTATTGGTCTGCACACACCAAGCAGAGGCATATTCCAATGGTTCCTACCAGACTTGGGTGGCTACATACTCCATTAATACAATATATAGAACTGAAAGCTGTCCAGGCATTCAAAGGGTTAAATCCAAAGGCAGCCTTCTATTAAAACAGAGACATAGGGGTCTCTGTCTGTGAGTGGGGCCTCTCTGAACCATAGGGAGGATCAAAAGCTTATAAAGAACCCAATGCTGAACTTTAATTAGGAGTTTTCTCTACCTCTGTTGCATTATGGGGAGGGAGGCGGGATATCATCTTACATCATAGCCCTGCCACTCCACACACTGACCCTGCTAGGGAGCTGCTAAGAATGTGCCCAGACCATGAGGATCCAGTAACATGTCAGCCAGCATGCATCACACTGCAGGGATATCAGGCAAGAATAAAGATGGAGGGAGAGACACAAGTGTGGGGAAAAGGGAGAAACAAGCTGAAGATAAAGAACTGGGATACTTTACCAGGGGTAGGCAACTTTTGGCACTCCAGTGTGGACTACATCTCCCAAATGCTCTTACAGTTATAATGCTGGCAAAGCATCATGGGAGGTGTAGTCCAAAACATCTGACAGTATACCACTATTTTAACACACATACACTGATGCTTTGTATTTACACAAAACACACATCTACAAATACACTCAGGAACTGGCAAGTGATTTGCATGTTGGTGGCCAAAATAGCTGAATTGGAAAATCCAGATTATTTTTCAACTCCATTATTTTGCTAAATTTGTCAGCTCTCAATTATGTGTTGCTGTAGAGTTTGTTCACTATATAGTTATTTTAAATGGACACTCTAGGCACCAAAACAACCTAATCTAAATTAAGTTGTTATGGTGCCAAGAGGAAACTTTGTGGCAACAGTGCCTCCTTGAACCATAACAACTTCATTTAGATTACGTTGTTTTGATGCGTTGAGCGTCCCATTAACGACACATGATGGAAATATTCCGTCATGATTCCCTTTTATTCCAGAAGTTGTGTCCTTAAGGGGTTAATAAATTCAATTATAGTCATAGCTGTGGCTATTTTAACTTGGATTAATTTGCAGTTTGTTTCAATTTAGTACATTTAACTGTATAGTAAATAAACCCTTGTGTTTCCCCAGGGGCAAAGACTGTTGTAGTCAATTCATTATTGCAAGGGAGAATTTTAGTCTGCACCTATACTGGGTCCAGATCCTACGGCAGCACGGCTCCATCATTGAATAATTTCTGGGAACCACATGGGAGCTCAGGGGCAAACTGACCCTTGGGCTCATCAGTCATGGGCAGAGAGGGGCACTGCTGAACAATCATGCTCTGGCTGAGATCTCCCCAGCCAGGAAAACATAATTCCTGACATATTCCTAAAATAAAACATTTTCCAGCAGTAGGCTGAGGCTCCTGCAATACAAGCCGTCGCACTGTAAGTGACCCTCCACCTCTTGCTGCTCTTGCCAGGTCTCCTCCATGCTCTTCCTGTGCGGAGCTCTGTGTGAGAGGAAGAGCGGAGTCTGGGGAATGGGAAGTGACATCACTTCCTGCTCTCACCTGTCCTGCAGAATCCATAGACATAGAATACCTAGACGCCGCATTCTGTGCTGAGTGGCGAGGAATGCGGCAGCCATCTTGGGCCGGTCGCCGCTCTACTGAAGCTATTGAAGAACCCTTGGAAAGCCCATTTCACAAAAGGTGAGTGAAGGACTTGGGGCACTTAATACCCCTACCCCTTAATACCCCCTACCCCTAGTCCTTAATACATCTACCCCTAGTCCTTAATACCCCTATCCCTTAATACTCCTACCCCTAGTCCTTAATACCCCATCCCTTAATACCCCTAGTCCTTAATACTCCTACCCCTAGTCCTTAATACCCCTACCCCTGCACCCACCACATCCTCTATCTCTTCCTGCACCCGCCACATCCTCTATCTCTTCCTGTCCCCCTACCACAGCCCCTATGCTTTCCTGCCCTCTACTCCCTCAGCCCCCCACCACCACCACAACCGCGCTAAAAAAACACATAAAAAAACAAAGGCTTTCCCCAAATGGATATTATCGTATTAGATAATGACACTGTCAGAGTGCCGCCTGGAGCCATGGCATGGTTAGCCCTGGCCTGCAGTAAACACGTCCCAATCTGGCAGTCCGTTCAGCCCCAGATTCTGCAGCCCATTTGGAAATATCCCTTGAAAACATGATAATTGCAGGATACCAACCCATGCACAAACCTACACAGTGCTGACCGGGCAAAGGCCCTGTACTATTCTTGCCTGCTGCTTCTCTCCTGCTGACAACAGACATCTCAATGCACCTACTGTGTGGTGGAATCTCGGTAAAAATAAATTTAGTAGGCCGAGATTACCACGTGGCATGTGTACGTGCATATGCTGACGTATCGATCAGTTGGTTGCACGAGGCAAGATACGATCAGTAGTGTACGGAGCATGTGCAAGAATACAGGATGTAGTATTCCCCTCCTCCATTGTGCTGGACAAGCCATGCGGTCAAGCAGGAAGTTAATTCTTATTTGTAATGATTGGTCAAGAGAATGTGCGGGTGGAGCTTAATATGGGAGGAGTTATGTGCCTATATAGGGAGCCTGCACTATTGTTCAGGGCTCAGAACTTGCTGTATTTTTGGTGACATTAGTCCCTCTGAGTCCCGATCGGTGATCCAATAAAGAATCTCTTCCTTCCTGAAGAAACCTGTGTCCATCCCTCTGTGCTTTGCTTCCGTCAGTTTCTCCGGTATCATTTGGTGCATTGGCCGGGAAGCTCATCGTTCAACGGTAGCTGAGAGGCAGAGGCGTGAGACGGTCTATCTTTGCCCACGTTCTCTACGGCTGCACCCCTGAACTTCTGCGTGGACCTCCCTTCGTCTCGGCGCCACTGGTCTGTTGTCCAGGAGATCATCGGCCTCTACGTAAGAAGTGCTGGGGTGTCCCCGTCGATGAGTGTGAACTCAGGTTCAGGAACGAGGAGGTAAGACAACTGCTGTTTTAGACGGCAGACCCACTAGGGGTATACCGATTGTGCGGTAGGCCCAAAAGGGGTTTAAATCTGTGTATGGAATCTGCCCCCTCTGTCGGAGGGAAGGAGCGAAGGCGCACCGCTCGATCGAACGCTCTTTAGTAAGACCGTTTGATCTGGTTAGTCAGGCGGGGTCCTGTGTAAATAGCCCTAGCCGGACACCGGTGTCTTGTCTAGACTAGCGTTCTAGGGTGTATATTACGTTCGCTAGGTCGGAGGGACCGGGAGACTAAGCGGCGCCTGTGTAAATTCGGTTCGCTAGCTCTCAACCTATCTTGGCTAAGTGGGAAGGCGTGTAAATTTGGAACCCACTAGACTTTTGATAGAGTAAATAGACTAGAAGGGCAATTTTGTAAATTCCGCCCTCTAGTTCGCTATATGTGGTGCTTGGGCAGTGTGGCTAACCAAAACGGGTGTATATAGTTTTAGGTAGTCCATTCAAGGTACTGGCCAATAGTTTAGTTGGGATTGTAAATGTGTTAAAGATTGTTAGTAAAGTGTATATCTTGTTAGATAGCGCGAGCTCAGCCGTCTAGCGAGAGTGTTAATAGTGTGTTGTTGTATCATAGTGCACGGTACCATAACCCTGTATATTTACTGACACTGTATATAAGTACTAATCATTGTCGTTATTGCATGTTTAACACCGTAACCACTAATAATTGTATTGTGACCTTAAATTGTGCTTTGACCTATGCTAACCGTACTGTAACCGATACTAGTAAAAGACGATGTTACTGGGGTGTGTTATAGACGGGTAATTCATATATAGAGAATTATAGCGTGGGTGACTGTATAGTTTCGCCAAAGGGCATAATATTGATTATTTAGTGACTGGTGTAACAGCTGTGTGTGTACGGGAATTCCCTGAGTGATTATTGTGTTATTGTGTACGTTTCACTTGGTAACTGTACCACGTGGTGCTGTTGCCAGAGGAAACGGGTGTGACTGTTGAATAAGAACGCGTGCATAGTATTCGTTGTCAACGACGTTCCATTGATAAGTATGGGCGCGTCAGAGTCAACGATTTCGGATCCCTTAGGTTGTATGGTAAAGAATTTTAAAAAGGGATTCAAAACATGTGATTTTGGGGTTAAAATGTCTCCTGTACGTTTGGTCACTTTGTGCACTAGGGAGTGGCCTACTTTGGTTGCGGCATGGCCGCCGCGTGGCAGTTTGGATCCAACCCTGGTACAGCGTGTACACGTGGCTGTATCAGGTAGGCCTGAACTTTACGGACAGTTTCCATACATTGATTGTTGGAGGCAGGCCGTAAACGACTCGCCAAAATGGATCCGGATATGCCACGAGGAGCAATGTCGCCTCATGGTGGCCAGGACTTGTTTGTCCACTAGGACTGGTGTTAGGCCCATTTTGGACACGCCCCCTGAGTCCGAGATCCCTTTGCCGCCCCCTTACTTTCCTTTAAGAGGAAGTGACGCGAATGCAGGAAGTTCTGCACCCCTTCCCCTATTGCCCCCATCCACTTCCGCTTCCTCCTCCAGTACAGAATCCACCCCACCTCGTATTAAAACTCCCCTTCCGGAACCAGGACCAACCCCCATTAGATCTGAATATCCTGATTTGGCGCCACTTCAAACTTCCGGTCAAGCTTCTTCTAGCTCGGCTCGGAGTATACTATTCACTAACTTTTCCCAAAATCAAGTTCCCACATCCTCATGCCCTATTACCTCTCGACCGGAACCTTTAACTGACGCCCCTCCACGTAGCCCCATACTAACCCGACAACTGACCGGTACCCAACAATTAAAACATTATCAGATGCCTCTTCGTCTGAATCCTGGGTCAGCCTATATCGATGCCGCAGGTCAAATGGCACATGCTGACCCAGTCTTCGTATATGTCCCGTTCACGACTACCGATCTCTTGAATTGGAAGACCCACAATTCCTCGTACACTGAGAAACCACAAGCTATGACCGATCTGTTCACCTCGATAGTTCAGACACATAACCCGACATGGGCTGATTGCCAGCAGTTATTAATGACATTGTTCAATAATGAGGAAAGGACAAGGATTAACCAAGCGGCCATTAAGGCGCTAGAGGAGAGAGCCCGTGCTTTAAATCAAGCCAATCCGGCAGCATGGGCCGCAACACATTACCCTAACACCGATCCTGACTGGAATGTAAATGGCGCAGATATGGCTCAACTTAAAGCCTATAGAGATGCTATAATTGCTGGTATGAAAGCCGGAGGGAAGAAAGCTATTAACATGTCGAAGACAGTTGAGGTGATTCAGAAAAGTGATGAAGCGCCCAGTGTCTTTTATGACCGATTATTGGAGGCATACCGCTTGTATACCCCCTTTAATCCGGAAGACGCTGATAATTCCCGAATGGTAAACTCCGCCTTTGTCAGCCAAGCTTACGGAGATATTAAGCGCAAGCTACAGAAATTAGAAGGGTTTGCAGGTATGTCTATCACCCAACTAATGGAGGTAGCGAACAAAGTATATATGAATAGGGAAACAGAAAGTAAGAAAGAGGAAGAGCGCAAGATGCGTAGAAAGGCAGATATGCTAGCGGTAGCGATCGCAGGCGTAGATAGACGGGGCCCAGATAGAGGCGATGGTAGATGGAATAGGGAGCCTTTGAGTAGGAATCAGTGCGCGTACTGTAAGGAAGAAGGGCATTGGAGGAACGAGTGTCCGCAAAGAGAGCAGTATGAGAGAGACTTACCCAGGGCAGGTTACGGAAACTTTAGAGGCAGAGCGAGAGGTAGAGGAGGCCCCGGAGGGAGTAATGGTAATAGAGGGAGTAATGGGAACAGAGGAAGTGTAAGGGAAGATAGGTACTATCCAGCAGCGCAAAGGTCCCGCGATAGAGAAGGTAGGGACTTTGTGGGATTGGCTGACACGGTCATGGAGGACTATTGATACCGACCGGGCTCCATCCCCCTTGGTCGAGCGGAGCCTATGGTCGATGTATCAATAGGGGGAAAAAGGAGTGCGTTCATGATCGACACTGGTGCTGAACATTCGGTGGTGACTAATCTAGTTGCTCCTCCATCTGGAAGAATTATTACTGTAATAGGAGCAACTGGAAGAAGTGCTGAAAAACCGGTTCTTAAAAGTCGACTCTGTACATTGGGAGGCCACGTAGTAAAACATCAATTCCTTTATATGCCTGAGTGTCCAGTCCAATTGCTGGGACGTGATATGCTATCCAAATTACAAGCGCAGATTACGTTCCTACCAAATGGAACAACATCCTTAAAGTTTAATGGACCCTCAGGTATTATGACATTGTCTGTACCAAAGGAAGAAGAGTGGCGACTTTATACAGTGTTGACTAGTCAAAACCCGAGGAGTGATGAATCCTTATTTAATATACCAGGAGTTTGGGCAGAGAACAACCCACCAGGACTGGCCCGCAATATTCCACCTATTAAAATCGAACTAAAACTTGGGGTTTATCCAGTAAGCCTGAGACAATATCATATTCCGCAGAAGGCTAAGAAGAACATCCAATCTTATCTGGATAAGTTCATACGGTATGGTATCCTAAAATTCTGTACTTCCCCCTGGAACACCCCATTGCTGCCTGTTCAAAAGCCCGGTACAGATGAGTATCGACCTGTGCAGGACTTGAGAGCAGTCAATGATGCGGTTGTTAGTATACATCCAGTCGTGCCCAATCCATATAACCTGCTTGCTTTAATTCCGGGCGGGGCTACTTACTTTACAGTCTTAGATCTCAAAGATGCCTTCTTTTGCCTCCGAATTGCCGCAGAAAGCCAATGTATCTTCGCTTTCCAATGGGAAAATGCTGTAACGGGCTCGAAACGCCAAATGACCTGGACAAGATTGCCCCAGGGGTTTAAAAATTCACCTACCCTATTTGGTTCAGCTCTAAGTCAAGATCTACTAGATTTCGAGTCTATCCCAGGAGAGTGTGTATTATTACAATATGTAGATGACTTGTTGATAGCAGCAGTTACAAAGGAAGTATGTCAGCAAGCAACGCACGATCTACTACACATTCTCTGGAAGGCAGGATACAAGGTGTCAAGAAGGAAGGCTCAGTTGTGTTTGCCAACTGTCAAATATCTGGGATTCCATATCTCTGAAGGTCAAAGAATTATGGGGCCAGAGAGAAAAGAAGCTGTGTGCCAAATACCGATACCCAGGAATAGAAGACAAGTGCGAGAATTCTTGGGGGCAGCAGGCTTCTGTAGGATATGGATTCCCAGCTACGCGATACTGGCAAAACCACTGTATGCAGCTATCAAAGGTACAGAGCACGACCCCTTCTTATGGACTCAAGAACAGCAAACGGCATTCGAAGATGTGAAGAGGGCTTTGATGAGTGCCCCAGCATTAGGTCTACCTGACCACACACGGCCATTCTACCTGTATGTACATGAGCAAAGAAGAATGGCTGTGGGAGTATTGACACAGTACTTGGGATCATGGCAAAGACCTGTTGCCTACATGTCTAAGCAACTGGATGCAGTGGCCAGCGGACTTCCACCTTGTCTAAGAGCTGTAGCTGCAGCCGCCCTGCTAGTAGCTGAAGCCGATAAACTCACTCTGGGTCAAGAACTTTATGTACGAGTTCCACATGCAGTACAGACGTTGTTGGATTACAAAGGAAATCATTGGTTTAGTAACAGCCGTATGACCAAGTATCAAGCAATGTTGTGTGAAAACCCAAGAGTGCATTTAGAGACTGTAAATACCTTAAATCCAGCTACCCTTTTGCCACAACCTACTGAAAGTCAACATGATTGTTTGGAAGTAATGGATGAAGTATTTTCAAGTAGACCAGATCTTCGTGATTTTCCCATCCAGAACCCTGATGTTCAATATTACACCGACGGCAGTAGTTATGTAAAAGAAGGGATCCGCTATGCAGGATATGCAGTAACAACGATAGACAAGGTGATAGAAGCTCGGCCACTGGCAAAAGGAACATCAGCACAAAAGGCAGAATTGATAGCACTGACACGAGCGTTACAATTGGCTGAAGGTTTAAGAGTGAACATCTACACGGACTCCAAGTATGCGTTTTTAACCACTCATGCCCACGGAGCTTTGTATAAAGAAAGAGGACTATTGAATTCAGAAGGCAAAGAAATCAAATACGCAGCTGAGATCCTACAACTATTGGAAGCAGTGTGGGAGCCGAAAGAAGTCGGTATTATACATTGTCGGGCGCATCTGAGAGGAGATGGTGATGTAACCAAAGGGAATCGGATGGCAGATAGTGCAGCTAAGCGTGCTGCTGAATCAGGAAGACAGGAATATGTGGGGCATATAGCTGCTCTTATACCAACTCCACTGTCTCAATGGACTCCAATTTATACAGCTCAAGAAGAGGAGTGGTTAAGGACTGAACCTGGAAAGTATTTGGAGAACAAATGGTATCAGTTAGAAGATGGAAGAATAGTTATTCCAGCATCACTAGCGGTAGAAATTGTCCAAAACTATCATAACGGGACACATTCTGGGAGAGACAGTACAGAAGAATCTCTCAGAAAACATTTCTACATACCAAGATTGTCCAACTTGACTCAGGCCATTGTACGTAGATGTGTAACGTGTGCTAAAAATAATGCAAGACAAGGACCAGTAAAGCCACCAGGAGTCCAGTTTATGGGGGGACTTCCCATGTCCGATTTACAAATTGACTATACAGTGATGCCTAAATCGGGTGGACATCGCTACCTGCTGGTAGTGGTGTGCACCTATTCAGGCTGGGTAGAAGCATGTCCTACTCGTACAGAGAAAGCAGGAGAAGTCGTGAGATTCCTGCTACGAGAAATAATACCCCGATATGGACTACCCTGCTCTATAGGATCGGACAATGGTCCAGCTTTTGTTCATCAGTGCTTACAACAACTGACTCATATGCTTGGTATAAAGTGGAGGCTTCATACGGCATATAGACCCCAGAGTTCTGGTAAGGTAGAGAGAATGAATAGAACTATTAAGAATCAATTGGCTAAAATGTGTCAGGAAACCCAACTTAAGTGGAACGTTCTCTTGCCCATAGCTCTATTGCGAATCCGCAGTACACCTACCAGAAGGATGGGCCTCTCTCCTTTTGAAATCATGTACGGGCGACCACCTCCCGTGCTTGGTAACTTAAGGGGGGATTTGAGTCAGTTGGGAGAAGGAATTACCCGGCAGCAGGTTGTAGAGTTGGGTAAGACTATGGAGGAGGTACAGAAATGGGTACAAGATAGATTACCTGTGAATATTTATCCCCCAATTCATAGTTACCACCCAGGCGACCAAGTGTGGATTAAAGAGTGGAATAATGTGCCGTTAGGGCCCAAGTGGAGAGGTCCTTATGTTGTTCTTCTGTCTACCCCTACAGCGATAAAAGTAGCCGAAGTGGCTCCGTGGATACATCACTCCAGGGTTAAACCAGCAGCAGCCGATTCCTGGCAAGTTACAGCAAATCCAGAGAATCCCTGCAAGATCCGGTTAAAACGCACGACTCAGTCGGAGTGACGAGGAACCTTGTAGATTACAAATTTTATTGTTTCAGAGACTTGGTAAGTGAGTGAGAAGGCCATAATAAAGCCTGTCCACTCACCAACGAGTGTATAAGTCAGGGAAAGTCTTGAGGGGACCCCTGTGAAGACGAGCAGAACTCCATTCCCTGCAGCCCTTACATCCTGGAAGCTGAGGTGCCTTCGCACGGACGAAGACTGAGGATGACGACGAAAGATGTATTTTTAATAATGTTTATTTATGTGTATTTTTATATTCAGGAAGGTAGAGGTACCAACACTCCTAGCTGTGAGGTATGCATTAAGACTACAAGAACAGGTAACCATATATCCCAGACCCTAATTTGGCATTCGCAATATGAGTGTTAGAGGTAAATCTGAGTGGAGATTGAAGACCTCCATCATAGGTTATGTTTGCATAGCGAGGAAAGGAATGATGTATAATACTTCTGTAGGAGAATTAACTTGTCTAGGGCAAAAAGCTTATGATGATGATACAAAGAATACAACTTGGTGGTCGGCTTCAAATGTCTCAGAACCATCTAACCCGTTTGCAAGATATGCCAATTTAAAGGACGTATGGTTTGATCTATCCATCACATCTAACTGGAGAGCCCCAGCGAATTTGTACTGGATCTGTGGTAAGAAGGCCTATTCGGAGTTACCACAGGACTGGGAAGGGGCATGTGTGTTGGGTATGTTGAAACCATCCTTCTTCTTGTTGCCTATTGAAACAGGTGAGACTTTAGGTGTTAAAGTGTATGATGTGAATCATAGGAAGAAAAGGGGACCCATAGAGATAGGTGCCTGGGAAGATAATGAATGGCCTCCCCAGCGTATTATAGATTATTATGGGCCAGCCACGTGGGCAGAGGATGGTACCTTTGGTTATAGAACCCCTATTTATATGCTCAACCGCATTATAAGGTTACAGGCGGTGGTTGAGATCATTACTAACGAGACATCACAAGCGCTCAATCTTCTAGCGAAGCATAATACCAGGATGAGGACAGCAGTTTACCAAAATAGATTAGCCTTGGATTATCTTTTGGCAGTAGAGGGAGGTGTATGTGGGAAGTTTAACCTGAGCAATTGCTGTCTTCAAATAGATGACGAAGGGCAAGCAATAGCTGAGCTTACTAGCCATATGGTTAAACTAGCGCATGTGCCTACTCAGGTATGGAAAGGGTACAATCCAAGTAGTTGGTTTGGTAGCTGGTATGAGTGGTTTGGAGGGCTTAAGGCAGTGGTAGGTGGAGTCCTACTGATTTTAATGTTGTGTCTACTCCTGCCGTGTCTTATACCCTTAGTAGTTAGGTCTGTGCAAAGCCTGATAGAAAATATAGCAGAGAGGAAGGCTGCTGCACAGATAATGGCAATTTATAAATATAAGGCTCTAGATCAGGGAGAACCAATGCAGGAAGACGAGTGTTGAAGATTCACATCATAGGATAAGTCTGGTCTGGTTCAAAGGTAACTTGTGGTGTATGCAAACCAAGGTTAAGTGATGCCTCAAGTAATTGTAAAATATCAAGAGGCATCAAAGGGGGGAATGTGGTGGAATCTCGGTAAAAATAAATTTAGTAGGCCGAGATTACCACGTGGCATGTGTACGTGCATATGCTGACGTATCGATCAGTTGGTTGCACGAGGCAAGATACGATCAGTAGTGTACGGAGCATGTGCAAGAATACAGGATGTAGTATTCCCCTCCTCCATTGTGCTGGACAAGCCATGCGGTCAAGCAGGAAGTTAATTCTTATTTGTAATGATTGGTCAAGAGAATGTGCGGGTGGAGCTTAATATGGGAGGAGTTATGTGCCTATATAGGGAGCCTGCACTATTGTTCAGGGCTCAGAACTTGCTGTATTTTTGGTGACATTAGTCCCTCTGAGTCCCGATCGGTGATCCAATAAAGAATCTCTTCCTTCCTGAAGAAACCTGTGTCCATCCCTCTGTGCTTTGCTTCCGTCAGTTTCTCCGGTATCAACTGTTCTTTTACTCTGTAGAATAATGGTGTGAGACTGTAGCCCCTCATCCCTCTTGCCAGCCCTACCATGCTAGTGGCCCCTTGCCCTTCTTCCTATGATTTCAAAGCACGTTCAGGGTTACGTTCATCATACTATTTTCATCACTAAGTAAACAAGTCAAACCGTTTGACAGGGTGTGAACAGAGATTTGGACATACCTTCAGTAAATGTTCTCATTGCTAGCTATGTATTCACTTATCATTTACAAACTATCCAAACATGTGTTAGGACTTGTGTATCTATTAATATATAGTTTGGAAGAGATTCATTTCAAATTAAACCACCTTGGGCCGAGTTGAGTACAACTGAAATGGATTTTTCAGCCAATTTTTTTTCTGATTCAGTAACCTCATGAAGGTAATTCTTCACAATTTGAATTCATTTACAGCAGGGGTGCCCAAAAGGTGGATCCCCAGATATTGTAGAAGAACAATTCCTATAATGCTTTGCCTGCCTTTAGAAAGTGCAGTCTTAAAATATCTGGGATCTACCTTTTGGGCACCCATGATTTACAGCATATGACATACTCAGGTTTTGTAAATTCATCCTCTTAACCCATTCACTTCAGCTTTTTTGTATACATGGCTGCTGGGGTATGCAGCAAATCATATATTGTTTTATTATATTTTTGTGTGTGAGTGTGTACAGTATATTTGTCTCTGACATTGTTTACCTGGGAACGGGAGTCTTTGTATCACTGATTAATTGTGTGTGTCTGTTTATCTGGCAGTGGTATCAGTGAATGTGTCTGGAATATCGATGTCTCTGTTTGTGTGCATGAGCGTTTGTATATGCATGCGTGTATCAGTGTGTGTATATGTGTGTGTCCAAAGAGGTAACTTGCTGCAATCAGGATGATATGGTATTAATAGGCAATCCACTGTCAATATCAAAACGTATATTACAATTGTACAATACAAATATATTTATTTCCTGACTGTTATCTTATCTGTAATTTAATTATTTGTTAAAGGAATTTTTTTCTTTGTAAAATCTTTTGGGGAAATTTATTTTCATTATTATGCCTAAGCATGCTGAAACAACACAATTAATTTCAACGTGGCTTTCCAGGACACCCAAAAAAGTTTGATAACTTATGCAGGATCTGCAGGGTCCAATTCACCGGAGACTGGTGCATGTAGGCCCCTTTGGTATGTTTCTTTAAATATCCCATATCAAAATGGAATGCTTCACCCATTTAACGAATGGATGTTTTCTTTATGTCATTATGCGTGAAGTCCTGAAGAGGTAAAGTATTCACAGCGTGTAATTACCAGTAGCCCAATTTCTCTGTGTTAAATATGACATGGATATTTTCTGGGATTCGTATTTATTCAAGTGTGTTCTTATTTTCATTTTCTTACCAGTCTTTAAAACAGATCAGCATTTCTAAAGCAATGTTCGGAAATCAGAAATCGTCATCTATTTATGTTGTTGCCAATATGTTGTTGTAAAATGCTTTTTAACATTATGCTAATCTACATTATTGATACATGTCATTGTTTATTTGATTACATATTAATTATCATAATGTGTTAAAAGAACACTATAGTGTTAGGAATATGGGTTTGTATTACTAGGACTATCAAGCCCTAATCCATAGTTAGATTAGAGGATGCAATAAGGTTGTAGTAGATCACCTGGCACCCCGACTGGGTACCTCCGTTGAAGGATGCTCCTAGCGCTTTGTGAAGGCTCCAAGCACTCCACCAGAGACCATAATCACTGCAGACTCCATGAACCGCCGCAGCTTGGTTGGGGTCTCACCGTCTCCTACTCACCCTGGACCTACGACAAGACTCCAGGTTCCAGTGGGTGAGCCTCTCTTTCTTCAGAGAGTGACGCAGGAACAAATTCTTAAAAGAGCTTAGTGATTATCCAAGGGAGCATGAAGAGCATAGCAATCCCTTGTAGCTGTTTCTGTTTGCATTATTCTGCTTCCTGACCCATTGCCTGGCTTAAGCAGTGCTGATCCACCTGTAGCCCTTTTCCAATTAGGGTCAGCTGCATCTAATTAGCAGGCTGTAAAAGCCTGAAACCTAGCATCCGGTCATTTTGCCTGTTTGGTGCTTCCTGACGGATCTTTGCTTCGCTACTGACTGATTTCCTGGACTCTGACCTCTGCCTGCTTTACCGATTATGATACGGCGTTGCCAGCCATGACTTCTGCTTCTCGTCTGACCCTGCCTTTGGATTTCCCCTTAATCTGTACTGCGCTTCTGGTTTTTGCCTCCTCCCTGTGCCATCGCATGCAGCTGGGCTCCAACTCCTGTTAAACTGTTACATAAGTCCCCAGGTGACTGTTACAGGCGGCTACCAAGCACGCAGCGGACATAGCGAAGCCTACCTATCACAGCCGCATCATCAGAACGCTGTTCGAACATGGGTCGCTGATTACAGAAATCTGAAGGTTAGGACTAGACATGCCAAGCTTTCGGTCTCTGCGACACGGGATGTTATCTTGCGATGCTCCTCTTCCTCTGTCAGAAACCGCACCTTATGGACTCTATTATCTTTTTTATCAAGACCTCTCAAAGGCCACTTTGCGCTGAATTATGGGCCCCATAACCTCTCATCTGCGAACCACTGGTATGTCTTGCCGATGTCGATCCTCTGGCACACTCCTTGTGACCCAGAATGTCACTACCCATGTCATCTGATCTATGGAAGAGGCTTGAGGCCTTATGGCACCTGCCACTGGCCAACCTGCCCAAACTCCAATGGCGACTTGGGATCTGACTGTCGTTGAGCCCTTTACTCCAAGGGCCAGCACATCAACCTCCCGCATCATATGACTGAACTGGCTGGCAGCTTTCAGCATGACCTACCTCTGAATGGCACGACCATTAGTTTCTGTTTTGTTCACACGTTTTTGGTTTCTTTTGTATTATTTGGTAACCTACTAAATGCCTCTATATGAATAGAAAGGAATGCCTGCCTCCAAATATGGAGATCCTGAAGTACCACTCAGACCACTGATTAAGACACCACATACACCTTAAGGCAGTGCTTTCCAAGATATGTGTTGCGACACTGTATCGCCTGGAGTGGGCAGGTGTGTCACTCAAGCAGAGCTTGTAACCCTCCAGCTGTAATGGTGTTTAGGTCTGTCCGGGTGATTGGGCCACACTGGCAGACCCAGTAATGGAGACACAATAAAACTCAGAATGTGATCAGGAATGCAGCCATTCGCCAATTGTCGCTGTGCTGACGTTACTCACACAGTGCTGAACTCTATCTTCTATCCCTGGTAAATCTGCACTGACTAAATCTGTTCCCATTGCATCCGCACAACGTCCATGCAATCCGCCCCCTGCTTGTACATGGGGAGATGAGAGGGAGGGCTCAAGTAAGGAAGTGGGGCTGGAAGGCAGATCGGTGTCAGTATCTACCGTAGAAGCAGGGCCGGCGCAACCGTGAGGCGAACTAGGCATTCACCTAGGGCGCGGGCCTGCTGGGGGTGCCCACTGGGATGTTTCCTGGTGGGATGCCTGCCCATGTCTGGGGCCGCAGGGATGGGCAAGCTGGCCTCTCACTCCTCCCTCGTGCACCCTCTGTGATGCCGGGAGCCGGAATATGATGTCATTCTAGCCCGGCATACCAAACAGCGGACATGAGGAGTGAGGAGCTACCCCACACTGGACCCCAGGGAGGTGAGTGTTTGACTGTCAGTGAGTACATGTACATCAGTAAACTTGTCTGTAGATCAGTGTGAGATTGTCGGTAGGTCAGTGTGAGCTTATCACTGTGAGCGTGGATGTGTGTCAGTATGAGCTTGCCTATAGTGAGCCTGTTTGTAGATCAGTGTAAGCTTGTCAGTGTAAACTTGTCTATAGTAAGCTTGAGTGTGTCAATGTGAGCTTGAGTGTTACTGCACATAAGTGAAATTGGCTGTAGTGAAATTGTGTGTGTCAGAGAGCTTGTGAGTCTGAGCTTGCTTGTGTTTGTGCCACTGAGATTGCAGTGCCTCTGCTCCGCCCATACTGTCTGTAAGTGATAATGTGTGTGTGTGCCTATGCGTGTGCGTGAGTAACTGTCTGCCTGTGACGATGTGTGTGACTCTCTGTCTGTAACTGTGAGTGTGTGACTGTCTGCCTTTAACTGTGTGCATGTGGCTATATTTGAGAGTATATGTGTATTACTGTGTGCATGTGACTGTGGAACTGTGTTTATTTGACACTGCAAAAATACACATCTGCATACACACATGGACTTACATGCATTTTCATAATTTAATCTGAGTGAAGTAACCATCACAAATATCACACACAATCAAAACAGTGAGTAGCTCAGTGTGAGCATAATGCTTTAATTATTACATTTATTATTATTATTTTGTTATTACAATGTATGTATGTGTCCATATCTCTCGTAAAGGGTTAGTAATAATTTGTAGTGTAAGGGTGTGAAGGCACAAACAACTGAGTTCTAAATGTTAATTTCTTCAGGTTTTTTACAAAAAATGTATTAAGAAATAAACATGTTCAGTTAATGGCTAATTTGTGTAGAAATTTTTCAAAACTTTTACTGTACAGAATATCGGTACCAGTTATTGGCAATCGTCCAAAAAGACAGCTGATCATCAGTATTGGCTCTGGAAAAATTATATTGGTCTATTCCTCAAGGATAACTCGCGGGAAAATTTTAGTGCATAATGTGGAGAAAATAGCAATTCATGTGACATGGCCAAGTCTGGTAGAATTTGAATAGAAAAGACTTGTGAAAGATATAGAAAAGTAATTGCATATGTAGACTCTGCAAGAGGTATATTTAACAGCTAATGTGATAATGTGCACTGTATGGTACAAGTTTTTATCAAAATACCTTTCTTCAACCAAACGTCTGTCAGGTGTAACATTGTAGCTATAGTACATCCAGCGGTTCAACATAACTGTAGGAAATATTACATTAAGTATATTCTAAAGTATTGGTTATTGTATCTTCCAAGGTGACATTCTAGGTTCTGCATTAGAAGGCTACAGCCACATGTGATACCTTGACAATTGGGCTTTCTATGGGTAAATGGAAGATGCCACATCGCTGGTGGCCACACCTGAAAAAAATCTGTTCTAGAGCTAGTGAACACGTTAAAGAAAACAATATTGTATATCTTGTTTTCATATATTTAATTTTATTTGCGATATAGTTAAAGGACAAGGCATACGTTGTGTTAGGGGTGTCTAACATTCACCAAATTTATTATTGAGGGTAGATCAACATCATCTACTTAGTATTGCTGAGAAGAGAATCTGTCATGTTCTGCTGGAGGACAATCTTCTTTATTTCTTGTTGGCAAAATGGTTACTGCGAATGGCTGTACAGGCCAAGTTTAAGATAGAAATCCATGCCCACTCTGGAATAATATTTCCCAAGAAAAGCTGGAGGAAAAAATACATGAATTGTATAAAATTCTGCAAAATTACTCTCATATATAATTAGGTGGAAGCTAAACACTATGGACTGGCCGGAGGAAACAGGCTACCCCAATTCATCCTGGTAGAGTAAAAGGGTATGTGTAACAGCTAATATAAAACTTCACAAGAAACATAATTATGGCTGGAAATCGTGGTTTAAAACTTCTGTATGTTAAAGGACAACCAAAGTGTTAGGAATACAAACTTAAAGTGCCTCGCACGCATTCAAACGTCCCCATAAAATGCATGATAATCAACTCGGACAATGCAGCAGATACACAATGTAAACGGCAATGTTTTGCAATTAATTTATAAGGACAGGGTTACTGCACCCAGGCCACTCCATTGAGAGGAAGTGGACTAGATGGCTATAGTGTCCCTTTAACATGGAATAAATTGGATTAATGGCAATTAAATGGAAACAATATATCATTTTCTCTTCTACTGCTTGGAACTCCAGAGCCCATGACTCCAATTCATAATAAACATAAATTTTCACAGCCCCCATGCACCCATTCACTTCCTACAACCGTGTCTCCATGCCGATTTAAACCATCTATACAAGAAAACAACTTATCTGTATATTGAAATTCACATACTACATAATTAATTGGTTATATCCTATCAACTAACTTTGCACACCCTGAAGCATGGACATATAGCATAGACAGGAGATATGTTTATCAGTTCATTCTCTCATTACATTACACTCTTCAACCACAATATTAAAACCACATGCCTAATATTATGTAGGTCCCCTTGTGCTGCCAAAACAGCTTGGATATGTCGAGGCATTGACTTGTGTCCTATGGTATCTGGCACCAAGACACTAGCAGCAGAACCTTTAAGTCCTGCAAGTCCTGAAAGGTGTGGTCTCCATGTATCAGATTTGTTGATCTAGCACATCCTTCAAATGCTCAATCGGATTGAGATCTCGGGAATTTGGAGGCAAAGGCAACATCTTGGACTCTTTGTCATGAAGATACGTGTCAAAGTAACATACAAATGAATGCCAAGACTCAAGGTTTCGCAGCAGAACATTGCCCACAGCATTTTACTGCCTCTGCCATTTCTTCCCCAGGTAAACAGAAACACAACCAGCCAGCCACCTGATTTAAAAGTAAACTTAATTCATCAAACCAGGCAACTTTCTTCCATTGCTCCATCGTCCAGTTCTGAAGCTTCCGTCCCCATTGAAGGTGCTTTGGAGGTGTACAGGGGTCATCACGGGCACTCTAACCGGTCTGTATGTTCGGACACCTTTCTATCATGTCTAACATTAAGTTTTTCAGCAATTTGAGCTACAGTAGCTTTTCTGTCTGATTGGACCAGATAGGCTGGACTTTGCTTCCTGCGTGCCTATGACCCTTTTGCCGGTTCACTGGTTGTCCTTCCTTGCACTAATTTTGGTAGGTACTAATCACCCGACAAGACTTGCCGTTTTGGAGATGCTCTGACCCAGTCATTTACTCATTACTATTTGGTCTTGTCAAAGTCACTCGGATCTCTTTGCTTCCTAATTTTCCTGCTTCCAATACATGAAATTCAAGAAACACTTATACAAGGGGCGCCACAAAACACACACAGTGATATAGTTACCACTTTTATAAAACATTACCTCAAAAAGGGAAGAAAGGGAGAAGGGAGCTCATAGGGTAATACTTTCATATTAATAAAGATACAAATAACAAATGGAACACTCACAAAAAACGTGGCACAGAATAAATTTTAACTGTGCAAAAGCGCTTTTCAGCCTGAACTAGGCTTGTTCCCATCAGCTAAAGCCGCAGGGAGTCGGGGATTCCAAATGACAGTCCAACTAAACGTCCATGAAGTCCACAAGTTTTTCCAAGTGGCTGTCCGATATAACGGTGGATTGTTTCTGGGATCCTTTGCTCTACGCATGTCTGAGTCGACTTCTTCAGAAAATGAATACACCCCCAAATCTTCGGCGTTATATATATATATATATATATTTTTATGTTGGAAGTTTATGGGATTTTGGAGTGATCCTTATAGTAGTTGCTGCCCTCACCTGAATACACCCTATGGATCCCTATGCATTTGTTTTTTACATGAAATTCAAGAGCTGACTGTTCACTTCCTGCTTAATAAATATCCCAGCCTTGGACAGGTGCCAGAGAATAGGGATATAATTAGCAATAGGCTTGCACAGCATCATGGTTGTAGTTCTACCACATCTAGGTATCTACCTTTTGCCCAGCCCTTATCTAAACTGTTGTTGTGAATGCCTCCATCAGTCACCACTATTGTTTACTTTACTTCCACTTCTCCTTACCTGGAGTGAGTGAGAATAAGATCCTGTTGTCCTTCGGCATAGTCCTATGGTCCTTACAGCTTTATAGGCTGTGTCTTTTGCTAGTGGAACCAGTATGGACGTTCTTTTAAAAAATGTACACATTGGCCTTATCATGTTTGTAGCCACAAAAACTGGGGTCAGACTCTGTATAAAAATTCCTTTGGAAGAGTATTCATGGTATAAAGCTTCAGTTAAATTGTCCAGGTAAGTCTGAAAGCAAGAAAGCTATTTGTGGTTAGTTAAGAGATAAAATTACTGATACAGTCAGGACTATTTAAACACTTTTTACACCATGTTATTGATTTGTATTACGATGTTCCTGTAAAAACAGATATATTTATCCACCTTTCCTTGTGAAGATGTTTCAATATGCTTCACACACTATTGTAGTTTAATTATAAAATTTAACAACCGAAAAAATGGGGCTGTCGGATTAACCCCTTAAGGACACATGACATGTGTGACATGTCATGATTCCCTTTTATTCCAGAAGTTTGGTCCTTAAGGGGTTAAACAGATGTCCGCAAATTTAGCAACCATCGGGAAAAAAGTTTAAAACTTCGCTTATACTAAGGGTCATAATAACCCTCATTGGATTTTTTAAACATACCCTATGCCTCAAACATGCCATGTCGTGGCCGGTGCATGTTCACTAATCAGCCAGCTGCCAGCGGTTGCTTTCTGTCATAAAAGACTAGTGACCGATTAATGTAATTTATCAGGGGGAGCGGGGGTTGACAACCCCTGCACCCACAGTGGGGTCTATTAATAAGATAATCGTGGAAAACATGGTGCCCCCTCAGCCCCCAACTGTGGTAAGTGGATGGGTTTGATTTTAAAAATTGGAATGTTCTACCTGTCCAGCTCCCACCCATGAGCGGTGGGTTGGGTCTTTAGGTCCAATAAACCTAATAACTGTAACAAAAAAAATACTTTCCATTAGACGGCTTCTTTTTTCTTAAAACTTTTTATTTTTTTGCCTCAAAAATTCCTAAAGTCCCGCTACTGTTAAAATAAAATAATACAAAAAATAAACCCCTGATGCAAAAAAACGAATCCATGTTGGCCTATCGAGAGTTTGATCATGCTATGAAATCTCAGTCAGAGCGCTTGAATTAGTTGGCTTGTAAGTTTTCTGACAGGCAAATCTCACTTCCAAGCAGGGGAGGGCTGGCAGCGTTAGGTCTGGGGGGCAAAACCAGTCAAGTGGCCCATTGCACCACCAAATCAGTTCACCATCCATGTCCACCTTTTCCTGGTTTTATAACGGATATTGATGTTATGCTAATCAGTAGCTCTTTGCCATACTCGCTCCTTCACGGCTCTGACTTTCAATGTTGTCAGAGCGCAGACTGAGAATCTCCGAGCCTGTGCTCCGACTCACTAACTGACCGCCGGAACCACGAGGGAGAGGATATAATCTGACTGCACCTACTGCTGGTGCGCACCAGTGGACCACCAGCGAATCATTTAAATTGAACATGCTGGTGTCCCCAACTTGTGAGCTGTGTTGGCCGCCGGGAGCCTCTGTTGTCATGGCACCCTGCGTGACCGCACAGCGTGCACACCCCAACGGCTGGCCCTGCTGACACACACTGATGTTACTACTTAGAAATCCCTCAATATTAATACAGACATCAGAGTAAACACCAATAAACTGTGGAAACAGAGCTGATCCCCCCCCAAATTTATAAAGATTTGCTTAGTGGATTTGTTGTAAGATCATGCCTCCTCCTCTCTCTCTCCCATGCGCTGCTCTGTAGGCTGGGAGGAAGTGAAGAGTAATCACATTCTCCCAGCACAGCGCCACCTGTGGCTGCATGGGGAACAGCTGGTTAATGTAATGTTTGCAGGACGGCCAGCTGCCGCAGAACCTCTTTGTTCCCGTCTCTGCAAAGGGCTCCAGGCACTGCTTGCTGTGAGTGTGAGCCACTGTAAATTAGGGGCAGAGGGCACTTGCACTGCGGTAAAGACGGGTCTGGGCAGGAGGAGAGTGCAGTGCAATCAGTGCACTCCCCTCCTGTGGGTCACCAGTAGATTGGTGCACCTGCCCAGGATCAGAGCCGGTGCAAGGATTTTTGCTGCCCTAGGCAAAAAAAAAATGTGCCGCCCCCCCATGTGACATCACAATGCCCCACCGATATGATCTGCCATATGAACTAACGCCAGTGTGTGTTTACATTAAAACGCCTGCAGGGACCGGCTATAGACACCAGAACCACTTCATTAATCTATAGTGTCCCTTTAATGTGAGGTAAATTATAGATTAGTGTCACAAATAATATACTAGATTGCCTACTTACAATCAGATGAGGATGATGATGGGCTGCAGTTTGGCTCCACTGGTCTGGTGTAGAACAGGATATCTGGAGGCTGTTTGCAACTGTGGTCACAAAATTCAATGTTCTGGGAGAATTGGAAGCAGCTCCATTTTTGGGGGGCCCCTTACACAGCTCAAGGTCTGGGCCCCAGGGCCTAATGGTGAGTATGCCCATAAGGCCCACTCATAAGTCCACTTATATGTTCCACCCATGAGTTCGCTCACAGGGAGTGGTGTGTGTAGGGGATGTGTTGTGTGTTATTGTAGAGGATATAATATGTGTGCTTATGGTATGTAGTGTATAGGAATACCAGTTTGTGTAGGTGATGCAGTGTGTTTGTGTGTAGTGGAAGCAGTGTTTATTTGTGTATAAGGGATGTATTGTGTGTTTCTGGTTGTGTCTAAGGGATGCATTGTGTGAATCTGTGTTTGTATGCATAAGGGATGCAAGGTGGGTGTCTGTATCTGTGTGTAAGAGATGCATTGTGTTTATGTGTGTATGTAAGAAAAGCAGTGTGTGTGTTTGCATGTGTGTATAAGGGTTTGTGTGCAAAGAATGCATTGTCTTTGTGTGTAAGGGTTGCATTGTGTGTGTAATGGATGCATTGTGTGTTTCTCTGTGTGTAAGGGAAGCATGTTGTGTTTCTGTGTGTGTAGGAATGCATTGTGTGTTTCAGTGTATGTATAGGGATGCATTGTGTGCGCGTGTGCGCGTAGTGTGAAAGAGCTCCCTATCTTGCCCCCTGTCCTATAGAGCTGTCCGTTCTGTCCCTTAGAGCTCTCCCCCACCCTCCCCTAGCGGTCTCTTCTCACACTCACCCACCCTCCCTGTGCTCTTCTCATCCTCCCCTCCACCCTCCCTGTGTTCTTCTCACTCCCCCCCTCCATGTGTTCTCCTAACCCCCTGTGTTCTTCTCACCTCCCCCTACCTGTGTTCTCCTCATATGCCCTTCTCCTCTCCCCACTCCCTGTGTTCTTCTTACCCCTTCTCCTCCCTGTGTTCTCCTCACCACCCACCCTCCCTGTGTTCTTCTCAGTCCCCCCTTCTCCTCATCTCCCCTTCTCCTCACTCTTACTCTCCCCCTCCCCTTGTGTTCTTCTTACTCCCCCACTTGTTCTTCTTACCCCCTTCTTCTTCTTACTCCCACCTTCTTCTTACCCCCTTTTTCTTCTTACTCCCCTTCTTCATCTTACCCCCTTCTTTGTCTTACTCCCTCCTTCTTCTTCTTACTCCCTCCTTCTTCTTACTCCCTCCTTCTTCTTCCTCCCCTTCTTCTAACCCCCCCCTCTTCTTCTTACCCACCCTTGTTCTTCTTACCCCTTGTTCTTCTTACCCTTGTTCTTCTTTCTTCTTACCCC
This sequence comes from Pelobates cultripes, assembly GCA_933207985.1. NCBI lineage: Eukaryota > Metazoa > Chordata > Amphibia > Anura > Pelobatidae > Pelobates > Pelobates cultripes. The sequence goes on along the minus strand of OW240923.1, from coordinate 31,328,763 downwards.
TTGTTCTTCTTACCTTGTTCTTCTTGCCTTCTTCTTCTTACCCCCTTCTTCTTCTTACCCCCCCTCTTCTTCTTACCCCCACCCCTTCTTCTTACCCCCCACCTTCTTCTTTGCCCTTCTTCGTCCTTGAGTGGCCACTACTTCTTGGATGGAAAGCAATTTAAAGATTCATCGGTTTTCCTTCTTACTCCCCTTCTTCTTACCCCTCCACTTCTTCTTACCCCCACCCCTTCTTCTTACCCATCCCCTTCTTTCCCCCACCCCTTCTTCTTACCCCCTCTTCTTACCCCTCCCCTTCCCTGTAGCGTGGCCGAGCTCCTCTCCGGTCCGCGGTGCCCAGCTGGAGTGATAGCAAGGTGCACACTCAGTGTGCACTTCCTGTCAGTCCGGCCGGTTACAGGAAACAGAAACTCCGCGCGGAACAGGAGTTTCTGTTTCCTGTAACCGGCCGGACTGACAGGAAGTGCACACTGAGTTTGCACCTTCCTATCACTCCGGCCGGGCACCGTGGACCGGAGAGAAGCTCGGCCACGCTACAGGGAAGGGGAGGGGAGAAGCTGTGTTGCAGCCGCCAGAGGCTCTTAGCAGAGCGCTCAGGCCGCTGCAGCATTAGGACTGGCCCGCCGTGCCCGGTTTTAAAATTATTTTGGGGGCCAATTGCCTCCCTGCCCCCCGGCCTAGCCCGCCCCTGCTTCCAAGTGATTTGTCACTTCTAAGTGATCTGTCATTGTTCTTTAATATGAAGCCTCCACCTGTGCCAGATCCCCCTGTATTTTAAAGGGACTGAGCAGCAATAGTTACCCAATTACTAGTTTATAAATTGCAGTGAACAGTCAAAGGTTGCTTGCTGTTTAATAGCTTTGCCGCCACCCATGGCATGGTGGGTTGGGCATGATAGAGTTTTAAGAGTTACCTTGTGCCAAAAGCAAATTCCTTATTCCGTCACCCTTGTTTAACCCCAGGGCCCTTGGTAATTGCTTAACCACTGTTATTGTCACTTTACAGTTAATCCTGCTCTGGTGCTTGCAAAGCGCATTAATTTTGGTTTCATTTCAAACACCGTACCCATTTATGAGGTACAGCTGCTTAAATAAATCCTTTTGAAATTAAATTTAAAAATTAAACAACCAAAAACAGCTGATATTTATCAACAGTTTTTGGTCAAAATTAAATCGAGGCCTGCTTTGGTTATTGTTGCAGCATAAAAAGTCTCTTAGGTCTCTTAAATGTTGGTTGTCTTGAGTATGTTCCTTGTACATGTAGTCTTGTCCTTTACTTTGAACTTTTAGCTATGAACCTACCTGTATAGATAGAAACAAAGAAGAAATGAGGAGTAGGGTCATTTATAAAATTCAATCCCATGTAAAAGGAGGACTCCACTGATGGAGAGAGAGCAGCTTTGGATTGAGGACCAGTCACATTTTGGGGTGGTATGGTAGAGGTGTGTCTGATAGAACCTTCCGCATCAGCTCCCTTATTACAGTTTCATTATTTTTCTAATCTGTCTATTTGTCTTTACAGATTTTCTCTACAGTCTCTAAGTTTATTGAAGTAGGTTGTACATGCTTATGTATTTTATATAATAAAAATCCATAAGGAAATAATAGATACACAAAGTTACCTTGGAAGCTCCATATATGGCTAATTGAGGGCATATTATGCGGGCGCTAGCAGAGGCCACATTGATAATTGCTCCTTTCTTTCGCTGTACCATACCCGGCAGTACTATGTGCAGCATCATAGTGGTTGCAGCAATATTGACATTGATGATCTCCCAAATTTTATCCTCTGGAACATCTGTTACATACTGGGGGTACTCATAGCACACCCCAGCATTGTTCACCAAGATGCCAACATCAACATCTTTCAAGGCCTCCTTAATGGCAGGAAACACTTCACGGCCCTTGTTGAAATCGGCATCTATGAAGCTGGTTTTAACTCCATAGGTTGTAGCAATGGACTCAGATACTGTTTGTAATTTATCTCTATTGCGGCTGATCAGGATGATATTTATGCCAAAGCTTGCCAACTCTTCCGCGTATGCTTTCCCGATACCATCCGTGGCCCCTGAGGGAAAAATAAGCAAAAAGAAAAAAAGGTTTAGGAGTGAGTGGAACACATTTAATGTTTTAAATTCTAATAAGGCAATGTTTCTAATCAAGTATATATTCAGAGTGTGGGAATTATGTTGATCCTTACTAATCATACCATATTTTAACTAACATGAAACACCAAATAACATGTTCTTATTGAGTACTCAAACGAGAGAGAGAGATACTTTGTAAATGTTAACCAATTTGCTATATCCAATTCTTGGCTTGCTGCAAACTTACCAGTCACAACAGCCCACCCTCCATATTGTCTGGCCAGGAAAGTTTTACTGAACATACGAATGCTGATGTGAAATTTGATTGCACGGTAACAGCCGCACAGCACATTAAGGCCTTTCTGAGCCGTGTACAAGGCTCCCACTACAGCTAGAAGTTCCAAGTGGTTACGATAAGCCTGTAAAATCTCCTCATACAGTGGTGATAAGGCCCTCTTCATAACAGCCACAAGCTCCATGATTCTGCTGTGGTTTGTATCTGAAATTACAGCAATACATATATGTGAGTTGATGAAAAAAAACTGAAAAATTTATATGTTCTCATCTTAAAGGGACACTATAGTCACCAAAACAACTTTGATCTTAATGAAGCAGTTTTTATGTATAGATCATGCCTCTGAATTCTCGCTGCTCATTTCTCTGCCATATCACTTTTGTTTCTGTTTATGCAGCCCTAGCCACAATGCCCCTGACTGTGACTGACACAGCCTGCATGAAAAAATGGTTTCCTTTTAAATCAAATGTCAACACTATAAAAGGCCTAGAAGAAGCTGGATGAACCAAAACAGGGGCAGATGCCAAGCGTTTTTTTAAAGAGTAAAGAAGACTTAGCCTCCACAGACCAGTCAATGTGATTTGCTCAATTTTTGTTCATGGTAGTGATAGGAGCAATGATTTGAGAAAGTTTTTGATCAATTGTCTATAGTAATTTGTGAAACCGATGAATCTTTAAATTGCTTTCCATCCAAGAAGTAGTGGCCACTCAAGGATAGATGATAGTTTACTAGTGTGACGGAGTTCCTGTACTCCAACTGAGTACCTCTGCCCAGTCCACTTGCTGGCTGCTTGGGGGGGACCTGGAAGACTTCAGTCCCAGTTGCGGAAGCTTGGCTGGGGTCTCTCCAGAGCTCTTTCACCTGATCAGGCTGCAGCTTTCTCCTTGTAGACAGTTATTGTCCCCTCTGCGTATTCCTCTACAACCATCATTCCAGGAAGGTATCTATACCTCTGCTTGCAGCATGATCAGCCCCTGCCTTTATAAAGGCATGTGCAGCTCTTATCCCTAGCTCTTTTTGAATTGTCCCAGGCTGCAAGAATCATACAACCAGCCAACAGATCCAAAGACTCTTTTGCTGGGATCCCTGAACAAACCAGACAGGACACAGAGTTCCAAAAGTGCCTAGCAAACTCAGCTTTATTGAAAACATCAGATCTTTTTATACCCCCCACAGCCTCATTTACATACAACAGTGGTTACACAAAGTTCCCCTCCAAGTCCTCCACCGTAACCCCCTTCCCAAACAGCACAGTGAGCCCAAGTCGGTAAATAGCAGATAGTAACCAATTGCACTATGTAACGGCACCCTCAGACATAAAAGGTTTTAAAAGCTGTTTAGGAGATCTTCCCCTTCCAGAGACACAGGCAGCTACTGTAGACACCAATCACCGAACCGGAGAAGCATATGAATGATCTCAAGCATGTGAATGCTGTAAACAGCTGAATAGGTAAAACCATACAAATAGGTTTACACTCCTAGAAGTCAAACTGGAACCGCATACAATAAATCCCCCAAAGAATGAGACAAGGCTCCGTGTTGAGAATCAGCATACTCCAAATACAAACATACTTCAAAATCATACAAATTGGTCCAGTGGTTCAAAAGATAGATTGTAGTCCTTTGTAACCAAATGAAGCATGGCTTTTCTGCCCAAAACCAGTTCCACAGAGTCTTCTGTCCTGGAGATAATTGGGAAGTAATCCAATTATCTCCAAGGATAGAGGCAAAACTCCATTGAACACATGGCAGCAAAAGACAAAAAAATACATAAAAATATATAACGGTGCAGCCATTGCATAAAACAGGTACATTCAACATATCCCCAGATAGCTCAGATCTGAGCGCACATTATTACTGAATGGCGCTCAGAGCACACACATACAGTTCAATTGCCATGGAGCCAAAGTCTTTCCCATAGTCTTTCATTATACGAATGGGCTCCATGGCATAGCTATCTGGGGTATTACCGCTCAAACAGGGCAAACACCGAATGACCCGGCTTTCGTGTCTTCGCGGGGGAAAATCAAGCGTTTCAACATTGGGCCATAGTTTAAAGGCAGCAGGCGGGCAACCAGGCTCCTCCAATGCACAGTGGCGAGATTGGTCTCGTCACACACTACATATCTTAATTACATTAGTTTAAATGCAGTACTGTGGGCGGGGACACACCACAACAAGGGCTGAGGACCACATGGGAGATTTAAAGGAGTGACTTGGCAGCCACTCTGAATTGGTCTGGATGTGTGCCTGGAACAATGGGACAACACACTGCTGTGAAAACAATAAGACAACAGAAGGGGAAAGAAAATATCTAACAAAAGCCAAACACATTATACACACCCTGCACCTAAAATAGGCACAGGGTGACTAAAACATAAGGGTAATCTGGGGACCTACATAAAGTGTCTGTCTTTCATCCCCAGTAATGGTGACTACTGTCACAATCAGGATCCATCTTAAACCCTTTGGCAGAAATAATTTAACCCAGGAAGGGTTTCGAGGTTTGATTAAACAAACACTTCTCTAATTTGCAATACAAACCATTGGCAAGAAGAATCTGCAAAACTCTCCTAACATGTTTATGATGTACATTGGGATAAGAAAAAAGAAAACAAAATCTACCAATAAGTGTGTCTCTTGAAAAGAGAGTAGCAAGAATTAATAAAACTTAACTTTTATGATATCAATCTATATAAAATGAACTATATATAATAAGGAAAACAAATAAAATCAAGTATTGAATGTTCAGTCCTGTATATGCAGTGCTGAGTAATATAGCAAGATAGTAGCAGTGTGTGTTAACAAATAAATGTTACCACCAAATACAATAATGAGATAACAAATAATTTCAGAGGGTATACTCTTTCTGAAGGTAGCATACTACCTGGTAGTAGTCTGATTGCACAATCACATGGCCTATGAGAAGGGAGATGTTCCGACACTATCTTATCAAACACATTGCTAAAATCTGCATATTGAGGTGGAACAATAACATATAGAGAAGGAGCAGTAGGAACCTTAAGTGAAATATTTTTTTGCTAAGGTTGATACATTTAATGTTACATAAAAGGACTTCAAGAGACTATCTGTCTTTATCTCCAATCAAGTGTAGGGTTATGTTTAATTTAACCATGAAAAACCAAGTACCAGAGAACAAGATGGAGAGGAAATAATTTGGAATGAAATAATTAGTATAATCGCCCAGGTTTGGTGGGTGACCAATGGAACTGTGTTAAAGGCCTACCATGTATGGCCTTAACAGCCAAGGGTGTTTCTTTCACTTCTAGAGGGAGAGAAATAGATGTAGAAAAATTCTGGCCAATAAAGTTGCCAGCAGTTCCAGAATCAATGAGGCCAAAGTGTGTGAGCCCACTATCCCGCCATAAAATCTTTTGGGATCCGCGATGCCATGATTTATATTTGTGTAAATCACAAAGAAGAGGCATACACAACTTTTTTGCAGTGGTATCTCACCCCGCTTTGGCTGTAACAAATGGGGAAGTCCGATTCTGACTCATGCTGGAAGGGTTGTGGGTCCAAGGTCACTTGCTATCATGTTTGGTGGGAATGCACACAAATAGCTCAGCTATGGTCCCAAGATTCACAGCTGGTGTCCAAATGCTGCACTCAGACATACCACTGGACCCTTGGATCTGGCTCCTTTCTAAACCACATAAAGACACACCTAGAGCACACAACAAATCAATAGCCAAAATAGCATTAACCATGTGACAAGTAATTGCAGAGCAATGGGGAAGGGCTAACATTCCCGCTTTGGAGATAGTGAAAGACAAGGTGGAGGACGCAATGTAAATGGATAAACTATCCACCTTGAATCACGATACCACCAAACACTTCAACAAAATATTTGAGACTCCTGACTTACTAAATTTTCAATATCTAGTTAGGTGGTTCTGTTCCGGCGATGGTGGGGATGAGTTAACCCTCCCACTCTCCAATTTCCCTTTCCATCAATGAGTGGACTACAGCCTTTTCTGCCCTTTTCTCACCCCTTCCCAACTTTACCTCACCTTTCTCTTTATAACTTTTTTACTCATGCTCATCCAAGGTTTTCTATTTAACTCCACCACCAATACAGGTTTCCTTTATTATGTTACTGGCATTTTACCTCTAGTGACTAATTCATTAGCTATGCTCACAGATTTGTGATCATCACAATCCACTATTATCCTAGTAGGCCTTGCTCACAAAAACACAGTGCAGTCTTCCATGACCCCCATCTACGTGATGTACTAGAGACCGTGATTTGGTAATACCAAATTCTTTGTTTACCGATATGTCCACTCTCAACCACCACGCTTCTATTGTCACTTTACAACATCCCAAACAGGGGTCGTCCCGGAAGCAACTTACCAGGCTATCTCCAATTAAATGCCATAACTCATCTACTGTATCTCACAAAAGTGAGTACACTCCTTACATTTTTGAAAATATTTTATTATAGCTTTTCATGTGATAACACTGAAGAAATTACATTCTGCTACAATGTAAAGTATACAGCCTGTATAACAGTGGGAATTTGCTGTCCCCTCAAAATAACTAAGCTCACAGCCATTAATGTCTAAACCGTTGGCAACAAAAGTGAGTACACCCCTAAGTCACTCACTAGTGTTACAAGGTCTCAGGTGTGAATGGGGAGCAGGTGTGTTAAATTTGTTGTTATCACTCTCTCATAATGGTCACTGAAAGTTCAACATAGCACCTCATGGCAAAAAACTCTCTGAGGATCTGAAAAAAACTAATTGATGCTCTGCATAAAGATGGCCTAGGCTATATGAAGATTGCCAAGACCCTGAAACTGAGCAGCAGCACAGTGGGCAAGACCATACAGTGGTTTCACAGGACAGGTTGCACTCAAAACAGGCAGGTTGACCAAAGAAGGTGAGTACACGTGCTCAGCGTCATATCCAGAGGTTGTCTTTGGGAGATAGACGTATGAGTGCTGCCAGCATTGCTGCAGAGGTTGAAGGGTAGCAGTGTGTGTTAACAAATAAATGTTACCACCAAATACAATAATGAGATAAGGGTCAGCCTGCCAGTGCTCAGAACATATGCCGCACACTGAATCAAATTGGTCTGCATGGCTGTCATCCCAGAAGCAAGCTTCTTCTATAGATGATGCACAAGAAAGCCCGCAAACAGTTTGCTGTAGACAAGCTTTACTGGAACCATGTCCTGTGGTCTGATGAGACCAAGCTAAACTTATTTGGTTTAGATGGTGTCAAGCGTGTATGGCGGCAACCAGGTGAGGAGTACAAAGACAAGTGTGTCTTGCCTACAGTCAAGCATGGTGGTGGGAGTGTCATGGTCTGGGCCTTCATGAGTGCTGCCAGCACTGGGGAGCTACTGTTCATTGAGGGGACCATGAATGCAAACATGTACTGTGACATACTGAAGCAGAGCACGATCCCCCTCCCTTCGGATACTGGGCCACGTGGCAATAATCCAACATGATAACGACCCCAAACACACCTCCAAGATGACCACTGCCTTGCTAAAGAAGCTGAAGGTAAAGGTGATGGACTGGCCAAGCACGTCACCAGACCTAAACAATATTGAGCATCTTTGGGACATCCTTAAACGGCAAGTGGGGCAAGGTTTCTAACATCCACCAGCTCTGTGATGTCATCATGAAGGAGTGGCAGAGAAATCCGGTGGCAACCGGTGAAGCTCTGGTGAACTCCATGCCCATGAGGGTTAAGGCAGTGCTGGAAAGTAATGGTGGCCACACAAAATATTTACACTTTGGGCCCAATTAGGACATTTCCACTTATGGGGTGTACTCACTTTTGTTGCGAACGGTTTAGACATTAATGGCTGTGTGTTGAGTTATTTTGAGGAGACAGCAAATTTACACTGTTATACAGGCTGTACACTTAATACTTTACATTGTAGCAGAGCGTCATTTCTTCAGTGATGTCACATGCAAAGATATAATAAAATGTTTACAAAAATGTGAGGGGTGTACTCACTTTTGTGAGATACTGTATGTCATATATACCATGTTGTTGTTCTCGTTATACCTGTTTTTTTACTGTTCCCTTTCTTTTTTATTAATATTGTTCAACTTGAACATGGCTGTGAAGTACTCAAGTATCTACTATTGTAATGATAGCCAATGTGAACTGCACAGAACAAACCAGAACCTATTGCTATGTATACCCTGCCACTCGGTTTGTTGAGTTGTAACATTGTACTACTATATTGACATTTTTGTTATTACTACAAAAAATATTCAGTTTTAACCCCTTAAGGACGGAGCTAAATGTACACGTTGTGAACAAAACAAAATGTAAACAAAACCTGGCATTTGCGCTACATGTCTGTCCAACCGTAATTCACCTCTTTTATAGTAAATGCACCCACCCTTATTATATATCATTTTATTCAGGGGAAACAGGGCTTTCATTTAATATCAAATATTTAGCTATGAAACATAATTTAATATGAAAAAAATGGGAGAAAATAAGATTTTTTTGATTTTTTTTTAGTTCTACATGACATTTTAACTGTCAATGTCTTAATACTGTTTGCTTTTACTGCAATAAAATACACAAATTTGTATTCAGCAAAGTCTCACGTGTAAAACAGTATCCCCTATGTACAGGTTTTATGGTGTTTTGGGAAGTTACAGGGTCAAATATAGCACGTTATATTTGAAATTGAAATTCGCCAGATTGGTTACGTTGCCTTTGGGACTTTATAGTAGCCCAGGAATGAAATTTACACCCATAATGGCATACCATTTGCAATAGTAGACAACCCAAGGTATTGCAAATGGGGTATGTCCAGTCTTTTTTAGTAGCCATTTGGTCACAAACACTGGCCAAAGTTAGCGTTAGTATTTGTTTGTGTGAAAAATGCAAAAAACGCCAATTTTGGCCAGTGTTTGTGACTAAGTGGCTACTAAAAAGACTGGACATACCCCATTTGCAATACCTTGGGTTGTTTACTATTGCAAATGGTATGCCATCATAGGGGTAATTTTAATTCTTGGGCTACAATAGGGTCTCAAAGGCACCGTAACCAATCTGGCGAATTTTAATGTGAAAAAAATGAAACGCAAGCCTTATATTTGACGCTGTAACTTTTGAAAACACCATAAAACCTGTACATGAGGGGTACTGTTGTACTCTGGAGACAAATATTTGTGTTTCAAAACAGCAAAAAGTATCATAGCAATACTATCGTCCGTGTAAGTGCTATTTGTGCATGAAAAATGCAAAAAACGTCACTTTTACTGGCGATATCATCGTTGTAATACATTTTACTGTTTTGAAACACTAATATTTGTGTTCAGCGAAGTCTCCCGAGTAGAACAGTACCCCTCATGTACAGGTTTTATGGTGTTTTGGAAAGTTATTGGGTTAAATATAGTGCTAGCAAATTAAATTCCCTTTACTCTCGGCATGGGTTGCCAGGCAGGTCCCGCTAATTGTAATTAATTAAGATACCTAATTATGTAAAAATATTACATAAATGATATATATGTAGAATTTATATATATATATATATATATATGTGTGTGTGTGTATATATATATATATATATATATATATATATATATATATATATATATATATATATATACGTTTGTGAATCTATATGTGTATATATATAATTTTTTTAATATTTTTATTTATATATAGGTATATATATAGTGATATATACGTATATATTTATGTATGTAGATATATATTATTTCGTTCTACGTGTATTTTGATATAAATATATATATATTAATATCACAATACAGTTAGAACAAAATAACACACATCTATATATTTTTAATTTTTTTAATAATTTTTTTAATTTTATTTTTTAACGTATTTACATATTTAATTTTTTATAGTATATATAAATATATATATAACAATAATTATATATATTTAATCAGTATCAGTCTGCGTATAATTTGATATTAATATATATATATACATATATATATATATATATATTAATAGTAAAATACACCTAGACAGTGTATGTGTATGTATATGTGTATATATATACTTAGATCATATATATATATATTATTAATTTGATTTGATTTGATTTCCAGCCAGCAGGGGTACCACCTGTCATTACAGGCAGCCCCCCTGCTGGCAATGCAGGAGGCAGCCTACCCAACCATGTGATTGTGGGGTCCTCGCAAGGACCTCACTCTCACATGGCCGGGGGGCACCGGAGGAGGAGGATCTACCGCGGGGGGGCTCCCTGGGAGTCCCCCCCCACCGCGATCGCCGGTGTGGAACTGCCGGCGACCGGGTAAGTAAGAAAAGACCGGAGGGCGTACAATTACGCCCAACGCGTTTAGAGCTGCCTAAAATAGGGCGTAATTGTACGCCCTCCGGTCTTAAGGGGTTAAACAAACACTTAATTTCACACCGATCTTTAGTAAGGATAGTAGGACTGCTTTCGGTGTCTGTTCAAGCTATTATTCTAGCACCCCTCCGTTATCAAGCTCTTCGATATCTCAAAGTGAAATATTTGAGAAAGAGACTTAGTTACTCAGACGAAATTTCATTCAAACCAAAGATCCAAGAAGACTTTTTTGGTGGTTACATCACGGTTCAGTCATGGAATGGGAAAACGATATTCATTTTGTTTTACGATATTACCATCAAATTAGATGCCAGTCTTATGGGCTGGGGAGCTCGCTGTGTCATGGAGTCCACAAGAGTAAATTGATCTCCAACTGAATCCTTTCTGCTCATAAATTACTTGGAATTATTAACAGGTTTTTTTGCCCTAAAACTTTTTGTGAAACACAAAACCAGTTGTTGTGTCCTTCTCAAAATGGACAATATAACAGCATTTCAGTACATCAACAAATTTGGAGGTACAAAATGAATTAAAGACCCTAGCGGACCTTGCCAAACCTTTGGCATTTCTGGCATTGAAAGAGACATAATATTGAAGGCAATATACCTACCGGGTTTCTGAAATACGATAGCAGACTGGAACTCTCGATTCCTAGTCAACTTCAGTGATTGGCAACTAGATCCCTCAATTTTTCATCAACTTCTTTCACTTTGGAGAACTTGATCTTTTTGTGTCATGCTTCAGTCGTCAACTTAAAACATTCTGTTTGCGTCCAGGCCAAGAAGCATTGGGTATAAATGCATTCCTTCAAACATGGGAACCAATTATGAGTTTCCCCTCTTCACCGTGATGTCACCAGTTCTACTTCAATTATCAATTCAGAGATTATCTCTGGTTCTGATAATTCCTTTGTGGCCAGCTCAACCCTGGTTCTCTCAATTCCTGAACTAATAAATTATCTGAGAATTCTTCCAATATCCCGTTTGATTGTTTTAGACCTCTATAGCATCCCTCATCCGCTTGTGCTATCCTTCTTTATAAACTAAAAAACGCTTGTCAGAGGAATTGGCCCTAAGTACCAGAGCTAATTATGGATCAGCCTGGAAACTTTGGATTAATTGGTGCATGGAGCAGTATCTGGGTCCCATACATGTATCTACCTCCCCCATACTAAATTTTTTGGCACATGCTTTTTACTCATGTAAAGCATTTGCACTATAAATGCACACCGCTCTGCCATTTCATCAAGTCATTCCCCTGTTGACTCTTTTAAGGTAAACATCATTTAATCTGTAAACTCATAAGGGGAATTAGATTTCAAAGACCTCCTCATCCCAAATATACTGATACTTGGGACGTTAACGTGGTTCTCCAAATGTTTAAGTCTTGGCATGATAATGAATTGCTATCTTTAAAATTGCTATCTTGTACGTTAAATGCTTTACCTTACCTTGTTTCTTTCAAAAGGGTGTCTGATGTAAAAGCTTTAGATTTACATAAGAGATCATACATTCCTAATGGTGTTCAATTCTCCATCTCCAGGCATGCGAAAACTGATCTTAAAACTGTTTTGTACCTTTTATGTCATTACGATCTTTGTGTGGTTCGCTCATTACAAACATATGAATCACAAATTGAAATCATCTTTACAATTGTTTTATTTTTTATTATTCTTTATTTTTGTTGTACAGGTTTGCAACGCCACAACAGCAGGTGCAAGCATTTCGAAAACAATCATCATCCTAGCCAGGAAAACAGTACAATTTTATATGTTAGAAAAAAAAAAGGCTAAACATACATGGATAAACTTCAGTAGAGTACATAGGCTAGGTATGCATGAGTAAAACAACAGTATATTACACATGCTAGGTATGCATGAGTATTCAACTAGAGAATAGACCACCCCAAAGTGGTCCCTCGGACAGAAAGGAAACATCCACTTTGTAGTACAATAGGTTATCAAGTTTCTAAAACACAACCAAATGAACATAAAATAACAATGAAGGTTCTTCAATAAAGGTCTGTCATCAGTGTGTAAACATACAGCAAGATTCTCAGCCATGCAGTCAGCCTGTTCCCTACATAGCTGAAAAGAGACTTGCGTCCATCAAGTTCAGCCTTCCTCACAAATGTTGTTGCTGTTGATCCAAAAGAAGGCAAAAAACCTAGTCTGAAGCGCTTCCAATTTTGCCACAAACTAGGAAAAAAATCCTTCTTGACCCCAAAATAGCAATCAGATGTTTACTTGGATCAAGCAGCTATTACCCCACTAATTAGAAATTATATCCCTGTATGTTATGTTTTTGTAAGTATTTATCCAATTTCAGTTTAAACATCTGTATGGACTCTGACAAAACCACCTCTTCAGGCAGAGAATTCCATATCCTTATTGTTCTTACTGTAAAAAAAACCTTTCTTTGCCTTAGATGAAATCTCCTTTCTTCCAGCCTAAATGTGTGACCTCGTGTCCTATGTATAACCCTGTTTATGAATAGATTTCCAGATAAAGGTTTGTACTGGCCCGAATATATTTGTATAAAGTTATCATATCCCCTCTCAGGCGCCGTTTTTCCAAACTAAACAGATTTAATTTTTTAACCTTTCTTCATAACTAAAATGCTCCATTCCTTTTATCAATTTTGTAGCTCGTCTCTGGACCCTCTCCAGTGCCATGATATCCTTCTTTAGAACAGGCGCCCAAAATTACACAGCATATTCAAGGTGTGGTCTTACCAGCGATTTATAAAGAGGCAAAATTATATTTTCATCCCACCATGTTTCTGTTATGCCTATTATATCATATTGTTTAGTATATGCTATTGCCTTTAGTTCCCCCATTTTGTTATATAGGCTCCTTGCATTAGTAAGCATACATTTAATATTATCATGAGCATACATTTAATATTATCATACCTCCTCTGTTCTGAGCTTTCTCCTTCCCCCATCTCCACCCCCTTTGTTCTGAGCTGAAGCCCATCTCCTTTCCATCCTAACTCCATTTTCTAGATTGCTTTGACCCTCCCCCCACCACTAGTTTAAAATCTCCTCCAGCCTTCTAGCCATCCTATCCCCCAGCACAGCAGACCCTCTTCCGTTTAGGTGCAATCCATCATGACTATACAGGTTGTACCCAAGCGCAAAATCGGCCCAGTGCTCTAAAAACCCAAAACCCTCTTTCCTGCACCAAGACTTTAGCCACGTATTGACCTCTCTAATCTCCCGCTGCCTTACTGCTGTAGCGTGCGGCACAGGTAATATTTCAGAAAAAATTACCTTGGAGGTCCTTTTCTTTAGCTTACTTCCTAGTTCCCTGAACTCATTCTTTAGGACCTTCCATTTTCCTCTGACTTTGTCATTGGTACCAATATGGACCATGACAGCTGGGTCATCTCCAGCCCCTCCCAATAATCCCTCCACTCTGTCAGCAACATGCCGGACCCGAGCACCCGGGAGACAGCAAGCCGGTTGAGTCGATCAGAGTGGCAGATTACCCTATCTACTCTCTTAATAATAGAGTCCCCTACCACCACAACCTGTCTAGACTTCCTTACCCTCTCAACCCCACCCGTACTAGAGGGGCTGTTTCCACGGCTGTTAGCAGGAACAGCTTCCTGCAGTACAGCTACTCCTGAGCTGATGCTCCCAACATCTTCACTCAAACGGGAAAATCTGTTAGGCTGCATGAGATCAGGACTAGCTAAACCTTTTCTCTTCCCTCCCCCCCTGCTTCCTCGCCCCACTGTCTCCCAGCTACGTGCCTGTTCCCCATCTATCTTATCTCCTCCCTCTCCACTACCTGTCCCCACTAAACTCTGCTCAGTGAGCAGCAGACTCCTCTCAAGATTGTCAGTCTCCCTCAGTGTTACAGTTTGCCTCTCCAGATCTCTAATCTGAGCTTCCAGAAATGCCACTCGCTCACACCCACCACAGAGGTATGGACCCTGGATAGAATCATCCAGGCATGCATACATGTGGCATGATGTGCACTGAGTTAAACTCGCAATCTTGCTAGCACTCATCCCCAGTTACAAAAAACACAAGTGAGCAAAAACAATATTTACCCTCTTGGTTTAAACTCCCTTGTAGTTTCAACTCCTGTTGTTTTAACTCCTACTTAAAAGAGACTACTTGAAATAGCCTACTTTCAAGCAAACTCCAGTGAGCAAGCTCTGTGAGTCAGTAGTGGGTTTATATTGGCAATACAAATCCCACACAGGTGGAAATTAAGGGGCACTCCCCCTAATTAGCTCAGCAGCAGCACCCACAAGGAGGGGAATAGAAACAACAAGAGAGGGGGGAAAAAAGGAGGGGAAACGTTTTAAATAACACCAGCAAGGTGAAAATATAGAAGAAAAAAAGGGATAAAGTTTAAATATATCCAGCAAAGAGAAAAATGTATATATAAATATATGAAAAGGGGAAAAAAAGTTAAAAAATATTAAAATAAATCAAAACAGTAAGGAGAAATATTTAAAAAACAAAAACAAAACAAAACATGGATGCAATACAGTCCTAGCCAATGCCAATAATCTACAGGCACAGTACAGAGTGAGTCAGATAAAGTTTCCCTGTGCTAAGCTGCTTCCCTCTTCCCTGCGTTCCACCTCATCCTCCCCATGCTTTACTTGTTTAGTGCCAAAGCTGGTCTGGCCACCACCTTCCTCACTGTGTACTGGTGAGGCCTCTGAAGTCACAGGTTCGCTGGGTGATGTGGGGTGCATCAGAGAATTTGCGGAGGCGGTTTTGCAATTTTAGGCATTGGTAGTGATCTTTTGCCACACAGCTTCCTCCACAGGGCCTCAAATAGTGCTTACGGGCAATGTAGAATGGTGGATGTTTCTCTGATTAAGTCCGGGGCAGACTTGGCGTCAGCCATCTTGTATGTGCCTCATTCGGTATTACTGCAGACTTCAGCAGTTCTGCTGGAGCAGGGGAGCTGTCAGGGTGAAAACCAAATTACCCCCATCGGGGATGGGAATGAGGTAACAGGGGGTTAGCTCATTTTCCTTGGAACCCCGCCTGCGTCGGCCCAGGATTTTAGCTGCCTCTGACCGCCTCAGTGCCTGCTATGCCCCAGTTATGTCGACAAATAAAAGCTTCTGTACTGTGCTGGTAGACCGCGGGACTGCTCCCAGACAATTCAGTGAGTATAATATGAGTTTCCAGCAGTAGAAGAATAGCTAATCCATCTGAGAAGTAAGATTTGTTAAGTATCTCCTGAGGAGCTCTCAGGAACCCCATCAATAAAGTCAGGCCCCATTGTTAATTTCATATCGTAAACCACACCTTACAGTTTCTTCTCCCACCTTAGCTAGATGGGTTAGAATTATCATGTCTATGGCTTGCATAGATAAAGCTAAATGTTGTGCTTATTCCACTAGGGGACCTATGTCCATCAAGACATATTAAGCAAGGGGTTTATTACTACTGCATCATCAGAATCTACCTTTATATAATTTTGTTTTAGACTTCATTCTCATGTTTCTCTGGTTGTTTTGTAAATATATTCATAATATGAGCCTCCTGTCTGCGATAAAATTCAAGATTTTCCTAGCTCTGGGGGGCAACAAAAAATGAGTTTTATTAAACACAGGAGGTGAATATTATCCCACCTATTAAACCATCCGTATTGATTCTTTCTTCAAATTTTAAAAGAACAAAAGGACACCCTCATTGGTCTTTTTATTTTTCAGTCAGAGTCCAAGTTTCTTCATTCCTGTTCCCTACCGTTATTGGATTAATTTTAAAGTCATCCTTCAACGTTACATCTATCATCGTCGCAGCACGAAAGAGGAGTAACTGCAACAGACTACATGTTACATAGTCTATTCTTGATGCTGATTGGTCAAGTGGCTTACCTATTCATGCTTAACTGTGATTTTTTTTTTTTTACCCCTTTAGTTTTACCTGTCTGTTATTAATAATTTATAAAAGTATAAGGATAATACTCACCTCCTGTCTTTAATAAAATTCTGATTTTCTGTCGCCCCCTTGGCTAGGAAAATCTTGAACTTTATTGTAAGTTTTGTATTGATGTTTAGTGGGTTAGTGAGTGTGCTGGATCTTGCATGTGATGTTAATTGGCAGCAGCCCTCTTGGTTTCACATGTACCTATATTTGGGAGTCCAGGGCAACTCCTTTAGTTATCACAGGTTCCTCATTCCCGGGACCTTATTTAACCTTGCACTGCAGAGAACATGGGAAGGATTTCCCAAGTAAGTGGGTTAATCTTATGAGCAGGCATTAGGCTGCTAGAATAGGACCTGCCAAAAATGGGGTTCACTGACGTTGGCAGGCTTATGCAATGTATGATCATATACTGTAACTAATATTGTGATTTTAAAAACCGATTACATTTTGGGAGCTGTGAGGTTGGTATTTAGTGGGTGAGTGCACTGGGTCTTGCATGTTTATAAATACCTATATCTTAGTACAGAAAGATATGAAACTGTAATAAATCAACATGTTAAAATATTAAAATGATTGATAATAACAAAACTTGCATGAAACAGCAAAACTATCAGGGCTATTTAAAAAATAGTGTGAATTGAACGTGAAATTCATATTTAATGCCCAAAAAGGGAATAAAGTCACTTGTTTCCAGTCTGACTATTTGGACCTAAACTTTTGAATTTTGCTTTGAATTTCCCATTATTTACACTTGAATTTAGTTAATAACCCCATTTGTAGGTAGTGGATGCATTTTGATGACTTTCATAATAAATATTACACTGCTAAAATCTTATTGTATACACAAATAATATAATAAAATAAATACAATCATTGTTTAAGTAACATCCCTGCTACCTAAATACGTATACTTTTAAATATGTAGCACTTATATCGTGATTACAGTGAGAAGCTCAACTTACATTGTCGGTGAACTGTATGGAATATCCCATATAAACAACTCCTTTCTCTGCTTCAGCTGCTCTCACCAACAACACACTGCTCAACATTTCAGATGGACAAAGAGGGACACTTTAAGTTTAGGGGTGTGAGTGGGGGTGTGGCCTGATAAATTATAGATGACTTACTAATAACAGGTTATGTAACTACAATGTAATTTAGAACAAGAACAATTTACTGTTGTGCTCAAAAGTTTACCCTGGCATAAATTGTGAAACTATGGGATTGGTTTTTAATATATGACATAACATGCAAAAATAATTTTTTATTAAGGGATAGTGATCATATGAAGCCAGTTATTATTACAAAGTTGTTTGGCTCCTTTTTTTTTTTGCAGTGCATAGGATAAGTACAATCAGGCTCGAGGTACCCCAACGGCAATCCTCTCGCGTTTGTTCAAGCTTTACATTTGGGGTGTGAGATTGGACATGCACATTTTTATATTATGGTGATCATCAATTTGTAACTGAGTAGGCTTAAAAGTTCAACAGTTATAGTACATGCTAGTCAAGTTATAAGTTTAACGTTTATATATGAACAGGCTTAGGTAGTTCAGTGCTTATAGTTTATGCTAGGCACATTACAATAGTAACGCTTATACATACATAGGCTAAGACGTAAGGTAAGCAGGTTCGTTTCTTAAGGTGATATTATAGCATTTAATGTGGGTTAATAAAACCTGCCTGCGGCGTGTGGTTGACAGAAAGAACAATAATAATGTACATGCTCAGGTACAATTAGTCTGTAGTGGATTGGACAATATTAACAACTTTATAGTCTGACTACGTGGTCTGACAGAACGGACAGTCGGGATCATAAGGATCCTGGATAATAAACATGCTTAGTTAGAATAAGTTAGTAGCTGGGTGGTCGGTAAAAACCTCTGTATAGTCGGGCTGCGTAATCTGACAGAGTTGACAATCGGGATCATATGGATCCAGCTTGCTTTTCTCCTAAAATATGTTTAGGGAAATGCCACTAGATAGACCATTGAGTTTGGAGCAACCAGGTAAGGATTAGGCTGAGTCGCCTATAATAGATGAGGCACAGGAATCCCCAGAAAAGCGAGACAGCGAAATGCAAGACAGTGTACGTTATAAGATTTTGCCATAGATATACTGTACACATTTGCAATGACCCCATAGTATGTGCAAGTGAGGCAAGGGCTAACATTTGAAGGCATTTGGGGAGTCTGCACAATTTTAAAGGTAAATAATAAGACGGTTAAGACATGCATGACTAAACAGTTGCTGTGTACAAATAGTTGCTATGGGAACTAAGGTGATATGCGCAGGTGTGCAGCAAAGAAAAACCTTATGTTCATATAATAAGTCCCGCTCTGTTAGCTCAGATGGGTACTGGCCTGTAAGGAGTAGTGGCTGTTATCTTTCCCCTGGAACCGTTAGTGTGCTTGTAAAGTCTGTGCAATCTTTAGTCTGGCGTGGTGTGGGGGCCGTTCTCGGTAGTGCCGGGTGCCATCAGCCCGTTGTCGCTGCTCATCCGATGCCGACTCTGGAAATTTGCCAGGTGCGTTGGGAGTGAAGGTATGGGAAGCTTTCCAGCCGAGTACCATTTCTGAGGTGCCGTGCTTGCATGGGCTGGTACTCTGTAGTATAACCTTCGTGGGGGTTCCTTTGCAGGGCTTGCCATGCGCTCCTCGATGTTGTCCCAGGGCTGCGCCTGAGGGGGAGCTTGCTTTTCTCAGAGTTGGCGTCCCTACGGCTCCGGTACCTACACAGTTTTGTAGTTGGCTTGTGCGTGTATAGCTGATCTCAGCAGGGTTCCTCGTCTTGGTCTGTTTTTTTTGGTGGGCATTTGCGACGGTGCCATTTCCCTGCTCGTTTCTCTTTGTAGGATTTGCCATGATGGAGTGAGCGTGTGGACAGCGGTGTCGGTGCTTGCACTTCTGGGGCTCGCGTTATGGTTTGATACTCATCGAGTTTTCTCCAGAAGGCTGCAAAGATGGCATTCAGCCGTGCTTCCTTGTCATCCCTGGGTAATGTGTCGGGTTGGCTATTTGTCTTCGCTGCCATTTTGGAGTTCACCAGCTCCGTCTGTTCATGCTGTCCCGCGTCTCGGGTGGGCACTCCCGGGACCGGGATAACCCCCACCAGTCCATAGGGAGGGGGAACAAGGTCTCATGGTCCCGTTTCTTGCCATGGAGGGCTGCGGGGGAGCGGCCGCCTCCCCCATGCTGTCCTTGCCTGTAGGCCACAGGTTTCTTTCCATTGAGTCTCACCAGGTGGGTCACTCGTTTGGTGTCAGCAGGTGCCCCTTGGGTTCACCTATCCGTGTGTGGCACTTTGGTGTTGATTGCCCACCGTTAATTATCCGGTGTATCATATTTTTGTCGATTAGAGCAGGAGTAGCTTTGTCCTGCGACCGCTCAGCTCAGCGGTCAGACCCCACCCTCCGTTTGGCTACTTTTTAAATCCTAATGTTAACAGAAATCACCCAAATGGCCCTGATCAAAAGTTTACATACACTTTAAGACACACAAGATGACACACACAGGTTAAAATGTCAATTAAATGTTAATTTTATCACGACAGGAGGCTTCATATTTTTGCTTAAGTCTCTCTTTACTAAAACTCACAGCAGCATTTTTTTTACAGAGAGAATTCAACCAATCAGAAATAAACAGAAACAATAGGTCTCCCTTTCTAACACTTCCTCTTTCTTTGCTGCTCCTCACACAGCACAGGTCAGAGTACCACGGCCTCCTGCTTTTATGTGGGTTGCTGTGTTTTTTTTTACATGTGATTTATTTGCACTGTATGTCTGTCTTTCCTTTGATTCTCTTCAGTACCTTGTCTCCCCATTTACTGCTACAGGTACTTTCCTTTTATTTCTGTTATAACTTTCACTGCTCCCTTTTGGGTTATTGGGCATGTATATTGTTGATAATCTGCTTATTTAGCTATTACTGATTTGGTATTTTTTTTCTGGTGTTTTTGCCTTTCATCCCAGCTCAGGTCCTCGAAAGGCTCCTCTTGGCTGCCTTACCTGGTCTCCCTGAGCTCTGGGACCATGATGAACATCCCGCTGATCCCATGAGCGCTCGCATAGGCCATATTGCGCAAGATCCCAGTAGCCATCTTTACCACATTTAGCTCTCCTGGTGGGAGGGCGTAGGGGGATTCCCCCCCTCTTTCCTTATTACCTCATTGATCCCCGACCGGCATCCCCGCGCTGGTACCGGGAGGGGCTATCTTGCAGTACTGGATCACCCCAGCTCGCTCTCCTAAGGGCTGGCTGTGTTGCAGGATGGTGCCCCTGCTGCCTTACACTCTCTCACATGGTTGTGACTCTTTACACTTGTCTACTCTTCACTCGGACACTGCTGGTGTCTCTAAGGCTGAACCAGGATTGCAATACCCCGTGTCTCTTGCCTTTTAGAGGGTGAGCCCCTCTCCATTATACTTGGCCTCTGCTATAATTTGTGACCTCTGGATAAGGTGTAACCCTGTACCACTCATTATTATTATTATTATTATTGCTTTGGGGTGTACTGCTGCGTTTTTAGAAAAGAACTGTCAAAAGACCTGCATAACAAGGTAATGGAACTTTATGAAGATGGAAAAGGATATTTAAATGATATCCAAAGCCTTGAAAATGCCAGTCAGTACTGTTCAATCACCTTTTAAGAAGTGGAAAATGTTGGGATCTCTTGATACAAAGCCAAGGTCAGGTAGACCAAGAAAGATTTTAGCCACAACTGCCAAAAAACCCACAGGTAACCTCAGAAGAAATACAGGCTGCTCTGGAAAAAGACGGTGTGGTTATTTCATGGGGCACAATACGATGCTACTTGAACAAAAATGCATGGTCGAGTTGCCAGAAAGAAGCCTTTACTCCGCCTATGCCCCAAAAAGGTTGGGTTACAATATGCCCAACAACCTTAACACGCCACACAGCTTTTGGCACACTGTAATTTGCAGTGAGGAGACCAAAATAGAGTTTTATGGTCATAACTAGTGATGTCCCAAACGGTTCGCCGCAAATGCTAAACTTTGACCCTGTACCTCACAGTCAGCAGACACATTCCAGCCAATCAGCAGCAGACTCTCCCACCTCCTAGACAGCATCCATTTTACATTCATTGTGAAGCTGCATTCTTAGTGAGCTGTCCAGGAGGTGGGAGGGTCTGGGAGGGAGGGTCTGCTGCTGATTGGCTGGAATGTGTCTGCTGACTGTGAGGTACAGGGTCAAAGTTTACTCAATGATGAGTCCGTGGCGAACCGTTCACGAACCATTCGGCGAACCGTTCAGGACATCACTAGTCATAACCATAAGCGCTATGTTTGGAGAGGGGTCAACAAGTTCTATAGTGAAAAGTATACCATCCCCCACTATGGAGCATGGTGGTGGCTCACTGGTGTTTTTGGGGAGGGGTGGGGAAGAGGGGTGAAGTAGGGGGAGGGGTAAGCTCTAAAGGCATGGGGAATCTTGTGATGGCAAAATGAAGCAGCATGTTATCAGAAAATACTGGCTGCACATTGGACGCTCTTGGACTTTCCAGCATGACAATAACCCTAAGCACAAAGCCAGGTTGACCCTCCCGTGGTTACAGCAGAAAAAGGTGAAGCTTCTGGACTGGCCATCCCAGTCTCCTGACCTTAATATCATTGAGCCACTCTGGGGAGATCTCAAACGTGTGGTTCATGCAAGACAACCAAAGACATTGCATGGCCTAGAGGCATTTTGCCAAGACGAATGGGCAGCTATCCACCTGCAAGAATTAGAGGCCTCATAGACAACTATTACAAAAGACTGCACGCTGTCATTGATGCTAAAGGGGGCTATACACAGTATTAAGAACTAAGAACTTCTGAACAGGGGTCATTTCATTGTTTTTCTTTGTTGCCATGTTTTGTTATGTTTTGTTTTGTAATAACCTACAGTTGAATATGAATTCCATAAGAAATAAAAGAAATGTGTTTTGCCTGCTCATCCATGCTTTCTTTAAAAATGGCAAAATATATTACCAATTCTCCAAGGGTATGCAAACGTTTGAGAACAACTGTATATTTAACAACTGATGTGATAATGTCTACTAGTGCAGATAAAAAAATAAATAAAATACCTTCCAGCACCCAAACATCTGTCAGCTATGACACTGTTGCTTTCAGTCTTTCAACATGATTAGATTAAGTATATTCCAAAGTATTGTTTTTTGTATTTTCCCTGGTGACATTTTAGGTTCTACATTATACATTAGAAGGCTACAGCTGGGGTTGCCTACCTTTCTTCCTTCGACACTCCCGTCATCCTGTGCAACGCTGCACGCCTCTGGGTCTTATGGGCAACCAAATTCAGGTCTGAATGATGAATTGGCTGGACTGAATTTGAGTCCTATTCGCAAATTTGCCATACCAAATTCTGTGCACAATGATGACATTTTTCAGTCTAATTAATTATTCTATCGCCCACGAATCATACGGAATTAGGATATGATGTGGGCCAATAGAAAGTAAGCACGGTCTATATATATTTACCTCTCCCACTCCATGTTGCCCTGTTGTGGTTCTAGTAGCCCAATAGTGCGTTCCTTGTATCTCCTCTTCCTGATTTCAAAAGGTTGTCAGTTTACTCAATTCTTTTGATCTCTGGAATCCTTTGATGTCTTGTTATATCATTTATTCATATCTCTCATGTCCTTGACCTCAGCATTCTCTCTGACTGCTATACTATAAGCCGGCCACTCTAAGGACCGGTACACGGCTTGTCTATTTATTGTGTTATAGTCTGTACAATTAGGTTCCATGCTGAGCATGACATCTACAGCCACATGTGGTACTTTAAAAACTGGTCATTCTATAGGTAAATAGAACATGGACGATGCCACATCTCTGGTGGTGTCAAAAACCTGTTCTAGAGCAAGTGAACACCCATTTCTTAGAGAACCAGGCCATACTTTTCAGCCTGATTCCACAAAAAAGGGTCTCTCTGTAATGGCACAAGATGAGCTAAAACCAGCTTGAGAACTGAGCGCGGATCCCCCAAGGGCAGGCTTATTAAGCTGCTGTCCTTTCTCAATACTCTCTTGCGACTTGTATTTTGCTCTCCTTAGGTTTAAAGGGTAATCCAGACATGGACCCCTTGCTCACGGTGCCTAGAGGGATATAGGCTATACCTCACTGATGATGCCTAACAAGGTTGAAACGATCATCTGGGGTTGCTGTATCTCTCGTGCAGAGAGAGTCGGCCTGTATTTTGGATCTGTTCTGCCCTTTTTGGGTGGAATCAGTCTGAGATGCATGGCCTGGTTCTCTCTGTATTGGCACAAGATGAGCTAAAACCAGCTTGAGAACAGAGCGGGGGCAGGCTAATTAAACTGTTGTCCGTTCTCAGCACTCTTGCAATTTGTTTTTTACTCATGTTAGGCATATCTGTCTAGGTATAAAGAACAAGTAATTCAACTACATAAGATACTTATCAGGCAGAGTAAGACTACCAATTAACTGTGCTCACTGAGTGTGAAGGCAATATAAAATCCTAGCTAAGCCAAAATGCCAGACTGGACAGGGGTAGCAGTATACAAGTTTATTCAGCCTTTATAATACCTATAGCACACAAACGAAGTCCAAGCAGATATAAGAGGTGACAGTAGTCTCCCTGGGTTCTGTGGTGCACCTCAGCACTCCCATGACTCCAAACCTCTCCCATTGCAGTGTGACAAAGTCCACGAGACTGCAGGAAAGCATGGTCTTCGCGGGTACGCATCGCACGTGTCGCCCCCACAGGATTCCCCTGGGTCTCTGTCTCAGGGGATTATTCCTGGCAGGAGCTTTGTGTGCATGCTGAACCACAAGAGTGGCAGTGCTGATTGCTGTCTCTGTCTCTGTCTCTTTAAACCCCACCAGAACTACTGGCATATTGCGTCAAATTTCTTGTTGAAGACTTCCTCCCAACTCTGCACTAGGGCTTGTGCAGCATGCTTCACGGCAGTGGCGCTGTCCGCCATCTTTTATAAGCCACAGAGGAGCGTGTTACACCAGAGTGACCCAGGAGCTACAGATTGGTGTGTGATTGGTGTCCGTGGACAGGGAGTGCAGGGCTCTAAATATTCACAAAAAAGAAGGCCTGGAAGCCAGAGCTATTGGACATCCCCCAAACCCTACTTCAAAGTTGCCCTAGGAGTAACAGACAAGGGTACTAGTGTAGGTAGATCCAGCAAGAAGGGATTTTCACCCTCTATATCACTGTTAGTGCAGAAGCAAGCAGGAGCCCAAACACTCTGCGACCATCCAGCATGGCATCCAGGCCCCACCCCCTCTCCCCCATTCCTTTAATCAAGTTTATTAAAGTGGAACTGTCACTTCTCTGGAAATTACATCAATGAGTGAAACATTGAAAATCACTTATAAATTATATCCTTTTCTTCAAGTGATGCTCTATTTTCTGTTAAAATTATATTAACATTTAGTATATGACATCTTAAAGGGACACTATAGTCACCAAAATAAATTTAGCTTAATGAAGCAGCTTTGGTTTATAGATCATGCTTCTGCAGTCTCACTGCTCCGTTCAACCACTGCATACTGGGAACCCCCCACAAGACCCTAACACGCAGAGAATAGGGATATAATTAGCAAATAGGAAGCAATGGTTACATACACCGGATCTTAGATTTACCGGGCTTATCGTGATGCCCAAGATAGGCGAAAATAGCAAAGTAGAAAACTTAGGTCAAGGATGCAACATAAACAGAATAGCCAGAACAAAGCTGGGTCAGTAACAGGAATGTAATGATATCAGAATATACTTTCTGATAACAGAAACCACGACAGGGCACCTAATACCAGGAAGAGGAAACTATATATGCGGTGAACCTAAACTCCATTGGACAGCATCACCCCCCTGCAATAAATAGCACAAAGGGATGTGACTTGTGAAGGGAGAAGGAAAGTGTCCCTAATTATGACCCTTAAAATGTTTAATATATAAATGAAGTGTTTTGAAGGGATCTGTAACTTTAAGGACACCTGCCTTAAAAGCAGGATTGCCATGGTTACCTGGCAACCCTGCAACACTTGTGATGTGGGGAGCATGTTATGTAGCCAAAGCCGGAGAATAATAGAAGAGGCACGGATCCTCGCGACTCCCACTGGAGACTAAAATTGCTGCAAGCAGCCAGAAGTATGACAGGTTTAGTATTGTAAAAACAATAAGGGAATTGCGGGCATACCCAAAACAAGCATTCTCCAGAAATGGTGCTTTCGTAGATACCAGAATTACCTAATACAATCTTTATTAGGTTTAGTATTGACCTACTAAAACATAGCCACTACAGTGAGGGAAAAAAGTATTTGTTCCCCTGCTGATTTTAAACGTTTGTCCACTGACAAAGAAATAATCAGTCTATAATTTTAATGGTAGGTGTATTTTATTTTTTAATTCTTTATTTGTAGTGGCAGTTTCCAGATATTACATATTATACATGTTGATTACTCGGTTGCTTATGTTATAGTACTGTACATGCATATTTATTTACGGTTGGTCATAAATGCATAGTTTTTTTCAGCTGGGAAGTCTGAGTCCCCTGCTCCGACTGCCACAGTTTAAAATGTTTTTTTTTTTAAACATAGGGTAATATGTACATTGGGACAAAAAGAATAGGAAAGTTATCATATCTGTGTTAGTAAATGGGATTCACCCCTCAATAAGCAATGTTAACAGTTTACATCTATAATGGTAGGTGTATTTTAACAGTGAGAGACAGAATAACAACAACAAAAATCCAGAAAAACGCATGTCAAAAAAGTTATAGATTGATTTGCATGTCATTGAGTGAAATAAGTATTTGATCCCCTATCAATCAGCAAGATTTCTTTATCCCAGATGTATTTTATACAGGTAACGAGAAGATATTAGGAGCAGTCTCCTAAAGAGTGCAATCAATAAGATTCCAAACTCTCCACCATGGCCAAGACCAAAGAGCTGTCCAAGGATGTCAGGGACAAGATTGTAGACCTACACAAGACTGGAATGGGCGACAAGACCATCGCCAAGCAGCTTGGTGAGAAGGTGACAACAGTTGGTGTGATTATTCGCAAATGGAAGAAACACAAAATAACTGTCAGTCTCCCTCGGTCTGGTGCTCCATGCAAGATCTCACCTTGTGGAGTTTCAATGATAATGATGAGGAATCAGACCAGAACTACACAGGAGGATATTGTTAATGATCTCAAGGCAGCTGGGACCATAGTCACCAAAAAAAGCAATTGGTAACACACTACGCCACAAAGGACTGAAATCCTGCAAGGTCCCCCTGCTCAAGAAAGCACACATACAGGCCCGTCTGAAGTTTGCCAATGAACATCTGAATGATTCAGAGGAGAACTGGGTTAAAGTGTTGTAGTCAGATGAGACCTCGAATTGCCAAACGTCAGCCTCGAAACCTTAATGACTTTGAGAGGATCTGAAAAGAGGAGTTGGACAAAATCCCTCCCGAGATGTGTGGAAACCTGGTGGCCAACTACAAGAAATGTTTGACCTCTGTGATTGCCAACAAGGGTTTTACCACCAAGCACTTAGTCGAAGGGGTCAAATACTTATTTCACTCATTGACATGCAAATCATTTTATAACTTTTTTGACATGGGTCTTTCTGTTTTTTTTTATTTTTTATTATTCTCTCTCTCACTGTTAAAATGCACCTACCATTAAAATTATAGACTGATCATTTCTTTGTCAGTGGGCAAACATTCAAAATCAGCAGGGGATCAAATATTGTTTTTCCCTCACTGTGTGCAAGCTCAAGAGAGGAAGGACTCGATCCATGCTTTAGAAAGCTCCAAGAGGCGGAGCAAAAAGCTGAGAGTCATCATGTCGAACATGGAAGTGAGTGTTCTATGTATATAGTGAAGCAGAGCTTGACAAAGGCCCTGTTGTGGGCCGAAACGTTGTTTCTACTTTGCTACAATAAATCTGCCCACTGGATTGAACTTGAGTGCCTGGACCATTATACTTTTTTGCAAATTACTTTGTGAGGATTGGCCAATCTCAGGCCCGATTGCACCCTGGGATCCAGGAGAGTGCAGTATCCATATTGGTAATGACAGTAAAGAGTTGAAGTCTCAGCTGTTGGTGAGTCCTTGATATCTGAGGGCTGGTCAAAGCGGGGCGCCAGCAGGAGCTTTACTGCTCTGCTCATTTGGCCGCCCCTCTATATTGGAGAAACTCTACAAATCGTGCCACCGGCCATGTTACCTGGTGCTAGGGAGTACTTACATGTCTGCTGACTAGCGCCCAGTGTAACACTGGTCAGGTGGCATCCACTTCAGCTTTCTCAGCCAGGTCCCCCACAAAGACTGCTATTGCCGCAACAGCGCTAGGGCGCTTCAATATCTTGCTCCCGCCCCTTGCCCTGTACGTGGGGACAAGTGGGCAGAAGCATAGCAGGGGCAGGGCTGTGATGAAATAAGGGGGCTATGCACACGGAAGCTGCCAGGAACACACAAAAAGCAGTCATATATGCAAGAAAGGTAAGAGGGTGAATGGAACATCACAATGTCTATTTGTGAAAATTTCTGTTTGTGTATGTTAGTCTGTATGGTTGAGTGTGTGTCTGTATAGGCCAGTGTCTGTCTGCAGTATGGATCTGTGTTTGTCTGTATGGGTCAGTGTGTCGGTATGTGTCAGTGTGTGTCTGTCTCCAGTATGGGTCAGTGTATGTCTGTATGGGTCAGTGCGTGTCTGAGTTAGTGTATGTCTGTTTGTATGTGTGTGTCTATATGGGGCAGTGTGTCTGTATGGGTCAGTTTTTTCTGTTTCATTAGAGATATCTTTGCCAGAAGTGCAAGGAAGCAGAGTGAAAGGTTAGTGTAGGATCCACCTGAGATCCTATACTAACCTTGCCTTGATGTGGCAGGTGGGCTAAAGTCTCTCATGGCCATTGGAGAAACTAAATAACCTCAATTTGTTTAAATAAGCATAGGGATTTGGGAAAAGCGCAGGTAACTTTTTTTCTTTGATTTTTACCTATACAAGTATAATTACCACCAGTAATCAAGCCTAATGAGACAGAACACAAGTCAATAATCCCCCCATCGTTCAGCAACATTCCTGCTGCCGTTACAGAATCAAATGGACATGTCAGATTTCGACTTATGCTGGAGGGTTTGTGGGTCCAAGGGCATTTACCATCACCTTTTGTGGGAATGCACACATATAGCTCATATAAAGAGTTTGGCGATTGGGGGGGAAGGGGTTCCCTTTCTCACTCTGCTAATACCAATTTCCCTTTTCCCTTCACAAGTGAACTACTACTTTTTCCGCATAAAACAGGTTATGCCAAAAGATGTAAAAAGATAGAATAATATAATAATAATAATATAAAAAAAATCTAAATATTTACAATTCAAATATTTCTGGATTTCTTGGGGAATGTTGGTTCTTGGTTAAGGTGCAAATAATAGTGCAGACTGTTTTGGCAGAAAAATAGGACTCACAATGTCAAGATTCGGGGAACCTAACACGCTGACACACACACACACACACACAGAAAAGGTGCCGTACCGGACCTTAGAGTGGCCGGGCTAAGCACGCTAAGAATAGTCAGGAGACAAGCCAGGTAAAGGGAGCCAGAAAACGGGAGAACGAGAAACAAGCCGAAGTCAAAGGAGTGGAGAAGACAGGATAAACGGAATAACGAGCCAAGTAATCGGTAACCAGAGAGCAAGATGAGAACACTACGCTACAGGTATCACAAGACCACAACAGGGCACTGAGGGACAGGAAAGGTAAGTATAAATACCCTAGGTTTAATTCTGATTGGATAACTTCCAATCAGAATTAACAATCACACGTGGGGGATATCTATACCCCCACTGTGATTGTGGTACTGTTTCTTTAACGCCGGGTCACTCACGTGACCCCGGCGTTTACTTAACTCCTGGACCTCCCAGCGTGCAGCGTTATACATGCTGCCGCTGGGGGGCATGGAGGACGCTGGCGGCGAGCGGCATAGAGGAGACGCCGCTCGCTGACAGGTAAGTAGAGCGGAGACCCCGGGCGGCGATGGACTGAGGGTGAGTGCTGCAAGTGGCGTGCAGCCTCCCCTCCTCGCCGCCCGCGGCTCCCTGACATAACCCCCCCTCGAGGCTCGAAGGCTTCGAAGGGAACCGCGCATGAAAGGAGCGGATCAAGGAGGGCGCATTCAAGACAGAGGCAGAAACCCAGGAACGCTCCTCAGGGCCGTAACCCTTCCAATCAACCAGATACTGCAACCGACCTCGAGAAAAACGAGAATCAAGCAGAGCAGCTACTTCGTACACATCATTAGAGATAGCGCGAAGGGAATCTGGACGCCTAAGAGGACCAGAGAATCGATTACAGAGCAGGGGCTTCAAAAGGGAGGTGTGGAAAGTGTTAGGTATACGCATGGAAGGAGGCAAGGCTAGAGAGTAGGACACAGGATTGACCCTACGCAATACCTTATAGGGGCCAAGGAACCTGGGCGCGAATTTCATTGAGGGGACCCTGAGGCGGAGATTCTTAGAGGACAACCAAACCCTATCACCCGGGACATAAGAGGGAGCAGCACCCCTACGACGATCAGCAAATTTCTTCTGAGTAGCAGTCGCACGAGAAAGAGTAGCATGGACCTGATCCCACATCTTCCGTAAGGAGGTGAGGTGCTCGTCCAAAGCGGGTATTCCCTTGTCGGAGAATACGCCGGGAAGGACAGAGGGTTGGAACCCATAAGCAACCATAAAAGGACTTAAGCCAGTGGATGAATGAGTCACAGTGTTCCTGGCGAATTCAGCCCAAGGAAGGAGGTGAGACCAGTTGTCCTGGTGTGCATTCGTGAAGCAACGTAAATATAACTCCACAGATTGATTCGCCCGTTCGGCCGCTCCATTAGATTGTGGATGATAGGAGGAAGTAAACGACAAGGAAATCCCCATCTCAGCACAAAAGCCCCTCCAAAACCGAGAGACAAATTGAGGACCCCTGTCAGATACGATATCCTGTGGTATACCATGCAAGCGGAAAACCTCTTTGGCAAATACCTGAGCCAACTGAACCGCAGAAGGTAGTTTCTTAAGTGGAATAAAGTGTGCCATTTTAGAGAATCTATCAGTCACAGTCAAAATTACTGTCATTCCATCGGATGAAGGAAGATCCACAATAAAGTCCATGGATAAGTGGGTCCATGGTTTCTTGGGTACGGATAAAGGCATTAGGAGTCCCGGGGGTTTGACATTAGGAGACTTACACTGTGCACAAACACGACAAGCCTGTACATAAGCCACCACATCTTGCTTAAGTGAAGGCCACCAAAACTGTTGAAGGAGACCCTTGTATGTTTTGGTAACCCCTGGGTGGCCAGCCGTTTTGGCGGTGTGAAATATAGCTAACAGTTTCTTTCTATCTTTCTCTTTCACGTATAATCTACCAACAGGTGTCTCAGAGGGTGCTTGGGTTTGGTATGCCTTGATACCATCAAGGAAAAGAGATGAAATAACTAAACGGGTAGCAGCTATTATCTTAGACGTGGGTACAATGGGTTCAGGAGTGGGGGCGATAGACTCCAAAGGTTCGTATTGTCGGGAGATAGCATCAGCCTTGACATTACGGTACCCAGGCCTATATGTGATAATGAACTGAAAACGTGAAAGAAATAAGGACCATCTGGCTTGACGAGAGGATAACCTTTTAGCATCTGCTATATAGGAGAGATCTTATGATCAGTTATAACCAGGATTTTGTGTCTAGCTCCTTCTAATAAGTATCTCCACTCTTTAAATGCCATCACAATAGCTAATAGTTCCCTATTCCCAATGTTGTAATTCTTTTCCTGCATCAGACAGTTTCCTAGAAAAGTAACAACAGGGATGGAGGGGTTCGTTATAGGATAATCTTTGTGATAATACAGCTCCTATACCTGATTCTGAAGCGTCTACTTCCATTACAAAGGGAAGGGAAGGATCAGGATGGTGTAGCACAGGAGCAGTGGCAAATGCCTTTTTGAGGGTTTCGAAGGCCTTGACGGCTTCAGGAGTCCAAACCCTGGGGTGCAAACCCTTTTTAGTTAGTTTCGTGATAGGAGAAATGACCGATGAAAAGTTTTTAATAAACCTGCGATAATAATTGGCAAAGCCTATAAATCGCTGTATTGCCTTAAGACCTTGAGGAAGAGGCCAAGACAATATGGCTTCTAATTTAGAAGGATCCATACTGAACCCCTGTTCAGAAATGACGTACCCTAGGAATTGTACTGATTTCTGGTCAAATAAACATTTCTCCAATTTACAATAAAGACCGTTCTGTAGCAATCTCTTAAGTACCTTCCTCACATGGTTATGATGTGACTCCAAATCAGGAGAGAATATGAGTATATCATCGAGATAAACCACAGCACAGACATGCAGTAGATCTCTAAGGACATCATTTATGAAGTCCTGAAAGACAGCAGGAGCATTACACAGTCCAAAAGGCATGACTAGATACTCGTAATGCCCACTGCGTGTATTGAACGCTGTCTTCCATTCACCATTTTCTTTTATCCGAACCAAGTTGTAAGCCCCCCTGAGGTCTAGTTTAGTAAAATATCTAGAACCTTTAACACGGTCAAACAACTCAGTAATGAGAGGGATAGGGTAAGCATTTTTAATTGTTATATTATTCAGACCCCTATAATCTATACATGGTCTCAAATCGCCCTCCTTCTTGGCAACAAAAAAGAAACCAGCACCAGCAGGAGAGGAGGACCTTCTGATAAAACCTTTACGTAAGGATTCCTGTATGTACTCCTCCATGACCTGGTTTTCTTTCTCAGAAAGCGGGTAGATCTTACCCCTAGGAGGCATCGTTCCAGGTAACAAATTTATGGCACAATCATAATCCCGGTGTGGGGGTAGTTTATCAGCTTCCCTCTTTTCAAAGACCAATGCGAGGTCTGCATACACAGGAGGGACAGAAACAGAAAGTGGTTTAGCTGTAGGCACATTAATTAAACGGGATGTAAACGGGCCATACAATCCTGTTGACAAGATACCCCCCAGGATAGTATATCTAGAGAATCCCAATCGAGTACTGGGTTATGTTTCACTAACCAGGGAAAACCCAGAATGATGGAAGCTGTAGGGGAGTCAATTATTTGGAAGGCTATCCTTTCTTTGTGTAAGGCACCCACGACCATAACCATTTCTTGGGTTTCATGGGTTACCAGAGGTTTATCAAGTGGTCTACCATCTATGGCCTCAATGGCCAAGGGTGTGGCCTTTTGGATCAGATTCATGGCTGCGGTTTTAGCAAAGTTCTCATCCATAAAACTGTCTGCAGCACCTGAATCGATCAAGGCTTTAGTTGTTATCGTGGTTGTTATCGTGGACCAAAAGAGAAACCGTTATAAATGGTCTAGAGATGGACATATGAGGGGAAAAAACCATAACACCCGAGGCCGACCCCTCTCTAGGCCTTAGGTGCTGGAGTTTCCCTGCAAACTAGGACAGTTTCTTCGGAGATGCCCCCTCTTACCACAATAAAGGCACAAACCCTCCCTTCTGCGGTACGTTCTTTCAGCTTCAGATAAGCCTACAGCACCTAATTGCATGGGTTCGGGAGGTGTTTGATTAGGGGGAGGTAATGCTAGCAATGCAGTACTGGGTAGAGCAGGTAACCCCTGTGTATTCATCCTCCTTTGACTACGCCTCTCTCTGATACGGTTGTCAATTAGAATGACATAATCTATTAGATCATCCAGAAGAACAGGCATTTCCCTGGATGCTATCTCATCTAATATGTAAGCAGCCAAACCCTCCTGAAAAGCTGTTACGAGAGCGTCGTTATTCCAGACCACTTCAGCTGCCAAAGTACGGAATTCAATGGTATAATCCGCTACTGATCTATTACCCTGTCGAACCCTAAGCAGAGCTTTGCCAGCAGAAGCAACCCGGCCGGGTTGGTCAAACGTACGTTTAAAAGCTGTTAAGAAGTCTGAAAAGGACATTGGGGACGTATTCTCCCACATGGGATTAGCCCATGCTAGTGCTTTCCCGGACAAATGGTTAATCAAAAAAGCAATTTTGGTTCTGTCAGTGGGGTAGGAACGAGGATTCATCACCAAATGAATATCAATTTGGTTGAGGAAACCACGGCACAATGCTGGATCACCGCTATAGCGCTGAGGTGGCGTCATGTGAACCACGTGAGCAGGAGCGGGTACAGGTTGCAAGTGGGCAGTACGAGCCAGTATGGTTTGTAAAGCCTGGGCAAACTGATCCATACGGTGGTCTAAACCGTCCATTCTAGCCTCCTGATTAACTAACAGCTGTGGAATGTCAGCAGGTTCCATGGTGGCCCTGTTGTAATGTCACGATTCGGGGAACCTAACACGCTGACACACACACACACACACACACAGAAAAGGTGCCGTACCGGACCTTAGAGTGGCCGGGCTAAGCACGCTAAGAATAGTCAGGAGACAAGCCAGGTAAAGGGAGCCAGAAAACAGGGAACGAGAAACAAGCCGAGGTCAAAGGAGTGGAGAAGACAGGATAAACGGAATAATGAGCCAAGTAATCGGTAACCAGAGAGCAAGACGAGAACACTACGCTACAGGTATCACAAGACCACAACAGGGCACTGAGGGACAGGAAAGGTAAGTATAAATACCCTAGGTTTAATTCTGATTGGATAACTTCCAATCAGAATTAACAATCACACGTGGGGGATATCTTTACCCCCCACTGTGATTGTGGTACTGTATCTTTAACGCCAGGTCACACACGTGACCCCGGCGTTTACTTAACTCCTGGACCTCCCAGTGTGCAGCGTTATACATGCTGCCGCTGGGGGGCGTGGAGGACGCTGGCGGCGAGCGGCACAGAGGAGACGCGGCTCGCCGACAGGTAAGTAGAGAGGAGACCGCGGGCGGCGATGGACTGAGGGTGAGTGCTGCAAGTGGCGTGCAGCCTCCCCTCCTCGCCGCCCGTGGCTCCCTGACACACAACAGTAGTATATGAGGTAGCACTCACATGTTATGGAGCTTAAACTAGCTCTAAGTAAAATTGCTTGCAGCGGTACAATGCCTACTGATATGCCTAACTTTTAAGGTGAATATCTCGTACAGGTAGATATTTGAAAGAAAACGAAAATATCCAATAGTGCTCACTGTAAACATAGAAATGTGATGCAGTACAAAAATGCATTATACTCACATTTAAAAGTGTTAAGTCGCTCAAATATCTGTGCATGGGTGGTATAATCCCCACCAGGGATATGATGGTAAATAGTACAGCAACCCCAGATGATCGTTTCAACCTTGTAAGGTATCATCAGTGAGGTATAGCCCATATCATATATTGGCCATACCTCACTGATGAGCTTGAGATCTGAGCGAGGACCCACCGAAGGGCAGGCTAATTGAGCTGTTGTCCGTTCTCACCTCTCTTGCTACTTGTTTTTCAATACTTCATATAGAAATTCATGATGGATTAATTATCCAAGAGATAACCAGAGGCTCCTAATTACATGTAGGAGCGCTCGGGAGAACCGATAATAAAACCACAGACTTACTTTGTTGTAGTTCAATATCATCTCATCTTTAATTGGGAGAGCATTGCATATTTATTATGACATTAATCTACTGCGCATGTGTACGTGAAAACAAGCAACAGTTACTTGAGAAAGTGTTATCTAAGCTATGCTAGAATACCAAGGTTAAAACAAAAGTAACATTAGAGAAAGGAATGTGCTGCAAAGACTGCTTGTGGCAGAAATGCCTCTGCCATGTGTTCTTCGAGGGGCCTGCTTGCCAGCCTCCTGCCAAAAGACTATGG
Source organism: Pelobates cultripes (assembly GCA_933207985.1). Taxonomy (NCBI): domain Eukaryota; kingdom Metazoa; phylum Chordata; class Amphibia; order Anura; family Pelobatidae; genus Pelobates; species Pelobates cultripes. Next base: position 31,293,332 of record OW240923.1, on the reverse strand, counting down.
GCCCTTTTAAAACTTATGTGATTTATGTACTTTTGTATTCTATAAAGAGAGACCAACCGTTGGCCCTAATTCCCTGGAACAGTTTTGGTCATAGGACTATGAGCACAGTCGGTCAAAACTATGACTTCCAGGAAATTCCTGAACCCCTGAACTGATCTGGGTGATTTTTGGATATGTTGGTCACCCAGATCGAGGCTATCAGGGGATGTAACTTGTATGGGGTTTCCATGTGTTTTGGGGGTACTTTCGTGGTACTGTTATAAAGTATATTTTTCTGTGCTTGGAGATAATTGGATTATATTAGTACAGTTCCTGATTCAATTATCTCCCAGGCACAGTGGAGGGATTTTCTTATTTGTGTATGGGAGTGTCCTGGACTTGAGAACCAATGTCATTGTGTCGTTTTTTACTGTAGTCTACTCTCAGGTCATGGGGGGGAGTGCCCCTTGTGTTGGGTCCTGCATATAAGGCCAGTTGTGGCTACCAATAAATGAGTTCCTGCCTACCCTCAACATAGAGTCTCATCTCATGTGTGGGGGGGAACAGCTGTATCTGGTCTGGGGATTGCTACATCACTATACTATCGAATACAGGAAAAACAGAGATACGGCTGTATACAATCTAAAACAGGAACAAAAAGAAACACATTGTGTAATACAGTAAAACCAGTATAAATGTGTTGAGATTGTAGTGCACTCACAAAATCAAGATGAATAGTGCGCTCAAATGGTGCCTGCCCCGATAAATTTGGGCGGCTAGGGGTATCCACTTCCCAAGGGGAATCCACAGGTAATCCAAATGGACCAAAGGACGAGACTCCAGTGGAAATAGATGAAATATGCAAAATTTATTTTATAAAAAGGGCTACATATATTAGCCACATCAAATAAATAAAAAGGTGGTCCTACGCGTTTCGTTTCTATAATTAGGAACTTCCTCAGGTACCAAAATATAACAAAACAATAGTAAAAACAATCAATACAAAAAATACATATGAGTCTCTATAAATAGGGCTATACCCTCAGTTCATTGGTGGATTCTGTGGGAGTTTCTGGCAATCCTGTGGTCCTATTCAGGTGTGTTGATCATCCTCAGGTGTGGAATAAATGTTCCCCTGTCTCCTTTGGGCGCGAATAGATGAAAACCGGAAACCGGAAGTGACCTCCGTTTTGCACTTGCGCGTTCCACATGCATTCCAATTCGGTCAGAAGAAGCAAAAAAGCATATTGCCACCTAGAGGTCGCCCAATATATAACTGCTTGGTTGCAAAAAGAAAAAGAAAAAGCACACTCACTGGCAGGAGACCCTAGCAGAAAGAAGGAGGGTTAATAATCACCATACATAAGCCTTAATGTTTAATTAGAAAGAGGATATATATAATTATAGTATTTGTTTATAAAGATGTGTTCTATGAGTGTCAATTCAATCTTTTCATAATCCTTAACTAATCAAATAAAATGTATAAACCGAAAGGAAGATATCTTTAATCCTAAATTTCACATTCCTATAATTCAATAAAAATATGTGTATGGATGAATATTCATTGAATTATAGGAATGTGAAATTTAGGATTAAAGATATCTTCCTCTGGAGTAGGAGAGGTCTACCCACTGGAAGCTGGATCCTGGTCTTGGGTACAGGGTGAGTGGAGGACGGCGAGACCCCAGCCAAGCTGTAACGTTGGAAGAGGGGACTAGGTTTCTGATGGTGTCTGGTGCGGTGCTTGCGGTACTCGGCGACAGCTAGGAAGCAGCAATTGGCGGAGGCACCCAGTTGGGGTGCCAGGCAGTCCGTCTCACTGCTGATAGAAGCAGAAGTGAAGGGATTAACTTTTAACTCTTTTAGATGTGGAAGGACTTAATTAAGGCAACAGCTTTAACCCATTATTTATCTTTAGCTGTGTAGAAGGGAATGGGAGCAAACAATAAACTTGGGAATGAAATATATGATGGTGTTAAATAACACATATAATTTAAACATATTTACCAGGAGTGAAAATATATATAATGATTGCACATTACTGGTATTTTAAATACATATTGTATGGTTAAAAAGTAAGAGTAAGTATATATAGAGGAAAATATGAAAAAATGGTACTAACCTTAATGACAGATAAAATATTATTTTTATATGTGTAATCTATTACATTTATAAAGACCGGTAAAATTACTTAAGGTGCTATTTGTAGTTTTACTTGTCTTAGTATACATTTTTGTGAGATAATTATTCAAGTTTGGTGCTCTTATAAATATAATTTTAGGAGTATTAGGGATAAAGAGTAAGTATATATAGGGGAAAATATGAAAAAATTAAAAAATATTAGGGATAAAGAGTAAGTATATGTAGGGGAAAATATGAAAAAATGGTACTAACCTTAATGACATTAGATAAAATATTATTTTCATATGTGTAATCTATTACATTTAGAAAGACCGGTAAAATTACTTTTTTTGCTATTTGTAGTTTTACTTGTCTTGGTATACATTTTTCTGAAATAATTATTCAAGTTTGGTGCTCTTATAAATATAATTTTAGGAGTATTAGGGATAAAATCCTTAGGTGCGTCATCTTTTTGTAAGATGTACCAGTGTCTTTTTACAATATTTTTAATTTCTTTGTTTTTATCATTAAAATCATATATTAAAGGAAGTTGTGGGGCATTTTTGTTTCTGATTTTATATTGTAAAAGGTCTCTCTTGGTGTTGTACTTCTGCTATTGTTTGATCTAGATTGGACTCATGATAGTTTTTTTTATCTAAAAACTCTTTGTTTTTTAAATTTGAGATTGCTCATTAAAATCTTGTGTTCTATAGTAAGAATGATGCCCTTGTTGTTAATATTAATATTAAGATGTGTAAAAAAAAAAAAGAACTGTGAGTGTCTTTGGTGCCGTTTCAGATAAAAAAAAATAGGTCATCTATATAGCATAGTGCGGAGCGAACCTAGTCCCCATGGCTATACCATTTTTCACCAAATAAAAAGAATCTAAAAAAAACATAAATAATTGTTCTTTAGAATTAGATTAATACATTCTACAATAAAATCAAATCAATCTGGAGGAATATTTTTATCTCGATGGAGTATGTTGTATACAGCTTTGCACCCTTCTTTGTGTGAAATAATTGTATATAGTAATTGCACATCACATGTCACCAGTATGTAATTTGGGTTCCAAGTTATGGTGCTTAAAATTTGGGACATAGTCTTTTAAATAAGATTTAGTATTTCTTACACAGGGCTGCAAGAGAATATCCATGTACTCCGAAAGATTACACAGTACTGAGCCAATGCCTGACACAATAGGTCATCTTGGAGGGTTTTGTTAAAAAATTGTAGATGTTGAACCAAAAAAACCCCAAAACAATAGAAACATTATTTTTATATTATTTTCATTTGCATGTCCCTCCAATACTTAACCCACAAGGGTTTTTTCTACATTTATTTTTATTTCTCTCCTATTTATTCCTTTTCATTCTTTCCTCATTTCTTTTAATTCTATAAAATAAACTTTTAGTAGAAATGCCCCTTAGATCGAAGTTTACCCATTCAGACCATATTTTTTCCCAATGATAAAGTAATGGATTATCAAACAGATAAATATTGCTCTTGCTAAAGTGGTTAATCTGACCTTTGGTTAAGTATTAAACACATATACATATTCTTACTCTTTATTAAGTGTTTCATACTATGTTAATATATATACTTACCATTGAGAAAATGCATTTATTTATCAGTACCCATTCCTTATATGATAAAGTTTTTAACACCTTCATTACGAGGTAGCACTGGTATTTCTTTCTTCTACCATTGTATAATCCATTACAATTATTTAGTAGACCTACACAGAGACATTAATTTTTTTTCAGACCTTCTTGCGCGGTAATCTTCTGACCCTACATGGAGAAGTGGGTCCCATCTTCTGATTATTCTCGTCGAGTATTTGCTTGACACAACAATCTCATTACACCCCTTACTGAATTCTGTTAATCACCTGTCCTTTCAGCATGTCTATTCAGCATCTTTTCGGTTAATCTTATTTGTTATTCATTGGTCACTCTGCTGGACCATATGCAAATCATCCCTCAATTTACCTAACCCCTCCCTTGTGGCTTTTGATTGACCACTATCAAAGTCAGTTAAAAATGGGACACACAGATTGGTTAGACCTAAGAAACCTATTTAGTTGTTTTACCTGATATATTCCATTTCAGTGATAGGATTAAATTCCCCCTCGAGAGCTGCCTGACCAGCGAAACACACGTCGTGGCTCTGCTCAGTGTACTCTTTCAGCAGCCTTAGACACTCCAGACCTAAATCTGAAGTCTAATATAAATGTAATTTACCTGTACTTTAATTTCGTTACCGTAAGACTGTTAGAGCAACATGCAGCCTTAACTAACATTTCAGTCGGAACTGCGAGGAGATTAGCAATCTAGCCTTACAATGAGAATAGGTATCCTCGAAGGCACATCTTAGCATTTGCGTACTATATGCAGATCCTCTTTGTATGTAATTATTTTCCTGCCTGGTTGAATGATACCTTTCTTACTTACTATCATTCTCAGAGCACCATGTATAATTAAATAATACTGTGTGTAGCGGAGAGCTGGTCTTACACAGCCTATCTCCACTTTAGATCCCAGTAAGGCTCAGGAACAAGTATTATAAATCCACAGGGTAATATTTCCAGCCGGCAAAATACTCCAACAATATCCCAACCTCAATCCCAATGACTGGACGACACACAGCATCAGGAGCAGAAATGAACTTTTAATCACAGCATTTCCTTATAAAGGTTTCTCCCATGCAAGGGAGGGATTTACAATAATTAGGACAGTAACCAATGGTACAGTAGTTCCCTCCCATACATCCCCTCCCCTCCCCTCAGTGTGACACTTAATCCACTTATTTCTGTTACAGTTTTCCCTGTTTTCTGGATGTACCCCAAAACTGTGGGGTATAAGGATCTAAGTGGCATCTCCTGGTAGCCCTGATCTGGGTGACCAACATACTCAAAATTCACCCAGATCAGACCAGGGGTTCGGGAGTTATGGGGAATAAACTATTTTACCGACCGCACAAGAGGTGGTAGCCGAAAAGGGTTCCATGTGTTTTGGCCCTGCGGTCGGTCTACATTCGGGAGGTAAAACATTCACAAATCTTTGCCATCCATTGCTAATAATACATTTGTATGAAACCCCTTGTTCAGTAAGTTGAATCCACCGAACGAGGGGCTAATTGGCCCCTCCGTTCGGGAGTTATGGAGCTCTGGAGGTCTCAGCGATGTTCGGGTAATCGAGTGTCCGATTTGAGTTCCAGACACTCGACGACCAAACACCGCTGATAGTTCGTGCGTAAGATGGCTGCCGCCACGTGTTCGCTTACCGAATGGCGGCCATCCAGATATAGTAATAAAGCCCCGATTAACTGCGGTTAGAGAAGTGTGAAGCCTTAATGAGGTACACACTTCTCTCTGGGGTGGTCTATTGATTTGGTAGTTTTCATTTGTATGTAATATGGATGGACACTACCCAACAAACATACGAATTCCACATACAATTTCAATTACACAGGAAAATAAACACACAAACCGTCTTTTAAGCACAATCCTGGAGGACAGTCCAGTGCCGTCTGCTACACTGTGGATCTTCAAGTGCTTCTGAGTCAGGTCTCAGTTAGAGCCTACAATTTGCTGACACTGTAACTCAAGCATGTCAAACTTGCGGCTTATATATACTATGGTAAGTATATATTTGCATGCAGTCCAAAATAGTTATATTTGCAGCCCACCTGCCCTGGAGCCACTTTGTGTTGTGGCTGTGGCCAGCCACAAGACAGGAACTATATCTATTAGATTGGTGAGGGCAGTGTATAAGCATGGTGGGAGGGCGGTAGTCAGTGGCATCACTACGGGGGCTAGAGGGGGCCATGCCCCCCCCACATCATGCTGTATCCCCCCAATTGAAGTCGGGAGCACTGCGTCTCCCTACACAAACTGCAGCAGCACTGTCACGGGTGGAACTGTGTTCCACCCTTTTCCCACAAGTGGCCAGAGGGGGCACTGTGCTGGGAAAACTTCCTCCTGGGTCATAGAGCAGCACATGGGAGAGACAGGGAGAGGAATCCCAGCTCTGCACAAAGGCATCCAGGCAGCTGCTGGTAAGTGTGAATCAGTGTGTGTGTGTGTGTGTGTGTGTGTAGGAGGGGTGGAGGGTCAGTCCGTGTATGTGTATGGATCAGTCTGTGTGTGGGGTGGGGGTTCAGTCAGTCTGTGTGTGTGTGGGTCAACTTGTGTGTATGGGTCAGTCCGTGTGTGTGGGGGTCAGTCTGTATGTCTGTGGGTCAGTCTGTGGTTTGGGGTGGGTGGTTCAGTCTGTGTGGGGTGGGTCAGTCTGTGTGTGTGTATGGGTTAGTCTGTGTGTGTGGGTTGGTCAGTCTGTGTGTGGATGGGTGTTGGGGGATCTGTGTATGTGGGGATTAGTCTGTGTGTCTGGGTGGGGGGTTCAGTTTGTGTGGGTGGGTCAGTTTGTGTGTGTATGGTGGTTGGGGGATCTGTGTGTATGTGGATTAGTCAGTTTGTGTGGGGGGTCAGTCTGTGTGGGGTGGGTCAGTCTGTGTGTGTATGGGTGTGTGGGGTGGGTCAGTCTGTGTGTGTTTGGGTGTGGGGTGGTCAGTTTTTGTGTGTGTATGGGTCAGTCTGTGTGTATGGGTGGGTCAGTCTGTGGGTGTTGGAGGATCTGTGTGTATTGGGATTAGTCTGTATGTCGGTGGGGAGTTCAATTTGTGTGGGGGGGTCAGTCTGTGTGGGGTGGGTCAGTCTGTGTGTGTATGGTGGTTGGGGGATCTGTGTGTATGTGGATTAGTCAGTTTGTGTGGGGGGTCAGTCTGTGTGGGGTGGGTCAGTCTGTGTGTGTATGGGTGTGTGGGGTGGGTCAGTCTGTGTGTGTATCATTGTGTGTGGGGGGTCAGTCTGTGTGTGTTTGGGTGTGGGGTGGTCAGTTTTTGTGTGTGTATGGGTCAGTCTGTGTGTATGGGTGGGTCAGTCTGTGGGTGTTGGAGGATCTGTGTGTATTGGGATTAGTCTGTATGTCGGTGGGGAGTTCAATTTGTGTGGGGGGGTCAGTCTGTGTGGGGTGGGTCAGTCTGTGTGTGTATGGGGGTCAGCCTGTGTGGGGGGGTCAATCTCTGTGTGTTTGGGTGTGGGGGGGGGTCAGTCTGCGTGTGTGTGGATCAGCCTGTGTGTGTGGGGTGGGATTCAATCTTTGAATGGGGTGGGTCCGTCTGTGTGTGTATGTGTCAGTCTGTGCGTGTATGGGTGTATGGTGGGGTCAGTCTGTGTGGGGGGAATCAGTCTGTGTCGGGGTGGGGGGTTCAGTCTGTGTGGGGTGGGTGTTGGGGGATCTGTGTGTGTGGGGATTAGTCTGTGTGTCAGGGTGGGGAGTTCAGTTTGTGTGTGGGGGGTCAGTCTGTGTGTGTATGGGTGTGGGGGGTCAGTCTGTGTGTATATGGATCAGTCTGTGTGTGGGGGTGGGGGTTCAGTCTGTCTGTGTGTGTGTAAGTCAATTTGTGTGTATGGGTCAGTCTGTGTGTGTGGGAGGGGTCAGTCCATGCATGTGGGAGTCAGTTTGTATGTGTTTGGGTCAGTCTGTGGTTGGGGGTGGGTGGGTCAGTCTGTGTGTGTGTATGGGTTAGTCTGTGTGTGGGGGTGGGTCAGTCTGTGTGTGTGGGTGGGTGGGTGCGTCAGTCTGTGTGTGTGGGTGGGTCAGTCTGTGTGTGTATGGGTGTGGGGGGATCAGTCTGTGTGGGGATTAGTCTGTGTGTGTCTGGGTGGGGGTTCAGTTTGGGTGGGTGGGTCAGTTTGTGTGTGTATAGGTCAGTCTGTGTGTGTATGGGTGGTGGGAGACCTGTGTGTATTGGGATTAGTCAGTTTGTGTAGGGGGGTGAGTCTGTGTGGGGTGGGTCAGTCTGTGTGTGTATGGGTGTGGGGGATCAGTGTCTGTGTGTGGGGTCAGTCTGTGCGTGTTTGGGTGTGGGGTGGTCAGTCTTTGTGTGTGTATGGGTCAGTCTGTGTGTGTGGAGGGGTCAGTCCATGTGGGGGTCAGTCTGTGTGTGGGAGGGTCAGTCCATGTGCGGGGGGTCAGTCTGTGTGTCTATGGATGTGGGTCAGTCTGTATGTGTGTGGGTCAGTCTGTGTGTGGTGGGTCAGTCTGTGTGTATGGGTGTTGGAGGATCTGCGTGTGTGGGGATTAGTCTGTGTGTTGGGTGGGGAGTTCAGTTTGTGTGTGGGGGTCAGTCTGTGTGGGGTGGGTCAGTCTGTGTGTGTATGGGGTTGGGGGTCAGTCTGTGCGTGTGGGGGTCAATCTGTGTGTGTTTGGGTGTGTGGGGGTCAGTCTGTGTGTGATTGGATCAGCCTGTGTGTGTGGGGTGGGGTTCAGTCTTTGTATGGGGTGGGTCCGTCTGTGTGTGTATGTGTCAGTCTGTGCGTGTATGGGTGTATGGTGGAGTCAGTCTGTGTGGGGGGAATCTGTCTGTGTGGGGGTGGGGGGTTCAGTCTGTGTGGGGTGGGTCAGTCTGTGTATGTATGGGTGTTGAGTGATCTGTGTGTGTGGGGATTAGTCTATGTGTCAGGGTGGGGAGTTCAGTTTGTGTGTGGGGGGTCAGTCTGTGTGGTGTGGGGTCAGTCTCTATGTGGGGGGGTCAGTCTGTGTGTGAATGGGTGTGGGGGGGTCAGTCTGTGTGTGTATCAGCCTGTGTGTGGGGGGTGGGGTTCAGTCTTTGTGTGGGTTGGTCTGTCTGTGTGTGTATGGGTCAGTCTCTGTGTGTATGGGTGTATGGTGGGGTCAGTCTGTGTGTGGGAGGGGTCAGTCTCTTTGTGTGGGTGGGTCAGTCTGTGTATGCATGGGTGTTGGAGGATCTGTGTGTGTGGGGATTAGTCTGTCTGTCTGGGTGGGGGGTTCAGTTTGTGTGGGTGGGTCAGTTTGTGTGTGTATGGGTCAGTCTGTGTGTATATGTGTGTATGGGGATTAGTCAGTTTGTGTGGGGGGTCATTCTGTGTGGGGTGGGTCAGTCTGTGTGTGTATGGGTGTGGGGGATCAGTCTGTGTGTGGGGGGGTCAGTCTGTGTGTGTTTGGGTGTGAGGTGGTCAGTCTTTGTGTGTGAATGGGTCAGTCTGTGTGTGTGGATGGGTCAGTCTGTGTGTGTGTGTGTGGGTGGGTCAGTCTGTGTGTGTATGGGTGTTGGGGGATCTTTGTGTGTGGGGATTAGTCTGTGTGTCTGGGTGGGGGGTTCAGTTTGGGTGGGTGGGTCAGTTTGTGTGTGTATGGGTGTTGGGGGACCTGTGTGTATGGGGATTAGTCAGTTTGTGTGAGGGGGTCAGTCTGTGTGGGGTGGGTCAGTCTGTGTGTGTATGGGTGTGGGGGTCAGTCTGTGCGTGTTTGGGTGTGGGGTGGTCAGTCTTTTGTGTGTGTATGGGTCAGTCTGTGTGTGTTGGAGGGTTCAGTCCATGTGTGGGGGGTCAGTCTGTCTGTCTATGGATGTGGGGTCACTCTGTATGTGTGTGGGTCAGTCTGTGTGTGGTGGGTCAGTCTGTGTGTATGGGTGGGTCAGTCTGTGTGTATGGGTGAGTCAGTCTGTGTGTGTATGGGTGTTGGAGGATCTGTGTTTGTGGTGATTAGTCTGTGTGTTGGCTGGGGAGTTCAGTTTTTGTGTGGAGGGTCAGTCTGTGTGGGGTGGGTCAGTCTGTGTGTGTATGAGAGTGGGGGGTCAGTCTGTGTGTGGGGGGTCAGTCTGTGTGTGTGGGGTGGGGTTCAGTCTTTGTATGGGGTGGGTCTGTC
>OW240923.1:31189611-31283399 GCA_933207985.1 Pelobates cultripes | reverse complement strand
TGTGTATGGGTGTGGGGGATCAGTCTGTGTGTGTGGGGGTCAGTCTGTGTGTGTTTGGGTGTGGGGTGGTCAGTCATTGTGTGTGAATGGGTCAGTCTGTGTGTGTGGGAGGGGTCAGTCCATGTGTGGGGGGTCAATCTGTGTGTGTATGGATGTGGGGTCAGTCTTTATGTGTGTGGGTCAGTCTGTGTGTGGTGGGTCAGTCTGTGTGTGTATGGGTGTATGGTGGAGTCAGTCTGTGTCTATGGGTCAGTCTGTGCGGGGGGAATCAGTCTGTGTGGGGTTGGGGGTTCAGTCTGTGTGTGGTGGTGGGGGTTTAGTCTGTGTGTGGGGTGGGTCAGTCTGTGTGTGTGGGTGGGTCAGTCTGTGTATGTATGGGTGTTGGGGGATCTGTGTGTGTGTCAGGGTGGGGAGTTCAGTTTGTGTGTGGGGGGTCAGTCTGTGTGGGGTGGGGTCAGTCTCTGTGTGGGGGGTCAGTCTATGTGTGTGTGTGGGTCAGTCTGTGTGTTATTTGGGTGTGGGGGGTCAGTCTGTGTGGGTGGATCAGCCTGTGTGTGTGGGGTAGGGTTCAGTCTTTGTATGGGGTGGGTCCGTCTGTGTGTGTATGTGTCAGTCTGTGCGTGTATGGGTGTATGGTGGAGTCAGTCTGTGTGGGGGGAATCTGTCTGTGTGGGGGTGGGGGGTTCAGTCTGTGTGGGGTGGGTCAGTCTGTGTATGTATGGGTGTTGAGTGATCTGTGTGTGTGGGGATTAGTCTATGTGTCAGGGTGGGGAGTTCAGTTTGTGTGTGGGGGGTCAGTCTGTGTGGTGTGGGGTCAGTCTCTATGTGGGGGGGTCAGTCTGTGTGTGAATGGGTGTGGGGGGGTCAGTCTGTGTGTGTATCAGCCTGTGTGTGGGGGGTGGGGTTCAGTCTTTGTGTGGGTTGGTCTGTCTGTGTGTGTATGGGTCAGTCTCTGTGTGTATGGGTGTATGGTGGGGTCAGTCTGTATGTGGGGGGTGGGGTCAGTCTGTGTGTGTATGGATCAGACTGTGTGTGGGGGAATCAGTCTGTGTGGGGGTGAGGGGTTCAGTCTGTGTGTGTATGGGTCAGTCTATGTGTGTTGGTCAGTCTGTGTGAGTGTGTGGGGGTCAGTCTGTGTGTGGGAGGGGTCAGTTTGTGTCTATGGGTCAGTTTGTAAGAGGTGGGTCAGTCTGTGTGTGTGTGCATGGGTCAGTCTGTGTGCATGGGTCAGTCTGTGTGGAGTGGGTCAGTCTGTGTGGGGGGGTAAGTCTGTGAGTGTGTATGTGGGGTGGTCAGTCTATGTATGTGTCAGTCTGTGTCGGGGAGCAGTCTGTGTGTATGGGTCAGTCTGTGTGTGTGTGTGTGTGTGTGTGTGGTTCCCTCTGTGTGTGGGGGGTGGCAGTGTATGTGTGTGTATGGGTCTGTCTGTGGATTTGTGACTGTGTATGTCTGTGGATTTGTATGGGTCAGTCTCTGTAACTGCTTGAGCTGCAAGAGAGATACCTCTCATCTCATGACCTCCCCTGTACTGGCAGGGTACAGGATCTGCTTGTGCCATCCCCTCCCTGCAAGGTAAGATAAGGTAAAGGGGAATATTATTTTTATTTGTTTTGTAAATAATTATTAAGGCAAAAATTGTAAAGCTCCTCCCTATCCCACTCTACACCCCTTGAACACAGTACACCCTCACAGGCAGTGAACCCCCACATACAGTACACTCCTACCAACACAGAGTACACCTTTGCATACACACACAGTGCACCCCTCACACACATCATCTCTCCATGCACATACCTTCACCCACACACATACAAACATATACATACATAAATACATACATGCTCCACCACATTACACACCAAATATCATATATATATATATATATATATATATATATATAATCTCATATTATGAGATTAATCCTCTTGGTTTCATTTATATATTTGGGAGTCCAGGCCAACTCCTTGGTTTTGCACCCCTATTATTCCAGGACCCTATTTAACCTTGACTTGAAGAGAGTCACAGTAAGGAAGTATTTCCCAAGTAAGTGGATTAATCTCATAAGAGCAAGCATTAGGCTGCTAGAGTAGGACCTGCCAAGAATGGGGTACATTGACATTGTGGCAGGCTTATGCAATATATGATCATATAATGTAACTCCTTCAGACAAATCACCACTTACATACTATGAACAATTAAAAACAACTAAGGTACCCTAATGGGTATTTTATATCTTGTTTTCATACATTTAATGTTATATGCGACATAGCTAAAAGACAAGGCATACACAGTGTTAGGGGTGTCTAACATTCACCAAGTTTATTTTTGAGGGTAGATAAACAAAATCTACTTAGCAACGCAGAGCCAAGACAAGAGAATCTGTCTTGTTCTGCTGAAGGACCATCTTCTTTATTTCATGTTGGCAAAATAGTTTTTACGAATGGCTCTACAGGTCAAGTTAAAGATGGAAATCCATGCCCACTCTGGAATAGTGTTTCCCAAGTAAATCTGGAGGGAAAAATACATAAATAGTATAAAATTCAGCAAAATTATTATCATATATAATTAGGTGGAAGCTAATCAGTCTGTGTATGGAAGCAGGCTACCCCAATTCAAAAGAAAAATAATTATGGCTGGAAATCATTGTTTAAACCTTCTGTTAAAGGACAACTACAGTGTTAAAAAAGTTGGTGAAACTACTTCGAGTTTACACACTTCTATCCAGAACTGGCCTAGAGCATAACACTTCTGTAGCGGAGTAGTAGTATTATCCACGGTATCTCCACTGGTAGACAGAATTAAGCAGGTACAAAGCAGGTAAAATCCAGGTAGCGTAGTTACAATCCCTTCCTCCCAAGAACTAGACGACACATAGCTTGGAGGTCAACTGAGGTTTATTTTCAGGTCACGGTATTTATGGGATTCCCCATGCAATGGGTTTCCCTACTGACATTTCAGGGGTTGTACAGTAGGGGACTACTTGGGGAACTGACCAACACATAAATTTTTCCCATCATGCACTGCTGGACGAGAGGGATACTCCCACTGGAATATACCGTTAATGGGATTATCCCTCCGTGCAGCAGAACTTACATTTTACATTAAAATGTATAATTTTACTAATATTCACTTGTTTTACACGAATGGACGTTCGGTAGATAGCTGGAGGCTGAGCGCACAGTTCGTGAGAATACCGCTCAGCTCCCAGTCTAACTAACCGAACGCCGCACAAAATACACATTATTTCTAACATAGGTTTAAAATACAGATTATTAAAAGGGGGATAAACTACCGAACAGCCGGGGTTCCCGAACGGCCTGGAAGTCCAGCGGTGTTCGCACCGTCGAGTAGCCGTTTTTAGTTCCAGGCGCTCGACGGCAAAACACCGCTGGGCTAACAAAAGAAACAAGATGGCCGACCGCCGCGTGGTCGGTAGTCGAACGACGTCCACCTAGAAGCACACTTAATTACCGATTGCAACAATGTTGCAATCGGTTAATGGGCGCCACACGACCCCCTGTGTGTGGTCGTGCATTCGGTATGTTATTCATTTCACGAACAGTGTTTAAACTCACTGTTCGTGAAACTACAGTATGAATGCTGGGGTTTTCCTACCGCCAGCATCCGAATGCCCTCATTCGCCTGAAATACAAATAGCATCCTGCAGTGATCTTTATGGCTTAGCAAGAATGCACACATACTCATACATTAATAGTCTCTAGTGTCTAGTTTTGCCACACCTTCATTATAATGCATTCAAATATATAAGAAAATACAACTCTATATCTATCTTTTGCATTTCTTTCCACACAAGACTTTCTAACACTGTAGCTACAAATTATGTACAAGATATTCCGCAACATAAACACATAAAAATGTTATACTCTCTTAAATTTTAAAGATTAGAAAGGGTTCATCTCCCTACTCAAGAAGCTTTTTTCATGTAGGGGTCATTTCATGTAGGGGAGATTATCATTTGCATTTACAAAGAGAAATATGGGTCAGTTAATTACCACGAAAAATAGTATTACAGAGATTATCTCTGGTATCATGTACTCAATCTTATAGAAACACTATAGTCACAAGGGATACAGCTTATTGTAGTTGTTCTGGTTAGTATAATAAGTTCCTGCAAGCTTTTTGCTGTAAACACCGCCTTTTCAGAGGATATTACAAGCCTAGGAATATCTCTACTGATCACTCCTCATATGGCCACTAGATGTGCTTCTTGGAGCAGTAATGCACGTGTGCAGCACTGATAGAGCATGGAGACCCTGAACTTTCCCTATATAGGTACATTGAATCAACGCATCTCTATAAGGAGATGCTGATTCACCAGGGCTGTATTTGGTTCCGTCTCTGCCTCCTTGGCTGAGATCATCAAAGTTAATTACCTCAGCCAATCCAATGCTTTCCTATGGGAAAGCATTATGATTGGTTGAGATCACCAATTCTGATTATGTCAACCAAGAAGGTGGATTGGGGGCGCTGGAAATTAGGTGTTTTTGCTATATTTAAGGGGCACAATGGGAGGGGGGTAGGGCGGCTAAAAAGCATTATAGGGCCAGGAATACATGTTTGTGTTCCTGATCCAATAGTGTTACTTTAAATGAAAAGATTCCCAGTCTTATTATAATTTACTTAAGATTTTAAAGCTAGCCCACATCCTATATCCCTAATCAAATAACATCACAGATATCTCAGTCTCCAGGTAAATTGCCTGGTACCTACTGAACCATAGAATCCGAAATATTAATGCAGAGAGAACATAGATGAAAGTTCTGGGAATACCTCAGTCTGCAGGTATACACCGGGGACCTACTTAAACACAGGATCCAAATACCTAGTTACATGACATCACCGATACCTCAGTCTTCAGGTGTATTACCTGGGACCTACTTTTCCGCAAGATCCTAGCTGTTAATGGAATAACGCATAGCTACTATTGAAACATAGGAGGAATAGCCATAAACAAAAGTTAACTTTCTAGAAGGACACCATATTAGTGATACCCTAAAGTGCTAAAGAAAGAGATAAAGTAAAGTTCGATGTGCATTTGTGCACCTTCGTCACATGAAAACTGCTTGATTTTGCCACCCCCCCCCCCCACAAAATAAATAAATTATTTTTCCTTTTCTCACTTCCCTTCTTTCTCCTTTATGAACAATGTTCATATATACATCACATAGCTATATATAGTGGGCATCATGAGACATCAATCAAATGATGGGATAGTATGTGCCATAGCCCAAGGTTGAAAGATATGTGATAATACCCAATTCATTAAAAAAAAATCAGGAATTGTCCTCTGGGGGACTTAAGGCATTACAAGAAAAAAACATATGTGTTTCTATCTCAAATGTATCTTGAGGTTATGTGGTCACTATGTATATCATTCATTACAAGGTAATCATACTATGCATGCATATAGATCCCTATATGTTTCCTGTGGATCTACAATTGCAGTCAGGGCCGTCTTAAATATGGATTGGACCCTGGGCAAACATTTGCTTGGGCACCCTGAACCCGGTCGTCCCCTCCCTGGCATGCAATCATGCCCCCCACCCCAACGCAGAGGCGGACGTAAAGTAGAGAGGGCTCTGGTGCATGAATTATTTTGGGCAAGAGGGGGCAAAAGGTAGATCCCCATCTGTCATGCAACTCCAACAATGCTTTGACAGCTGGGGCGCTACCATTTTCCCATGCATGCAGGGTTATATTTAGCACTGAGCAGTATTTGTGTGTTTGAGTGTAAGCATGTTTTTGTATGGAGTATGTTTGTGTGAATGTAGGGGTGTGTTTGTATGTGGAGATGGCATTTAAATGCAAGTATGCATTTATGTGTAGTGTTGGTTTATGAATACACTGGTGTGTTTATATATAATTTTGTTGTTTAAAAAAAGAGGTGTGCTTATATGTAGTGTTGAAGTTTGAATGCAGGTGTGTATTTGCGTGTAGTGTTGAATGCTGAGATGTATGCACAAATACACATGCACTGTCACAAACACACACACACTGTGATACACATACACACACAGAAACACTTGCAGATACACAGATATACACAATCATACAGATGCAGCTATACAGACACATTTACACACACTGACACACACACATACAGACACACAACCTGGCACACATGCAGACACACAGATGCACACACGCACACACACGCAGATACACTGACAACATACAGATACACAGACACACACAATGACAACATACAGACACACAGATACATAACCTGACAAATGCAGATACAAACACTGACAAACATGCAGATACACACATTGGCTACATACAGATACATGCACAGGTATACACACTGCCACACACACACAGATACATACATACTGACAACATACAGATACACACCGACACACACACACACACACACACACACAGACACTGTGACAGACATACTGACACTGTGACAGACAGACATACTGACACATACACAGACATACTGACTGGCACACCGACATACATACAGACACACAAACTGACACATACAGACATACTGACATACACACAGACATACATACTGACACACACATAGACATACAAACTGACACACAGACATATACTGACTGACACATACATACTGACACACACACAGACATACAAACTGACACACAGACAGACATACAAACTGACGCACACACAGACAGACACTCTTCAGTTTCCTACCTTTGAAAGAGGCTTCCTTCCCTGGGGTCCAGTGTGCTAGCTGGGGTAGCTGGGAGTTGGGGGTCTGGCTCTCCTTGCTCCCCCTCCTCACTGGATCCTGGCTAGCAGCCTCCCGCGCGGCCCGATGTCTTTGAGGTGGGAGGAAGTGATTCGCGGACGTCACTTCCTCCCATGCAGCCGTTAAGCAAAGACCCGGTTGCGCTGTTAAAGGGCCACAGTGCCGACCGGACCCCTGCTGGAACATGCTCACTGGGTGGCCCTAAAGGTATGGGCCACCTGGTGGGCCCCCTTAGTGTGCAGTCCCCGGTGCAGCCGCAATACTAGCACCGCGGGCCCATTAGGTAGGGAAATATTTTAAAAAAATAAATTTTTATTGCAGGCGACGGGGCCCACGGGGCAGCTGCCTTGGGCCCCCCATGAGTAACTGGGCCCAGGGCAGCTGCCCCGTTTGCCCCTCCTTAAAGACGGCCCTGGTTGCAGTTGACAGAAAACCTGATCATCCAGGTAATAAGCGATGTCCTCAAAGTAAATGCATGTATCACTCTTAGAAATCACATGCAGATTATTGATCATGGTCCAAATATATACCAGTCTATGTATAACACATGTCTAACAGTAATAAAGTTATGATAGCAATCCAAGACAAATAATTAATATATCGTTGATGGGGGAAATATGCCAACAGTGTCAAGGTCGGTAGGAATCGTTTGGAGATAAGAGAAATTTAAACGTCAATATAATCTTCACCAATAGTGATGTAAATGTCAGAGAAATATTATTACCAATAAGTGAAAATAGGTGTATGAAAATGAATATAAAGAAAAAAATAGTGGGTAGGAATCCTTAAAGGAACACTAAAGGGTCTTGAACACAAATGTGTATTCTTGACCTTATAGTGTTAAAACCACCATCTGCCCACCTAAATATAGTAAACTCTTAAATTTGTTTAAGTCTGCAGCTGCTGGCTCTGCCCCGATCTGCCTACTTGGCTGACATAATCAGAAGTGTTGTTCTGAGCCAATCACAATACTTCCCCATAGGATTGGCTGAGACCCTCAAGGAGGCAGTTCAGGGCAGAGCTCTATTGAATCCATGCATCTTGATGAGGAAATTTCAGTCTCCATGCAGTGGGTGGAGACACTGAATGGCAGTGAAGCATCTCTAATAGCCATCTGAGGAGTGGCCAGTGGAGGTATCCCTAGGCTGTAATGTAAACACTGCATGTGACGAGGGCAATCTCGCCACATTGCATTGGAAAAGCCTGGTTGCCCACCTGCTCCCTTTAGACTATGGCCCCATGTTGAAACGCTTCATTTTCCCCTGCAAAGACACGAAAGCTGGGTCATTCGGTGCTTGCCCTGTTTGAGCGGTGATACCCCAGATAGCTATGACATGGAGTCCATTCGTATAATGAAAGACTATGGGAAAGACTTTGGCTCCATTGCAATTGAACTGTATGTGTGTAGTCTGAGTGCCATTCAGTAATAATGTGTGCTCAGACCTAAGCTATCTGGGGATATGTTGCATGTCTGTATTTTATGTAATAATGTAACCTTGTGTGTTTTATTGTATTTTACTGTCTTTTTACTGCCATGTGCTTAATGGAGTTTTGCCTCTGTCCTTGGAGATAATTGGATTACTTCCCAATTATCTCCAGGATAGAATACTCTGTGGAACTGGTTTTGGGCAGAAAAGCCATGCTTCCTTTGGTCACAAAGGACTACAATCTAACTTTTGAACCATTTGGATGATTTTGACATATGTTTGTATTTGGAGTATGCTGATTCTGTGAATGTGATGCATACTTTTCAAGTTATGAATAATGTGGAAAAACTGTATTTCTCTGGCTGTTATAATTACATTACCCATTGTGTAAGGTAATTGTATCACAGGCAGAGGGGAGGATTTTGTGTGGGAATGTCTGAGTGTATTGTACTTGTTTATTGGTTGTTTTCCAAAACCCTGTGGGTGGTACTAATGTGTATATAAGAACAATAAACCCACAGCTTTGTCTGTTCACTGTTTGACCCTCAACACGGAGCTTTGTCTCGTTCTTGGGGGGATTTACTGTATGCTGTTCCAGTTTGACTGCTAGGAATGTAAACCTATTCGGATGGTTTTTCCTATTCGGCTGTTTACAGCATTCATATGCTTGAGAGAATTCATATGCTTCTCCGGTTCGGTGTATGGGTGTCTACAGTAGCTGTGCCTGTGTCTCTGGAAGGGGAAGATCTTCTAAACGTTGGTTTAACCCTTTTATGCCCGGGGTGCCGTTACACTGCACTTTCACTGAAATGCCAGTGTTTATTGCAAAAAGCCTGTAGGGAATGATTATACTCACCAGAACAAATTCAAAAAGCTGTAGTTGTTCTGGTGACTCTAGTGTCACTTTAATGTACGGAAGGTAAGTATCTCTATACTGTTCCCCACCATAAGGTCGGATTGGAAATATAATCCATAATCAACTATAAATATTAAGTAGGCTAGGCTAATGGTCATAGGTGTGGGAGATATATAAAGATACCTTATTCACCACCGTTCTATTATTCTTGTTTTAACCCCTTAACGCCGTTACGACGTTCTATACAGTCCCGCATTAAATGGGCTTTAAAGTAGTTGCGGCGGCATAGAACACCGTAACGGCTTTCAGCCCCATGTGCTCCGGTGGATTTACCTCTGCCGCAATCCTCTTCTGGAGGGCTGCCTGACAGCACAGGCAGCCCTCCCCCGGCAAATGAGGCCCCTGGGGGGGCCATGTGATCGCTCTCAAAGAGCGATCACATGGCCCCCTATAGTTGGCTGTTGATCTGCCAGCAGGGGGACTGTCTGAAATGTCAGACAGTCCCCCTGCTGTCGGGAAAGTAGAAAAAAAAAAAGCATTAAACATGTTATAAAAGAAATGTATTTATAAATATATATAAAATATATATATATATTATATATCTAACATATATATACATCTTATATATATGTAACGTGATACCGTATGTATTTTAATGTTAATATAAGTACATATATTAATGTTAAAACACTTAGAATGATGTAGAATTAACTTTCCAAAACACCGTAAAAACTGCTAATGGGGGGTACTGTTGTACTCGTGAGACTTTGCTGAATCCAAATATGTGTTTTTTTTGCAGTTAAAGCTAACGGTATTATGACATTTACAGCTAAAATGTCTACAATTTTTTTTAAAAATCTTAATTTCTCACAGGTTTTTAAATTTTATTCATAATAAATTATGTTTAAAATATGAATAGTTCATGAAAAATTAAAGCACAGTTTCTCCTCAACAAAATGATATATAATAAGTGTGGGTGCACTTAAAGGACCACTCTAGGCACCCAGACCACTTCAGCTTAATGAAGTGGTCTGGGTGCCAGGTCCAGCTAGGGTTAACCCTTTTTTAAATAAACATAGCAGTTTCAGAGAAACTGCTATGTTTATAATAGGGTTAATCCAGCCTCCAGTGGCTGTCTCTTGACAGCCGCTAGAGGCGCTTGCGTGCTTCTCACTGTGAAAATCACAGTGAGAAGATGCCAGCGTCCATAGGAAAGCATTGTGAATGCTTTCCTATGGACTGGCTGAATGCGTGCGCGGCTCCTGCCGCGCATGAGAATTCAGCTGGAGAGGAGGAGAGGAGCAGGAGAGTTCCCCGCCCAGCGCTGGAGAAAGAGGTAAGTTTAACCCCTTCCTCTCCCCAGAGTCCGGTGGAAGTGGGTCCCTGAGGGTGGGGGCACCCTCAGGGCACTATAGTGCCAGGAAAACGAGTATGTTTTCCTGGCACTATAGTGGTCCTTTAATATGAAAGCGGTGAATTACAGTTGAATAGACATATAGCGCAAATACCAGTTTTTGTTTACATTTTGTTTTGATCAGAACATGTACTATTGACTCCGTCCTGAAGGGGTTAACCCCTTAAAACCGGAGGGCGTACTATTACGCCCTATTCTAAGCGGCTCTAAACGCGGTTGGGGAGACTCACCTGGGATTCCAGGGAGTCCCCCGCGGCAGATCCTGCCTCCTCCGGCCATGTGAGAGTGAGGTCCTTGCGAGGTTAATTACACGTAGACTGATACTGATTAAATATATATATAATTATTGTTATATATATATATATATATATATATATATATATTTATATATAATATTAAAATGTAAATACGTTAAAAAATTAAATTAAAAAAATAATTAAAAAAAATAATTAAAAAATATATAGATGTGTGTTATTTTGTTCTAACTGTACTGTGATATTAATATATATATACAGTTGCAAGAAAAAGTATGTGAACCCTTTGGAATGATATGGATTTCTGCACAAATTGGTCATAAAATGTGATCTGATCATCATCTAAGTCACAACAATAGACAATCACAGTCTGCTTAAAGGACCACTCTAGGCACCCAGACCACTTCAGCTTAATGAAGTGGTCTGGGTGCCAGGTCCTTCTAGGGTTAACCCATTTTTTCATAATTATAGCAGTTTCAGAGAACCTGCTATAATTATGAATGGGTTAAGCCTTCCCCCTAATCCTCTAGTGGCTGTCTCATTGACAGCCACTAGAGGCGCTTGCGTGCTTCTCACTGTGATTTTCACAGTGAGAGCACGCAAGCGTCCATAGGAAAGCATTGTAAATGCTTTCCTATGCGACGGGCTGAATGCGCGCGCAGCTCTTGCCGCGCGTGCGCATTCAGCTGGCGGGTCGGATCTGAGGCGGAGAGGAGGAGGAGAGCTCTCCGCCCAGCGCTGGAAAAAGGTAAGTTATTACCCCTTTCCCCCTTACAGAGCCGGGCGGGAGGGGGTCCCTGAGGGTGGGGGCACCCTCATGGCACTATAGTGCCAGGAAAACGAGTATGTTTTCCTGGCACTATAGTGGTCCTTTAAACTAATAACACACAAAGAATTAAATGTTGCCATGTTTTTCTTGAACACACCATGTAAACATTCACAGTCTGTTGTTGTGACTTAGATGATGATCAGATCACATTTTATGACCAATTTGTGCAGAAATCCATATCATTCCAAAGGGTTCACATACTTTTTCTTGCAACTGTATTTATATCAAAATACACGTAGAACGAAATAATATATATATATCTATATACTTAAATATATACATATATATCACTATAAATATACCTATGTACAAATATATTTTTTTTAAATTATATATATATATACACATATATACGTGTATATATATATATATATATATATATATATATATATATATATAATATTCTACATATATATTTATGTAATATTTTTACATAATTAGGTATCTTAATTAATTACAATTAGCGGGACCTGCCTGACAACCCATGCCGAA
Source organism: Pelobates cultripes (assembly GCA_933207985.1). Classification (NCBI taxonomy): domain Eukaryota; kingdom Metazoa; phylum Chordata; class Amphibia; order Anura; family Pelobatidae; genus Pelobates; species Pelobates cultripes. The sequence continues at coordinate 31,271,376 of OW240923.1, read as the reverse complement.
AGTATAGGGAATTAAATTTGCTAGCACTATATTTAACCCTATAACTTTCCAAGACACCATAAAACCTGTACATGGAGGTTACTGTTTTACTCGGGAGACTTCGTTGAACACAAATATTTGTGTTTCAAAACAGTAAAATGTATTACAACGATGATATCGCCAGTAAAAGTGAAGTTTTTTGCATTTTTCAGACCCAAACAGCACTTACACGGACGATATTATTGCTGTGATACTTTTTACTGTTTTGAAACACAAATATTTGTGTTCACCGAAGTCTCCCGAGTACAACAGTACCTCTCATGTACAGGTTTTATGGTGTTTTCAAAAGTTACAGCGTCAAATATAAGGCTTGTGTTTCATTTTTTTCACATGAAAATATGCCAGATTGGTTACGTTGCCTTTGAGACCCTATGGTAGCCCAAGAATGAAAATTACCCCTAAGATGGCATACCATTTGCAATAGTAGACAACCCAATGTATTGCAAATGGGGTATGTCCAGTCTTTTTTAGTAGCCACTTTTGCAATACCTTGGGTTGTCTACCCCCTTAAAGACACATGACATGTGTGACATGTCATGATTCCCTTTTATTCCAGAAGTTTGGTCCTTAAGGGGTTAATATTGCAAATGGTATGCCATTATGGGTGTAAATTTCATTCCTGGGCTACTATACAGTCTCAAAGGCAATGTAACCAATCTGGCGAATTTCAATTTCAAATGTAATGTGCTATATTTGACCCTGTAACTTCCCAAAACACTATAAAACCTATACATAGGGGGTACTGTTTTACACGTGAGACTTTGCTGAATACAAATATGTGTATTTTATTGCAGTAAAAGGAAACAGTATTATGACATTGACAGTTAAAATGTAATGAAGAACTAAAAAATATCTTATTTTCTCCCATTTTTTTCATATTACATTATGTTTCATAGCTAAATATTTGATATTAAATGAAAGCCCTGTTTCCCCTGAATAAAATTATATATAATAAGGGTGGGTGCAAATAATATGAAAGAGGTGAATTACGGTTGGACAGACATATAGCGCAAATGCCAGGTTTTGTTTACATTTTGTTTTGTTCACAACGTGTACATTTGGCTCAGTCCTTAAGGGGTTGCCTTTGAGACAGTATGGTAGCTCAGGAATAAGAATTACCCCCATGATGGCATACCATTTGCAAAAGTAGACAACCCAAGGTATTGCAAATGGGGTATGCCCAGTCTTTTTTAGTAGCCACTTGGTCACAAACACTGGCCAAAGTTAGTGTTAATATTTGAAAATGCAAAAAACTAATGAACGTCAATTTTGGCCAGTGTTTGTGACCAAGTGGCTACTAAAAAAGACTGGACATACCCCATTTGCAATTCCTTGGGTTGTCTACTTTTGCAAATGGTGTGCCATTATGAGGGTATTTCTCATTCCTGGGCTACCGTACGGTCTCAAATGCAACGTAACCAATCTGGCGAATATCAATGTGGAAAAACTGAAACGCAAGCCTTATATGTGACTCTCTACCTTTTGAAAACACCATAAAACCTGTACATGAGGGGTACTGTTATCTTCGGGAGACTTCGCTGAACACAAATATTAGTGTTTCAAAACCATAAAACATATCACAACAATTATATTGTCCATTGTCCTTTGGGTGTGAAAAATGCAAATAATTTCACTTTCACTGACAATATCGTCGTTGTAATACATGTTACTGTTTTGAAACACTAATATTTGTGTTCAGCGAAGTCTTCCAAGTAAAACAGTACCCCCCATGTACAGGTTTTATGGTGTCTTGGAAAGTTACAGGGTTAAATATAGTGCTTGCAAATTAAATTCCCTGGACTTTTGGCTTGCGTTGCCAGACTGGTCCTGCTTATTGTAATTATTAAAATTACCTAATTATGTAAAATTATTACATAAATATATACGTAGAATTTTTATATGTGTGTGTGTATATATATATATGAATATAATTTTTAAAAATTATTTTAGTTATATATATATATATAGTGATATATACGTATATACTTATGTATATAGATATATATTATTTTGTTCTACATATATTTTGATATCAATATATATATTAATTTTAAAATACAGTTAGAACGAATTTACATATATATATTCTATGTATGTTTTATTACTTTTTTAATTAAATTTTTTCAATCAATATTGTACGTGTATTTTGATATTAATATATATTTATAATTATATATATATTAATATTAAAATACACGTAGACAGTGTATGTGTGTATATGTATATATACTTAGATCATATATATAAGGTGAGTGCAGCCAACCCCCTCTTGTTTTATATATATAAATAATACATATATATGATCTAAATATATATGTTATTTTACACTGTTTTAAACTTTAATTATTTTTTTTGCAGACAGTAGAGGGAGTGCCTGTCATCACAGGCACTCCTCCTGCTGGCATTGCAATGGACAGCTATGCTGTCCATGTGATCATGAGGGCCTCTCAAGGAACCATGGGGCCCTGGTGCGAAAATTGATCCATGGGCCCGCCCCCGCGCTTACTCGGCGCGGGTTGGGGCCGCAACAGATGGCGGTGGGCACCTGGTCGCAGGGGTTGCAGGGCTGCGACCCCGCGACCGCGGTATGCACACACACTTAAAGGACCACTACAGACACCCAGATCACATCAGCTCAATGAAGTGGTCTGGGTGCCAGGTTCCTCTAGTTTTAACCCTGCAGCTGAAAACATAGCAGTTTCAGAGAAACGGCTATGTTTCACTGAGGGTTAATCCAGCCTCTGGTGGCTGTCTCATTGACAGCTGCTAGAGGAGCTTCCGCGATTCTCACTGTGAAAATCACAGTGGAAAGACACTGAACGTCCATAGGAAAGCATTGAGTAATGCTTTCCTATGGGCGGTTTAAATGCGCGCGCGCGCGCCTCTTGCCGCGTGTGTGCATTCGGAGCTGAGAGGCGGAGGGATCCCCAGCGCCAAGGGAGTCCGACGTTGGAGAAAGGTAAATGCTGAAGACACACACACACACTCTCACGAACAGACGCATACACACTAGCTAACAGACACACACATTTACTGACACAGACACACTCAGCGACAGACATACATACACACTCACTTACAAAACATACACTTTCACTGACAAACACACACTCACTAACAGACATCAAACACACTCAGTAACAGACACACACAGTAACACACTCACTAGCAGACACACACCCAATAACAGACACACTCACTGACACACACACTAACACAAACACACAAACACACACACACACACACACTAACACACACACACAAACACATTTTGTTTAAAATGTAATCCCCCCAGCCTCCTTACCTTTTGGAGTGCTGGGGGGATTCCCTGAGGTCCAGTGGTGCTGCTGGGCTCCTGGGCGGGTGGCCGGTCGGGCAGGCGGGAGGGTGCGCGAGGGAGCACTCAGTGCTTCCTCTTCAGCTCCCTCGCGCGCCGCATAGGGATGCCGGAGCCGGAAGATGACGTCATCTTTCGGCTCCGGCATCAGTGCGGTGCGCGAGGGAGCTGAAGAGGAAGCACTGAGTGCTCCCTCGCGCACCCTCCCGCCTGCCCGACCGGTGACAGCAGGGCCAGCCTCGGGGGGGCCCTGAGGTGGCCGCCTCCTGGACCCCCCAGGGGAAGAGGCTGGCCCTGTGGGTACATACCAGGTTGCAGGGGCGGCCGGGCCCCCTGGTGGGCCGGGCCTGGTCGCAGCCGCGACCCCTGCGACCCTGGTATGTACGCCACTGATCACATGGCTCAGGGGGGCCGAAGAGGACAGAGGGGGACTCCCTGGGCTCCCAGGTGAGTCCCCATACCGCGATCGCCGGCAACCAGGTAAGTAGAAAGGACTGTTTGGGCATTCTATGCCGGCCTCCGGCATTTAAAGCCGGTTCCTTAAGGACGTTTCTAAAGATCTCTGCCGAATGGGATTGAATGGTATCTTGCAGACTGAGATATTTCCAATCCTTTCCTTTATGTCCTCTCTGCATTACTAATTAGGATCTTATGGTTCAATAGTAGAGTTGAGCGGACACCTGGATGTTCGGGTCCGGCGGGTTCGGCTGAACTTTGAAAAAAAATCAGGGTTCAGGCTCGAACTTGACCCCGAACCCGAACCCCATTGAAGTCAATGGGGACCCGAAATTGTGGGCACAAAAATGCCTCTAAAAATCTCCTGGAAAGGGCTAGAGAGCTGCAAAAGGAAGTAAAATGGGGGTAAGAGTAGGACCCTGCCCTGCAAACAAATGTGGATAGGGAAATCACTTAAAATAACATAAAAATTAAAAATACAGCTGAACAATAAAATAGCACTAGATGGAATCTTTGATTTTAGCTTTGGAAGAACATAAATCAAAATCTAAAGCATGGCTGTCAGGAGGATCACCAGAATTATCCATTTGAGAGAGGGTTGGAGTGCAGGGTATTCTCTTTCATTGTTCAAACTGAGCTCAACTCCCGATGCATGGAGAAAAGGCCTTCACAAGCCTCTACTATTGTGTACATAGTTTATACTAAGTGACCTATAGGTTGAGGAGGCGGTGACCGTGGCGGTGTAGGTGGAAGCGGCGGTGGAGAAGGAGGATGAGGTAGCCAATACTGTTTTTTATTTGTTTTGGGGGGTTTTTTTTGGGGGGGGGTTTAAATGTGGAGCCCCCAAAATATTGGGACATATAAAAAAAGAAACATTTGCGGCCTGCGGTGCATTTCTTGCAGTCCTGATGCATGGAGAAATGCTCAACTTCTGATGCATGGAGAAAAGGCATTTACAAGCCTCTGCTACATAGTTTATACTAAGTGACCCATAGGTTGAGGAGGCGGTGACCGTGATGGTGTAGGTGGAAGCAGCGGTGGAGGAGGAGGTAGCCAACACTGTTTTTTATATATATATATATATATATATATATATATATATATATATATAGTAGCGGAGCAGCAATATTAAATCCCACGAACTCCGCTGATACAGAAGGTAATCCACAGTCAAGCGCTGATAAGTAAGGCAATATCCCAAATTCCCCAGTAACCGGACGAAACACAGTTCTGGGAGTCAACTGACGTTTTTATTCACAGCATCCAGTATTTATGCAAGCCCCCCTGTAAGGGGTTTCCATACTGTCATAGCAGGGGTAATACAGTAGGGGACTACATGGGGGACTTAACATTCAGACCTTTTCTCCCATCAGGCACTGTTGCACGAGAGGGATACTCCCACTGGAGTGGATTATCCCTCCGTGCAGCATAACCGACAATTTACATTAAAATCTGTAACTTTTCGAATACTTGGCAGATTTAAACGAATGGACATTCGGTAGATAGCTGGGGTCTGAATGCACAGTTCGTGAGAATACCGCTCAGATCCGAGCTAAAACAACCGAACGCCGCACGAAATACACTTTGCCATTGAGTTCGCCCCAAAGTACCGAACACCGATGAGGAAACCCTAATAGCGAAAGACCGGAGCTCCTGAACGGCCTGGAAGCCCAGCGGTGTTCGCGCTGTCGAGTAGCCGTTTTCAGTTCCACGCGCTCGACGACCAAACACCGCTGGGGATACAAAGGATCCAAGATGGCTGACCGCCGCGTGGTCGGTAGCCGAACGACGGACACCCAGGAAAGCCTCTAATTACCGATTGCAACATTGTTGCAATCGGTTAACGAGCGCCACGCATCCCTCTCTGTGTGGGCTATTAGGGGGTAGCAATGTTGCTGTTCATGAAACGAAACACATGAATGCTAGCGGCTTTCGGCAGCTAGCATACGAATTCAATGCAGCATACATTAACACACAGGGTACAGCCAGGAAATAGAAGAAGTACAGGAATAATACAGGCAACCTTTTTATACACATAGTCCAGATTGTTACAAGTGGCTAGGTTTGCAACAATGCTCCCCCAGAACCAAGCCAACATACGCAGTCTGATCCCAACGGATCGGCTTGGGAATGTCCGGAGGAGTGCTCACAGATCACTTCTCAAGTTCAGTCTGTCTGGATAACCCGTCGGCGTTACCGTTTTGTTTTCCCGGGCGATAATGGATTGTAAAGTCAAAAGGCTGCAGCGCCAAACTCCAGCGCAGCAGACTGGCATTGTCTCCAGCCACACGGTTTAGCCACACCAATGAGTTGTGATCTGTGAGCAGGGAAAAAGGTTGTCCATAGAGATACGGCTGTAACTTTTTAAGGGCCCACACCACGGTCAGGCATTGTTTTTCTATGGCGGCGTAGCTTACTTCTCGGGGTAACAATTTCCAGCTTAGATATGCTACAGGGTGTTCTCCGCCATCGGCTCCAACTTGGCTCAGCACTGCTCCCAATGCAAACATCGAAGCGTCTGTGTGGACAAGAAATCATTTAGTTGGATCAGGAGCAGCAAAAGACGACTTGTCGGGGCAGATTCTTGCAGGTCAGGTCAGTCAGGGGTTTGGCCAGGGTACTGTAATTGGGCACGAATTTTCTGCAGTACCCTGCGGTGCCCAGGAAAACGAGTACTTGGGTCTTGGTCCTAGGGGTGGGCCACTTAGCAACGGCTTCAATTTTAGCTGGTTCGGGTTTTTGTTGCCCGCTTCCCACCCGGTGGCCCAAGTACTGTACTTCTGCCATCCCTATATGACACTTGCTAGGTTTCAGTGTCAATCCTGCCTCTCCAATACGATCAATCACAGCCCCTATGTGTTGCAGATGTTCTGCCCAGGTCTGGCTATATATGGCGATATCGTCCAGATATGCGCAGGCATATTCCTGGAACCCATCCAGTAGCCGATCTACCATCCGCTGAAAGGTTGCCGGAGTGTTTTTCATCCCGAAGGGCTTGACCCGAAACTGGTACAGGCCAAACGGGGTGACAAACGCCGACTTGGGGATGGCATCCTCGACTAGTGTTATCTGCCAGTATCCCTTACATAGATCTATGGTAGTGAGATACTGGCCTCGTGCCACCTTATCCAGCAGCTCATCTATCCGTGGCATCGGATAGGCATCAGACACCGTTTTGTCGTTTAGCCTCCGGTAGTCCACACAAAACCGTGTTGTACCATCTTTCTTAGGTACCAGCACTACCGGCGATGCCCAGGGGCTATCGGAATGTTCAATAACCCCTAGCTGCAACATCTCCTCAATCTCTTTCCTCATATGTTCCCTGACTGCTTCAGGGATTCGATATGGGGTCTGCCGCATCGGTAGCTGTCCAGGGGTCTCGACTTGGTGAGTGGCTAGCGGAGTGTACCCAGGTAAATTGGAGAAGGTGGCTCCTTTAGCCGCAATCAATTCTTGTACCTGGGCTCACTCTTGAGGACTTAACCGCTCCCCCAGTTGAACCCTCTTGGAGGGCTCTGTCTGGTCGTCCTGTTCTAATAGGTCAGGTAGCGGCAGATTCTCCTGATCCTCAGAGGCTGGGGTTCAAATGGCTGTCACGTCCTCTATCCTCTCATGATAGGGTTTGAGCATGTTCACGTGGAGCATGCTGTAACGGATCACCTGGCACCCCGACTGGGTACCTCCGTTGAAAGATGCTCCTAGCGCTTCCAGAGGACTCCAAGCACTCCACCAGACACCATAAGCACCGCAGGCTGCAGCTATCTCCCTTCAGAACGAAGCAGGAACAAGCTCTTACAAGAGCTCAGTGATTATAGCAAGGGAATATGCCTAGCATAGCAATCCCTTGTAGCAGATTCCCCCAATAAGAGACAGGACTCAAGTTGAGGGTAAAAATAGAACTCTCTGGCTGCTAGCTTGCAGCCCTTTTTATTAGGTGCTCCCATGAAGGGGAGGGACACACACAGTAACGTACATTAACCAATCACACAATAGTTACATCCCACACATAGCCCTCCCCTCTACCTGTAAACTAATTATCTGTACACACAGGAAAATACAATTATCATAGGTAGGGAAAATACAGTTTTTACACAACATTCATAACTCCCAAAATATACATCACATTCGCATAAAAATACATATTCACAATCAATCCATTCAGGGGAACAACATATTAAAAAATGGCATGAATCAGACCAGGGGTTCAAAAGTTAGTAAAAGTATCTTTTGTTCCCCCTGGCTCAAACAGTAAAAGTAAAACATCCCCACAATGCATCCTGGCTTCCTCCCTTCTGCCCTGGAGATAATTGGAGAAGGAATCTAATTATCTCCAAAGACAGAGCCAAACTCCATTACCCACATGGCAGACAAAAAGACAGTAAAAGACATAAAATTACATACTGACACATTTAGTACATAAAACACACATTTCTACATATCCCCAGATAGCTTGGATCTGACTGCACATTATTAGATGAATGGCACTCAGATCACACGAATAAGCCTTTCTGCAGGGAAAATAAACAGTTTAACCTGCAGGGCCATAGTCCAAAGGCAAGAGGCGGGCAAGCAGCCCCCTCCAAGGACACGTGGCGAGGTCGGTTTTGCCACACTTCTCCCCTTTGCCCCCCAGACTAACAGGGTATCTGACCTCCTGCCGGTCAGTGCCCTGGTTAGTCCAGCAACCCACCCACGAAGCACAAACAGCAGTACAGCCCACCCACAATAAATGTTTACTCCACCTGGATAAAGTAGCAACTTGTCCATGTCCAGGTGCCTCACCACGGCTGTGTGGGGAGCTGGTAGACTGCCTTGGTGGGTTGCTGAGTGGGCAGAGACCAGCGGTACTCTGCCCTGGTGCCAGTGCTACCACCGAAGTAGCCTGATTGGAGCCTGGTTGTGGGAGGGGGAGACCGACCGTCTCCCCTCTGGGTACACAGCTCTGGGGCTGGGGAACAGGACCGACCGTCTCTACCCCTTGGGCTGTAAGCGCAGAGACTACGGTCCCATCTGCACAGTTGCGGGGCTCAACATCTCCCCTTGGTGGGTTAGGCTGCCGCTGGAGAGAGGGTGTAACAAGCTCCTCTCTCTGGACTGTCAACTGCCACTGGGGAGAGGGGTTAACAGGCTCCTCTCCCTGACACTCTCTCTGCTGGTGGAGAGGCGGACCAGCTGTCTCCCCTTTCATTATTTTGTCCTGCTGCTGGGGTGTGAGACTGACTGTCTCTGCTCCCTGCAGGACACACTTCCGCTGGGGAGGAAGGACGACACCTTCAGCTCCCTGGGGTACACACTGTCGCTGGAGAGGAAGGATTGCACCCTCAGCTCCCTGGGGTACACACTGCCGCTGGGGAGGAAGGACGACACCTTCGGCTCCCTGGGTTACACACTGCTGCTGGGGAGGACGGACGACACCATCAGCTCCCTGGGGTACGCACTGCGGCTGGGGAGGAAGGACGGCACCTTCCGCTGGGGCAGCCTGTAGAAAGTCAGGCTCAGGGGAAGGAAACAAGGGAGGACAGAGGCCAGCGGCGCTCTGCCCAGTTGCCAGCTCTTCTGCTGGGGGGTCAGGGAACAAAGGAGTTGGCTGGGGAGGAGAAATATCACTTACCTCCCCCTGGTACTCCGGCTGCTGCTGGGGGGGGAGGTCGATGCTCTCCACTTTCTGTAACTCCAGCTCTAGTTGGGGATCTGGGCCGGTTGCCCAGCATCCCTGTAGGGCCGGTGGAGAGATCTCGGTCCCATCTCCACCTGCCTGCAGGGGGTCCTCCCAGGACCAGTCTATGAGGTCCTCTACCTCGGGTACCTCTGGTTGCTGTTGGGGAGGGAGACCGGTTGTCTCTTCCTCCAATAACACATTCTGCCGCTGGGGAGTGAGACCGACTGTCTCCCCTCCCTGTAAAACATACTGCCGCTGGGGATCTGGGCCGGGTGCCCAGCATCCCTGTAGGGCCGGTAGAGAGACCTCGGTCCCATCTCCACCGGCCACCTCGGTTTCTTCCTCGTCCCACTCTACCTGTGGCTGGAGTTTCTCCCAACGTGCCCACTGGCCTTCCCTCAACGCCCTGTGTTGTAGGTTCCGGGTCACCATGTCCCACACGAACCGCACGTATTTCTCCTCTGGATTGGGTCCGTAAAACTTCAGGTGCAACCCTACCATCGTGCCAAACTCTAGTACGGAGTAGCTATACGCCATGCTTGCTGTAGCCACTGCTGGTTCCATTATGTTGCTGAAGATAAGGACGCTGCACAACTCCACACGTTACCGGTGTCTCCGAGCTGCTTCTCCTCGCACTAGGATGCCATCCCGCCGCTTGCCACCAATGTAATGGATCACCTGGCACCCCGACTGGGTACCTCCGTTGAAAGATGCTCCTAGCGCTTCCAGAGGACTCCAAGCACTCCACCAGACACCATAAGCACCGCAGGCTGCAGCTATCTCCCTTCAGAACGAAGCAGGAACAAGCTCTTACAAGAGCTCAGTGATTATAGCAAGGGAATATGCCTAGCATAGCAATCCCTTGTAGCAGATTCCCCCAATAAGAGACAGGACTCAAGTTGAGGGTAAAAATAGAACTCTCTGGCTGCTAGCTTGCAGCCCTTTTTATTAGGTGCTCCCATGAAGGGGAGGGACACACACAGTAACGTACATTAACCAATCACACAATAGTTACATCCCACACATAGCCCTCCCCTCTACCTGTAAACTAATTATCTGTACACACAGGGAAATACAATTATCATAGGTAGGGAAAATACAGTTTTTACACAACATTCATAACTCCCAAAATATACATCACATTCGCATAAAAATACATATTCACAATCAATCCATTCAGGGGAACAACATATTAAAAAATGGCATGAATCAGACCAGGGGTTCAAAAGTTAGTAAAAGTATCTTTTGTTCCCCCTGGCTCAAACAGTAAAAGTAAAACATCCCCACAATGCATCCTGGCTTCCTCCCTTCTGCCCTGGAGATAATTGGAGAAGGAATCTAATTATCTCCAAAGACAGAGCCAAACTCCATTACCCACATGGCAGACAAAAGACAGTAAAAGACATAAAATTACATACTGACACATTTAGTACATAAAACACACATTTCTACATATCCCCAGATAGCTTGGATCTGACTGCACATTATTAGATGAATGGCACTCAGATCACACGAATAAGCCTTTCTGCAGGGAAAATAAACAGTTTAACCTGCAGGGTCATAGTCCAAAGGCAAGAGGCGGGCAAGCAGCCCCCTCCAAGGACACGTGGCGAGGTCGGTTTTGCCACACATGCGTCTCTTCCCTACCCCTAAGCAGGGCCAATCACAAAGGTGGTGTCACATCTCTGTTCCACCACCTGGTATGGGCCTTGCCAGATGGCCTGCAGCTTGTCTGTGCGGACAGATTTTAAAATAAAAAAAAAATTCTGTCCCACTTGAAAGCTGCGGTCTCTGGCTCCCCTGTCATACCCAGGCCGTGTGCACCAATCTCCAGGCGGTCCCTGAACTCCAGCACGTAAGGTACAATGGGGGTCCCATCAGCGCTACTCTCTCCCTCCCAATGCTCTCTAATTAGGTCCAACGGCCTTCTCACCCTTCCCCCAAACAACAACTCAAAAGGGGAAAATCCAGTCAACTCCTGTGGTACCTCTCTATAAGCAAACAGCAGATGAGGTAGGAATCGCTCCCAGTCCTTATGGGCCTCTCCAAACGTACGGAGCATCTGCTTCAGGGTACCATTAAACCTTTTCCCATAAACCGTTGGACTGGGGGTGATATGCTGAGTTTACTATCGGCTTGATGCCACATATCCTCCACAGTTGCTGGGTGACCTCGGCGGTGAACAGGGTACCCCTATCAGATATTATCTCCTGGGGAAACCCAACCCTGGAGAAGATTTTAATTAAAGCCTCGGCCACAGTTTCTGCATGGATATTAGACAGGGCGATAGCCTCGGGGTACCGGGTGGCGTAGTCCACTACGGTCAGGATATACCTCTTACCTGAGAGACTAGGCTTGGGCAAGGGTCCCACTATGTCTACTGCCACTCTGCTAAATGGTTCTTCAATAATGGGTAGGGGGCATAATTTTGCTTTGTGGTGGTCACCCCTCTTCCCCACTCGCTGGCAAATGTCACAGGAGTTGCAGTAATGTCTCACATCTTTGGAAATCCCTGGCCAGAAAAAGGCGTGGGTCAGCCGGTACCGGGTACAGGTCATTCCCAGATGCCCAGACAAAGGAATATCATGCACAATTCCAAGCAGTTCCTGCCTATACTTCTGGGGGACCACTAACTGTTTAGTCATTACCGTGACTGATCCCCCTATTACTCTTTCTGCCACACGATACAGCAACCCTTTCTCCCAGGTATACCGCTCCCCCTCTAACCCGGCCTGATCTGTGCTCACCCGGACTCGGTAGACCTGCAACGTGGGGTCTAACTTAACCTCTGCCTCAAATGTATTCGGGGTATCCCAGGTCATACGTGTCGTAGGGGTGTCATTGTCTCTTACCTGAGCCTCAGAGTGTGTTGGTGGAACCGTGGTGCGAGCTTGCTGCCGGGTGGTCACGGGATGAGCTTCCTGAAGTGGGGCTTGCGGTATAAATGCAGAGGTCTTCCGGCCCAAGTCATTTCCTAGCACCACATCTGCAGGTAACTTCTTCATTATGGCCACTTCTACCACCCCCTCCCCAGCACCCCAGTTCAAATGTACTTTGGCAGTGGGTAGTCGGTACATTGCTCCCCCTGCCACTCGTACCGCCACAGATCTGCCAGTGTGTGCTGTATCTGGAACCAGATGGGGTGCTACCAAAGTTAAGGTGGCTCCTGAATCCCGGAGTCCCTGTACTTCTTTTCCCTCTACTGTCACTAGTTGGCGATGATGTTGCCGGTTGTCAGTGGCTTGTACTGACATCACCTCATGCAGTATTCCCAGGGGTTCCTCTGCCTGAACGCTCAATATCTCCTGGGTGTCTGGTTCCACTTGGTAGTGATGAGCAGCGGCCCTAGGTGCAGAGTTCTGTCGGACTTGGTTCCAGGCTTGTCGGCTCCTGTTCTGCGTGCTCTCGAGACATATGTCCCCACTGCCTGCAGGTATGGCATTGGATGTTTGCCCTGCCATTGTATCGTGAGGGTGGAGGTTGGTTCCCCTGGGTCGGTCTAAAGGGGGTTGCGGTGGAAGTCGTAGGTGTGACTGTACTGGGCTGTACAGTGTTTCGAGGGTAATTCCGATTTAAGGGCCCATGGTGCCTCCTTGCGTCGAAATGTTGACCTGCTAATCGGGCTGCTTCAGTTAGGGTGAGAGGTTTGCGGTCTCCCATTCTTGTGCCTCTGGGGACAAACCATTAAAGAATTGCTCTAACAACATCAATTGGCACAACTCCTCCATAGTGGTGGCTTGACTTGCCTGTATCCACCCCTGTGATGCTTGATCCAGCTTGTGCGCCCATTCAGCATGAGAATCTTTCTCCTGTTTGCGCAATTCTCTGAATTTGCGCCTTTATGCCTCCGGAGTAATGGCGTATTTTTCCATCATTGCTCTTTTTACCTTTGCATAGTCTTTGTTGTCCTCTCTGGGTACAGCGCGATAGGCTTCTGCTGCCCGACCTGCCAATTTGCCTGCCAGTAACGGCACCCATACTGCCTGTTCCATCTTGTAAATATCCATCAATCTCATCCTTCTCCTCACAAAACATTTTGAAAGCCTGGTAAGGGATTTTGGGTTTTACCTGGCCGTAGATGGAGGCAGTAATGGATTCCGCCCTGGACGGTGTGCCATGATATACTCCTGCACATCCGCCATCAGCACGGTCAATATTTCAAGGGGTACTGACTGCGGCAGAAACTCCATCCTGGTTCGCATCTCCCTTTGGTATGGGGTTTCCTCCATGGCTGGTGGGGGTGTACTGCTGTGAGCTCTGTCTCCCTCCATCAGCACTGCTTTCGGCTTGTTGCTGGCTATCTTTCCCCTGGCTTCCAGCAGTTCCTTTAGTGTCTGCCTTTTCAATGCAGTGTAATCCGTCCCCATTCACTTTTCTCTTTCGGTTGTCTGCTGCATACGAATTGACATTCCCTTTTCTCGTTCGGTAATTTCTCTTTATCCGAACGGCGCTTTTCGGCTGTAAGGTTGGATCCCGTTGCTTGCCACCAATTGTAGCGGAGCGGCAATATTAAATCCCACGAACTCCGCTGGTACAGAAGGTAATCCACAGTCAAGCGCTGAAAAGTAAGGCAATATCCCAAATCCCCCAGTAACCGCACGAAACACAGTTCTGGGAGTCAACTGACTTTTTTATTCACAGCATCCAGTATTTATGCAAGTCCCCGTGTAAGGGGTTTCAATACTGTCATAGCAGGGGTAATACAGTAGGGGACTACATGGGGGACTTTATATTCAGACCTTTTCTCCCATCAGGCACTGCTGCACGAGAGGGATACTCCCACTGGAATATACCGTTAAGTGGATTATCCCTCTGTGCAGCAGAACCGACAATTTACATTAAAATCTATAACTTTTCGAATACTTGGCAGATTTAAATGAATGGACGTTCGGTAGATAGCTGGGGTCTGAGTGCACAGTTCGTGAGAATACCACTCAGATCCCAGCTAAAACAACCGAACGCCGCACAAAATACACTTTGCCATTGAGTTCGCCCCAAAGTACCGAACACCGATGAGGAAACCCTAATAGCGAAAGACCGGAGCTCCTGAACGGCCTGGAAGCCCAGCGGTGTTCGCGCCGTCGAGTAGCCGTTTTCAGTTCCAAGCGCTTGACGACCAAACACCGCTGGGGAGACAAAGGATCCAAGATGGCCGACCGCCGCGTGGTCGGTAGCCGAACGACGGCCACCTAGGAAAGCCTCTAATTACCGATTGCAATATTGTTGCAATCGGTTAACGAGCGCCACACATCCCTCTCTGTGTGGGCTATTAAGGGGTAGCTCATTCGGTTTACGAACAGCCCGCAATGTTGCTGTTCGTGAAACGAAACACATGAATGCTAGCGGCTTTCGGCAGCTAGCATACGAATTCAATGCAGCATACATTAACACACAGGGTACAGCCAGGAAATAGAAGAAGTACAGGAATAATACAGGCCTTTTTATACACATAGTCCAGATTGTTACAAGTGGCAAGGTTTGCCACAATGCTCCCGAAGAACCAAGCCGGCATACACAGTCTGATCCCAACGGATCGGCTTGGGGATGTCCAGAGGAGTGGTCACAGATCACTTCACAAGTTCAGTCTGTCTGGATAAGCCGTCGGCATTACCGTTTTGTTTTCCCGGGCGATAATGGATTGTGAATTCAAAAGGCTGTAGCGCCAAACTCCAGCGCAGCAGCCTGGCATTGTCTCCAGCCACACGGTTTAGCCACACCAACGGGTTGTGATCTGTGAGCACGGAAAAAGAATGTCCGTAGAGATACGGCTGTAACTTTTTAAGGGCCCACACCACATTAACACACAGGGTACAGCCAGGAAATACAAGAAGTACAGGAATAATACAGGCAACCTTTTTATACACATAGTCCAGATTGTTACAAGTGGCTAGGTTTGTATATTTATTTTAATTGGGGAAGCCCCCAAAATATTGGGACACACAAAAAAAACCATTTGCGGCCTGCGGTGCATTTCTTGTGTAACCGCAGGTGGTTCCCTTATTTACCACTATAATGTCTTAAAGCATAGAACTTAGTAGGGCTAACCATACAGATATCTTAGCTATAATTTTATATAGTTAGTGTAAGCAATAGTTTTGTCTTTTAGATATTTATTATAAAAAAATATAAATATAGACATATAAAATCCATTATAGCAGAGTTTCTAAGATTAAATTAAATGCTTGCAAATATCATTAATAGGTTAACATACCCTTCTGAACGTCATCATGTCAGCCTCTCTGTCATTTTAAGATGAAGCAGCGTCTGTCTCCAAGTCTCTCCTCTGTGTCTTAACATTTAAAAGTACACCTATTTATACCTTAGGTGTCTTCATTTTAGGGTTACCGTAGTTCATATATGAAAAAGTAACACTTATTTTACTTTATTCATTTTAGGACCTCCCTTAATTTGGCAAACATACAAGGCCATAACTAAAGGGTGTATACGTCATGGAAATGTTCCTGACTTAGTTCAAGATGGCATCTTAAAGTCTGAACATCCTTATCTACTAAGGTTACCACAGTATATTACGTACTGAAAGAGTCATAGCATAGCCTTGAAGCTTGTTTATGCATTATTGTTATTGTAATTCGTCTGGGACAAAATGGCGCAAACATATTATGCACTGAGGTTATTGCTCAAAGAAACATCTATGAAAAAAAATCTTTACATTTGTTATACTTTGTATAATAATGATAGATGAAATAGTAACATAGTTACTATTGGGACGCAGACACAGTAAGCCTTACATCTACCTACAGCAGGTTCTCCACTAAAACCCAGTGACTGGGTATGGAGGGCACTCAAGAACTGGAAAGTTCTGAAATGGAAATCTGAAAAAAAGCGGTCGTTGACTAAGTTGAAGCAATCTGGCTAAGAATGGACAATAACTCATCGAGATGTGCAGAGCTGGTCTACGGATCTACTGCAAAAAATACAACTGTATTTACAACAAAAAGTTTAACTTTGTAAGTTGTGCCTCCATAAAATATATTTTACACCTTCAAAGCATTTATGTTGTGCAAATCAAATGGAAAAATACCAAATGTAATCAATTTTAAGACCAATATTTAAATATTACAAAATGTGTTCTTTTAGTAAATACTCATCAGTGTAATGATCTAGATGTAAAATAACAGGAGTATCTAAACTTTTCAAAATGTTTACTACAATGCACTGATTGTGAATATAGTGTAAAGACATAAATGTTTGAAGTTATGAAGATATAAAAGGATAATTTGAAGCAGCAAAGTATTTACCGCCTTTGTTCACAATGGTATGTAAAATTACATTCTCTTTAAATGTTAAAAATACTCCTTTATTCAAAATCTCTCAATCTATTTCGAATAGTTGCTAATTGGAAATATGACGTTAATTATCTTTCTTTGACCTGTTAGGGAGAAGACAACTTATTCCCTAGTTATTAGTGGCTTACAATACCAGAAACACCCAAAAATTGTCTTAAAAACATTTTTTTTTTTTTAACCAAGATCTGACAGCCATTGTGGAAAGTCCCGTTTGTGAGATTGGATGCTTAACACTGTGAATCTTAATTGTTTAACCCCTTAAGGACCAAACTTCTGGAATAAAAGGGAATCATGAAATGTCACACATGTCATGTGTCCTTAAGGGGTTAAGTATATTTTTTCAGTGGCTGTTGGGTGTAGCTTAAGATGATTAGAATTTTTTATTATCTCTAAAAGTGAGTTAAGAAAGCACTCAGATACTATATTGAAGGTATTTATATTTTAACTCTACCTTTGTATAAGTGGTTTTAACACTTTCATAACAATATATATCAGAATCTGTTGTAACTATAACTGTTTGAAGGGGAGGGGGGGGGGTATGTTACAATCAGAATATGAATTAATAATCATATGCATGTATATGTACCTTTAACCATCACAAACCAAATAACATTTTCTTGGTATTTGAAAAATATTTGATTACGTGTATTTTAATATATATAGAGAGAGAGTGGTATGGATGTTGAATCTATATCTTTGACATCTTTTCACTAGTTTACAATAAGTGACCTAAATGATCAATTTCCAAAATCATCATGTATATCACCTGGACGGGTTAATCCACAATACTCTTTTACTTTCCATTGACTGGCCTTAGCTCTGGCAGACTGAATATGTTTATCATTGTAAATATAGGTTTGTGATAAGTGAAGTAAGGTTTCTGCTTGTCTTTCAGTTAAATCTTAACTGTTGAAGTACTTCACTTATATTAATTAGATTATATTAATTATACCACTCTGCAAACTTAAACGAATATCGAGTAGTTTCTGATTTAATAAAAACATTTTAAATTTTCTTTTGAGGTTAAAAACATTCATTATTGCAGCTGTTATCATAATCATATGATCTTTAATTATCATGATTCCATTATTCATTTGGGTAATTAGCTGTTATGCCCTTATACTTTGTCTAATATATTTGTAGGCCAGACTGCAGCTGCATATGGCATTTTAGCAATAATCTTCAATTGTGTTTCAGATATTCACAAAGTCTATCCACCTTTGTAATTAACACATTATGTGTTTATTTTATACCATTAATTATAGTATCTGTATTATATTATACATTGTCACTGACATTGTATTCAGCAAAGTCTCACGTGTAAGACAGTACCCCCTGTGTACAGGTTTTATGGCGTTTTGGGAAGTTACAGGGTCAAATATAGTACATCACATTTGAAATTGAAATTCGCCAGATTGGTTATGTTGCCTTTGAGACTGTATAGTAGCCCAGGAATGAAATTTACACCCATAATGGCATACCATTTGCAATAGTAGACAACCCAAGGTATTGCAAATGGGGTATGTCCAGTCTTTTTTAGTAGCCATTTGGTCACAAACACTGGCCAAAGTTAGCGTTAGTATTTGTTTGTGTGAAAAATGCAAAAAACGCCAATTTTGGCCAGTGTTTGTGACTAAGTGGCTACTAAAAAAGACTGGACATACCCCGTTTGCAATACCTTGGGTTGTCTACTATTGCAAATGGTATGCCATCATAGGGGTAATTTTCAATCTTGGGCTACCATAGGGTCTCAAAGGCAACCTAACCAATCTGGCGAATTTTAATGTGAAAAAAATGAAACGCAAGCCTTATATTTGACGCTGTAACTTTTGAAAACACCATAAAACCTGTACATGAGGGGTACTGTTGTACTCGGGAGACTTCGCTGAACACAAATATTTGTGTTTCAAAACAGTAAAAAGTATCGCAGCAATAATATCGTCCGTGTAAGTGCTGTTTGTGAGTGAAAAATGCAAAAAACTTCACTTTTACTGGCGATATCATCGTTGTAATACATTTTACTGTTTTAAAACACTAATATTTGTGTTCAGCGAAGTCTCCCGAGTAGAACAGTACCCCCCATGTACAGGTTTTATGGTGTCTTGGAAAGTTATAGGGTTAAATATAGTGCTAGCAAATTAAATTCCCTTTACTTTTGGCATGGGAGGTCCTGCTAATTGTAATTAATTAAGATACCTAATAATGTAAAAATATTACATAAATATATATGTAGAATTAATATATGTGTATATATATATGTATATGTTTATATATGTATATATCTATAATTTTTAAAAAATATTTTTATTTATATATAGGTATATATACGTATATATTTATGTATATAGATATATATATTATTTCGTTCTACGTGTATTTTGATATGTATTAAGGCCTTTTGGCCTGTAATTGTGGGAGGGGCGTATGACTCACCTTCTCCCTACTTAAGGGACACCCCTTACCTGGCTCCATACCGTTCGAGGTCAGCGCTGCATCGAGAATCCACTTCCGGTTCACGTACGGCGCCATCTTGCTTTTCAAAACCCGCGGTTTTCGTTTTGGTGTAGCTGTGTCCAGGAATCCTTACAGGTTTTCCGCCCGTTCAGCCACGCACATACCCGGTGTTTTCGTCGCAGATTAAGTCCACAGGACTTCAAAATCGTAAGTCCGTCGCCCGGATCATTTCCCACGGCGTCGCGATTTTAAACGGCCTTACTTTACGGCCACACGCTTTACGGCCAAGTCACAGGCATATTAACCCCTTTGCTGCCGGCAGGCATATCGGTTCGGTTTTTCTTGTATTAAGCAAACTTGTTATGCATATCATCAGCTATAATTGGTTTCATGTTATTACTGTTAATTATTTTATGCAAATTACAAAATCCTTGCATGACTGGGGCAATACCCCTGTTAACTACTTATGAATAAGTGTTTATTTAGGTTATGGTTTAATCTTTTAGCAGATATGGTATCATTAAAGTTTTATTGAAATTCTTCATGTTATATACATTTATTTATGGAGTTAAGCTTAGACAAGCTTTTACATTTTACAGATATCTTTTGTAGGATTTACGTTATAAATTATGTTTAGAAATTACGTTTCTATCATACCATGTACTCACGTTTCTTACATGGCACTTATATATTCTGACTTTTTCTTTGTGTACTCAAACGACATACCAAGTACACAAGAACACGGTCTCATAAATCTCACAAACTTTCGGGTTGAATCACACGTCTTGATTCAACCACTCATACATCACGTTGTTTCCTAATTGGGATAACTTCTCAAATATTTCTGTACCTCGTACTTACCTCTTTTCATGGCTTACGTTTACGGCCTAACATATACGGTATTGTTTTAAATCCTGCACCTTATTATACTACAAACACTAGCATTACTATTAAATCTGGTCACCATAGAGACATATCATACACACCCCCAAGCATGATTACCATACCACAGACAGGGCCAGTCGGGCCAATATCATTCATATATTCCCTTCCATATGTACTACTAGAACTCACCACAACTAACTAGTCTAAATTGGTATCATAGGATCCAATTCTCACACTATCATATTTGGTTTTTCTATCCCTTTAGGTTTTTCCAGTTTTCTCTACCTATCGCTTATCAAACGCATACATACTACCAGGTACGTTAAGCCTGCTCACGCCATACATCACATATGGTTCCTCCTCTACTTAGGACATAGAGTACTGGCAATTTTAGGGGTTATAGGCCCAAATAGGTATCCCCCCTCCAGGCATTCTGCCTATCGTTTAGTGGTCCGCGAGGCCAACACCCCGCCTCAACGTTTCGGAGGTAATGGACTATCCCTCGTATCACTAGCGAACTCAGGAGACGACAAATCCCTTTTCCAGCAACAGCAAGGAAAGCGGAACTTTACAGATTATTACACACCTCAACCGATAACACGGACGCTGGGGAAGGGTCGAGCCAGTCCCACCCAGGGAACATACATGACATGCTCACGTCCCTCATGACATCCATGAGCAAGGTCAATTCTAGGCTGGAGAAACTTGAATCGGTCACTACAGCCCTCACTATGGCTGGACCGGCCACGGCAATTCCCCCATCAGTGGTGGAGTTGCAATCAGTTTCTCCAGCTATCACCTCGGATGACCAAGAAGTTTACCCTGCCCACATGATTCCTGAGCACCTCAGGAGAGATATCCTGGAAGGTAAAGATGTCAATCTGGCCTCACTACTAATTGCCTCCCAGGATATAGTGGAACATAAGACCTACGCTTATGACGATATTTCTGTGGTGGTCAAATCCAGGGATGCACGATTAAATAGGAAGCTAACCATTCCAGAATTTGTATTAGCTTTTGGCATTTATCGGGATGTGGTCTGTACGGTATATCCCCACAGACGTGAGGAGTTTGACTTATATATGCACAGGCTGGTTGATCTGGGCAACAAATATGGTGGGTCAGCTTTCTATGACTACCATAGATCCTTTTCTGCCAAAGTGTCTGGCGCCTTCTCACAGTACGGGACAAGGTCCAACTGGAGTAAGATTGATACGATCATTTTTGCAGGCACTTTGCAGGTCTAAGAGCACCGGCCTGTGCACACTGCTCCTCCATGGCTCATACTGCCAATTTTTGTCCGACCACTGCGAACGAACCTACCACCTCGCAGGGCACTAGCTCCGCTGTGTCAGCAGAGAGAACACCCAAAGACAAACTGGGTCGACCTATCAAGTTTTTGGGGAAGTCCCAAATATGTAATAATTTCAATGTCGGTGCATGTAATTACAGCGGTTGTCGGTTATTGCATATATGTTCAAAATGTTTTAGGGCACATGCGAAAACCATGTGTCCAAATAAAATGTACCCTAAGCAATACTTAACCGAGATAAATATTTCTGTACTCACGGCATTACTGTCACGACATCCATCCAGACATTTGGTAGACTTCATCATCACTGGTCTATCACAAGGATTCCATACTGGTCTCATACACATGCCTTCAGGAATCCTTGAATGTCCTAATTTACAATCTGCACAACAAAACCCTACAGCGGTTAGCACACTCATAGCCAAAGAAGTGGCAGAGGGCTTCCTATTGGGACCCTTTCAGTCCCCTCCTTTTTCCACATGGCGGACAAACCCCATCGGTATTGTCACAGGGAAATCTTCCCACAAACAAAGACTTATCATCGATCTGTCTGCACCTCACACCTCTGCCTCACCTAGTCTGAACTCCCTTATCCCCTCTGAGGAATTTTCACTTCAATACTCCACCATAGATCACGCCATTACAGCTATCATGCAGGCAGGGGTCGGAGCATGGCTCAGCAAGACTGACATTACAAATGCCTTCAAATTATTGCCTATCCACCCTACACTATGGCACCTGCATGGCATTAAGTGGGCCGGGCACTACTACTTTTTCTCACGCCTAACGTTTGGTTCAAAAAGTAGTCCGGCCATTTTCGACGTATTCGCCGAAACATTATGCTGGTTATTATTAAATGTAGCCAGATGCCCTACAGTTATACACTACCTGGATGATTTCTTACTGATCGAAGAGAACACTTCCCCTCCCAGTAGCCTCATAGCAACCATCAGTCTTTTTAAACAGGTGGGTGTTCCAGTCTCCCCCACCAAAACTGAAGGACCAGATACAGTCATCACCTTTCTGGGAATCATGCTAGACTCAGCCACCATGCAAGCCAGCCTGCCACGCACCAAGATAGAGAACATTCTCACCAACATTAACCTCTACATACACCTCGGTACTTGCAATCGCAAAGAATTACAGTCTCTACTTGGGTCACTGAACTTTGCCATGCGCATAATACCTCAAGGCCGGGCTTTCATCTCACGGCTCCTAACCATGTTCCCACTGTTTAGACATGATGCACACAGGTTACCACTGGATACCCAAGCCACGGCAGACCTACTTATGTGGAGAAACTTTTTGACCACCTGGAATGGGAAAAGCATGTTTCTCCCTGAATTGTCTGACTCCTCACCTACCATCTGGTCAGACGCGGCGTCTACCACAGGTTTTGCAGCAATTTACGGGAATGAATGGCTTTGGGGTAGCTGGCCTCCAGAGGTACAGGACCTGGAAGGGTTTTCCACTACCTCAGCTCTATTTGAGATGTATCCCATAGTAGCAGCTGCCGTTACATGGGGGCATCTATGGGCAGGTTCGTCAGTACGTTGCCACTCAGACAACCAAGCTACCTGCCACATCATAAACAAAGGCCGATCCAAGTCACTGACCATTATGAGGTTCTTGAGGAAACTCACCTGGCTAGCTGCATGCCACAATTTCTTCTTGTTTTGTGTCCATGTCCCAGGTGTTTGTAACACGGCTGCTGACAATTTGTCTCGTTTCAGTTTTCAGGCTTTTCGGCAAATACTTCCGTCAGCCGCACGTACAGCCACGACCACTCCACCTTTCCACCAGCTAGTCATGGACTAGAAGCTATTATGCAACATAGCAGGACATTGGCACAATTAGCACTGTCCACCAATACCCGGAGAACATATGACAGGGCTTTCCTTCTATTTAAAAGATTCCTGTCACTGCACAACGTCACACAACCTTTCATCATGACATCTTTGTTAGGTTTTGCTTCTTTTTGCCACCTCAAACTTAAATTATCTCACAACACAATCAAGCTATATCTGACAGGCATACAACATCACATGCTAACATTACAACCAAACAACACAAGTTTCATGTCCTCCTACCAGATCAAAAACATCCTTAGAGGTATCCAGAGATCCGAACCCCCACGTACCGCGCAAAGGCTACCTATAGACTTCAATATCTTCAAGGATTTATCCAGCCTACTAGATTCAAAACCCTTTGCGAACAACACAAACCTTGTTATAAAAACCGCCATATACGTAGCTTTTTATGGTTTCTTGAGACCAAGAGAATTTACCGCCATCAACACATCCAAGTCCACTCACATTCTGCTTCATTCACACTTAACGAAACACATGGATTACTATATTTTAGCTCTGCATCACTCCAAAACCAATCAACACGCACCCCCGGTAGAGGTTAGATACTATCCTACCCACAACGTGTGGTGCCCCGTCACATTACTGGACACCTATACTCAGCATTTCAAAGCATCACCATCTCAACCACTTTTCTGTCTACAAGGTTCGGTACTCACTACCACCACCTTCATGACCCACGTCAGGTCCCTACTTACACAACTAGGCCTAAAATCAGCTAACTATTCGGGCCACTCCTTCCGCATAGGGGCGGCCTCCACAGCGTCCAGTGCAAACATTCCAGTACATGTTATCAAATCACTAGGGCGCTGGAAGTCTTCTGCATACTCTAGATACATACCTAACCCAGTACAAGAAGTTAGAAATGCCTTTCAAGATATGTCTGGTTGAAGTATGTATACTGCTCGTTTCGTAATAAAGTATATTTTCTACTTTTGCCCTCTTTATTTACAGGCCTACCTCATCGTCGGTTCCGGCACACCACAACCGACTTGCTCTTTCACACTATCCCATACTTATCAATGTTTGTATCTTCTGTACTATCATGAGCCCTTAACACAAGTATTAAGGCCTTTTGGCCTGTAATTGTGGGAGGGGCGTATGACTCACCTTCTCCCTACTTAAGGGACACCCCTTACCTGGCTCCATACCGTTCGAGGTCAGCGCTGCATCACCCTCCCACCCACTCCTCTTTTATTAACTCCTTTTTCTCATACATTTCTTATTGGTGGGCCCTCTTTATTTACAGGCCTACCTCATCGTCGGTTCCGGCACACCACAACCGACTTGCTCTTTCACACTATCCCATACTTATCAATGTTTGTATCTTCTGTACTATCATGAGCCCTTAACACAAATATATATATATATATATATATATATATATATATATATATATATTAATGTCACAATACATTTAGAACGAAATAACACACATCTATATATTTTTTAATTATTTATTTTTAATTATTTTTGTAATTTTATTTATTTATTTATTTTTTCATTGTCTAAATTTTTTATTGGTTTCGTGTGATATTACGTATCAACTTAAGAGGGGTACAGAAATAAAAGAAGGGGGGAGAGCATGTACATATTACACATAGTCAACAGGTTTCCGACATATATTTTTGACAATGCAGATCATAGAAACATCACTATTCGAATGCCCCTTACGTTTCAAGTACCTTCATAAGTATACTAGTCAGGTAGTTGGTTGGTCAATTAGTTAATTGGTTGGGCCGCATCTTGGGGTGTTGTTGATTGAGCAAGGGTCAGCAAGTGCTGAGGTGAGCTATCGTCAAGGGTGAAGACCTATGGTAGCTTCTAAAGGCCTATGTCGCTGGGAGTCGCCTTATAAGCTATAGGTGGTCAGCTTGGGGTGCGGTCTCTGCATATTATATGTTAGCTCTGTTGCGTCTGCGGCAGGGGCGTATTAGCCGCGAGGCAAACAAGGCATTTGCCTTGGGCGGCATTTTTCAGGGGGCGGCAAAACACCGCCCCCCAAATGCCCAAGGCAAATGTCTTGTTAGCCTCGCGGCTAACAGACATTCTGGGCGCTGGGCGGCAGTGGCTGCAGCGCTGGGCGGGCAGGCGGGCGGGCGGCCGGCGAGGGAGCTCTTCCCCTGAGCACTCTGCTCAGCTCCCTCGCGCGCTGCCAGCAGAGTGAGGCTGGGAGCCGGGTTGATGACGTCATATTCCGGCTCCCAGCCTCACTCTGCTGGCGGCGCGCGAGGGAGCTGAGCAGAGCGCTCAGGGGAAGAGCTCCCTTGCCGGCCGCCCGCCCAGCGCTGCAGCCACTGGACCCCAGGGAGAGGAAGAACCCCCCCCAGCATTACCAAAGGTAAGGAGGCTGGGGGGGGTTAAATAAAAAAATAAAAATAAAAACACTAGTGAGTGTGTGTATGTCTGTTAGTGTGTATGTTAGTGTGTGTCTGTTAGTGTGTGTCTGTTAGTGTGTGTCTGTTAGTGTGTGTCTGTTAGTGTGTATGTTAGTGTTAGTGTGTGTATGTTAGTGTTAGTGTGTTTATGTTAGTGTTAGTGTGTGTATGTTAGTGTGTGTATGTTAGTGTTAGTGTGTGTATGTTAGTGTGTGTCTGTTAGTGTGTGTCTGTTTGTTAGTGTGTGTCTGTTAGTGTGTGTCTGTTAGTGTGTATGTTAGTGTTAGTGTGTGTATGTTAGTGTGTGTATGTTAGTGTTAGTGTGTGTATGTTAGTGTTAGTGTGTATGTTAATGTTAGTGTATGTATGTTAGTGTTAGTGTGGATGTGTGTGTGTTTGCCTGTTAGTGTGTGTGTGTTTGCCTGTGAGTGTGTGTGTCTGTTAGTGAGTGTGTGTTTCTGTTAGCTAGTGAATGCGTATCTGTCAGTGAATGTGTGTGTGTGTATTTAGAAGGCGGAGCAGGGGGGAAGGTTGGGTGCCGGTTGCGCGGGTGGGGGTGGCGCGGGGGGGTGCCTGAGTTTTGTCCTGCCTAGGGCAGCACAAAACCAGGATACACCACTGGTCTGCGGTCCCCGATGTGGCCGTTTTGTCTGTTGGGTCTTCTGTTCTATTGCTGGTATTCTATAAATCTGTCCATTTTGTTCTGCACTTGTCATTGGTGACCTTCATGGACTGGGGGTTATCGGTGTAGTGGGGGGTTAGGGGAACATAGTGTGATAGCAATTTAGGCTGTCGTGTTGTCTTTCTTGCTGGACTTTTATTGGCTAAGTCTGTGAGATAACCATCACATACATTAATCCCTTATCTGAACCCATTTCTGCCAGCATTTGGAGTGCTTATGCTCTTTATTCCGGATACGGCGGCGCATCAACTCATAATTACTTGTCGTGTCTAGTCTCGTCAGGACTTCTGATAGGGTTGGGCAGTGAGTTTGTTTCCACCTATGCGCTATTGTTATTTTTGTTGCTATAAGGCAATGGGTAAGAATCTGTATTTCGTCGTCGCTGGGGGAGTGGGGAAACAAATGTAGAAGGTAGCTTGCTGGGGTTTTTGGGACCTTAATTTTTACTTTTGTTAGGAGAAACTGTTCCACCTCATCCCACAGCTTTGTGATGAGTGGACAGGACCAGAATATATGGAACAGCGTGCCCTCGTGCTCTTGGCATCTCCAGCATAGGGGAGTTGTGCCCTGAAATATGTGCGCCAGGCGCGTGGGTACTAAGTACCATCTCATTGTTAGTTTGCAGTATGCTTCTCTATGGGCTAAGCTATGTGTGGCTTTTTTGACTCTCTCTAGAGCCAGCTGCCATGCTTTCGGGTGGATTTTTATGTTCAGGTCCTTCTCCCAGAGGCGCATGTTTGGGGGAAGTTCCTTGTCTCCCAGTTGCATGAGAGAGGTGTAGCAAAAGGACAGGGCTTTGGTATTTTTTAGATTCCCTTGGCATTTGAGGGTAAATCGTGATTTGGGAACTGTACTACCGTTGAGTAATTTCTGTTCGTGAAGTATATTCTTTACGCGTAGGTATGTGAATAATTCTCTGGAGGAGAGGGTGAAAGTCTGTTGCAGTTTTGGGAAGGGTAGCATGCCCGCGGTGTCGAATAGAGTATATACATGGGAGATGCCGTGGCTAGTCCATGCATCTAGACACATATCTGTCGTGTATAGTGTTAGCGATCTTAGGGGTGCTGCATACAAGAGGTCTCTGCTTACTCCTAGTTTTTGGGTTACCTTCGACCAGGTACTAAGCATTAGTTCTGTAGTAGGTAACATGGTGGGGTGTATTGATCGGTGGTAGTAACTAGCCCACAGTGCTTCTTCTATAGTTCCCTGTGTCAGACTTGCGTTTTCCAGCGCTAGCCATATGGGAGGTGTCATTCGTTCTAGTATCGTTATGCCTTGTGCCATTATTGAAGCTCGGTAGTATAGCTGTATGTTGGGTATGCTCAGGCCTCCTTTCGAGAAGGGTCGCCAGAGAAGATTTTGGGAGATGCGGGGGGGCCTCCTATTCCATATATGTGCATTTATAGTGGATTGGAATCTTTTTAGCAATGTGTTTGGGATCTGTATAGGCAGGGTTCTAAAGAGATATAGGATGTGCGGTAAGATCATCATCTTCACCGTATTGATACGACCCAGCCATGATGTGCCTTTATCTTCCCATTGTCTGAGCTGGGAGTCTAGTTTGTGCAAGAGTGGAATGTGGTTAACTTGGGGTATTGTATTAATTGAGGCGGGTAGCTGGATGCCTAGATATGAGAGTGACGTTTTTCGCCAATCAAACGGGTATTTAGCTTTGAGGTTTGTAAAGTGCGTTGGGGCAGGCGGAGGGCTAAGGCTTGTGATTTCTTCGCATTGTTTTGTAGTAGGACACTCTGCCGTATCTGTCTAGTAGTTGTATTAAGTGGGGCAGAGATTGGGACGGTTTTGTAATGAACAGCAGGGTGTCGTCTGCGAATAGTGCAATTTTCATGGCTCCTATCGGAGTGGCCAGTCCCCTGATTGTAACTGTCGTTTTTATGTGCTGAATCAGCGGTTCCATGCAGAGGATGAAGATCAGTGGGGAGAGATGGCAGCCCTGCCTGGTCCCCTTCGTGATTGTAAATGGCCTGGAGAGAAAGCCCGTGTTATATACCTTAGCCATTGGACTTGAGTAAAGGGCCATTATGCTATTTTGGAACGGAAGGGGGAACCCCATTTTAGCTAATACTTCCAGCATATATGTCCAATTGAGGCGGTCGAACGCTTTTTCAGCGTCCAACGCTAGTAGTATGCCCTGTTGGTGGGACGATTGTGCCCAATGGATTAGGTTTAGGAAGTGGCGAGTGTTGTCGCCTGGTTGTCTAAGTGGGACAAATCCTGCTTGTTCCGGTGAGACCATGTCTAGTAGTAGTGGTTTGATACGCGAAGCCAACAGCTTTGCATACAATTTAGTGTCTGCATTCAGCAGTGATATTGGCCTCAGGTTCGCGCATTCCGTTGGGGGTTTTCCCGGTTTGGGCAGCGTTATTACATGTGCGAGGAGCATTTCCTTAGGGATGTGTCCTGTAGTTTTGATATGGTTGAATAATCTGGTAAGGTGCGGTGTGAGTTGTGTGACAAATGTAGTGTAGAAGGAATTAGGGAATCCATCTGGGCCCGGTGCTTTACGTTTTGGAAGAGAGCATATGGTACGCTGCACTTCCTCCTCTGAGAATGGGGCCAGGAGAGCCTCCCCCTGATCCTCCGTCAGTCTGGGCAGATCTACCTCCCGCAGGAAATCAAGGATTTCGTGTTGGGAGGGTTGGTGGGTGTCATTGGCCTGGTGTAAGTTATAGAGTTTATCGTAGTAGGTGGCCAGTTCTTCCACTATGTCTTGGGGGTTGTATAGTTTCGTGTTGTTGGCTGATGTCATGTAAGGTAATTTAGACTGTAGGTATTGTGTTTTTAGCCGTCGCGCAAGTAGCTTGCCGGCTTTGTTGCCTTGCATATAATGAGTTAGGTTAAGCTTGCGCATTTGTCTTTCCATATTCGCTAGTGAGAGCGCGTGTAATCTAGAGTTTATGCTATTGATGTGTTTAGTTATTTTTTTTGACGGGTTGAGTTTGTTTTTATCCTCCAAGTGTTTGAGGTCCTCTAGTAGGCTCCCTTTCTCCCTTTGTCCTTTCTTTTTGCGCGTCGCTCCTGCCTGTATAAGGAGGCCTCTAACTACTGCTTTAAGAGTCAACCATTGCGTCGGGATGGTAGTTTTGTCATTTGCGTGGTCCTCGTAGAACCATCGAATCGTATTGGTCAGCTTTGTTATGAGGTCTGTCTCGTTCATCAGGGTTTCGTTTAGTCTCCAGGTGCTTCTACCTTTCACAGGGTATAAGGTCTTAAAGGTGGTAATGACCGGAGCATGGTCTGACCATGTCCTCTGCCCTATCATAACGTCTGAAATATTCTGCAGTGACATTTTGTCCACTAGGCACATATCTATGCGTGAGTATGTATGATGTACTGGAGAGAAATAAGTATAGTCTCTCCCGCTCGGGAAAAGGTTGCGCTATGTATCGTATAGGTCGTGTTTGTGGAGGAGAATGGAGAGGTTCCGGCTTAGGGAGGCAGCTTGATGTAGGGGCTTTTTCCCTTGGGCTCGTTGGATGTCTAGGTTGGGATCCAGTGTGCAGTTAAAATCCCCGCATATGATAGTGTGACCTTGTCTAAGGTTTGCTACTTTTTTAAGAGCAGACCCCAGAAAGGAGGCCTGAGCGTCATTTGGGGCATACAGGGACGCCACTGTGACATTGATGCCATTGAGAGCGCCTACCACGATTATCAATCTGCCTAATGTGTCCTGATGGATCTTAGTGGGCTGAAAGACCCAGTCTTTGTGGAATAGTATAGAGACCCCTTTGGACTTGTGCGGTGCTAATGCGTGGAATGCTTGTGGGTAGCAGGTCGGTTTGAATGCTGGAGGGTTGTGTATACATAGGTGGGTTTCTTGCAGGCATACTATTGCTGCTTGTGAAGTGTGTATCTCTCTTAGGGCAGAGTGTCTTTTAAACGGGCTGTTCAGGCCATTGACATTCAGGGAAAGGCATTTAAATTGGTGTGTCATTCTAGCAAGGAGGACGGCATGCTGCATTGAGTGGGTTGTCCCAGAACTTGGGTGAGCGATGATGCACACCTTCTCTTATGTCGGTAGGGAATGAGTCCTGGATGGTATGCGTAAGGGCTGGTAGTCGGGGACCGTGTCTTTGGTATGGTATCTCAGTTATAAGACATGCAAAAACTAGGGGGAGTACAACATAAACATATATAACATAAACAAAATATATATACAACTCTCTCCATTGAGAGTGCAGCTTTGGGTGTACTGGGGAGCTGTCACGTGTCTCCCCAGTAGACATCCCAGATGGGGGGTCGTGTGGAGCAGGTCCGCTCCTGAGCCGTAGTAGCGTTTCAAGGTATTAGATTGCACAGTCATGTATAGTGATGTGATAGCGGGGGAGCCATTGTGGTCATCCTCCCGTTTCCCGTAGAGCAAGGGCACCCGTCCCCTATGGGGGGTAATATTAGTGTCTTATGGTACGGTAGA
The DNA here is from genome assembly GCA_933207985.1 of Pelobates cultripes. Lineage (NCBI taxonomy): Eukaryota > Metazoa > Chordata > Amphibia > Anura > Pelobatidae > Pelobates > Pelobates cultripes. The sequence goes on along the minus strand of OW240923.1, from coordinate 31,240,564 downwards.
GGTAGCTACATGCGATTCAGTCCGGTATATGTGTGGGTGGTTTGATTTTTTTTAAAAAAATTTTTATTATTTGTTTTTGTCGTCTATGGCGCCATACGGCGTATGAGTGGGCAAACTTTTATGGGGCAATCTGGCAAACTTGGGGTATGACCTGTCCCCCTGTCATCCCTAGGGTCTGGTGTTTAGGTCCCTGGGGTTATCCCGATTCTGGCAGTTGAGCGCTGGTCTCGGCCCCCAGGTGCAGGAATCTAAGGGGTTATCTCTACACCGCAAGGACCCCATTGCAGTGAACGTCCCCACGGGTCAATGTGGGCCTGGTATTGGTGGCTACCTTGGCTACCCTTCGGTTGTTCGGAAGGGGCTTGTGCCCATTGGGGTTGTGAGCGTTCCTGCATGAGGCGGGTAGTTATTTATGCTCCGTGGGGTGTTGGTTTCGGGACTGGATGCCCGGGGGCCTTACTAGAGGGGGACTGCTCCCTGCTGCGATGTCTTCCCTTACGGGCGGGGCCCCTGAGTGTCGGTGGGGGTAGGCATTCAACCCTCAGACTGGCACTGACTGGGGGTACCCAGTGGGATAACCAGGGCTTCAAGTGACACTATAAGGTGGGATGGCAGGGGGAGCACAACACACACTCACAAATTTAGAACGCTCGCACATATACTACCAGTCCTGAAGTTAGCAGCACTTAGGTGTGTATGAAAGTCCTGAGTTGGCACAGTGCCAGACTCTGTTATTCAAAGTTCATTTGGTCGGGTCCTCCTTCACATAGAGTATGCGATGGTGTGGTCCCTTAATGGTGTTGTGCGGGTGACCGGTGCCCTATGGTGCTCTAACGTGGAGGTTGGCCCACCATCTTCCATTCCGGCCGGAACCGTTGTGGGGAGGCCTCTGGGGGGGTTTGCTGATCCTTGGTTGTCCCACAGTCCCCATTCTTTCAGGGTGTTGAGACCTGTCTCTGGGTCTGCTATCACGTTTACTTTACCGTTGCGCCATATCAGGACCTTCGTGGGGAAGCCCCATCTGTATGCCAGTTTGTGATTCCGCAGCGTTTTGGTAATTGTGGAAAAGTCTCTGCGGCGCGCCATTGTCGTGGCCGACAGGTCTGCATATAGTGCTATGCCTTCATATGGTGTGGGCATGGTAGGCAATGCCCTAGCAGCCGTGAGGAGGGCATCTTTAGACTTGAAGTAGTGGAAGCGTGCTATGACATCGCGTGGGGTATCTGCAGAGAGGCGCTGTGGCCTAGGAAGCCGGTGCACTCTGTCGAGGTCCCATGCTGAGCCGCTTATGGTAGGCGCCATTGTTGCGCACATGGTGGTGATGTAGGCGGTAAGTTTGTCTGGTGTGACAGATTCTGCTATCCCTCTGAACCTTACATTATTTCTTCTTGATCTGTCCTCCATGTCCGCCAGTTTTTGCCATATCTTAGTGTTGTCAGCTTCCAAAGCTTGGAGTTTGTCGGGCGCTGCATTATGAGCTGAGCATAGCTCCTCTGTTTTCCTCTCGAGATGGTCTGTGCGGTCACCCAGTTCTGCAATCTCCTGGTGTATACCATTGATTATTGTTGTGAAATCTTCGCGGATTGTTGATCTTAATTCTTGGAGCATAGCCTTGAGGTAAGCCTTGGAAATGTTCCCTTCTGCTTCCGTCTCTTGGACCTGGTCCAAGTCCGTCGCACCTTCCGAGGTTTGGGTAGAGGATTCCGAACCGGCGCCATCTTGGATCATTTTGTTCCTTTCTTTTTTCGCCTGTCTGGACGGGTCCGTAAGTTTTGTTTGTTTGGAGGGCGACATATTTGTGGTATGGTCCCTTTCCCCGTTGGATTGCTACTTGGTTGTAGATTGTAATCGTGCATTTAGTATGCGTTATGGCTCGTGCTGGAGAGGAGCTCCTACTCCATGCGTCCGTTCAGGCCAGAAGTCGGACACGCCCCCGTAATTTTATTTTTTAACGTATTTACATATTTTTTTATATTATATATAAATATATATATATAACAATAATTATATATATATTTAATCAGTATCAGTCTACGTGTAATTTGATATTAATATATATATATTTATATATATATATTAATAGTAAAATACACCTAGACAGTGTACGTGTGTGTATGTATATGTGTATATATATATATATATATATATATATATATATATATATATATGATCTAAGTATATATTATTATTTTTTTTACACTTTTTAATTTATTTGATTTTATTCCCAGCCAGCAGGGGGACCACCTGTCATTACAGGCAGTCCCCCTGCTGGCAATGCTGCAGCCAGCTACCCCCGGCCATGTGATTGTGGGGTCCTCGCAAGGACCTCCTTCTCACATGGCCGGGGGGCTTCCAGGGGGTCGGACGTGCTGCTGTGGGCTCCCTGGGAGTCCCCCCAACCGCGATCGCCGGCGTGGGATCGCCGGCGACCGGTTAAGTAGGAAAAGACCGGAGGGCATACTATTACGCCCGGCGACGTTTAGAGCCGCTTAGAATAGGGCGTAATAGTACGCCCTCCGGTCTTAAGGGTTAAGAAAAGCTGCAAATCGTGCTTTAGTACAAGTGTCCCGTGATGTCATGTTTCTGAAAGGTTTTGCTGGCCTTTTATAATCCATTCTCTTGGCAGGACATCTGCTCTTAGTAGGCCGGTCTAGTTATTATTTATTAATTGCTTTAAGGTTTCTTTCGTTAATGTGTTTTTTTCGAATTCGAATTCATATGCTGGCAAAGTTCATTGTTACAGAATATTGTTCAAGGATGGTTTTTCACTCCAGTAGGAAATCTATATTCCTCTTCTTCTGCTCCTTCCTATTAACCACTTTTTCTGAGTTGTAGGCAACAATCTGTCTTGTACTGTGAGGTGCTTTGATAGTCAATCTGGTTTTGTCATTACCATGTTCCATCTTGAGAAGCTGTTGGGTATTGACAGTTATCAGCCTTTATTTCTTTTTCCGGTCATCTTCTGTCTGGAAACATAATAGCAATGTCCAGAATTAGCATAGCACTTCCTTTCAGCATAAGAAGGCTGTTTGCACAAAGTCCTTCAATGATAAACTATATGGCAAAGTATTTTCTTAATCACCTTCTGTAACGGATCGCCTGGCACCCCGACTGGGTACCTCCGTTAAAAGATGCTCCTAGCGCTTCCTGAGGACTCCAAGCACTGCAGCAGACACCACAACCACCGAACCGGAGAAGCATATGAATCCTCTCAAGCATATGAATGCTGTAGACAGTTGAATAGGAACCATACGAATAGGTTTACTCTCCTAGCAGTCAAACTGGAACAGCATACAATAAATCCTTCCCCCAATAATGAGACGACACTTCACTTTGAGGGTTAAAACAGGAACTCCCTGTACTGTCACATACAGTCTCTTTTATTCCCAATCCACAAACATAGTACAGCCCACAGGGCGTTACAAAACAGCCAATCAATCCATACAATACACCCAGACACTCCCACACAAAATCCTCCCCTCTGGCTGTGATATGATTACTGAACACAATGGGTAATCTAATTATCACAGCCAGAGAAATACAGTTTCATAAAACACATCACAGGGACCCCAAAACATGCAATAACCCCATAAAAAGTATATCCTTGGAACTGGGGGATCTGGGTGAACCACATATCCAAAATTCACCCAGATCCGTTCAGTACTTTGGAAAATACAGTTTAATGCAGATTCTGCAGAACATATACAGGCTAAATAAAAAACAATCACTGTATAATGTGTCCCCTGCTGTATAGTCCAAAACCACCGCACGATGTCTCTGTGCAACAAATACTGGCGAGATGGCACCGTGTTGAAAAGTCCACACAGTGTCTGTGAGTTAAAATGGCCGCCATCCATTGTTCTCACCATGTGCTTCTGATACAGGAAATGGTGGCCACCCAGTAACTCCACAGTATGTCCCCAGATGGTTCTTAAAAGGGCCAGCAGCAGCACAACACAAATCCATTATGCCCAAATCATGTCTTTAAAGGGCAATACATCCCAGGGGCCATAGTCACATGGCAGGAGGCTGGCAACCAGGCTTCTCCAGTGCATAGTTGCGAGGTTGGTTCCGCCACACCTTCATAGGTGCATCCAAAGTTTTTCACAAGCATCTGTCCCGTCTTTTCCTGTTTTCAGCATGCTTTGCCATCATCGTTGAGTCCATTATTAGGATTTGGAATGGTTCAATCACATCTTTCTTATAATCAGTTTTTGGAATTATCTTCAATAGGTTCCTTGTGAAATACCAGTGTAGGCAATCATTTCACTGTGAGCTGTGTCTCTCCTTATGAGATAGTTCTTGGAGGAAGTCCTCTGTGAAGAATCACCCTCAATTCGTTTTGACTATTTCCCTCCCTGCTGTTGTATTCGTGTTGTATTCGTGGGATTTATTACCTGTATTACTGGTGCATTCGTTATTTCCTGTACGTTCAAATCCCTTAAAAATCCATCTTAAACTCCCAAACGGCCAGTCAGCGGGACTTAGGCATCGACCTCCTGGAACTATTTTCGGCATAGCCCTCGAGCCCTCGAGTCCCGGTCCCGCCTGGCTTATTTCCACGAACTTCACACGAACGGTGTTCGGGAAATTCAATCTACCGAATCAGGGGAACACTTTCCACGAACTCTCTATATCTTAAGGTAAGTAAAATGTTGGAGGTGTATCCACAACTCACAAAGAAAAAGTGAGAGTGAGGCACTCCCAGAGGTCAGACTGGTGGTTACAGATCCACCAAAAGGGCTTGTACCCAGAATAAAGTATTGAAAAAAAAGTATATTAGAGACTCAATAGAAGAGACTCTAGACTGATCTTAAATATAATATAGGGAAAGTACTAATAACATTAAATGGCTAGAAAACCAGCACTGAAGTCCTTAAAGAGAGAAATAATCCCGAAATATATAGTATATTAATTAGATATTCCAAAGATGCCCCAAAAGTGAAACAATTAAAGCTACTTTATTGTAATTCTAATAATAAACAGAAGGGGCAAAAGATGGAATCGAATCCGACCTAAGAAATTAGCAATACTATATATCACATGAATCTACAGGGGGAGAAGTCAAATTCTTCAATAAGGATATAATGACTAGTCCCCAGAGGAGAAAAGATAATAGTTAATCAAAAGATAGGTAGACAGGGAATAATAGGTGCAAAGGTAATGATTACCCTAATACTTCAGGTATATTCTATGCTGTCCCTCAACCTATATTATAATAAGAAAGGGAGGAACCACAGTAAATGGGTACTGAACAGAACAGCATATGAAAGAGAATAATAAGTAGAGAGTTGATAGTCCCTGACGGCTCCTAAGAATCAACACCTTCAAGGGTGTTCTATGCTATCCCTAATGAGAGACCCTCAGTAGATAAATACTGAACAATGCAGCATAGGAAAGGAGAGTTGTAGATGGAGAATAAAATCCCTGAAAACTCCTAGAAACAAACACCTTCGAGGGTGTTCTATGCTATCCCTATATATAGAGACCCTCAGTAAATCAATAGTAAACAGAGCAGCATAGAGAAGGAAGGTTATGAATAAGGAGTATATTCCCTGCAAACTTCTTAGAGACAAACACCTTCAAGGGTGTTCTATGCTAACCCTATAAAGGAGCAAGTAAATCCAAGGGGAGATAGATAGATCCAAGGGGAGATAGATAGAGACAGTGTATTTATCTTACATATATATTATTTTTAATCATTTTCTCAATATTTATTTTTGCAGAGCATTTAGAGAAGCAAAGGATGTATAACCACCTGTTGCCCTTTTTTCTAGGAGGGTAGTATAATTTCAGCTCTGTTTAGGAAGAAACAGAAGCTCCTGTACTGCGTTCCACCACGCTACACTCAGTGGTGTATACACACTGACAGTCACACACACTCAATGACAAACACACAGACTCACTGATCTGACACACACTCATTCATTGACAGGCACACTGATACTCACACACAGACTCAATGACAAAGATATTCTCACTGATTTGACAGACACTCACAAACACACACTGACAGACACACATACACTGCCACACTCATACACTCACATGCAGTACTCATACAAGCACTCACAGACACACATACTCATGCACACACTCAGTCACTCACAGGCACACAGACACTCAGGCACACATACACTCACACACAGACACACAGACACACACACACTCAATCACAGACAGTCACTCACAGGCACACAGACACTCAGGCACACATACACTCACACACAGACACACACACAGACAGACACACACTCAATCACAGACAGTCACTCACAGGCACACAGACACTCAGGCACACATACACTCACACACAGGCATACATACACACACACACAGACAGACACACACACACACTCAATCACAGACAGTCACTCACAGGCACACAGACACTCAGGCACACATACACTCACACACAGACACATACACACACACACAGACAGACACACACACACTCAATCACAGACAGTCACTCACAGACACACATACACACAAACACAGACAGACACACACACACACACTCAATCACAGACAGTCACTCACAGACACACAGACACGCATACACACACTCACTAATTATTTTAATAAATAAACATTTTCAACCCAGCCTCCCTACCTGGAGAGCTGGTGTGGATGATGAATCATTCCCTGGGGTCCAGTGCGGCAGTGCTGTGATCAGACGCGGCGAGGGAGCTCTAATCTCCACGCTCTGCTCCCTCGCGGGCTGCCTTCTGATACCGCGGGAGGGAGCCGGTATATGACGTCAGCAGACAGCGCGCAAGGGAGCAGAGCGTGGAGATTAGAGCTCCCTCACCACGTCTGATCACAGCACTGCCGCACGCCGCGGATCCAGAAGGTGGCCTGGCAGGAGGGAGAGCTTCCCTCCTGCCGCTCACTGAAATCTTGCGCCCGCCTGTGCCGCCTTATGGACGCGCCGGCCCTGTGTACTGAAAGAGTCGTAGCTTAGCCTTGAAGCTTGTTTATGCATTATTGTTATTGTAATTCGTCTGGGACAAAATGGCGCAAACATATTATGCACTGAGGTTATTGCTTAAAGAAACATCTATGAAAAACAATATGTTCCATTTCTAACACCTTGTCAATTTGCAATATCTCTTAAAGACAAAGTACACAGTTTAAGAAATACAACATTTCATTCTAAAACTTGTAATATTTGCATTTGCCCATGAAACTTGCAGTGCTGATGCATGGAGAAATGCTCAACTCATGATGCATGGAGAAAAGGCCTTCGCTATTGTGTACATAGTTTATACTAAGTGACTCATAGGTTGAGGAGGCGGTGACCGTGGCGGTGTAGGTGGAAGCGGCGGTGGAGGAGGAGGAGGTAGCCAACATTGTTTTTTATTTTTTTAAATTGGGGTAGCCCCCAAAATATTGGGACATATAAAAAAGAAAACTCTCATGAGTTCATGAAGCGGTGAGCGGGAAGGCCGGAGTTACGCTGCAGCGCAGACAGGCGAGCAGCAGCAGGGTGCTGTGACGAGAGCAATCTCGGCACATTGCATAAGCCTGGTTGCACGCCTGCTACCTTTGGATTATGGCCCCATGTTAAAAGACTTTGTTTCCCCTGCAGAAAAGACTTATTCGTGCTTTTCTGCCCGGTGTTCGGTAGATTCAATCTACCGAACAACCGCACGAATGACTAGACCACCTGGGAGCTGGAGTGTGCCGGCGGTTAACCGCAGCTTAATTGACGAATACTGGGTGGCCGCCATTCGTATAACGAACACGAGGTTGCGGCCATTTTAAACACGCGAACGCACAGCGGTGTTCAACGCTTAATTCATGGAACTAAAAACAGACACAGTTTGGCGCGAACACCGCTGAAGCCGCCGACCTCCCTTCTTGTTCGGTGGAAGTACACAAACGGCCCGGCATTCGGTAGTTGTACCTGACTGCACTATACCACAGATAGGAATCCCTTGGAGCTCATTCGTATGAGAACTGACTTTGTGAAGACTTTGGCTCCATGGCGATTAAACTGTATTCGTGTGGTCTGAGCGCCATTCGCTTAATAATGTGCGCTCAGACCTGAGCTATCTGGGGATATGTTAAATGTATAGTTTTATTGTAACTTGTGTCATATAGTGTATTTTAATAGTAATTCATGTTTTAGTATCCCCACGTGCATAATGAAGATTTGCCTTTGTCCTGGGAGAAAATTGAATTACTTCTCAATTATCTCCAGGGCAGAGGGAGGAAGCCAGGATGCATTGTGGGAATATAATGTGACTGTGTGTCCTGTTTGGCTGATTGTCTGTCTTTTGTCACAGTCTCCCATTTGGTCCCCTAGGGGAGTGTCCACCAGGTGGGAGACCTGCATAAATACTGGGCAGGTAGCCCTCATTAAACCAGACCACTGCTTGACCCTCAACACGGAGCCTTGTCTCATCTTTGGGGGGATTTACTGAATGCTGATAGAGACTGATTGCTAGGAGTGTAAGCCGCTTGGATGCTTTTCCTATTCGTCTGCTAGCAGCGATTCGTATGGTTCCAGTTCGTGAGTTTGGAGTGCTATATTGTATGCTGTTCAGGAGTTTAGAGCATTCCCTTACATGCGGTTCATGAGTTTGGTGTTCTACAGTAACTGCGCCTCCATCTCTGAAAGGGGACGATCGCCTAAACGGTTTTAACCCCTTGTGTGCTGAAGCGGTCCGTTACAGGTGCGAACGCCGAAATCGCACACAGACGGGCCGCACTTTCTGCAGCAGCTCTGATATATCTGGGTATACACCGTGGCGGTTTAGGTGGAAGCGGCGATGGAGGAGGAGGAGAAGGAGGTAGCCAACACTGTTTTTAATTTGTTTGTTTTGTTTTTGTTTTTTTGTTTATTTATTTTTATTGGGGTAGCCCCCAAAATATTGGGACATATAAAAAAAGAAAACAAAGAATAAGTGCACTTGAGTATAACAATGGCTGGGTGAGGCCGGTATAAATGTATATTCTGCACAAGGTACAGACAAGTCTGGTGGGATCCATGCCTGGTTCATTTTAATAAACGTGAGGTTGTCCACGTTGGCTGTGGACAGGCGGCTGCGCTTGTCTGTGATAACACCCCCTGCCGTGCTAAGCACACGTTCAGACAATACACTGGCTTCAGGGCAGGCCAGCACCTCCAAGGCATAAAGGGCAAGCTCAGGCCATGTGCCCAATTTGTAGACCCAGAAGTTGAATGGGGCAGACCCATCAGTCAGTACGTGTAGGCATGTGCACACGTACTGTTCCACCATGTTGCTGAAATGCTGCCTCCTGCTAAGACATTCCATATCAGGTGGTGGTGCTGGTTGTTGTGGTGTGCTGACAAAGCTTTTCCACATTTCGGCCATGCTAACCCTGCCTTCTGAGGTGCTGGTGGTGCCCCAGCTGCGTTGGCGACCTCTTCCTCCTCCTCTGCCTTCGCCTTGTGCTTCCACTGAGCCCCTGGTGTCAGATGGGAATGCCCAGGGCCGGTGCTTGGATTTTTAGGTACATAGGCGAAGATGCCTTTTTCCGCCCCCCCGCACCCCCCCCCCGAAAAAAAACATCTTCATCTATGTGCCTCTTAACCAGCCCCTCTCCCCTCCCTGACCATTAGTAGTCCCTTCCCTTCCCTGTCCCTTAGTGTTCTTCTCCCCTCCCCCCTCTTTTCCCTGTCTCTTGGTGTTTCTCTCCCATTCCCTCCCTGTCCCTTGGTGCACCCCACACCCCTTTAGTGGTCACACTCCCCTTCCTGGTGTGCCTCCTACCTCTATTGTTGTATTGTCGAGTGGAGCAGATCCCCTAAAGGAGCTTCAGTTTTCTGTACCCGGCCGGACTGACAGGGAGTGCTCTCTCTGTGAGCACCTCCTGTCAGTCTGGCCAGGTACAGGAAACAGAAGTTCCTGTACCGCGCTCTGCTCCGATACACTCTGTACACACTGACAGTCACACACTCAATGACAAACACACAGACGTCACTGACAGACACAGACTCATTGATCTGACACACACTCATTCATTGACACTGACAGACCCACACTGATTGACACTCATTGACAGACACACTGATAGTCACACACAGACTCAATGACAAACATACTCTCACTGATTTGACAGACAGATACACTCGCACACACACTCATACAATCACTCACAGACACACACACTGTCACTCACAGACACACACACACTGTCACTCACAGACACACACACACTGTCGCTCACACACACTGTCGCTCACAGACACACACACACTGTCGCTCACAGACACACACACACTGTCACTCACAGACACACACACTGTCACTCACACACAAACACACTGTCACTCACACACACTGTCACTCACACACACTGTCACTCACAGACACACACACACTGTCACTCACAGACACACACACACTGTCACTCACAGACACACACACTCTGTCACTCACACACACACACACACACACACTGTCACTCACACACACACACTGTCACTCACACACACTGTCGCTCACAGACACACACACTCTGTCACTCACAGACACACACACTGTCACTCACAGACACACACACACTGTCACTCACAGACACACACACTCTGTCACTCACAGACACACACACACTGTCACTCACAGACACACACACTGTCACTCAGACACACACACTCTGTTACTCACAGACACACACACACTGTCACTCACAGACACACTGTCACTCACAGACACACACACTGTCACTCACAGACACACACACACTGTCACTCACAGACACACACACACAGTCACTCACAGACACACATCACATACATTCACTAATTATTTTTATAACTACATATTTTCCACCCAGCCTCCCTACCTGGAGAGCTGGTGTGGATTATGGATCGGTCCCTGGGGCTGCTGGGAGGCGTGCGGCAGTGCTGTGAACAGGCGCGGCGAGGGAGCTCTAATCTCCACCCTCTGCTCCCTTGCGGGCTGCCTACTGATGCCGCGGGAGCCGGGTTGATGACGTCATTTTCCGGCTCCCGCGGCATCAGCAGACAGCGCGCGAGGGAGCAGAGGGTGGAGATTAGAGCTCCCTCGCGTGCCTGATCACAGCACTGCCGCGCCGGGGGTCGAGATGGTGGCCTGGCAGGAGGGAGAGCTTCCCTCCTGCCGGTCACTGAAATATTGCGCCCCCAGAGCCCGTGCGCCCTAAGGCGGCCGCCTGTGCCGCCTTATGGACGCGCCGGCCCTGGGAATGCCCTCAGCAGCGCGTCTACCAGCGTGTGCTTATAGTCGTGCATCTTCTGATCACACTCTAGTAAGGGAATTAAGGACGGCACGTTGTCCTTGTAACGGGGATCCAGCAGGGTGGCCACCCAGTAATCAGCCCAAGTTAGAATGTGAGCAACTCGACAGTCGTTGCGCAAGCACTGCAGCATGTAGTCGCCCATGTGTGCCAGGCTACCCAGAGGCAAGGACAAGCTGTCTTCTGTGGGAGGTATATTGTCTGTGTCCTCCGTATCCCCCCAGCCACACTCCAGTAATGCCCACAAGCTGCGTTGGGTGCCACCCTGCTGTGAACATGGTTCCTCCTCATCCTCATCATCCTCATCCTCCAGAACTGTGCCCTGGCTGGACAATTGTGTACCTGGCCTATGTTGGTGCAGGAACCCACCCTCCAAGCCACTTGTGAATGATTGGCCTGATAACTGTGGAAATGACCCCTCTTCCTCCTCCTCCTCCTCTTCCTCCTGTGCCACATCCTCATCCCGCAGCGTTTTTTCAAGGAGACATAGAAGCGGGATAGTAAGGCTGAGAACGGCGTCATCGGCACTGGCCATGTTGGTGGAGTACTTGAAACAGTGCAAAATGGCACACAGGTCTCGCATGGAGGCCCACTCATTGGTGGTGAAATGGTGCTGCATCTGAAACTCCACTGTGCGTGCTGCATCGGAAACTCCACTATCGCCTGCTGCTGCTCGCACAGTCTCTCCAGCATGTGCGAGGTGGAGTTCCACCTTGTGGGCACGTCGCATTTGAGGCGGTGAGCGGGAAGGCCGAAGTTATGCTGAGTCCATACACACTCACAGACTGCTGAGTCCATACACACACACACACACACACACACACACACACACACAGACTGCTAAGTCCATACACACACACAGACACAGACTGCTGAGTCCATACACAGACACACTGCTGAGTCCAAACACACACACAGACTCTGCTGAGTACGTACACACACAGACTGCTATGTCCACACACACACACACACACACATACAGACTGCTGAGTCCATACACACACAGACTGCTGAGTCCATACACACTCACCGATTGCTGGGTCCATACACACTCACAGACTGCTGAGTAAATACACACTCAAACACACACAGACTGCTGAGTAAATACACACTCACACACAGACTGCTGAGTCCATGCATACACACACACACACACACACACACAGACTGCTGAGTCCACACACACACACAAACACAGAGTGCTATGTCCATACACACACACACACATACACACAGACTGCTGGGTCCATGCACACACAAACACACACACACTGCTGAGTCCATACACACAGAGACTGCTGAGTCCATACACACACACAGACTGCTGAGTCCATACACACTCACAGACTGCTGAGTCCATACACACACACACACACACAGACTGCTAAGTCCATACACACACACAGACACAGACTGCTGAGTCCATACACAGACACAGTGCTGAGTCCATACACACACTCACAGACACACTGCTGAGTCCATACACACACTCACAGACTGCTGAGTCCGTACACAGGCACACTGCTGAGTCCATACACACACACACATACACACAGACTGCTGAGTCCATACACACTCACAGACTGCTGAGTAAATACACACACACAGACTGCTGAGTCCATACACACACACACACACACAGACTCTGCTGAGTATGTACACACACAGACTGCTATGTCCACACACACACACACACACACACAGACTGCTGATTCCATGGACACACACACACACACACAGACTGCTGAGTCCATGCACAAACACAGACTGCTATGTCCATACACACACACATACATATACACACAGACTGCCGAGTCCATGCACACACACACACACACACAGACACACAGACTGCCGGGTCCATGCACACACACACACACACAGATCAGTTGAGTCCATACACACTCACAGACTGTTGAGTAAATACACACACACACACACACACACACTCACAGACTGCTGAGTCCATACACACACACACAGACTGCTGAGTCCATACACACACACACAGACTGCTGAGTCCATACACACACACACAGACTGCTGAGTCCATACACACACAGACTACTGAGTCCATACACACACGCACAGACTGCTGAGTCCATACACACCAGTCCACACACACACACACAGAGACTGCCGAGTCCACACACACACAAACACACACACAGACTGCTGAGTCCCCCCCCACACACACACAGACTGCCGAGTCCATGCACACACAGAGACGGCTGAGTCCACATACACAGACTGCTGAGTCCCCCCCCCACACATACACACTGCTGAGTCGCCCGCACACACACATACTGCACAGTCCACACACACACACACACACAGACTCTGCTGAGTCCATACACACACACAGACTCTGCACTGAGTCCGCACACACACACACACACACACACACACACACACAGAACTCTGTAGTCAGCATACACACACACACACACACAGACTCTGCTGAGTCCATACATACACACACACACACAGACTCTGCTGAGTCCTTACACACACAGACTCTGCTGAGTCCATACACACACAGACTGCGGAGTCCATACACACACAGACTGCGGAGTCCATACACACACAGACTGCGGAGTCCATACACACACAGAATGCGGAGTCCATACACACACACAGACTGCTGAGTCCATACACACACACACAGACTGCTGAGTCCATACACACACACACACACACACACACAGACTGCTGAATCCCCCCCACACACACAGACTGCTGAGTCCATGCACACACAGAGACGGCTGAGTCCACATACACAGACCGCTGAGTCCCCCCCCACACACACACGCTGAGTCCATACACACACACACACACACAGACTCTGCTGAGTCCATACACACACACACACAGACTCTTCTGAGTCCATGCACACACACAGACTCTGCTGAGTCCATACATACACACACAGACTCTGCTGAGTCCATACATACACACACACACACACACACACACAGACTCTGCTGAGTCCATATATACACAGACTGCTATGTTCACACACACACCAAACCTACCTGTCACTGGAGGTCAGACAGCCATTTTCTGCAGCACCATGGTCTTGGAGGTGGGGCTTGGTTTGGGGGTGGGGCCTGTGCCGAGGAGCCTGTCAGTGCTCCCTCTGGCCCCAGCATCTCTCCAGCCCCTCTCTCCTCCATTCCCTCAGGCTGTCACAGACTGTTACAGCTCGAGGGAATATAATATTCTGGCATTTGGGGGGGCCCAGCATGATGTAGGGGGGGCCATGGCCCCCTCTGCCCAGCGGCGCCACTGTCGCCTGTACTTGTTCTGGCCTCACCATTCGTAGAGCGGTATTCGGGCCTACCAAATAACGCTGAAGGTTCAGGCCCTGGGAGATAGCGCAGCTAAGCAGACAAGGGCACATGTAGGAGTGTGGGGATAGATGCAGGGGAGTGGTTGGGAAAGTATGTGTGGGTGGGATTATGTTCTGTGTAAGTTAGTGTGGGGAGGTCTTACCTCAGTGCCACTTGGGATTCGGGCCAGCAAACAGCTTCCTGTCCTGCTGCTCCTGTTTACCTGGGCCTGCAGATTTACACAGCTTGAGGGATGGAGGTTGAGGCTTTCTGGCTTCCCTCAGAGCTGCTGCAGCGTGGATCGTGGCCAGCGACTCCTGATTCAGGTGCTCTCCTCTCCCATGGTGGCTGCCGGTGTGGGTGCTCCCCCCCCCCCACAGCCTGGGTCCCTCTGGGGCCTTCCCTGTGGCCCCTGCCCCCCTCTCCCATGGTGGCTGCCGGTGTGGGTGCTCCCCCTGCGGCCTGGGTCCCTCTGGGGCCTTCCCTGTGGCCCCTGCACCCCCGGTGTGGGTACTCCCCCCCGCGGCCTGTCTCTTTATGGGGCCTTCCCTGTGGCCCCTGCTCCTGGGGGCCGCGATGATGCCAGCCAGCGTTCCCGCCCGAGGCATCACCTGGGCCGCATGTCTGAGGCTCCACACGTGACTTGCAGCCTCTCCCTCCTGCAGCCGGATCACAGGCTGCGCCTCCGGCATTGGGGATCGTGCCGGAGGTTGTAGGAGGCAGGCGGCGCATCCCATGAAGTAGGTGGCCGGTCAGAAGTCTTCCCGACCACCGCATGGCTGGCACGACGCCTGGGCCGTGAATAGGACCCCGGCGGTGAGTGGGGCCGCACGGAGCTCTAAGGTACTGCCGGGGGGAGAGGGGGGCCTCTCCTGGGCTGGGGGCCTCCTTTGCCGGTGAGGATGGCTTCCGGGGGGGGTCTCTCTCCCTCACAACCCCCCCTTTTTTCGGTCTCTTCAATCCCCCCTTTTTTCTGTTTCTTCCCTCCCCTCCCCCTTACTTTTCTCCCCTCTCCTTTCCCTGGTCGGAGGAACCCTCCTTTTGCCCCCCCCCTGCGGTTTCCTCTTTCTGTTTCCCCCTGGTCTCTCCCCCTCTCTCAGTTCTTTCCCCCTCTCTCTGTTCCTCTTCTCTGTGTCCTCCCTCCTCCCCTGTCATTCCCCAGCTCTTACCTGTTCCTGTCCCTTCTGTTCTTCTCTCTGCCTTCTGTTCTTCTCTCTGCTGGTTACTTACCTCGGCTGCCTCCTGGTGGAGCGTGGGCTCACATCCTCTCCGTGCCCTTCTCACAGGTCCTGGCTGTGGTTCACTGCTATGCCCAGCAGGTGGTGCCTGGACCACCTTGGAAACACACTGGTAGCTGAATTACATGTCTTCTGCCTTGACCTTTATGCTGATTACGGTACGCCGGGCTTTGGCTGGTAAGTACGTTGTTCCTTCTTTTATTCTGTCGGGTCCTCTTAAACAAACAAGCAAAAAAAGGAACTAAAATGGAAATTACCAAATTAAATGAATTTTAACAAATATATAAGTAAATAATTACAAAAAAAATAATTTTTTTATATAAATAAATAAAGAAAGAAATAAGTAAAGTGGAAAATACGAAAGGAAATACAAAAAAAAAAAAGGGTACATAGTCTTCCCCCTTCATTTTCAGTATGGATGTATCATCTGTTATAGACTTTTTACTTTTATATGTTTTACACTTTTCTGCAGCGTCCGGCGCGGCTAATAGCGCTGGCGATGCCTCCCAGGAAGCGGGCGTTTCATGTGATTCTGGGTGCTGCTGAGCTAGTATAGCCCGCTTGGATTGCGCTTGCGCGACATACTGGGGAGCAGATTGGGGAAGGGGTTTTATTGGAGGTATGTTTCCTCCTGCCACTGGGGGTCCCTTGACTAAGCGGGACTTTAAGGACTCCAGGAGGGTACATACCGTAATCGGATACACCCCATGACGCGTATTCGGATACAGCTCCCCAAGAATGGTCTACGTGGTTTTGCTGTTAGGACACTCTCTGGGATGCGTGTCGTCCCTAGGATGAGCTGGGTTGGGGGTGGTACGTCTTGCGCTTTCGTCAACGGTTGGCGGTGCGACCCTTCTTGGCCTGGGACCAGATGGACTTAGGCCTCTGGTTTTACTTATGGCTCGCCCGGCGCCTTAGCACGGTGCGTTTTCGTCCTTTCTGGGGGAGTAGGTGGGGGGGACACCCAGCTCCTCACTTGCCCCCAGCCGGATGCTAGGCGGTGGTTGGACATTCACTGATGGTTATGGTAAGTGGGTCCTCGTGCCGTTCCAGCGGGAGGGCTCCTTTGGTGGGGGCCCATCCCATCTT
Source organism: Pelobates cultripes (assembly GCA_933207985.1). Taxonomy (NCBI): domain Eukaryota; kingdom Metazoa; phylum Chordata; class Amphibia; order Anura; family Pelobatidae; genus Pelobates; species Pelobates cultripes. Next base: position 31,223,652 of record OW240923.1, on the reverse strand, counting down.
CCGCGGATCATGCGGGCAATCTGTCGGGATAGGGGACATGGGTGCGCTCCATCGGGTGGTGCAGGACCAGTTTAACAAGAAGCTTGATAAGCTTACCTCCCGATCTTTTTATTGTGCCCCTGAAGTCCGCTCCGCGGGTCCCCCCCTTTGGGATGTGGTGCCCATGGAGGAGCGGGGTCGATATCGCGGTTTCCATATTTACTCAGTTGTCGTTCCCTGCCAGGGGCTGGGTTTGCGATGGTGGCATGACGCAGCCATCTGCGTGGGTGGGATTGTGGGGCTGAGGCCTCGCTGATGAAGGCAGCTGTGGAACCAGTTATCCGGCTGCTGCTGGTGCGCCCGGCGGGTTATTGTTTCTGGGTTATGTTTCTGACGGTCAGGATTAGGTGGCTTTGTGCCTCCACAAGAGTGGCTCCCAATGTCGCTTATGTGTGGGGCCGTCAGTGTCGCACGTCCGCACTCTGCTGCTGTGGTGTTTTTCTTGGGGTAGTGTTTCAGCATTTCGGAGTTCCGTGGCCCAGGACATATCCGTAGTCTCATGTAGTCTCCTGGATAGTATGCTGTAGTCTCCTGGGTAGTGGGATCGATTCCGGCTGGGGGAAGGTCGGTTGCCCCTGGCTGCGGTTTAAGACATCAGGCAGGAGGTGTCGGTGGTTTTGGGGTTTCCCGCTGTTACGGTACCCTCAGCATCAGATGCACAAACCGCCGTTTAGTGAATCCTCCCCTCCGGCAATAACAAGGCTGCATGCGTATCAAGTACAAGCATACAAACCGCAAGCAGGGGAACGCTGTAAACTCACGAACGGGATCCGTACAGGCACTTCACTTCAAGAGCTCCAAACTCACGAATCGCCAATAATAGCCGAACGCATATACCTCCCAAGTGGCTAATAATCCCATCCGGCAGTCTCTAGTCGTCTGTAATAAATCCCCCCAATAATGAGACCATGCTCCGCATTGAGGATAAAGATGAACTGGCTTTACTGTGGGCTACCTGCCCGTATTTATGCAGGTCTCCCACTTGGTGGACACTCCCCTAGGGGACCAAATGGGAGACTGTAACAACAGACAGACATATGGCAGGTTAGGACCCACAGACACAGAATATTCCCAGCATACATTAGTATTTCCTCCCCTCTGCCCTGGAGATAATTGAGAAGTAATTCAATTATCTCCAGGGCAGAGGCAAATCGCCATTTTAAATTCAACACAGAAAAACATATAAAAATATATAACTTTACATTTGTCAAATGTTACCCATTCGTATCACGTATCCCCAGATAGCCTGGATCTGAGTGTATATTATTGGCGAATAGCGCTCAGATCCCATACGCATTGTTCAATCGCCATGGAGTCAAAGTCTATTACAGTCTTTCGGTATGCGATTGACTCCATGGGAAGGCTATCTGGGGTAAGTCCATTCGTGTGTTTAAACCTCGCGAATGGCCGGTGTTCGCATACTTCTGTCTTGAGAAGGGAGGTCTTCGGCTTCAGCGGTGTTCGGCAGAAAAGGTGTCCGTTTTTTAGTTCCATGAAATCCATGCCAAACACCGCTGGTCTTTCGCATGGTTTAAAATCGCCGCCGCCTCGTGGTCGACATACGAACGACGACCACCCTGTATTCGGTTTGAATTGAGAAGTGTCTGCGGTTAACCACAACGTTCTAATTGGGATCAAGAGCACACTTCTCTTCTGGGTGGCCGTCTGTTTGGTAGTTTTGTTCGGCGGAAAAGTCAATTCACTGAACAGGGGCATACGAACGGGTAATTCCACGAAAGGGCAAAACAGATGAACCAGCAATCCCAGTCTATACAGATGGATCTGTCACACCCGCTGCACTACTCGTGGGCTCTCCTGGGTTAGCTGGGCTTTGCCTGTTGGTGTTGCTCTTGGGGCTGTCTGGGGTTCCTTCTGGGCCTCCATGGGTGGTTGCTTGTGCAATCAGGCCCCCTAAGTCCCTTTCATTGACTTCCACCTGTTTGCCGCTGCAGCAGGGTTGGAGCTTTGGGGCCGTTTTGGGCTCTCAATGGTGCTGACTTTTGCCCATTAAGCTGGCAAGCATCGGGGCTCTGGCAGACTCTGGCTGTGTTGGAGCTTCCCCATTCTGGTGGCAGGTTAGGTGTGGGGTACCCAACTCGCTAAAAGATGGGTAGTTCTTACTTTGGGACAATCGTGGGGTGGTGCGGGCTGTCTTTGTCATGTGACAGTACCCTCTACACCGGTGGGACTCTGGTTGCAGCGCCTAGCTCGGCGCTGTTTGAGTCTGGAGGTGTCTGATCAGGTGGGGTTTGCCTGGGTATTCACATTGTTATGGCCAATGCTATATCTTGTTCACTATGGGACGTACTTCGGGCGGAGGCTCCAAGGGGCCAAATTATAGGGCAGTGGAGATGTGGTCGTTTGATTTAACGGTCGGTTGCGGTTGGCCGATTCCTTCCAACTTCCCGGGTGAGGATGGTGGGGAGTTCAGGGAGCATTCATTCCGGTTAGGGGCGGCCACAGACGGCGCCAAGCTTGGCGTGCCTGCGCCAATAGTTCAAAGACGCAAATGGGGAGTCAGGGTGGCAGGTTCCTTAGGTTCACCCTGCTGGTCTCCGGAGTTGTTTTCGCCCTGGTGCACTGCCGTCAGAAATTGGGCGAGATGGGTTTCTAAGTTTGTCTTGGGGGCTTGGGGGATTCCAGTTCGCCTTAGGGTTTTGAGCGGGACACGGCCTAGTTATCTTGAGGGGATGGGTGCGCTTGATGGAGGTCGGACTAGGCCTATGTTAATCTAGCGCTCCAGGAAGTGGTGGAACAGGCCATGTGGTGGGGCCCCCTGCTGATTTTAGGCATAAAACAGCAGGGTTGTGGCGGGGATATGTCCTTGCCAATTGAGTTTGAGGGGTTACGTTTAAGTATATGGAATGAGATGAACAAGTTTTTATGGTCTCAACCTCCCCTGCTTCAAAGGGTTAACCTTAGGTTACCTGGGGTGTCACGCCCATCGAGCATGGATAAGGTCGGCTGATGGCAGGCATTGGAAGGAAATGATTTTTATGACGAGGGGGGAGGTGAGAGGAAGTCGCACATAGGCGCATGGTCAGTTTATTGGCAAGGACGGTTGGATTCGCTGTATGACACTATGTGTTAAGTTATATGCATATATGTTAATTTATGGTTATTCATGTTTAATGTTTGGTTACAGAAATGAAGAGAAATTTATTAAATAAATTATGGAGGTGTCATACAGTATTTGTCATATGGTATAATAAATGCTGTGGCCTGTTTCATCCATACTACGTTGTCTGTCTTTATTTTAGTAGGGGGAGGATTTGGGTTGGTTTATGTATTATGCCGCATAGCAATTCCCCACTACTTACATACATGTCGCGTACTCACACATGAGGAAGGTGTTCCACTTGTGCGTGTAGCTGGCACAGATCGACCACGTCCTCTCTTTGCAGCAGGGATTCCATCAACACCAGAAGCACCACGACCAGGGCCATGTCCCTTATTTGACGCTCTCCTCATTCTTTGCGTTCACCCACCAAACTAACAGATGTTTTATGTCAGGTGACAATGTAACTGCCAACAGTCAACTATTTTTTTTTTTTTTTACATTTATTAGACTGTAAGAAATGCACCGCAGGCCGCAAATTTACTATTTAGCACCCAAAAAATTATAATTTTTGAAAGTGCGATGTAACCACACTATTAGACGCTTCTATTTGACTTTCAGATATGAAGAGCAGGCTCCAAAAGGTACTATTTAGCATATTAGCAGCAAAACAATTAGAATGTTTACCACTGCGCTGTAAGCACACTATTAGACGCTTCTACAGGGAGTGCCGAATTATTAGGCAAATGAGTATTTTGACCACATCATCCTCTTTATGCATGTTGTCTTACTCCAAGCTGTATAGGCTCGAAAGCCTACTACCAATTAAGCATATTAGGTGATGTGCATCTCTGTAATGAGAAGGGGTGTGGTCTAATGACATCAACACCCTATATCAGGTGTGCATAATTATTAGGCAACTTCCTTTCCTTTGGCAAAATGGGTCAAAAGAAGGACTTGACAGGCTCAGAAAAGTCAAAAATAGTGAGATATCTTGCAGAGGGATGCAGCACTCTTAAAATTGCAAAGCTTCTGAAGCGTGATCATCGAACAATCAAGCGTTTCATTCAAAATAGTCAACAGGGTCGCAAGAAGCGTGTGGAAAAACCAAGGCGCAAAATAACTGCCCATGAACTGAGAAAAGTCAAGCGTGCAGCTGCCACGATGCCACTTGCCACCAGTTTGGCCATATTTCAGAGCTGCAACATCACTGGAGTGCCCAAAAGCACAAGGTGTGCAATACTCAGAGACATGGCCAAGGTAAGAAAGGCTGAAAGACGACCACCACTGAACAAGACACACAAGCTGAAACGTCAAGACTGGGCCAAGAAATATCTCAAGACTGATTTTTCTAAGGTTTTATGGACTGATGAAATGAGAGTGAGTCTTGATGGGCCAGATGGATGGGCCTGTGGCTGGATTGGTAAAGGGCAGAGAGCTCCAGTCCGACTCAGACGCCAGCAAGGTGGAGGTGGAGTACTGGTTTGGGCTGGTATCATCAAAGATGAGCTTGTGGGGCCTTTTCGGGTTGAAGATGGAGTCAAGCTCAACTCCCAGTCCTACTGCCAGTTCCTGGAAGACACCTTCTTCAAGCAGTGGTACAGGAAGAAGTCTGCATCCTTCAAGAAAAACAGGATTTTCATGCAGGACAATGCTCCATCACACGCGTCCAAGTACTCCACAGCTTGGCTGGCAAGAAAGGGTATAAAAGAAGAAAATCTAATGACATGGCCTCCTTGTTCACCTGATCTGAACCCCATTGAGAACCTGTGGTCCATCATCAAATGTGAGATTTACAAGGAGGGAAAACAGTACACCTCTCTGAACAGTGTCTGGGAGGCTGTGGTTGCTGCTGCACGCAATGTTGATGGTGAACAGATCAAAACACTGACAGAATCCATGGATGGCAGGCTTTTGAGTGTCCTTGCAAAGAAAGGTGGCTATATTGGTCACTGATTTGTTTTTGTTTTGTTTTTGAATGTCAGAAATGTATGTTTGTGAATGTTGAGATGTTATATTGGTTTCACTGGTAATAATAAATAATTGAAATGGGTATATATTTGTTTTTTGTTAAGTTGCCTAATAATTATGCACAGTAATAGTCCCCTGCACACACAGATATCCCCCTAACATAGCTATAACTAAAAACAAACTAAAACTACTTCCAAAAATATTCAGCTTTGATATTAATGAGTTTTTTGGGTTCATTGAGAACATGGTTGTTGTTCAATAATAAAATTAATCCTCAAAAATACAACTTGCCTAATAATTCTGCACTCCCTGTATTTGACTCTTGGATATGAAGAGCATGCCCCAAAATGTACTATTTAGCAGATTATCACCCAGAAAATTTGAATTTTTACCAGTGCGCTGTAAGCACACTACTAGACGCTTCGATTTGACTCTCAGATATGAAGTGCAGGCCCCAAAATGGACTATTTAGCAGATTAGCACCCAGAAAATTAGAATTTTTACAACTGCGCTGTAAGTACACTGTTAGACGCCTCTATTTGACTCTCAGATATGAGGAGCAGGTCCCAAAATATACTATTAAGCAGATTAGCAGCAAAACAATTAGAATGTTTACCACTGAGCTATAAGCACACTATTAGACGCTTCTATTTGACTCTTAGATATGAAAAGCAGACCCCAAAATGTACTATTTAGCAGATTAGCAGCAAAACTATGAGGATGTTTACCACTGTGATGTAAGCGCACTATTAGACGCTTCTATTTGACTCTGATATGAAGTGCATGCCCCAAAATGTACTATTTAGAAGATTAGCACCCAGAAAATTTGAATTTTTACAACTGCGCTGTAAGCACACTATTAGACGCTTCTATTTGACTCTCAGATATGAAGAGCAGGCTCCAAAATGTACTATTTAGCAGTTCAGCACCAAAACAATCAGAATGTTTACAACTGCACTGAAAGCACACTATTTGACGCTTCTATTTGACTCTCAGATATGAAGGACGCCCCACTAAAATACTATTTAGCAGCTTAGCACCCAAACATTTTTAAGTTTTTTTTTTTTTCAATTTGAAAATATGTTTATTGATGTTTCACATTGGTTAGCTTTTTGGCGCCTGCTCGCCAGGGTACAGAATATAACGGGATAGTGCAGGGACATTTTGTTACAGCATAGGGTTTGTACAGTACATTGATAGGTTCCCTCAGAGTTCGTCCCCCCTTCGCTTCCCTCTTTTTCCCAGGTGATTTTCCCCCCTTCACTCTTTTGTATCACGTGTTGCCCTCTTGGGGCTCGTTTCTTCTTACTTGTGTTGCTTTGATTGCCCTGTCGTGTTAGTTGCTCTGTTATGTGGCCCTGCTCTGGTGTTGTTTTTTTGCTGGTTGCCGTGGGTTTTCTCTTGTTGGGCCTTCACTCCCCCCTTCCTGGTGGTGTCGCTCTCTCTTGGTGGTTTTAAGGTGAGCTTATTGTTCTTGTATGTACTCCTGACAACGCCTCCCTGCTGTTTCCGTATGTTTTTGCGTTCCTAAGTGTTTGTTTGCCATCAGCTCATATTTCCAGTTTAGGGAGATTTGATCTAGGAGAGCCTCTTTTGTAGGCGCTGTTGGGGACTTCCATGCCCGCGCCATGAGTGTTACTGCTGCTATGAGCAGGTGAAATATAAGCTTTTCCTCAGTTTTACTTATTGCGGCTGGTAGCATGAATAATATGCTTTGTTCTATAGTTAGAGGCCATGGTCTATCTAATATGTCTTCTGCAATTTTTCCCACCTCCCCCCAGTATTGCCTAATTTTTGTGCATGACCACCATATGTGGCTCATGGAGCCCTCCGTGTCTCCACACCTCCAGCATATACTGGGTGTGTTGGGGTATATTGTTGTTAATTTTTCTGGCACCATGTACCATCTGTATTGTAGCTTTCGTATGGTTTCTAGGTGTGTGGTGCACCGTGTGTTTCCCTTATGTATTGCGAAGGCCCGCTTCCATACATCTGTTCCCAGTGTTTTCCCCAGTTCCGTGTGCCATGCTTTTTGGAAACTCTTTTCGATCTCTGCCTGATCCTCCATTAGGGCCGTGTATAGTGTTGAGAGTATTTTCTTCGGGGGCCTGTCTGTTAGGCAGAGGTTTTCTACCTTATGTGTTGTTAAAGGCTCATCTTGTTGTAGTTTGATTCCTGCGAGTAGGGATTTGATTTGTAGGTAGGGGAACAGTGCCTTGCTGGGCAGGTTATATTGGGTTTGGAGTTCTAGGAAGGGTATCAGGCTATTGTCTCTATATAAGTGGCTGATCGTGGTGCAGCCCCCTTCCTTCCACATTTTGACGTCAAGGGAAGGGATGCCCACCGCCAGGCATGAGATTGGGGCTTGTCCTTTTATGGCTCCGTGGTCTCTCCCCCCAGCTTTCTGCTCTTCCCAGTGTTTTAGGGTTAGGGCTGTGGTTGGTAGGGGTTGGAAAAGTTTAGGACGTAGGGATCCTGGGAGCCAGAAGAGGTCCCATATTGTTTGTTTGTTTGCCCAGTGTGCTTCTATCTGGGCCCATTGTAATGGTTCCCCCTCCGCTGTGGCTGTTTTGATTACTGTTAATTGGGCTGCTCTATAGTATGTCTTTATGCATGGTAGGCCTAGTCCCCCCCTCATGACCGATTGTTGTAGGATCCCTGAAGCTACCCTAGGTCTCTTATTAGCCCATACAAAGCGGTTAAACAGTCTCTGCATGGAGGATATGTACGTTTTTGGCAGTTGTATCGGGAGGGTGCGTAGTAAGTATTGGAGCTTAGGTAGCAGCATCATTTTGATCGCCGACAGTCGCCCCACCCAGGATAGGTACTTCCCTGTCCAGGATTCCAGTGTGGTGGCAATCTCTTTCATGAGCGCTATGTAGTTTTTGTCTAGGAGTTTGCTTAGATTCGGTGGGATTTTTATGCCCAAAAACGTCAAGTGGTCAGACCTCCAATCAAAGGGGAAAGTGGCTTTGAGCCTCTCTAATGTGTCTTCCCGGATCCCCACGCCTATGGCTTGTGTCTTGTTTATGTTTAGCTTGTAGTATGAGTGTTTTCCGTATTCCGTTATAGTGGCCATCAAATTTGGTAGAGACATGTGTGGTTGGGTAAGGGTTAGCAGGATGTCGTCGACGAATAAGTTCGCCTTGTATTCCTTGTCCCCTATTGCCACTCCATGGATGGATGTGTTTTGCCGTATGGCCGCCGCCAGCGGCTCCAAGGCCATCACATATAGTAGTGGTGAGAGGGGGCACCCCTGGCGAGAGCCATTGGTTATGGTGAGGGGCTCCGATACGAATCCCGCGTTTAAGACCTGTGCGGTGGGAGCGCTATATAGTGCCCTGACCGCTGAGAGGAAGCCCTCTGGTGCCTCGAATTTTCGAAGGACTTGTTCCAGGAACTCCCAGCCCAGCCGGTCAAAGGCCTTCTCCGCATCCAGCGACAACAGCACACTCCCCACCTTCATGCGTTGGGCGCTGTGTATGATATTCATGACTTTCCTAGTGTTGTCGCCTCCTTGCCTATTTTTGATGAACCCTACTTGGTCTGTGTGTATAATGTGTGGTAATAAGGAGCCCAGTCTTTGCGCATAGATTTTCGCGTAAAGCTTGGCATCTGTGTTCAATAGGGATATGGGGCGGAAGTTTTGTGGGCATGTGGGTGTGATAATGTGTGCCAGCAGTGTCTCGGCGGGTAGTTTTTGGAGGCGGGTGGCTTCATTGAAGGCGTTCGTTAGGTGCGGTGCTAGGATGTTATGACATTTTTTGTAGTAACCGTTGGCGAAGCCGTCCGGGCCTAGGGATTTGCCCGACAGCAGGCCGAGGATGGCTGTTGTTACCTCTTCTTGTGTTATTGTGGCATTTAGTGCTTGTTGGTGTTGAGTTGTGAAAGTGGGTAGTTGTATTGTGTCTAGATAGGTTTTTATGTCCTGTGTTTGTGGTTGATGTGTGTGTGGGTCGTCCGCTAGGTTGTATAGAGAAGTGTAATATTTAGCGAAATTGTTGCTTATGTCCCTGGGTGCTGTTACTTTGTGTCCTGCTTCCGTGGTGAGGTATGCTATCTTGTGTTTTATTTGTGTCGCTTTGAGGCGTTGCGCTACTAGTTTGCTTGCCTTGTTTCCTTGTGAGTAATGGGTCGCTTTAAGCTTACATAAGTAGTGGCCAGTCTGTTCTAAGGCTTGTTTGTGTATTTCTCGTGTTATTCCCATGATGCAGGTTTTTAGTTCTTGTGTTGGGGTAGATTGGTTCTGATTTGTGAGGTCCTGGAGTTCTTTTTGCCACTCTCTCATTTGTTTTTGTGCTTTTCTTTTTAGGAAGGCTGCTCTCTTTATTAGCGTCCTCCTGATCACCGATTTGTGGGCCTGCCATATTGTGTTATGGGGGATGTGTTCTGTGTTGTTTTCAATTAAGTAGTGTGTTAATTCTTTTTCTACCGTTTTTGTGAATTCTGGGTCTGCGATGAGGGACTCGTTAAGCCTCCATGGGCTCCTGTGAGAGGATTCGTATAGGTCAGCTAGGGTCGCTACTACTGGGGCGTGATCTGACCAAGTGATCTGTTCTATGGAGCAGTCTTTAACCTGTTCTAAGTGTTGGCCTTTTTACAGTATACTGTCTATCCTAGAATAGGTATTGTGTGCCACATGTGTTGCCCTCCATGTCATAGTAGTGGTTTTCGTGAAGTAGTTTGCGTATTGCCTTGCTCTGTCTCCTGAGTGGTTTCATTCTTGGAGCGTTGGGGGCTATTGTGGTGTCTATTGTGGGGTCCATTACGTGGTTGATGTCTCCACATATGATTCCTATTCCCCTTTGTGCCGTGTCTACTTTTTTGATGATTTTGTGTATAAAGTTCCTTTGCTCCTGGTTTGGAACATATATGTTTGTTATCGTGTATTCCACATTGTTGAATGTTCCTACCACTATTACATATCTCCCCCCTTCGTCTATCTCTAGGTGGGTGAGGGTAAATGCTATGTCCTTGCTAATGAGTATGGAGGCCCCTTTCGATTTGCTTGTGTGTGTGGCGTGGTATTGGTAGGGATAGTCTTGCAAGAATAGTGGTGCATGTGCGTTTGTCTTAAAGTGGGTTTCCTGGAGGCACACTACTGCCGGTTTGTGTCAGTTAAGGTCTCTGCGGAGCAGATTCCTTTTAGATGGGTGGTTAAGGCCTTTTGTGTTGTGTGTGTATATTTTCATGGTGGGTTGTACCTTGGGGTTTCGGTTGGCTGTATCGTCATCTTTCTTGTTTGCGGGAGTACCCCCCTTCCCAGCTTACTCAACTTGGGTGGTGTCTCCCTGGTGGACCTGGTTTTCAATTCTCTGTATGTACGCTCGCCGTATTGCCTGGCGGAACCTTGGCATGGTAATCATACAATGTGAAACATAGAAAACAAAAAATTTAAACAGTTTAAACATGGTAACTAAAACATGAATGGTAAAACATAGTGCCGTGTGATCCCCAGTGGGGGAGGAAGTGGTGTGCTTCCATGCCTGTGCGATTCAGTCTGTTGGACTTGTATTTTGCTCGTTATGGTGTTGAGTTTGCCCCTATCTTAGGCCTTCTGTGCCTGGCATTGGGCCTCTGTTTACAGTCTTGCCACCTCAGTCATTCCGTGTAGCGTGGCTGTCTGTGTGTTGGGGTTTGGGTGGGATGCCCTCGTTAACCCCTGACCCTGCGTAAGCTGTTCCCCCCGTTATTATATCAGTCCCCAAAACAGTTTGTGTGGTACTTGCCACTGCTTGTGACCCATGTGGGTTCTCTCAGTCAGTTCTTAGAGACTCTCTTCCACGACGGATTGAGCCTGTCTCTTTCTGTTGCGCTGTGTTGGTCCCGTGGCGGCGGTAGGCCCCAGTCTCTGAGGGCCCGCTCTCCGGCCTCCGGGGTCATAATGGTGGTAGTTTTCCCTTCATTGGTGATTAAGAGCTTGACTGGGAATCCCCATCTGTAGGGTTTCTTGTCTATTCTCAGTTGTTCTGTGATGCCAGCGAAGGTTTTTCTTGTCGCCACTGAGATGTCTGCATATATCGCCGTTCCTTGGTATGGAGGTGGTAGGTTTGGACGTTGCCTGCTTGCTCTCATGATGTTTTCTTTGGTGTGGAAGTAATGTAGCCGCACCAGCACGTCTCTCGGTGTATCTGTGGTTAGGAATCGCGGTTTAGGCATGCGGTGGTAGCGGTCTAGCAGCAACATGTCTTGGTGTACGTCCGGTACCAGGGCTTTGAATAGGCCCTGTAGGTGGGCATGCAGGTCCACCGTCCCAACGGATTCCGCTATCCCTCTCAATCTGAGGTTATTGCGTCCTCTATGTCGGCAATTTTGGCTTCAAAGGTTGCCATATTGTTTTGTATGTCTTCCATGGTGGCTCTCATGTCATTGTATGCTTCGGCGTGGTCCGCCATTTTTTCTTCCAGTGTGGAAGTGCGTTCCCCCAGCTCCCGGATGTCTGACCTTATGTCTTTCAGGGAAGTCTGGAGAGTGATTTGCAGCTTGGCATGCATGGTGTCCAGCATCCTTTGTAGTTACTGGGGCATCTTCTGTGGCTGGGGATGGGATATCGGCAGGATCGTCGCCATCTTGGGCCATCTTGGGCCTCCTCTTGAGTTCCCGCCATTTTTTGCCGTGCCGTGCGGGCGGTGAAGAAGCTCGTCCCGTCTCCCTTGTCGGTGTGCCGTCTGCCCTTCTGTTTGGACATTGTTGCAGGTACTTGGTGGGTTTGTGGGTTTGTGGTGCTAATATAAAGGCCTGTGTAGCCGGAGCTACTGCAGCATGCGACCGCCGCGATTGATCTCCAGGCCACGCCCCATCAAACATTTTTAAGTTTTAATACTGCAATGTGACAGCAGTATTTGACGCTTTTATTTAACTCTCAGATATGAAGGACACCCCACTAAAATACTATTTAGCAGTTTAGCACCCAAACATTTTTAAGTTTTAATACTGCAATGTGACAGCAGTATTTGACGCTTTTATTTGACTCTCAGATATGAAGTGCACCCCACTAATGTACTTTTTAGCACCCCAAAAATTTTAAGTTTTAAAACTGCAATGTGACAGCAGTATTTGACGATTCTATTTGACTCTCAGATATGAAATGCACCCCACTAATGTACTAGTTTGCAGAATTCTTTCCTTAGCTGTCCCTGAAAGCGGCAGCATCCTGTCCCTACACTAATAAGAGCTTAAATGCGTGCGGCGCTACGCAACTCCATCTTATATATAGAGGCTGGGTCACGTGCTGCACTGGCCAATCACAGCCATGCCATTAGTAGGCATCAGGGCCACCATCAGGGCATGACAACCATAACGGTTGTCATGGGCCCGGCGGTCCTGGGGGGCCCGGACTGCTCAGTGTAGGCTTTTCCCCCTACATTTTGCAGCCCCATACATTTACACACACTATGCACTAACATTTACACACACACACACTATTCACTAACATTTACACACACACATTATACGCTAACATTTACACACACTAGTCACTAACATTTACACACACAATACACTAACATTTACACACACTATACAATAACATTTACACACACACACTATGCACTAACATTTACACACTATACACTAACATTTACACACACACTATTCACTAACATTTACACACACACACGCTATACACTAACATTTACACACACAGACACACACACACACACTATATACTAACATTTACACACACACACACTATTCACTAACATTTACACACACTATTCACTAAAATTTACACACAACATCATTACACAAACACACACTCTGCAGTCACTACACACACTACATCCACTACACAAACACACTCTGCAGTCACTACACACACTACTTCCTAACACAAACACACACTCTGCAGTCACTACACAAACACACACACACACTCTGCAGTCACTACACACTCTACATCCACTACACAAACACACACTCTGCAAACACTGCACACACTACTTCGTAACACAAAGCCACACTATGCAGTACATACACACACACTTTGCAGTCACTACACACACTACATTCCCTACACAAACAAACACACAGTCTGCAGTCACTATACACACATTAAATACTTACACAAACACACTATCTAGTCACATAGGCGTGCGCATCCTATTGCATTAGGGTGTGCACCCTAAAGCACAAGCACACGCCGCATATATATATACACACACATACACACACTGCTGTGTGTGTGTGTGTGCTGTGTGAGGGTGCTGTTAGTGTGATGTGTGTGTGACGATGCTGGTAGTGTGCTATGTGGGGGAGGGTGTTTGTGTGTGCGTGCTTGTGAGGATGCTGTTAATGTACTGTGTGTGAGGGTGCTGTTTGTGTGTGAGGATACTGGTAGTGTGCTGTATGTGTGTTTGTTAGGGTCCTGTTTGTGTTTGTGAGGGTACTGTTAGTGTGCTGTGTGTGTGTGAGGGTGCTGTTTGTGTGCTGTGTGTGAGGGTGCTGTATGTGTGTGTGGGTGCTGTATGTGTGTTGGTGTTGTGTATGTCTGTGGGTGCTGTGTGTGTCTGTGGGTGCTGTGTGTGTCTGTGGGTGCTGTATGTGTGTGGGTGCTGTGTATGTCTGTGGGTGCTGTGTATGGGTGCGTGCTGTGTATGTCTGTGGGTGCTGTGTATGTTTGTGGGTGCTGTATGTCTGTGGGTGCTGAATGTATGTGGGTGCTGAATGTCTGTGGGTGCTGAATGTGTGTGGGTGCTGTGTATGTGTGTGGGTGCTGTATGTCTGTGGGTGCTGTGTGTGGGTGCTGTGTATGTCTGTGGGTGCTGAATGTGTGTGGGTGCTGTATGTGTGTGTGCTGTGTGTGTGCTGTATGTGTGTGTGCTGTATGTGTGTGTGTGCTGTATGTGTGTGGGTGCTGTATGTGTGTGGGTGCTGTGTATGTCTGTGGGTGCTGTATGTCTGTGGGTGCTGTATGTGTGTGGGTGCTGGGTGCTGTGTGTGTGGGTGCTGTGTATGTCTGTGGGTGCTGAATGTGTGTGCTGTGTATGTCTGTGGGTGCTGAATGTGTGTGTGCTGTATGTGTGTGTGTTGTATGTGTGTGGGTGGGTGATTGTGGGGGGTGGAGGTGGGGGTACATTATTTGCTATCCCCCCTCCCTTCTTACCTTTTGTAGGGAGGGGGGATCGTGCTGCTGCTTCCTTCCCTGGTGGTCCAGTGGAGGAGGGGATCCTTGCTGCTGTGATCCCTGGTGGTCCAGTGGAGAGTGAACTCTAGCCCCCTGTGGGGCTAGAGTTCACTCTCGCGAGATTTGAGCGTTGCCGTGGCAACGCTCATATCTCGCAAGAGGAACCCGGCGGAGCTGCCGGCAAGAGCTCCGCCGGGTCCTCTCCTGTCTCCCTCCCTGCATGTGGGTCAGTGGGGAGGGAGGCTGAGAGCAGAGCCGGCGCTCGGATAGCGCCGGCTCTGCATGAGCCGACAGGGGAGATCCTGAGATCCTGAGATCTCCCCTGCCGGTCTCAATATACATAGGCGTGCCGCGGGCATTAGGGTGTGCCCAGGCACTCCCGGCACACCCCGTGCGCACGCCTATGTCTAGTCAATATACACACACACTACATCGACTACACAAAGACACACTCTGCATTCACAATACACACACACACACTGCATCCACATACTGTATTCACTAAACACTACATCCACTACACACACTCTGCATTCACTACACACACACTACATCCACTACACAACACACACACTCTGCATTCACTATACACATCGCATTTAATACACACAAACACAACATCCACTACACAAACACACACACACTCTGCATTCACTATAAACACACACTACATCCACTGCACAAACATATACTCTGCATCTAATATACACCTAACACATTACACAATTCATTATGTACAATCTGCATCCACTATACACACTGCATCTGTTAAACACACACCGCATCCACTTTACACACGAACTCTGCATCCACTACACACATTCTACATCCAATATACACACACCAGAATCAGTACAGACACTGCATCCCTGTGGGCAGACTCAAGGGGGGGCAGCACTTTGGGCGGACTCGGGTCCAGCCACCGGGGGGCCCAGACCTTGAGCTGTGTCAGCCCTGGTAGGCATGGCTGTGATGGCTTCTAAGGGCACACATGTCAAACGATTGTTGATTGGCTGCCCTGCAGCCTTTAAAAAATGCTCCATTAAATTGCCGAACTCTGAACTCCAACCCGAACATACAGTGATATGTCCGTGTTCGGGTCCAGGGTCCAAAAACCGTAATGTTCGGTATGAACCTGAACTTTACAGACCGGGTTCGCTCAACTCTATTCCATAGGTCTCTGGCAATATATCTGGAGACAGAGGTGCCTGTGATGTTATTTGATTATGGATACACGGGATATGGTCTAGCTTTAAGATCATAAGGAAAATATATTAACATACTCTAGCTACTTAGAAGCTTTTCATTTAAAGGAACACTATAGGCTCAGGAACACAAATGTGTATTCCTGGACCTATACTTCTAAAAACACTATTTAGCCCCCTTATTCCCCTAAATATAGTGTAAACTCACTTTATTTTCAGTGCCGCACTAGTCCACTGCTGCTGGCTTTGCCTTGATACGCTTCCTTGACTGATATCATCAGAATTGACGATCTTAGCCAATCAAAATGCTTTCCCATAGGAAAACTTTGCGTTGTTTATGATAGTCCATTCTGATGATCTCAGCCAAGGAGGCGGGACGGGATACATCCTGTGTTTGAGTAGGTCCCAGGTTTAGACCTGGACGCAGAGGTATTTCTTGATATTTCCTCTGTTTCTTCACATTTTGATCTTAGATTACCCTGAGCTTATATCTGTGACATATGTACATTGATACCTAGTTGATCATGACCTGGTGTTGCTATAAGGAAATTATAGGTGAGATTTTGTATGTCCCAGCACAATTTATCTATCTCAAAGAGATATTCAATATATGGGCTAGCTTTAAGATCATAAGGAGATTATAATAACACACTCCAGCTACTTAAAAGCTTTTAATTTAATATAGAACACATGATAGAAGTGACACACTGTGTACTACTATTTTTGTGGTAATTAATTCACCCACTTTTCTCTTTGTAAATGCAACTGGTAATCTCTCTACAAACACTACATAAATAAAGATTATTTAGTAGGGTGATGAATCCTTTTTAATCTTTTGCTTAAAATGTATTTATTAGTTTGTTAGGTTTTTTTTTTTTTTACATATTTTTACAGGACATTGAACTACATTAAAATAACAGAGATCCCGTAGTGTGTGAATATGTGACAAGGACAAATAAGAAAACAAAAACATAACTAAGATTACGGTGATGTGCATAGAATCCCCCATCTCGGGCAGTTTGTCACAATTCGTCACTTGATATCATTAGGATAGGTTTTTATTTTTATATTCTATCCAAGGTAACTATAGGTCACTTTGTTGTACATAATTTGTTTCTATCTTCTACATTTCTTTCCAAACGAGACTTTCTAACACTGTAGATACAGAGTTGGATTTCCTATGATGTCAGGAATATAAACCTAATGTGCCTGCGCGGTGAGTGCCGCACGCATCTTCAAACTTTCCCTTTGGAAAGTATTGGATTACAAAATGAGAAACAATGTGATTTTACTCCTAAATGAAAATGGAGTAGTGAGACTGCAGAAGCATGGTCTATACACTAAAACTGCCTCATAAAGCTAACGTTGTTTTTGTGATTCTAGTGTCCCTATAATTCAGACCAGACAGGGTAAAACACTGAAAATGAGAAGGACAAAATGAAACATGGTTTTATTTCTCATATTCCATTGCAGGATAAAGTAAGTGTACATGTCTACATTTAATTCTATATTTCAGATCTCACAAACACACATTTGTTTAAAATAGGGGATAAGTAAGCATTTTAAAAAATCCTGGAAAGTCACAGTTCCTCTTTAAATGAAATAAAGTTAAATGTCCTTGTTTTTCAAATAGTGACTGTTTAATATATGTTACTTTATATTTATTCTTCAAGGTACTGGGGAGTACTGTGGATACTGGGTGAGTGTATCATGAAAGATTGCATTGTGTGTTGAATAGAAGGCACCCTAAATCCTAAAGGGGGCCCTGTACCTCCTCTGCAAAGCACTTCATACACAAGTACAAGCCCCTTAATCCTCCAGCAGACTACTTTTCCAGCGGAAGGTGCCACTGATTGCATTCCTCTACTGCTTGGAACTCTACAAACCAAGACTCCAATTCATAATCAACATTCAATTTCACAGCCCCCATGCACCAATTAACTTCCTAGGACTGCATAACTATGCCGATTTAAAACATTTAGACAGAAAACAAGTTATTTCTTAATTGAAATTCATATATTACATAATTCCTGGGCTATATCCGATCAACTAATTGTGGACACCATGAAATGCACATGGAGCTTAGACAGGAGTCCTGTCTATGAGTTAATTCTCACACAATTTCTTCATATCCTTACACTGATCAGTCACAAAATGAAAACAACCTGTCTAATATCCAAAATAGCTCTAATGTGTCGAGGTGTGGACTTGTGTCTTGTGGTATCTGTCACCAAAATATTAGCAGCAGATCAATTTAATTCCTAAGTCCTACAAATTGTGAGGTGGGGCCTCCATGGATTGGATTTGTTGTTTCAGCACATCCCACAGATGCTCAATCGAATTGAGATCTGGGGAATCTGGAGGCAAAGCCAACACTTTGCAGTGTACAGGTGCATTATCTTGCTGAAAAAGACCACTGCCATTATGGAACACCATTGTCATGGAGTGGTCTAAAAATCTCTAGATAGGTGGTACGTGTCGAAATAACATCCACATAAGTGCCATGATCCAAGGTTTCCCAGCAGAACCTTGCCCAGAGCATTACAATCCCACTGACAGCCTTCCTTCTTCCCATAGTGCATCCTGCTGCCATCTCTTTCCCAGGCAAACAATGCACACTCACCCAGCCATCCTTATCTAAAAGAAAACGTGATTCATGAAACCAGGTAACCTTGCTCCGTGGTCCAGTTCTGACATTCACGTCCTCATTGAAGGTATGGTCGGTGGTTGTCATGGGCACTCTGACCGGCCTGTGTGTTCTGACTCCTTTCTATCATGGTAAACATTAAGTTTTTCAGCAAAGTGACCTACAGTGAGGTTTCTGTGTGATTGGACCAAACAGGCTAGACTTCACTCCCAACGTGCCTCAGGGAAGCTTTGATGCCCATGGCTCTGATGCTGGTTGTCCTTCCTTGCACCACTTTTGGTAGGTACTTACTACTGCATATCGGGAACACCCCACAAGACTTGCCATTTTGGAAATGCTCTAACCCAGTCATCTACCCATTAATATTTTGCTCTTGTAAAAGTCACTCAGAGCTTTTCACTTGTCCATTTTTCCTGCTTCCAACACATGAAATTCAAGAGTTGACTGTTCACTTGTTGCCTAATATCTACTGCAGCTTTACAGATGCCTTTATAATCCAAAAAGTAATGATGATCCAGGCACTCAAGTACAATCCAATGGTCAGATTTATTGGAGCAAAATTGAAACAACGGCTCAGGGCCTTTGTCAAGCCAAATCACATTGTGAGGAATGGCCAATCTCAGGCCCGGTTGCGTCCTGGGACCCAGGAGAGTGTGGTATCCATATTGGTGAGTATAATCAATCTTTTTCACTTCGCCTGTCAGTGTTTTTTGTCAGGATAGGGTGACTCTAACACACAGAGAATCAATGATACCAGATAAACAGAATAGCTAGAACAAAGCTGGGTCAGTAACAGGAATGCAAATTATCTCAGAACGCCATCTCAGACAACAGACACCTCAACATTGTCATGACAGCCCTCATAGGTACTTGAGGGTTCAAGCAGTCATAATATATTATACAGATGACATGTTCTCTTCAAAAATAGCATAGATATCCAAGCAAAAGAAACAAGCTTTGCAAAAATAGGAAGAGGAAAATATATATAGGGTGAACCTAAACACTATTGGACAGCATCATCACCATGTTCCAAATC
This sequence comes from Pelobates cultripes, assembly GCA_933207985.1. Taxonomy (NCBI): domain Eukaryota; kingdom Metazoa; phylum Chordata; class Amphibia; order Anura; family Pelobatidae; genus Pelobates; species Pelobates cultripes. Next base: position 31,204,572 of record OW240923.1, on the reverse strand, counting down.
ACACAAGGGGTTGTGACTTGGAAAGGGAAAAGAAGTGTCCACTAATTATTACCCTTACAATTTTTATAATAAAAATGTAGTGTTTTGTAGGGTCCTGTAACTTTAAGGATGCCTGCACTACACGTAGGGTTTCCATTGTTACCTGGCAACCCTGCGACGTAAGGAGCGTGTCTTGTTGCCGGAACTGGAGAACAGTCAGAAGAGGCATGGACCCCCAGTCAACTCACACCTGAGACTGAAATTGCTGCGTGGCAGCCAGAGGTGTGACAGGTTTAATGTTGTGGCTGATCAGTGCATATTCTCTGTTATGTGCACAGAGGTGTAACTAGAAACCATGGGGCCAGGTGCGAAAATTGAGCTGGGGCCACCCCTATACATCTACCCTCCCCCATATGTCTACAGTGCCCCTTCCATACATACCCCCCTCCTCCCACACATGCAAACAGATACACATGAATACACACACACATATTCAGAGCTGATGAGTGTATATTCTCTGTTATGTGCACAGAGGCATAACCACGGGGCCCTGTGCGAAAATTGACCTGGGGCCACCCCTAAACGTCTACCCCCCCGCAACCCTCCCCCATACGTCTACAGTGCCCCTCCCATACGTACCCCCCTCCTCCCACACATGCAAACAGATACACATGTAGACACACACACATATACAGAGACACACACAGACCCACACATACAGGCGCACACACATACATACAAGTACACATACACATACATACATACAAACAGACACACATACAGACAGACAAACACAGACAGACATACATACAGACACACACAGACATATACACACACGTACATAAATACAGACACACACACAGACCGACATAAATGCACATACATACAGACACACACACACACACACACAGACATACATACATACAGAGTTTCATACAGACACACATACTATTCCCTGGGGTCCAGTGGCTCAGTATCATGGGAGTCAGAGTTCCCACTCTGACTCATTCCTCTCCTGGCTCCCGGTGGTTGCTGGGAGGAAGTGACCGGGGCAGTCACTTCCTCCCAGCTTCTGACATCATCAGAGGGGGCACGGTCGCGCTGTTAAAGAGCTGACCAGGCCCCCTGGAAATACATAGCATGGGCCACCCGATGGGCCCCTTCAATGCGGCCCAGGCAGTTACAACGCATGGGCCGGGGATGCATTATTTAGTCACTGTATGTGCATATGATCTAAACCAAGGGTGCACAAACGCTAATTGCCCAGATGTGGTAAAACGGCAACTTCCATGATGTTTTTACAGTGTAAAGACTGGCAAGCATCATGGCAGTTGCAGTTTTACAACATCTAGAATCTACCTTTTGCCAAGCCCTTACCTAAACTGTTCTTCTGAATGTCTGTCATTTTTCACTTTTCTTCCACTTCTCCTTACCTGGAGGGAGTGAACAGAGGATCCTGTTGTCCTTCGGCATAGTCCTATGGTCCTTACAGCTTGATAGGCAGTGTCTTTAGCCAGAGGAACCAGTATAGACTTTCTCTTAAAAAATGTACACATTGGGCTTATCATGTTTGTAACCACAAAAAAAGGGGTCAGGCTTTGTATAAAAATTCCTTTGGAAGAGTATTCATGGTATAAAGCTTCTGTTAAATTGTCCAGGTAAGTCTGAAAGCAAGAAGGCCATTTGTGGTTAATTAAGAAATAAAATTAATGATACAATCAGGATTTTTTAAACACTTTTACACCATGTTGTTTATTTGTATTACACTATTCCTGCAAAAGCAGATATATATTTCTTCTTAAAGATGGAACAATATGCTTCACAATCTATTGTAGCTTAATTATAAATTTTAACAATCAGTAAATGGGGATAATGGACTAAACAGATACTGTTAAAAGGTGTTAAAAGATACTTTTTTAAAAAAACTATTTCTCCGCAGCTCTAGCAACCAGCGGGACAATAGCTAAAAAAAAAAAAAAGCCTACAAAGGGTCCATATGATCCTAAGTATAAGAGAGGTTTTAAACCTTTGCCGTGGGTGGGTGCATGTCCACTAAACAGCCAGCAGCCAGTGGCTGCTTTTTGTCACAAAAGACTGATTAGGGTAATTTACAGGGGGGCACGACTCAGGTCAGTGTCCACCTCCTGTTCCCCTGTGCTATTCTAGTGCTTCCCCTGGCCTCATAGTGAGATGCATTAAGAAGATAATAAACTTGGAAGACTTAGTGTCTTCCCAGTTAGTATATTCATAGTCCCATCCCTTACTGGTGCTAAGCGGATGGGGGTTCTTATTATAATATGTGGGGTGGACCCGTTCTACCCATCCAGCTCCCACCCATGAGCAGTGGGTTGGATATTTATCATTAACAACTGGGGAGGGGGACCTAATGCCCTCTCAGCCCCATCCTTGCAAGGTGGGTGGAGTCTCTAATATTTTTAATAACCGTGGGTAACCTAATGTCTCCTTCCCAGTTCCCATCCACTGGCGGTGGGTTGAGGTTAATAATAAAATATACAAGGGGGAAGTAATTTTTCCCCCTTACATTTTTCCAAGTGTAAAAATACTTCCCGGTTGGCTAATGCTCCCCAATCCTCTAGCCAAACTCCCAAGTCTTGTAGTATCATTGGTATCAGGTGGATTCTTAGTGCATAGATAGGAATCCTTAGATCATATGATTAATGAGGTTTAGATTCTGGTGCTGGACCTTTCCCAATCATAAAAAATATCTCACAATATAAATACAATAGTCCGCACACAGGGTTAAACCCCTATAGTCCATAGAAATAATTAAATGGAGGATATGGAAAGTATGAAAAAAGTGCACATTTATTGGTATAAAAAAAGGACAGAAACAAATGGCATTAGATTGTCATGGCAGCCCTCATAAGTACTCGAGGGTTCAAGCAGTCGTAATATATGATACAGATTACATGTTCTCTTCAAAAATAGCATAGATATCCAAGCAAAAGAAACAAGCGTTGCAAAAATAGGATAGATGACTGAGAGGAATAACAGATTGTCACAATACCTGCTACTGTCAGACAAGGGAGAGACCACCCACACCAGAATGTCCAGAAAAGCACATGGTCGCCCACATAGAGGCATATAAGTAAAAATATGTAGATATAATGGAATCAATTATATATAACAAGCATTATTATTATGTTATTATTATTATTATTATATTATTTATAAAGCGCCAACAAATTCCGCAGCAATTTACAGTGGGTAAATGAACAAACATGTAGTTGTTACATAGTTACATAACTGAAAAGAGACTTGCGTCCATTGAGTTCAGCCTTCCACACATTTGTATTTTGCTTTGATCCAAAAGAAGGCAAAAAAAACCAGTTTGAAGCACTTCCAATTTTGCAACAAACTAGGAAAAAAATTCCTTCTTGACCCAGAATGGCAGTCAGATTTATCCTTGGATCAAACAGCTATTACCCTACATTGAAAAAGTATATCCTTGAATATTCTGTTTTTGCAAGTATGCGTCTCGTTGCTGTTTGAACATCTGTATGGGCTCTGATAAAACCACTTCTTCAGGCAGAGAATTCCACATCCTTATTGTTCTTACAGTAAAAAAAACCTTTCATTTGCCTAAGAAAAAAAATCTTCTTTCTTCCAGTCTAAATGCATGACCTCGTGTCCTATGTAAAGTCCGGTTTCTGAATCGATTTCCACACAATGGTTTGTATTGGCCCCGAATATATTTGTATAATGTTACCATATCCCCTGTCAGGCAACGTTTTTCTAAACTAAAGAAGTTTAAATGTGTTAACCTTTCTTCATAGCTAATATATTTCCTTTTATAAATTTTGTAGCCCGCCTCTGCGATTTTTCTAGTGCAATAATAGTTGTATCCAGACAAGTTGGACACACAGGAACAGGGCCGTCTTTAACACGGGGCAAACGGGGCAACTGCCCCGGGCCCAGTTGCTCCTGAGGGGCCCCAGAGCAGCTGCCTCGTGGGCCCCGTGATTTGAGCAGCCCCCATGGACCTTGCGGGGCGGCTGCACAGAGCCACACCAGCCGCACTCTAAGGAGGCCCCCGGGTGACCCATGCACTAAGGGCCACCCGGTGGGCATGTGTCAGCAGGGGCCCGGTCGGGCGCTGTGACACTTAAACAGCACGACCGGGCCCCTTCCTGTTCGGCAGCTGGCTGGGAGGAAGTGAGTGCCGCGCGTCACTTCCTCCCACCGGAGATCACAACCGCGCGGAAGGAGAAAGGCAGGGAGGAGGGGAGTTCCAGAGGAGAACTCCCATCTGCCTCAGCCTGCCACTGGCTAAATGTATGTCTGTGTGTGTGTGTCAGTATGTGTGTATGTATGTCTGTGAGTGTCAGTATGTCTCTGTGTGTCTATGTCTGTCTGTGTGTGTGTGTGTGTGTGTGTGTATGTCAGTATGTCTGTGTGTGTGTGTCAGTATGTGTGTATGTATGTCTGTGAGTGTCAGTATGTCTCTGTGTGTCTATGTCTGTCTGTGTGTGTGTGTATGTCAGTATGTCTGTGTGTCACTAAGTCTGTGTGTGTGACTATGTCTGTCTGTGTGTGTATGTCTCTATGTGTGTGTGTGTGTATGTCAGTATGTCTGTGTGTGTCTGTGTGTGTGTGTCAGTATGTCTGTGTGTGTCTGTGTATGTCAGTATGCCTGTGTCTGTGTATGTCAGTATGCCTGTGTCTGTGTATGTCAGTATGCCTGTGTGTGTGTTTGTCAGTATGTCTGTTTGTGTGTCAGTATGTCTGTGTGTGTGTCAGTATGTCTGTGTGTGTGTCAGTATGTCTGCCTGTGTGTGTGTCAGTATGTCTGTGTGTTTGTCAGTATGTCTGCCTGTGTGTCTGTGTCAGTATGCCTGTGTGTGTGTTAATAGGTCTGTCAGTGTATGCGTCTGTGTGTGTCAGTATATTTGTCAGTTTATGTGTCTGTGTATTCATGAATGTGTGTCTGTGTGTGTGTCAGTATGTCTGAATGTGTGTCAATATGTCTGCCAGTATATATTTGTGTGTCAGTGTATGTGTATGTCAGTATGTATCTGAGAATGCTTTAATATGTCTGTCTGTGTGCGTATGTGTCAGTATGTCTGTCAGTGTGATTGCGGGTTGGGTGTAATTAGAGGGATGGGGGGGGAAGGAGCAGGGCCCAGGGGTTCCAAGAAAATGCATTACCCAGGGACCTAATCATATTATAGACGGCCCTGCACAGGAACAGAGGGGTTGAGGACCCTGCGCAATGAGCTTACATGTTAGAAGGAGTGGGGTAAAGTAACACAAAAGGTAAGTGTGGCAAACCTAGCCACTTGGACTATATCAAGAGACTATACCTTTAAGGGTTGCCTATATGTCGGTGGGGATATGTGTTCATCTATGTACAATGTATGCGGGCTGTAATAACTGTGTATTCCCTGTATTTGCTATCCCCTGAATGCAGATAGCTATTTGTATGAGGTTTTCCTTTCGTTTCACGAACGGCACTTTGGCGGGCTGTTCGTGAACCGAAAACACTACACATAATAGCCCACACACTTAGAGGCGTATGGCGCTTGTTAACCGATTGCAACAATGTTGCAATCGGTAATTAGAGGCTCTCCTAGGTGGCCGCCGTTCGACTACCGACCATGCGGCGGTCGGCCATCTTGGATCCTTTGTTCCCTCAGCGGTGTTAGGTCGTCGAGCGCATGGTACTAAAAACGGCTACTCAACGGCGAGAACACCGCTGAGCCTCCAGGACGTTCGGGAGTTCCGGGACGTTTGGTATTTCATTCCCTGGAAGGCAATCGGTCTTTTTAATATGTTTTCCAATGAATGTGTTTTTCGTGCGGCGTTCGGTTGTTTTAGCTGGGATCTGAGCGGTAATCTCACGAATGATGCGCTCAGACCCCAGCTATCTACTGAACGTCCATTCGTGCAAATAGACTACATATTCGAAAAGTTATGCATTTTAATGTGAATTGTCGGTTCTGCTGCACGGAGGGATAATCCACTTAACGGTATATTCCAGTGGGAGGATCCCTCTCGTGCAGCAGTGCCTGATGGGAGAAATAGCTTGTACAATAAGTCCCCCATGTAGTCCCCTCTGGGAATGCCCCTGGGAAGGGACTCAGGAAACCCCTTGCATGGGGACTTGTATAAATTGTGGAGCTGAAATAAAAGACCTCAGTTGACTCAGAACTGTGTTTCGTCCGGTTACTGGGAGATTTGGGATATTGCCTTGTTGTTTCCAGCGCTTGACTGTGGATTATTTCCTGAACCAGCGGAATTCGTGGATTTAATATTGGCGTTCCGCTACAGAAAGGATAGTATTAGACTGACAGCTGCAAGAGAGGAATCAGTCGGGAGCTATAAACCGTTTAATTGATACACTTTTATGAAGAAGTGGTTTTTTAATGATTTTTTTGAAGGAGTTGAGATTCGATGAACGTCTCACTGAGGAGGGAAGTGAGTTCCATAGGAACGGTGCTGCCCTCAAGAAATCTTGAAGGCGAGCATCAGAGGTGGGAGTACGGACAGAAGATAGACGTAAGTCTTCAGCAGAGCGTAAGGGCCTAGACGGGACATACTTGTGTATTAGGGAGGATAGATAGGTGGGAGCAGCATTATGTAGTGTCAGGATTACTATAGATGCCCAACACGCAGAACTTATAATACAAAAATACCAAAGACAATGTATAAAGGCAAAAAGCCACAAGACAGGGTAAAGACAAGACATAGAAATAACGTAAACTATGAACAAACCAAGGTCAAGGAATGGAGAAATCAGAATAGTCAGGAGCCAAGCCAAAGGTCAAGGAATACAGAGATCAGATAATCAAAAAGAGAAGCCAAGGTCAAATACACTAGAATCAATACAAGGAACGCGCTCTCGGATAACAAATATGGAAACCATGACAGGGCACAGAGAAATGGACAAAATAAGCTTAAATATCTTAAGGTGTTCCCTGATTGGCTGCAGGGAAACATGTGATCATAGGCGTGTGTGTAATATACCCACATGATAATTTAATGGTCTGGCCCTTTCAGGGTTAAACAGGAAACCCTTAAGTTATTCAAAGTTGCAGCGGCCGGCGTCTCTAATGATTACAGACCTGGCCATTGTGAGAGGAGGAGCCACTACCATGGGTGAGTGATTGGCGGCATTCCCATCACCATGTGGGAATGCCGCCAGATCGCAACGTGCCGGCCGTTCATATCAGGCAGGTAAGAGAATGGCGGCATTCCCCTTAGTGTGTGTGCGCCCACCAGCAGCGTGATATGTAGAGATTTGAAAGCAAGAAAAATCATTTTAAATTGAGCCTTATATTTTACAGGAAGCCAATATAGGGCCTGACAGAAGGATGAGGCGTGGGCGGTGCGGGCGGTCAGGAAGATGAGCCTCGCCGCCGTGTTCATTATGGACTGCAACGGCGCAAGTTGGGGGCACACAAGACCACTGAGAAGCGGATTACAGTAATCAAGGAGAGAAAGGACAGTGAAATGGACCAGCACCTTAGTCGCATCTGGCGTTAAGTAGGGTTGGATGCGCGCAATGTTTTTGAGATGGAAGCGGCAGGATTTGGCGATAGACTGAACATGAGGCGTGAAGGAGTTCTGGAGCATTTTTTGAGGTATCGAGTGAGCTTGGTGTGCCAAAGGTTGTTGTTGGGGGCACTTGCTCTGTTTAAATGTAGGAGGTGCCATGATGTCTAGTTGAGAGGAGAGGGTGGAATTGTAGAAGGAGGTTGCAGAGCTAGGACAGGTGAGGTTTGAGATAGGTAAAGGGAGAGTTTGAAGATTAGTGGAGAAATGATTTAGGACATTGGAGGTTTCAGTGAGATTGATGTTCAGACGGTGTCAATTAGGTCTTGGGTATGCCGATGTCAAAAGTCAGCAGATGGTGGTCACATAGAGGAAAATGAATATTGGAGAGATTAGAGGCGATACAGAGATTGGTGAAGACGAGATCAAGAGTGTTTCCCGCTTTATGGGTTGCTAAATTGGACCATTGCGTGAGGCCAAAGGAGAAGCTGATTTCAATGTCTTCTGCCTGGACTTCTATGCTTGTTATACCACGGATGGTGCACCGGGCAAAATAGGAGTCCTGAATGAATACCTGAATTGAATGAGAAATAAAAAAAAAAAAAAGAGGAAATCGGTAAATGGACGCCGCTTATCAGGGAGTCCACTGCGGTTATTTAACCCCCCCTTTTTATCAGTATTTATCATATGTTATAGTACAGTTTCCTGCAGCGTCCTGCGCAGCTAATAGCACTGGCGTTGCCTCCCAAGAGGCAGGCGGTAATGGTGGCTCTGAACGCTGCTGCAGGGCGCTAATATGGCCTGCTTGACTTGCGCGTGTCGCGTAATACTAGAGAGCAGTGGTGAGGGGGTTTTTCTTAGTGATATGTTCCCTCATGCCACGGGGGGCCCTGTGCTTGGGAGGGACTCCAGGTGGTGTGTGGGGGGAAAATACCATAATTGGTTGCGCAACCGGGTCGCGCAAGGAGTGTGTCAGGGCATCGTATGTTATGGATAGCAGTGTCGGGGAGAGGGCTCCCCGGGTATGCTTCATGTTGATCTGCTGTCAGGACACTCTCTGGGACGCGTGTCGTTCCTAGGGTGATCTGGGTTGGTGGGAATTTGCAGACGGAAAATGTGGTCCTCGTGCACGAGGGTTCCGGTCGCAGGGGGGCCCATCCCATCCCCCGCATATTTTTCATGCGAGCGATCTGTCGGGATAGGGGACGTGGGTGCTCTCCGAGCAGGACCTTTCGGCCCATATGATACTTCCTTCGGGTGGTGCGGGAGCGGCTTACCAAGAAAGCTTGGTAGGCTTACCTCCCGACCAATTTTAGGGTGCCCCCGATGTCTGCTCCGCGGGAACCCCCCCCACCTTTGGGACATGGTGCCTGTAGAGGGGCAGGGTCAATATCGCATGATTTCTTATTTACTTGGTTGTCGTTCCATCTGTTTTCCGGGCAGGGCCGGTGCAAGGATTTTTGCCGCCCTAGGCAAAAGTAAAGTTTGCCGCCCCCCCATATGACATCACAATGCCCCATGTTAACTAACGCAAGTGCTGCAGTGCCGCCGTGTTTACATTAAAAGGCCTGCAGGGACAGGCTATAGACACCAGAACCACTACATTAAGCTGCAGTGGTTCTGGGGACTATAGTGTTTCTTTAATGTGAGGTAAATTAGAGATTAGTGCCACGAATAATATACTAGATTGCCTACTTACAACCAGATGAGGATGGTGATGGGCTCTAGGTGCAGTCTGGCTCCACTCGTCTGGTGTAGAACAGGCTCTCTGGAGGCTGTTTGTGTTCTGGGAGAACGGGAAGCAGCTCCATTTTTTTAAGGCCCTTTACACAGCTCAAGGTCTGGGCCCCAGGGTCCACCTTCATGCTCCACCAATTAGTTTGTTCACAGGGGTAGGGGATGTCCTGATATGTGTGTAAGGAATGCATTGTGTGAATCTGTGTTTGTATGTGTAAGGGCTGCAATGTGTGTTTCTATGTATGTATGGGATGCAGTGTGTGCGTCTGTAAGGGGTGCATTGAGTGTGTGTAAGGGGTGCATTGAGTGTGTGTAAGGAATGCATTGTGTGTTTCTGTGTGTGTAAGGGATGCATTGTGTGTAAGGGTTGAATTGCTTGAGTGTGTGTAAGGAATGCATTGTGTGTGTCTGTGTGTGTAATGCATTGTGTGTTTTTCTGTGTGCAAGGGGTGCATTGTGTGTGTGTGTTGGATGTCAATCTCTCCCCCTCTCCCTCCCTCGTCACTCTCTTCTCTCCCCCCTCCCTTGTCACTCTCTTCTCCCTTGCATGTCCCTCTTTTCTCCCCTCCCCACTCTCATTCCCCCTCCTAACCCCGTCAATTTCTTCCCCCCCACCTTGTCAATTTATTCCCCCCACCCTGCCTGTCCATTTATTCACCCACCCTGCCTGTCCATTTATCCCCCCCCTGTCCATTTATTTCCCCCCGTCCATTTATCCCCCTGTCCATTTATTCTCCCCTCCTGTCCATGTATTCCCCCTCCTGTCCATTTATTCCCCTGTCCATTTATTCCCCCCTCCTGTCCATGTATTTCCCCCCCTCCTGTCCATTTATTCCCCCCCTCCTGTCCATTTACCCCCTTCCCTCCTGTCCATTTATTCCCCCCCTGTCATTTATTCCCCATTTTATTCCCCCCCTCCCTGTCCATTCCCCCTCCCTGTCCATTTATTCCCCCCCTCCTGTCCATTTTATTCCCCCCCTGTCCATTTTATTCCCCCCCTCCTGTCCATTTATTCCCCCTCCCTCCCCTCCTGTCCATTTATCCCCCCCTCCCTGTCCATTTATTCCCCCATCCATTTATTTCCCCCCTCCTGTCCATTTATTCCCCCCTCCTGTCCATTTATCCCCCCCCTCCTGTCCATTTATTCCTCCCCCCCCTCCTGTCCATTTATTTCCCTCCCCCCCCCTGTCCATTTATTCCTCCCCTGTCCATTTTATTTCCCCCCCCCTCCCTGTCATTTATTCCCCCCTGTCCATTTTATTCCCCCTCCTGTCCATTTATTCCCCCCACCCTCCCCTACCTCTATTGTAGCGTGGCCGAGCTCTGTATGATCCGCGGGTACAGGTAGCTTTTGTTTCCTGTACCCAGCAGGACTAAAAGGAAGTGAACACTCAGTGTTCACTTCCTGTTAGTCCGTCCGGGTACAGGAGACAGATGCTCCCTGTACCCGCGGATCATACAGAGCTCGGCCACGCTACAGTGAGGGAGTGACAGGAGGGAGCGCTGAGTGCTCCCTCCTGTCAGCCCCTCTCCTCAGGCTGCGCTTGGGCGGTGCGGTCCGCCCTCATGGACGCACCAGCCCGGGCAAAGCTGCAGCCGCCTGAGGCTCACTACAGAGTGCTCGGGCGGCTGCAGCATGAGGGGGGCCGGCGCTCCTGGCGGCGCCCCTTCCCAAAGGGCGCCCTAGGCGGCTGCCTAGTCCGTCTAACAGGTAGCGCCGGCCCTGTTTCCGGGCCGTATTTCTGACAGTCAGTGTCCCGTGGCTATGTGCCCCCTTAATGTCGCCCTCCTGGGTAAGCTGGGTTTTGCCTGTCGGTGTTGCTCTTGGGTTCCGGTCGCAGGGGGGCCTATCCCCCCTGCGACCGGAACCTTTTGGGCCTCCATTAACGGTGGCTTGTGCAATCAGTAAGTTGGTAGTGGTTGGCTGATTCATCAATAGAATCTGTTCCGTTCTTGGATGTTGCGGGGTTGACATAACCGGCCCTTTCTGCTTTCTCTTGAGGTAGATGGACTGCACAGGGTAATGTTTAGGCTCCTAACAGGATGTGCTAGGTTCCCAGGGTCGGGCGGAGCGCCGGGTTCCAACATGTGTCCTGACTTCTTTTGGTGAGGGCTATTCCGCCCTGGGTAGTTCGGCCTCCTCTCCCCTTGTTTGGTTCTCGGAGCCGGGTTTTCTCGCCTGCGTCCATGTCATTGGGGTGCTCCAATTGGGGCTAGAATTCCTGGGTAAGAATGGTGGAGAGTTCAGGGGGCATTCAGTCCCGTTAGGGGCGGCTACAGACGCCGCCAGGCTGGGCGTGCTTGTGCCACTGGTTCACAGTGCTTGAATGGTGGGGGTCAGGGTGGTAGGTTCCTTGAGTTCACCCTGCTGGTCTCCAAATGGATTTCTCTCCGCGGTTACCGTCTCCTCCCCACCCCGGAATAAGGGGGGTGGGATGCTCATATGTCATTTGGGACAGGAGGTGGGGGCGAGTGGTTGGATCTTACACCTTCGGGAGTGGAGGTTCGGTGGTCTGGCACCAGTTACATGAGGGTGGTGTGGCTCCTCCTCGTCCTGGGTCAGCTGTCCCGCCTCCTAAGGGTACCGGGGGTTTTTGTCATCTGTCTGGGTGGAATGACCTGAGTTCGGTGGTTGTTTGGGATTTGTGTGCTCTTCAATCTGGACGTGTTACGCATTCTGTTTCTTACCAGAGGTTGTCAGGGGCCGGACCGAGGCTATCGCCCGTTCCTGTTGGCAGTGCGCTCAGCAATGTAAGTGCCCTGGTGTGCTGCCGGCGGGAATCGGACGAGATGGGTTCTAGTTTTGTCTTGGGGGCTTGGGGGATTCCAGTTCACCTTGGGGTTTGGAGAGGATGTGGCCTAGTTATCTCGAGGGGATGGGTGCGCTTGCTGGAGGTCGGATGAGGCCTATGTTAATGGTGCACTGAGGAAGACTCCGGCTGGAGTTGAAACGCGGTTGCTGCTAGACCAAAGTATTGTATCTGGGACTTTTCTGATTTACTCTGCGGTGTTTTATTTAGGCTTTGTGCCTAGTATATTTTACTATTTATTCACTGCGTATTGTCCCTGTTTTAATTGTTTATTTGTTCAATAAATTTTGGATTCTGCACTTTGTATCCTGTGCTGCTCTCCTCAAGGATATCGTTTTAGCCTTTTTAGGCACCCTCCTGCATATTATATAGAGCCTGGGTCGGCTTTAAATCCTGTGAGTTTTACTCTTCATGAGGAGTCTATCATTATATATATATATATATATATATATATTTGTGCTCGGAATTTAATATGTAATGGATAATGTCAGAAGTAAAAGTTGGTTGTGGTGTGCCGAAACCAACGTCCGAGTGGGCCTGTAAATAAAAGAGGTCCCACCAAGGAGAATTGTATGTACTAAGGGTGTCGGTGGGTGGGGAACACTTGAACTCGAACGTCAGAGGTGAGTAGGGGCTGGGTGTTTAAGTAGGGGACTTACTCCTCCCACAAATTCAGGCCTAATGGCCTTTCTACTTGTGCTCGGAATTTAATATGTAATGGATAATGTCAGAGATAAAAGTTGGTTGTGGTGTGCCGAAACCAACGTCCGAGTGGGCCTGTAAATAAAAGAGAAAAGAGAAGTTCGAAAAAAAACACACTTTATTGCATTTGATTACATGACTAAATTCCTGAAGGCTTGGCGAAGTTCTCTTTCTGGCCGTGGAATATACGTATTGTATATAGAGGACTTCCAGCGGCCCAGTCTCTTTATGATGTGGACCGGGGTGTTAGTGCTAGAAGCTGATGAAGCGGCTCCTATGCGAAAGGAATGCCCGGAGAATGAAGTTGGGTTGTAACCCAATTTTCCCAGTAAGGTTCTGACATATGTGGTGAATTTTGCTGTAGTGAGTGGGTGCCCTTGTAGTTGTAATAGTGGTGAGTCTGGTAGGTGTGTGCTATAAGCTGACCGTAACATGTCTAGTGTCTTAACTGGACACCAAGCATTGTCTGTTGGAAAGAGAGGAATAATAGTGGGGTGTAGGCACTGATTTGTTTTGGTAGATGGGATTGTGAGAATGTAATAGTCGTCTTTTTTAGTGAGTTGTGAGGTTTTGAGGCTGTGAGTGGTATCCCCTTGACAAACAAAAGTAAATTCCCTAGGTCTTAAGAACCCATAAAAAGCCAAATAGATTGCAGATTTGATCACCAGGTTAGTGTTGGGATCAAAAGGGGATTCGTCGAGGAGGTTGCTCAGCAATCTAAAGATAGGCCCATCTATAGGTAGTCTGGTGGTGATAGGTGGAACTGATACTTTAGAGATCCCCTTTAAGATTTTCTTTATGGGGTATGATGATAAAAAGGGGGTGTTGTTAGGGAAATTTGTGAGGCTGTGGTGCTGCACCCTCGTGAGGTATAATTTAATGGTGTTGTGGGAAAGTTTTAAATTTAAATGGCAAAAAGAGGCAAAAGTCACCATAGTTTGGGTTGAGAAATCACCTTGTAATCCGAACTCGGCTGTAAATTTGTTGAAAATGGTAAGTGCCTTACTGTAGGTGATAGCAGTGTTTGGTGATAGTGCTTGGTGCGTAAGTGTTCTAGCGTGGTGCATAAGTGTGTTTAGTCCAAGATTAGCTCGTGAAAATTCGGTGTTCTGCATGGTTGATGGTGGGCTGACAGGAGTGCCTGGAAAAACACCTGAAATTAGGATCGAGACAGAGCGTCAGCAGCCGTGTTGTGAACGGTGCCTGTGGAACGGGGAGGGAATTGCCCTGTTGCCTCTCTCTCCTTTCCCCCTCTGCCTCTTTCTCCCCCTCCCCTTGTGCGTCTCTCTCCTTCCCCCTCTTTCTCCCCCTCCCCTTGTGCGACTCTCTCCTTTCCCCCTCTGTCTCTTTCTCCCACAACCCTTGTGCGTCTCTCTCCTTTCCCCCCTGTCTCTTTCTCCCCATCCCCTTGTGTGTCTCTCTCCTTTCCCCCTCTGTCTCTTTCTCCCCTCCCCTTGTGTGTCTCTCTCCTTTCCCCCTCTGTCTCTTTCTCCCCTCCTCCCCTCTGTGTATCTCTATCCTTTCCCCCTGTCTCTTTCTCCCCCTTCCCTTGTGTGTCTCTATCCTTTCCCCCTGTCTCTTTCTCCCCCTCCCCTTGTGTGTCTCTATCCTTTCCCCCTGTCTCTTTCTCCCCCTCCCCTTGTGTGTCTCTATCCTTTCCCCGTCTCTTTCTCCCACCCTTTCCCTGTCTCTCCCCCACATTTCTCTCCCCTTTGTCTCTTTCCCCCTCTATTTTATATCCCCCCTCCCTTGTGTCTCTTTATTCCCCATCTTCCCCCTCCCCTTGTGTGTCTCTATCCTTCCTCTGTCTCTTTCTCCCTCCTTGTGTGTCTCTATCCTTTCCCCTGTCTCTTTCTCCCCACTCCTTGTGTGTCTCATATCCTTTCCCCTGTCTCTTCCCCCTCCCCTTGTGTGTCTCTATCCTCTCCCCTGTCTCTTTATCCCCCCTCCCCTTGTGTGTCTCTCTCCTTTCCCCCTCTGCCTCTTTTTCCCCCTCCCCTTGTGCGTCTCTCTCCTTCCCCCTCTGCCTCTTTCTCCCCCTCCCCTTGTGCGACTCTCTCTTTTCCCCCTCTGTCTCTTTCTCCCACAACCCTTGTGCTTCTCTCTCCTTTCCCCCTGTCTCTTTCTCCCCCTCCCCTTGTGTGTCTCTCTCCTTTCCCCCTCTGTCTCTTTCTCCCCCTCCCCTTGTGTGTCTCTCTCCTTTCCCCCTGTCTCTTTC
>OW240923.1:31127487-31183916 GCA_933207985.1 Pelobates cultripes | reverse complement strand
AAATCAGGGAAAAGGTTCAGCGCTGATAAGAAACAGGGAGTATAATAACAAGGCAGCACACCTTAAAAGGGGAATCCCCTCTGAACCCCTTAAATTACAATAGAAAAGAGAGAAAAGAATAAGGGTGCGCCTAAAACAAGTAAAAATAGTAAAATGAGAATAGCAGCAATAACAAAAAATTCGGAAAAATGTCCAAATAATATAAAAAAATGGGATAACCACGGTACCTAATAGTCCAAATATAAAATGTCCAAATGCGCAAATGGTGGTCCTAATAGTCCATCAGAAGGGTATGTAGCGTCCCGGATAAGTATAAATATGCGGGGAGAACAGAAGAGAGAGAAAAACTCCAATGGTGTAGTATAAAAACAGAATATGAATATATAGTAAATATTTGTGGAACTACTCAAAATCTTCAGAGCTTAAATCCAGCTCTGGTATGGATAGCGTGAAGTGGAATAATCCCCACTCAAGGATATGTGGTGCTCCTCTTTGGTCCTTTGGTGGAAGGATGGAGTTCAACTCGGGATAAAAATAATAAAAAATATATAGTGCTCACTGTGTGGTTGGTGAAACAATAAAAATGAAATAAAATATACTCACAGTATATAGAGCAGACGTACTGCTCGGTGAATGGCGTATGGGTGGTATAATCCCCACCTTAAGGATTCTTTGGTAGTCCAATATGGTCTAAATCGATGGTAGTTAGGTCTGGATAAAATGAACTTACATAGAATAAAATAGTAAAATTTTTACTATTTTATTCTATGTAAGTTCATTTTATCGTACCGTGAGTATATTTTATTTCATTTTTATTGTTTCACCAACTATACAGTGAGCACTATATCTTTTTATTATTTTTACCCCGAGTTGGACTCCATCCTTTTACCAAAGGACCAAAGAGGAGCACCACATATCCTTGAGTGGGGATTATTCCACTTCATGCTATCCATACCAGAGCTGGATTTAAGCTCTGAAGATTGTGAGTAGTTCCACAAATATTTACAATATATTCATATTCTGTTTTTATACTACACCATTGGAGTTTTTCTCTCTCTTCTGTTCTCCCCGCATATTTTCACTCATCCGGGACGCTACATACCCTTCTGATGGACTACTAGGACCACCATTTGCGCATTTGGACATTTTATATTTGGACTATTAGGTACCGTGGTTATCCCATTTTTTATATTATTTGGACATTTTTCCGAATTTTTTGTTATTGCTGCTATTCTCATTTTACTATTTTTACTTGTTTTAGGCGCACCCTTATTCTTTTCTCTCAGGTTATGCTAAATACTGTGTACAGTAAGTCTAATTAACCCCTTAAGGACTGAGCCAAATGTACACGTTGTGATCGAAACAAAATGTAAACAAAAACTTGAATTTGCGCTATATGTCTGTTCAACCGTAATTCGCCTCTTTCATATTATGTGCACCCACACTTATTATATATCATTTTATTCAGGGGAAACAGGGTTTTCATTTAATATCAAATATATAGCTATGAAACATAATTTAATATGAATAAAATATAAAAAAATTGGGAAAAAAATAAGAATTTAAAAATTTTTTTTAGTTATACGTGACATTTTAACTGTGAGTGTCATAATACTGTTTGCTTTTACTGCAATAAAATACACATATTTGTATTCAACGATGTCTCACGTGTAAAACAGTACCCCCTATGTACAGGTTTTATGGTGTTTTGGGAAGTTACAGGGTCAAATATAGCATGTTACATTTTTCAGTTTTTTTTACATTGAAATTCGCCAGATTGGTTCCGTTGCCTTTGAGACCGTATGGTAGCTCAGGAATAAGAATTACCCCCATGATGGCATACCATTTGCAAAAGTAGACAACCCAAGGTATTGCAAATGGGGTATGTCCAGTCTTTAGTAGCCACTTAGTCACAAACACTGGCCAAAGTTAGTGTTAATATTTGTATGTGTGTTAAAAATGCAAAAAAACTAATTTAAACGCCAATTTTGGCCAGTGTTTGTGACTAAGTGGCTACTAAAAAAGACTGAACATACCCTATTTGAAATACATTGGGTTGTCTACAATTGCAAATGGTAGGCCATCATGGGGGTAATTTTCATTCCTGGTCTGCCGTACGGTCTCAAAGGCAACATAACCAACCCGGCGAATTTCAATGTGTGAAAAATGAAAACGCAAGCCTTATATTTGACTCTGTAACTTTTGAAAACACCATAAAACCTGCACATGAGGGGTACTGTTATACTCGGGAGATTTCGCTGAACACAAATATTCGTGTTTCAAAACAGTAAAACGTATCACAACAATTATATCGTCCGTGTAAGTGCCATTTGTGTGTGGAAAATGCAAAAAATGTCACTTTCACTGACAATATCGTCGTTGTAATACATTTTACTGTTTTAAAACACTAATATTTGTGTTCAGCCATGTCTTCCGAGTAAAACAGTACCACCCATGTACAGGTTTTATGGTGTCTTGGAAAGTTACAGGGTTTAATAGAGTGCTTGCAATTCAAATTCTCTGCACTTTCTGCCTCAAATTGTAATTAATTAAATCATATAATTATGTTAAAAGATTACTTAAATATACATGTCGAATTTTAATATATATACATATATATGTATTTAAAGTCTACGTGTACACGTATGTAGTTATTTATGTAATTGTATATACTTATGTGTGTAATAGAGAAAATTTATAACAAACTTACCGTAATTTTCTTTTCCTGGCTATTTCTCATGGCAGCATCACTTATGGGTAGCTCCTCCCTTAGCAGTCACAGATCCCTTAGATTAATTAGACTGATAGGTATAAAGAGTTCCTCCTCCCATTACACCTCAGTCCAATTATAAAGCTGAAAAAAATCAAGAATGAGCGGGAACCCTGATGCTGCCATGAGAAATAGCCAAGAAAAGAAAATTACGGTAAGTTTGTTATAAATTTTCTCTATTCCTGGCTAATCATGGCAGCATCACATATGGGTAATACCCAAGCTCACGGAATTATAGGGTGGGAATAATAAACTGAGAAAAAGACTCTTATGTTGCAAAGAAATTTAATATTAGTGGGATAAAGAAACCGTAGACAGGACAATCTTCCCAAAGGATTTGTAGTGTTTCAAGAATGTTATCGGGGAAGACCAGGTGGCTGCCCTGCAAATATCCTCGTATGGAACCTCTGCCCAATTAGCCCACGAAGTCGACAAAGCCCTAGTAGAATGAGTTCTTATCTTCATTGGAGGAGATCGACCTTTCGATATATATGCCTTCCTGATTACCAGTGAAATCCAACGTTTCAATGTAGATAAAGAAGCCGCTTCACCTCTCCTGGCTCCCGACGGCAAAACAAAGTGTTGGTCAGTTTTCCGGAAAGACTCAGAACACTTAAGGTACACAGACAGGCAGTTCATGACATCCAAACGTTGCCATCTAACCTCCTCTTGCGAAGAAGGATTGGGGTAGAACGATGGAAGAACCACTTCTTGAGAGAGATGAAACTGAGAGACCACGTTAGGAAGAAAACTCAGGTTTTGGCTTCAGGCACACCCTATCATGATAGAATTGATAGAATAGACAAGAAGATAAGGTAGAAAATGCTTTAATCTCCGAAATTCTTCTTGCGGAAGTAATTGCCACCAAAAACAAAGTTTTATACATCAGAGAGGAATGAACAGATCCTCCGTTAAGTAATTGAGCACCAGAGGAAGGTCCCAAGCAGGGGTAGTAGATCTGGAAGGAGGTCTCAACCTGAAAGCTGCCTTGAAGAACATGGAGATCAAAGGATCTGAAGTCCATGAGATGTTGCACTAAGCTGAAAGTGCCAAAGACTGAACCTTGAGAATACTGAGGCTAAGGCCCTTATCCAGACCCTCTTGTAGGAACTCCAAGATCTCTGTATTGTGAGGATGCAGGAAGTCAACATTCTTGGCCGAAGCCCATTCCCGGATCACATCCCAGATCCTATGGTAGCATGAGGAAGTAGAGGCTTTCCTTGATTGCAAAAGGGTATTGACCACTGCTTCTGAGAGACCTAGTAGTTGAAGTCTTTCTTTTTCAAGACCCATACCCCCAATTTGAGGCGTTCCGGATGAGGATGGAATATTGGGCCCTGCGTTAGCAGATCCTCCATAACAGGAAGAGGCCAAGGCTGTTCCTGGCTCATCACAGACAATAGGGGGAACCACGGCCTCCAAGGCCAAATCGGAATTATGGCAATAACCTTCTTTCCTTCCGACCAAACCTTCCGCAGGAACCTGGGTATCATGGGTAGGGGAGGGAACGCATACCCCAGATCGAAAGACCAAGGAAGAGAGAGAGCATCCTGGCCCATTGCCTGACTGTCCGGGTGGAGAGAGAAGTAATTCTCCACCTGATGATTCTGGGAGGACGCCATCAGGTCAATCTGGGGCATGCCCCACTGACGGGCAATCCATGCAAAGACTGCCAGATGAAGTTTCCATTCTCCTGGAACAATTTCCTTTTTGCTGAGGAAGTCTGCAGTCACATTCTCCGAACCTGGAAGATAGATTGCCTTCAGACCCTGTAGATTGGTCATGGCGATTGTCATCAAGGGAGCCAGCTCCTTCAAGAGAAATCTGCTTCTTGTGCCACCTTGGTTGTTCACATATAAGCCACCTGCTCAGTTGTCTGTTTTGATCAGTACCCAAGAATTTAAGATCCGCGGTAGGAACACCAAGATGGCCTTGGTAACAGCTCTCAATTCTCTTAGATTTGAGTGTAGCTGACTCTCCTCTCGGTTCCACTTCCGTTGAGTCCATGTGGAATCGAAGTGGGCACCCCAACCAAAAGAACTGGCATCTGTTGTAATAACCTTCCAAGGAGGTTCTTCCAACGGGAAGCCTGTTGCCAAATTCTTCTTGTTCTTCCACCAGGTCAACCCTTTCCTCACGGGCAGGAAGATCCTTTGCTCCCAATCTGTTCCCACTCTGTCGAACTGGAGAAGGAAGCAATTCTGGACCGGACGAAACTTCCACTGGGCCCATTTTACCAACCCTATAGTTGATGTTAAAGAACCCAGGAGACTCATGACTTCTCTTGCAGAGGCAGTCTCGAGACCTTGTAGCTTCCCTACTTTGTCTCTGATTTTTGAGACCCTTTCCGGAGACAGGAACACATGAGCAGATACGGTGTTTATCACTGCTCCGAGGAATATGATCATCTGAGAAGGAATCAGGGAGCCTTTCTCCACGTTCAGAAGCCAACCGTGGTCTTGAAGAATATTCATTGCCACCAACGTGTGATGAGCTACTATCCTGTGAGATGGAAACAAAATTTAAAAAAGAGCTGCGCCAAAATAGATAAACAATGTCCAGTTCCAATAGTGGTAACAGAATATAAAAGAAAGTCCAACCTAAGTGTCCTCTTTGTCGTCCTAGAGTGTTGGATACGGGAACAAAGTCTTCCGGTATAATATAGAAAATAAAAAGAGAGAACAGCCGATAGCGCAATATGTATAGCTCAGATGAAATAAAATTCAAGTAATGTGGAGAACTCACAATTTGTAAGAGTTTCAATCCAGCTCTAGGGTAAAGCGCATACAGCGGTATAATCCCCGCTTGTGGGATATATGGTGAGTACCTCTTCGTCAGGGATATCCAAAAATCAAAAAGAACAGAAACAACCGAATAGTGCTCTCTATTTAACTTGTTTCATAGAAATTAGTTTAAAACGTACTTACAAGTGCAGAGTAACCAACTGCTCTTTGATGTCAGCGCTGGTGGAATAATCCCCACCTAGGATTTCTTGGGCTTCCAGGAGCTTCCAGGAGTGATATTTAAAACCAAAATAAAATATATAAAATATAATAAAAAGCAAAATAAAAAGCCAGCATAAGTTTAAATTTGTGTATAAAAGAAGGATAATTGGTACTAGTAAATGACCAAAAAAAACTTTAATTTTGAAATACACAATATTAGATTTCCATAACGCGTTTTGTCTACAGACTTTATCAAATGGAATACAATGTAATACCTGGCAAATGGTGTTGTATATAGACACAGTTAATTCAAAAATTCGGCCAATCAAAATGAAGTAAATTTTCACATATTGAATTTGCATTACTAGCTTTTCTAAAGATAATAGATACTATGGTGAGACATTTCTAGTAAATTTTAATTAAAAACGAGGATGGGAAGGGATAGAAAAACGGGGAGACAGTTCGTCACGTGATTCGCGGCACTTCCGCGTTTCGGAAGCTTTGCCGCAAAGCCGCATGGGTAATGTAGTTTCCCAATGCGGCGGCCGTGTGAAGTGTAGGAGGAGTAGAATAAATATAGCGGAGGCCATCTTGGAGAGGGCAATAGGAGTAATTGTTATCCATATTTTGAATGGCAGGATTCCTTATTTGAATTAGTCAATTTTTTAATAATAAAAAAGCAGGAAAAAAAAAAAAGCAAACCTTGCTAACTTAAAGTCATTTAAAACAGACTTTTTGTGTAAAATTAAAGGGATATAAAAGGGGAATACTACCCTTAGTTTTTTTTTTTTAAATCCACTAAAAATGACTCAAGTTAAATGTAATCTTAAATGACACAACAAGTAAAAATCATATAGATATAAAGACACACAATTACTGATAAATAAAAACTAGGTAATATAAAACAATGTAAGATACAATAAATTAATGCAAGTATAAACTCTTATTATTATAAGAAATTATGCAGATCAAAGTCTGCATTAAGACCATGGGGTATATGGGTCTGAAGATTATACACCCATTCCATTTCAGTCTTTCCAAGTATCTTTTTTATATCCCCTCCACACCAGGAGGTAAAACATTTTTTTATACCAATACATTTGAGTAAATATGGGTCTTTCTTATGTATAATAAAGTGTTTGGATACTGTATGATTTAAGTATCCATGTCTAATATTTCTGCAGTGTTCGCTAAGTCTTGCCTTTAAGCACCTTGTGGTCATCCCCACATATTGGAGGCCACATGGGCATTCAAGCAGATAAATAACGTTTTTTGTGTTGCAACATAAATTGGGTTGTTTTGGATGAAATAGAGGGGGTCTGTGGTTTATCATACTATGCAGCTTCTACATTTGTGGAAACCTTTTGTTTAAGGAAAAAAAGATGTTCTTCATAGTAGGTTTTTTAGTAAAAATTGGTAGTTAAAATAGATTTAAAATTGGGTGCTCCTCTAAAAACAGTATTTGGATATGCAGGTTTAAGAATATGCCAGTGCTTATTTATTATCTTTTTAATATTATTACTTTTGTTATTAAAATTAAAAATAATGGGAAGAGACATAGGTTCAGTATTTTCCTTATTTCTATAAGTTAAAAGGTCTTTACGTTCTTTTTGCTTGACTGTATTAACTGTGTTATTTAAATCTAATTCTAAATATTTTTTTTCAATAAATTTACTTTTTAAAATCTCTGCTTGTTCATTAAAATCTATCATTTCTGAACAGTTCGTACAGAGGCGTAGGAATTGACTCTTGGGGGCGCTTTCGAGCCATGGCTTATAGTGACAACTAGATTTGTCTATGACCCTATTTACACAAACTTTTTTGAAGAAGGTTTTTGTTTGTAATTGTCCTT
Organism: Pelobates cultripes; assembly: GCA_933207985.1. Classification (NCBI taxonomy): domain Eukaryota; kingdom Metazoa; phylum Chordata; class Amphibia; order Anura; family Pelobatidae; genus Pelobates; species Pelobates cultripes. The sequence continues at coordinate 31,176,349 of OW240923.1, read as the reverse complement.
CCTTAATAAAAATGTTGAGGTCTAGAAAATTAATGGATTCCCTGCTATATTCATATGTCAGAATAATACCTCTATTAATATTTAAATTATCAATAAAAGCAATAAGATTTTCTTCAGTGCCCTCCCAGATAAAGAAAAGGTCATCTATGTACCTAAAATATGAGACTAGGTTTGCCCACCAAGCATGATCACCCCAGATCGCTTGTGTTTCCCAGTCAGCCATAAATAGATTTGCATAGCTTGGGGCAAACCTAGTCCCCATAGATGTACCTTTTCTTTGTAGATAAAATGAATCTAAAAACCAAAAATAATTATTATGAAGAATTATATTAATGCCTTCTATTATAAAATCAATTTGTGTAGCTGGAATTTTCGCTTCTAAGGTTAAAATCTCTTTTATGGCCTGGGATCCTATATCATGGGGAATGATTGTGTAAAGGGATTGTACATCACAGTTAACTAGTATAAAATTTGGCTTCCAAATAAAATTGTTTAAAAATTTTAAAAGTGACATAGAATCTTTGAGATAGGATTTCATAAGTTTAACGGAAGGCTGAAGAAGGATATCAATGTATTGGGAAAGGTTACATAAAAGAGAACCTATCCCAGAGACAATTGGTCTGCCTGGGGGGTGTTGTTCATTTTTGTGGATTTTTGGAAGAAAATAGATTACAGGAGTGATTGGAAATTCTTTATTTAAAAACTTGAACTCGTGTTTATTTAAAATATTTAAATTTAGACCTTTGGTTAAAAAATTTGATAAAATAATTTGTATATTTTTGTCGGGTCTGAAAAGTTTTTCAAATACATTTATATCATTTAGTTGCCTATGGGCCTCATCTATATACATCTTACTAGATTGAATGACTACTCCACCACCTTTATCGGCTGGTTTTATTACAATATCTTTATCCATTTGAAGCTTGTTAATTGCCTTTCTTTCTGCTGTTGTAAGATTATTAGGATCATATTTATTATATCTGATTTTTTTCAAGGTCTTTTTGGACTTATTTATTATTATTTATTTATCCTGTGAGATGGACCTATGATAAGGATGTCGTCCAAGTAATGGAAGATCTCGATACCTTACCCCCTTATGAAGGCTATTAAAGTGACAAGAACCTTCGAGAACGTTCTTGGCACCAAGCTGAGGCCAAACGGTAGTCCCCCGAACTGAAAGTGCCTTCATAGCGCCCAGAACCTGAGAAACTTCATATGATCTTGGTTTACAGGGATTTGGTAGTAGGCGTCCCTCAAGTCTATGGAGGTCATCCAGTCGCCTCTTTTGACGCTCTTCAAGATGGACTGTAAAGATTCCATTTTGAATGTTCTTACGTCGAGCATGGAGTTTACACCCTTCAAGTTCAAGATGAGATGCCACTTTCCCTGGGGTTTTGGGGCCAAGAACACTGTGGAGTAAATCCCAAGGAACCTTTCCTGTCTTGGAACTTCTTCCACCACTTTTTGTTCCAGAAAAGTCGAAATGCAGGTCCTCGTGGCCCTTCGTTTGATGCCTGCCGACACCCTGGATTTTTTGAAGAAAGCGGATTTTGAGCGAGAGGAACTCTATCCTGTAACCCTCCTTTATAATGGATGTGACCCACACGTCTGTAATATTTTTGGTCCACACGGGGTAGAAGAACGTCCGTCTTCCTCCCACAGTCCCTGAATGGGCCTGAAGACCTTCAGAAGTTCTTCCCAGAGGTTCTGGCTCCTCTTCCTCTGGAAGCTTTATTGGAAGAAGAGTGTGAGAAGGATTTCCATGAGGAATTTCTGGAATACTCCCTTCCGGGTTTATAGCTTCTGCTGTCCCGAAAGGACCGATCCTTAAAGTGCTTATACTTCCAGGAGGAGGGAAAGCTCTTTCTGCTTACTTGGGGCAAAAATGTTTTTTACCCCTCAGCAGCTTTTTGAATAGCATCCTCCAGGATTTTGCCAAATAGGAGATCCCCCTGGAACGGAAGGCCACACAAGGACGCCTTAGAGGCATAGTGCGCTCCCCACGAATGAAGCCAGACAGGGCTTCATTCATGCAAGTGATGTCTAGGGAGGCTTCTGAACAGAATTCTGTGGCCAGGCTAAAGTCTTTGAGGCTCTCCAAAAGATGGTCCCTACGGACACCCCGATCAATGTCCGGATGAAGGGCAGAGCCCAGGGCCAAGTAGGCTTTAATCAAATCACCATCCATACACTTTTCCATAGGCTGTCTGAGATATGCCATGGAGTCAATAGTTTTCTTTGCCATATGAATCACAGCAGCGTCAATCTTAGGAACTGAATCCCATAGGCAGCAGTCCACGGCAGAGAAAGGATAGATCCTCTTGAATTTATTTTTCAAGGTGGATTTCCTTTCTGGCTTATTCCATTCTTGAAGGATTATGTCCCTGATTATGTCCCTAAGAGTGTCTCTGAGAAAAGCCTATCAATAGACTTCGAGTCGAGAGACCTGGAGGTATATTCAACTTCCTCCTCACCATCATCTGAGATCTCCCACACATCAGGGTCTTCTCCAGAGCTGGAAGACTGAGGTTCCGCTCTGCGTCTCTTACTCGGACCACTAAACACCGTGGTAGACTTAAAGCCCTCAGCAATAGCTTGGGAAATCCAGAGCTTAAGGTCGTCTTGTGGGGAACCCCCACTGGGGGCATCTGCCGCTTCCAATAAGCATTTCCTACAAAGGTTCCTTCCATGCGGAGCAGGTGGCGAACAATTAATGTATTTGTTGGACTTTTCCCTTGATTTCCTTGCTGCAGAATCCAGATGCTTGCTGGGGCTGAAATAAAGCCATATATAAACATATTACAGGCTTAGCTTGGCACTCTTTTAACAACCCCCCATAAAAAAATTAATGGCTCACCTATGTTTTCTAGAGAGGGATCTTGCAGAGACAGAGGGAGAATCCATACTACAAATGAGAATTAAAGGAAATTCAAAACACCATTCCCAATAAAAAGGCCAGAGGCAAACTGACAAGTAAATAAAAAAACTAACAACAAGAAACACAGAAGAACTAGTAATCATACCTTACAATGACAGAAAAAAACTCCAGGCAGCCAAGAAATAAGAGCAAAGGATGAACTGCAGAGCAGCCAGGACTGAAATTGCCTTAACAGCTGATGCAGTGCACAGGCAGAGTGTCTGTATCATCCAGTTTAAATAGAGCCGGGGAAACATCCGATCCGCACATGCGCAGACTGCTGGACCGCACGCTATGCGTTTCAAAAGCTCACGGCCAAAAATTACATAACTTCCGGTTTTGCCGGCCCGGCCGCGACGTCACTTCCGCCTGCTGGAACGCACACCGTGTTCCAGCCGACCACGCTGGCCACACCAGGAACCCACAGGCAATAACATTAATCTAATTAATTCCTGTCCTGTGACTGCTAAGGGAGGAGCTACCCATAAGTGATGCTGCCATGATTAGCCAGGAATATATATTTTTTACACTGCTCAAAAAGAAAAAATGAACACTTAAACAACACAATGTAACTCCAAGTCAATCACACTTCTGTGAAATCAAACTGTCCACTTAGGAAGCAACACTGAGTGACAATCAATTTCACATGCTGTTGTGCAAATGGGATAGACAACAGGTGGAAGTTATAGGCAATTAGCAAGACACAGATCACTTCTCAGTTCCTATGTTTCCTGGCTGATGTTTTGGTCACTTTTGAATGCTGGCGGTGCTTTCACTCTTGTGGTAGCATGAGACGGAGTTTACAAACCACACAAGTGGCTCAGGTAGTGCAGCTCATCCAGGATGGCACATCAATGCGAGCTGTGGCAAGAAGGTTTGCTGTGTCTGTCAGCGTAGTGTCCAGAGCATGGAGGCGCTACCAGGAGACAGGCCAGTACATCAGGAGATGTGGAAGAGGCCATAGGAGGGCCCAGCAGCAGGACTGCTACCTCCGCCTTTGTGCAAGGAGGAACAGGAGGAGCACTTCCAGAGCCCTGCAAAATTACCTCCAGCAGGCCACAAATGTGCATGTGTCTGCTCAAACGGTCAGAAACAGACTCCATGAGGGTGGTATGAGGGCCCGACATTCAAAGGTGGGGGTTGTGCTTACAGTCCAACACCGTGCAGGACGTTTGGCATTTGCCAGAGAGCATCAAGACTGGCGCCCTGTGTTCTTCACAGATAAAAGCAGGTTCACACTGAGCACATGTGACAGACGTGACTGAGTCTGGAGACGCCGTGGCGAACGTTCTGCTGCCTGCAACATCCTCCAGCATGACCGGTTTGGCAGTGGGTCAGTAATGGTGTGGGGTGGCATTTCTTTGGGGGGCTGCACAGCCCTCTATGTGCTCACCAGAGGTAGCCTGACTGCCATTAGGTACCGAGATGAGATCCTCAGACCCCTTGTGAGACCATATACTGGTGCGGTTGGCCCTGGGTTCCTCCAAATGTAAGCCAATGCTAGACCTCATGTGGCTGGAGTGTGTCAGCAGTTCCTGCAAGACGAAGGCATTGATGCTATAGACTGGCCCGCCCCTTCCCCAGACCTGAATCCAATTGAGCACATCTGGGATATCATGTCTCGCTCCATCCACCAGCGTCACGTGGCACCACAGACTGTGCAGGAGTTGGCAGATGCTTTAGTCCAGGTCTGAGAGGAGATCCCTTAGGAGACCATCCGCCACCTCATCAGGAGAATGCACAGGCGTTGTAGGGAGGTCATACAGGCACGTGGAGGCCACACACACTACTGAGCCTCATTTTGACTTGTTTTAAGGACGTTACATCAAAGTTGGATCAGCCTGTAGTGTGTTTTTCCACTTTAATTTTGAGTGTGACTCCAAATACAGACCTCCATGGGTTGAAAAATTAGATTTCCATTTTTTTATTTTTGTTTGATTTTGTTGTCAGCACATTCAACTATGTAAAGAACAAAGTATTTCAGAAGAATATTTAATTCATTCAGATCTAGAATGTGTTATTTTTGTGTTCCCTTTATTTTTTTTGAGCAGTGTATATATATATATATATATATATATATATAGAATGTCATTCTAAGTGTATTTTGTTACCAATATATATTAATAACAAAATACAGTTAGAATGAAATTACATATGTATATATAATTTGTTTTCATTTTTAAAAAATATTTTATTTATTTAATTTGATTTATCATTCTAATTATATGTGTATATATATAAAAACATGGCAACATTTCATTCTTTGTGTGTTATTAGTTTAAGCAGACTGTGATTGTCTATTGTTGTGACCTAGATGATGATCAGATCACATTTTATGACCAATTTGTGCAGAAATCCATATCATTCCAAAGGGTTCACATACTTTTTCTTGCAACTGTATGTAACAAAACAGAAAATAACCAATAATAGTGCCGATAATCAACTACTTAGTGTAGGACACACAACAAAGATATATGGGATCACACTCACATTTGATAGATGTGAATGTGATCCCGCATATCTTTGGTGTCATTTAAGGTTTCATTTGACTACAGCAGATGATTTTTAAAGGGAAACATTTGCTACTAAAAAGGCAATAAAAACAGACCTTTAAGAACATTTAGCAAAAATGGATAATATTGTAATATAATTCTGTGTTATTATATATTCTGCATAGCCAGACTACTAATTAGACCCCGTACTCATGCAGGGCCTTGTCGTATCAACCTCACATAATTACCTATGTCAAGTTCCTCACATCCGTTCCTTACTACAAGAAGCCTTGGGGAGCCAGTATCCTCCCATTTGAGGACTTATCTAACTGCTGTCTGAGTGCATGTAATCTGCACCTCCACGTTATGCAAACCACTAGAAGTGCTCTTTCATGATTCTGTCACGCAGTGAGAACATGGATAGGTTGAGACGCCACTTAGATGGAGGGCTTTAAAAGGAATTCGGACAAAGCCTGAATACAACTTTCTGTTGAAAGACTATTTGAAGATTCCAGTCTTCTATTACCTACTGAAAATACACAAAAATCAGAAAAAGGAAGTCCCATTATTTTTGGAAGCAACTCACTTAGCTCTAATCTATTCCAAAATGTTGACTCTTGTTTTACAGCATTATATCACACAAACCAGATCCCACCAAAAAGACACTTCCATTGTCCTTAATTTCTTTAGAAGACCTCATATATATGGGAAGAAGTAACAATCTTGGTGACTATTGATGTTACGTCACTCTCTATGAATATTCGCCATCAGTTAGGTTGTGAATCAGTTAAGAAAGTACTTGTACAATCTCATGAGATGGATTTACTACAGATAGACTTTATTATGGAAGCCATCTATTTTATTTATTTTTACAAGCCATCTATTTTATATTGACCAATAACTATTTTTGTTACAAAAAACAACTTTATTTATTAAAATCAAAAGTAGTGAAATGGGCACCAGCTTTGCACCAAGCTTTGCCAACCTTGTTTGCACTCCAGGTGTGGTCATCCCACACCTGGAGTGCAAACCTAGTGATATATAAAGGAATATTGATGATAATTGAATGATTTGGAAAGGACCCTTAGCAGAACTAGAGTTATTCCTATCATAACTGAATAACAGCTCATGGGGAATAGAACTTGACCACTACAGTGCATTGACGGTTATGGTGCTTTGAGTGTGCCTTTAACAGTGATGCGCATCCAGTACACACTCCTGCATGACAACATAGTTCATGCCCCCTCCATGACAAAAGGTAAGCAATACATATGCAGGGGAAAGAGCATTAAAAAAGAAAATTTGAAGGAGAGCCCTAACACACACACACACACACATAACAGTACACTTCAATCACACACATGCAGCCTTCAACAAGTTCTTATATACAATTCCCATAACACACTTGCAGTCACATGCAGTCATACCTCTCATCACAGGTAGATAAAGTAGGGATAAACCAATTCTCGATTTGGCTGATTACCAGAGCTTACATTTTTTCTATGAATGTGAATCAGTGTTGAAAGTTACTGATATTGCTGATATCATACAAACATTACCCTCACAGCATACAGTCTATCGGGTCGGGCCGTCAGCCAATGATGCGCCACATTGCGCATCTTCATGTCACCCCTACCTGTTGTGAGCATAGCACCAGAGTGGGGAGCGCAGGACGAGACAGTAAGGTGAGAGTGAGTTTGGGGGCATCTACCTACTTTAAAAAAACAACTCTGGATACATGTAAAGGAAATACTTTTGCTGAAATCATGTATAGTAATCTGTATTTACTGATTATCAACAATAGATCTTAACAACCCACCTTGACATAATATATGAAAACAGATGAATGTTATTTAATAGATATAGCTGAAGAGAGGTTATTCACAAAGCAAACTAAATTACTTGTTAGGGCTGTAACAAGGACCGTTGTGGCATTTAGGTCCAGAGAAACTATGCTGGGAATTATGTGTAAAGTAAAAACTCTAATTTGGTAGAACCTATGAATCCCCCAAAAAGCTGAAATCACAGTCACAAAAAAATGTATGTGTGTGTATATATATATATATTGTGTCAGTACCTGGCAGTGTGGTGATGTTCAGAGCTGCTGGGGAGATATGGGAACCCTGCATGGAGCACGCTGACATATGACATCACAGATGAGATCTAGAGGAAGAAAACATCCAGAGGCTAACACAAGTAACTCCAAGTTTTAAAAGGAATTGGAAATCATCAAAATAAGGAAATTCAGACGTGATACACATGGAGACAAAATCACGTCCTACCAAAAACAAGATACCAGGCCCTTCATCTTCAAGAGAGACACTGTCCAATGGTTCAGATACAGATTCATCGGCTACAAGCACATCCAGCCATCCTTTTTTAGGAGTACACACCACAACAGAAGGGGTTGCAGGGGACAATCCAAAACCAAAAGACAAGCCAGACTGCCAAGAAAAACAAGGACAAGGGGTACTAAACCTATCTCGTATCCCTTTAACAAGTCTACAACTCTCAGCATTAAGTAAAGGATTGAACTTTGTGCTCTCTTCCAAAAATGTATTTACTTGTCAGGTTGAGTTGCAAAAGTTTTTTTTGTGTGATTAATCTGTGTCTTTATTCAGGTCAACCCCCCAGTTGCAAAACGATCCGACAGCAACAGTGCGTTTTAAAACTTCTTCAGGGTATCAAGGTTACCTTGAGGTTTGTAGACACAAAAGTTATTTCTTCCTGATTGTTCCAAATAGAGCAGTCCAGATCCTTCCAAATGTAGTTAAGGCTCAAATAGAACTCCTTCCATGGCATAACCAGAAAAATAGCTGGTTAAATGTTCTATTCTGACATATTATCTGATATCTACATAGGTCTGTTCACTTTGATGTTGTTACTGAGCATTATGTATACAGATATTTTTTTCATTGATGTTTATTTCATGGTGTTTGGTTTTCTTGGTAACCATAATCAGATGCTTAGGAGGATCTCAATCATTATGGGTGGCCACCCATCTTTCTCAGGTGTTTTCTATGACTTTTTTTCTTACAGGTATATAAGGGTGTTTCTCACTCTTTAACAACAGGCTCCCTTGATAAAGGCATTTTGCTGAAACGTTGGGGGCTTATTGATTGATTTTTTCCCCCCTCTTCTCACTAGGTCTGGTATGCATCTTTTCTTTGTATATAGATTTATTTGTGGGTTGTTATGATTTGGTATCTCATATAGCTATTTATTACACTGGTATTCAGTAATTCATTTACTATGTATTTTGCTCATATGCAATTCTAGAATTCTTGGCTACTTCTCTGTACCATGTGTATGGGAATGTCTGTTTTTTCTTTGATTTATTGATATGTATAATGAGATATCCATTTGCTGTGGACCCATTCAATAAAGATTTTTGTATATATTTATGGTTGTGCTCCTTGCTTGGGTAATATTTATAACCAGAAAAATAGACATAAAAGAAGAAATAAAATTCCACTCACAAAATCAGTCATACCGTCATATGACTCTAAATGTATCCTCCTTTGGACCATTAGGGGGTTGTCCAGACCCTTTCGTTCCCGGATTCTCTGTGTTCCCCCTTGTGGTTCTTTTACAGGTCTTCCTTTAGCACTTTGTTTGGTGTTGCTCTGCACAGACCTGCTCTCTCTGCCGGTCGGATTGTGCAGAGAGAGCAGGTCTGTGCAGAGCAGCACCAAACAAAGTGCTAAAGGAAGACCTGTAAAAGAACCACAAGGGGGAACACAGAGAATCCGGGAACGAAAGGGTCTGGACAACCCCCTAATGGTCCAAAGGAGGATACATTTAGAGTCATATGACGGTATGACTCTGATTTTGTGAGTGGAATTTTATTTCTTCTTACTATACAGATTGAATAGACATACTACGCTATCTTGTGTATATTCCATTTTGTTTTACAGATTACTCAAGATTTTATGCGGCTCCGCCTATTTGTTTTGTATGTATTTATAGCGGTGTAGGGGATACCACTTATTAGGTGTATCTGAGCTGCTGAATTCTTCTTTCGTCCACTTTGTGTACATTTTTTTGTTGTTGTTTCACTGCAAGGTAAGTCTGCATATTTTTGTATTTGTTTTGAATATTTTTATTGTATGCACAATAGAAATTCATGCATCAAACTGATTTGTAATAAATCAAGTGATTGCCCACGCAGGGGCTTAAGCATTGGTTTAACACAGTATATACATTTGGTTGCCTGAGTAGAGGCGGATTCATCTACGAAACTCCGGGTACGAATTATGCAACACATGTGACTGAATATTTACACGGGCTAATGTTCTTTCAAAACAAAACAATCCTCTTATAATGCTCGGTCTGAGGTAGGCCGGTGCTAACGATGCAATGCTGGTAAAAGGGTATACATACTACCACATGATTTAACATGCTGTACTCCGTATAGTTAACATGAGAACTTTAACTCTTTTGTGGCCAAAGCAGTGCATTTGTCTGGCATCGTGTGGCCATAGTAAATCATAGCTATTAGCATTATGACAATGTTTCAGTATTTGCACAATAGGCATGCTATGAAGTAGATATATAAATATTAAAAATAATAACTTTCAAACTTTAAACATAAGGAGTATATTTGTTTTTACGTTGCTGTGCAGTATTATATAATGGAGCTATCAGGTTGTCATGTACGTAGTAGTAAGCAATGTTACTACTGTTTAAAGCACATTCGTATATGCGGTCAGGAGGGTAGAGCGGTAATTGCTGCATAGCATTCAAGAAGTGAAAACATAAAAACAATACTGCTTGTAATAACAGAGTATGTGAACTTATGTTGCTTATAATTAACGGTACTAATAATACTGGTTTTCTGCATGCCTGAAGCTTAATCCAGAAAATCGAATAGAGTTTGCGGCCATATGTTAAACTTGGATTACATTTGCTTTCTGGCCTAACTGCTTAGTACGTGTTGAAAGAATTATGGTGTTGGATAGCATATTTTTGTATCAGCTACGGCGCTGACATGCGGGTATCCTTTATATAATGCGGCCATCTGGTTATGAAGCCCTTTTGACTTTGGTGAATTAGGCCTAAAATAAGACATTTTGATACATCTATTTTAGTATAACATGGTATTATATGGCCAACTAGAGGTGCATTTATCAACATACCTATTTTAAGCAAGAAGCCATATCATCATCTACTATATGCCTACAGGTTGGCTGATAGCTATGTGCCAAGTTAATTTAGTAAAAGGCTGGTAATCAGAACCTGCAATATTATTATCACCATATGTTAAGGTCCAAATGGTCAGTTGTAGCATGTAGAATAATAAAGAAGTAAAGAAAAAAAAAAAAAGGAGGGGGGGAAAAAACCCCTCATGAGGACATATGAAATATATGAAAATTTAGAAATACGAATATATGGATACAAGCATAATGACCGTAGTTGGGGACTCTACAATGGTCCGATCTGGGCCAGACATGGCACAGCAATAACATGACCCCAGTGCGCCGGGTTTCCATCTGTCCTCCCCAGACAGGTCGCTGTCCGCCCGCAGGGTTTTCCGTTACTCCGTGGGCACTCAGGGCCACACCTAGGGTCTGAGCGCCCCCTGTCCCCTGCACCTCTCAAACATTTGTGGAGCGTAAGCACCCATCTCTCCTGGTGCCGGCCACACACTTGGGGATGATGCGCATCCCTCACGGCCACCGGTCCGCCGGAAGGCCCGCATCTTCTTGATCCACAGGACTCGCAGCACCAGGGACTCGACTCCCCGAGGACCCCCACAAACTCCGCAAGTCCGGGCCATAACTCCTTCGGTGGGCAGGTAGTCAGGGAATTAATTTAGTTGCCGGCGACCTCTGTGGCCACATGTGCCGTACCCGCCAGCCCTTCCGAAGCAGTTAATAGTCCCCTTCACGTCTTCTTTCGTCATAATGAGCTTGTATGTTAAATGGTCCTCACGACTCTTACTGGCGGGCTCCTTTTTGGTAGCCTTTGCCAGTTCAGGATGGCACTCTGGGCCCAGCACGAGGGACTCCCGTCTCGGCGCGTGTCGCCTCCATGAGGCCGGATTACCCCACCGGCTGGGGGAGGGAGCGGGGCCGTGCCCCGAGCCAGCAGCGTCCATTGCCTGGGTAAGTTGCTTTTGTTTTTCTTTAAAGTTGTCTGTGTCCAGGCGCGGAGGATCGGCATGTATTCTGACCGACTCATGGTCACTCGAGTATGGTCTTGCGGCCGAGGTTAGGCCTTGAAAGTCCTTTACGGTGCTCACAGCCTTCTTTTAGGGTCTAATTGGCATCTTTGTAAAGCTGGTGTTATCCTTCCCTTTATTTCAGCGGATAACCTGGTCTTTGTGCCTTCTGTGGGCGTTTCAGAGCCGGTTTAGTTTGTTTGGGCCGGGGGCCATGTTAGTCTGCTGCCATGCGGCTCGGCAGCCGGGCCCCGACCCTCATATATTTTTGTATTTGTAAGCACTGATTCCCTTTAGTGACTGGCCTCTATTTTCATACATACTTTGACTGGGTTGGTCCTAAGCCCTTGCTTTGAATCCTTTTCCTTTGGGTCATGAGCGTGATTCCACCCTAGATGATTTGGTGAGAGGACCTTGTATATATGTATTGTAACAGCACCCTCAGCATAAAAGGGTTACACCGCCGTTTAGGAGATCTTCCCCTTCCAGAGATACAGGCACAGCTACTGCAGAACACCAATCTCCCGAACCGCATGTAAGGGAATGCTCCAAACTCCCGAACAGTATACAAAATAGCACTCCAAACTCCCGAACTGGAACCTCACGAATAGCTGCTAGCAGACGAATAGGAAAAGCACCCAAGCGGCTTACATTCCTAGCAATCAGTCTCTATCAGCATACAGTAAATCCCCCCCAAGAACGACACAGAGCTCCGTGTTGACGGTCAAGCAGTGGTCTGTTTAATGAGGGCTACCTGCCCAGTATTTATGCAGGTCTCCCACCTGGTGGACACTCCCCTAGGGGGCCAGATGGAAGACTGTGACAAAGACATTGTAGCAACCAATCACAAGGTACACACTTAGCCATTCTTACCCAGAACCCTCTGCTCTGCTCAGGGAGATAATTGTGAAGTAATTCAATTATCTCCCAGGACAGAGCCTAAACGCCATTTTAGATGACAATAACAAAAAGAAATAAAAATACATAACTGTTATATTTTACAGGCATTCAACATGTCCCCAGATAGCTAGGATTTGAGCGCACCAAAGTACCGAATAGCACTCAGATCCTATGCACACAGTCCAATCGCAGTGGAGCCAAAGTGTTCACAAAGTCAGTTTTCATACTAATGAGCTCCACGGGATTCCTATCTGGGGTATGGTGTGTTCAGGTACTAACTACCGAATATAGGGCCGTTCGTGCACGTCTACCAAACAAGAAGGGAGGTCGGCGGCTTCAGCGGTGTTCGCGCCAAAATGTATCCATTTTCAGTTCCATGAGTTGGGCATCGAACACCGCTGTGCGTCCGCGTGTTTAAAATGGCCGCGACCTCGTGTTCGGTATACGAATGGCGGTCACCTAGCATTCGTCAATTAAACTGCGGTTAACCGCAGCTTCTGGGAGGTTAATTGCCGACACGCTCCAGCTCCCAGGTGGTCCAGTCATTCATGCGTTAGTTCGGTAGATTGAATCTACCGACCGCCGGGCAGAAAGGCATTAATAAGCCTTTTCTGTAGGGGAAAAGAAGTCTTTTAACATGGGGCCATAATCCAAAGGCAACAGACGAGCAACCAGGCTTCTCCAATGCAATGTGGCGAGACTGGTCTCGTCACATGTATATATATTTTGTACATTCTTAACACTTGGCTGGCTTAGGGTTTTACGTATTGGAACATAGACTGCTCATATGTGGTGTGTTTTTTCTTGTTATAGTCTGTCTATGTCTGACCCATATATCTAGACCCTGGCTATTCCCTCCGTTATATACTCTGTTGTGTAATCTGCCACATTATTTTTATATATTTTTTTTGCATACCTTTCGGTGCATATTATACTTTATTATATGATTTACCTGTTTTCTCTATTTTTTTTATGTGATTATTATGTCTAGCTTTATTATTTATTAAAGTTACTTTGCATACCGAATATCTCTGCTATATGCATTTTTTTGTCCCCTTTTTTCATCCGAAGTGGCTACTGTACTTGTTTTAATCCTCTAGATGATGTCATTGCATTTTCTCTGCCTATCCTCTAGCAACCTGATCGAGCATCACGTCACCACTACTTGTATGTAGCAATTGGTATGCACATTTTGCAATTTTGCTAGACCTGCTTCAGTCTGGTTTCCGTGCTAAGCACTGTGGAAACGGCACTGACCAAAGTATCCAATGATCTACTCGCTGCAAAATCTCATGGTCATTACTCTATCCTAATACTCCTTGACCTGTCTGCAGCTTTTGACATTGTTGATTATCAACAGCTTATTCTCCTCCGCAACATCAGTCTACAAGATATTGCTCTCTCCTGGTGCTCCTCCTACCTCTCCCAGCGCTCTTTCAGTGTTTCTTTCTCTGGCTCTGTTTCTTCACCTCAACTCCTCTCTGTTGGTGTCCCCCAAGGTTCAGTCCTTGGTTCCCTACTGTTCTCCATCTATACTGCCTCCCTTGGTAAACTCATTAGCTCCTTTGGCTTCCAATATCATTTCTATGCGGATGACACACAAATCTACCTGTCCTCTCCTGATCTCTCCCCGTCCCTCTTGACTAGTGTCTCTGACTGCCTCTCTGCTATTTCTAACTGGATGGCTGCCCACTTCCTTAAACTCAACTTGACCAAAACTGAAATTCTGGTCTTTCCTCTCTCAAGTGTTGATACTCCTGCGTCTGTCTCCCTCCAAGTCAACGTTGCTACCATCAGCTCCACCACGCAGGCTTGCGTGCATCCGACCCTACTAAGCGCTAGGTGCTGGTCCATTCTCGCCTTGACTACTGCAATCCGCTTCTCAGTGATCTTACGTGCTCCCAACTTGTGCTGTTATAAATAATAACATAATTAATAGCGTTGCCCTCATTCCAATTTTTTTTGCTTTTGTCACAGATGAGATCCTTGGTAGTATAAGGATACAGAGACAAAAATAGTTCTTAATCGGCTTTTTGTGAAACAGGCTTTTCACAAAACAAAATAAAAAAATATTAAACAATAAACATGCTCAGTTAATGACTGATTTGTGTAGAAATTGTGTTGCTTTTTCAAAACTTGTACAGAATATCGGTACCAGTTATTGGCAATCGGACAAAAAGGCTGCTGATAGAGGGGGCGGAGGCAGCAGCCATACTGTGAGGACGCATCTTCCTTGAGCTCCGAGCACAAACGACAAAATAAGCAATTCCCACGGGAACTTCCTCGCAAAACCTGGCACAAAGGTGATATTTACCACACTGAAGGCATGGGGCGATGCACCAAGAAATACAAAGTGGAATGACCCCCCGCAACGGCCGATATCGGCGAACTACTGAGAAGGCTGCAAGCATCTGGACGGCCCGAAATGGCGTCAATGTCTGATGGAATATCCTCCAGTGACGAGATCTTGGCTGATGGGGAGGACTACTACACTAAGGTACCTACCAGACCTGTACCCCCAAAGCCCTTACCGGCTGCGAAGCCTCCTATTAGATGAGCTACGCCGGAACATTGCAACCAACATCTGGCAGTTCCGGGAGGAAATCAATGGCGTCTCGGCACGCTTGCAACACACTGAATTGAACACCGCGGATCACGAGAACCGCATACAAACGATGGAGAGACAGATGGCTGCCTTACAACGAGAACAGACACAAGCCAAAGAAAATATGGCAGTAATGGAAGACAAAAGGCGCTGGAAGAATATTAAAACTAGAGGCCTGCCTGACACACTAGAGCCTGCGGAGTTCCCGCACCTATTCCGCAGGATGCTCAATACTTTATTTCCCGCTAAACAGGCCAAGGCGATACCTCTAGATGGATGGTACAGAATCCCCAAACCAGCCACAAGCACCCAGAGCAATAGCAGGGACACCATCATCTGCTTCCAGCAGAGCCAGGACCAACTGGCCTTCATGGCGGCCATCCGCAACAGGTCACCCTTACAATTTGAGGAACACTCGTTAACATTTTTTCCTGACTTATCCAGAGCTACCCTGGATTGGAGACGCTCACTCCACCCACTGACAAAAGGAACTCATTGCCCGAAAATATTGTACCGCTGGGGAGCGCCGAGAAGCCTAATCATACCAAAGGAACATGGCGACCTGAAACTCACCAATGCTGCTGAAATACCCGGTATAGTGCAAGCAAACGGTTGCAGTACTATCTCAGCTGACACCTTCCACTATTACTCACTGGGACCCAGGGAAGGTGCGCCCATTCGTACCGGCGGCCCTCCGAGGAAACCCATCGTCACCCTCAGGGTCATGAACTGCTCACAGAATACCACAATAATCTATAGAACCTTCTGCAATTCAAGTACTGTTTCTTTCTTCTCGTTATCTCCATTTGCGTTAAATGTTTATCACATGTTCACATAACTGCATAACCCCCCGCGAGAAGCTCCTAGGAGCACAGCAGACGGCTCATACTATATGTACTCATTTGATCTGCCTTCCAGTACAAATAGCCCACCCAGCCTCTAAATAACTAACATAAGTCTGGGTAGTTTATATTGTACGACTGTTTGTATTATCTAGACCATAGAAGCGCCTGATTAACATGTATAATCAATACCTATTTACAAATGTTCTTAGATATGTTTACTCACCATGCATATACTAAAATTTGTGCCATTCCCGCAAGTCCACCCAGCTTATAAATAACTAACATTAGGTCTGGGTAGTTAATATTGTAAGACAGTTTGTATTATCTAGACTACGGACACGCCTGTTTAACATGTATAACCAATACCTATTTACAAATGTTCTTAGACATATTTACTCTACACGCATATTCTAACAAAATTTGTGCCATTCCCGCAAGCCAAGACACTGTTTCTTATTGTACTACTTTAGCCCGTACCAGCTGTCGTGGCGATACAAGCTTGTTTCGGCTTTGGAAAAATTATATTGGTCTATTCCTAAAGAATAACTTGTGGGAAGCTTTTGTGCATAGTGTGGGGAAGAACAGCAATTTATGTCCGAAGGCCAAGTCTCGTAGAATTTGGATGGAAAAGACTCGTAAAAGAGAAAAAAAAAATCATTGTATAGAATCTGCAAGAGGTATATTTACCAGCTGATGTGATAATGTGTACTGTATGGTACAGGTAAATAGCCTTTCTGCAGCTAAATATCTGTCAGCTGTAACACTGTAGCTATAGTACATGTAGCCTTTCAACATACCTGTAGGAAATATTACATTAAGTATATTCTAAAGTATTGGTTATTGTATCTTCCATGTGACATTCTAGGTCCTACATTAGAAGGCTACAGCCACATGTGATACCTTAAAAACTGGGCATTCTATGGGTAAATGATAAATGGAACATGCTACATCACTGGTGGTCTCACCTTAAAACAATCTGTTGTAGAGCTAGTAACACATTTAAAGGAAAAACAATATTTGAAATCTTGTTTTCATATATTTAATTTTATTTGCGATATAGTTAAAGGACAAGGCATACGTGGTGTTAGGGGTGTCTAACATTCACCAAGTTTATTATTGAGGGTAGATAAACAACATCTATTTAGTATTGCTGAGAATAGAATCTGTCATGTTCTGCTGAAGGACAATCTTCTTTATTTCTTGTTGGCAAAATAATTTCTGCGAATGGCTGTACAGAACATGTTAAAAATGGAAATCCATGCCCACTCTGGAATAATTTTTCCCAAGTACAACTGAAGGAAAAATACAAGAATGTTACAACATTTGCAAAATTATCATATACAATTAGGTAAAGGCAAAACACTATGGACTGGCCAGAGGAAATGGGCTACTGCAATTGATCTTAGTAGAGTAAAAGGGTATGTGTAGTGGCTAATATAAAACTTAAAGATATATATTTATAGCTGGAAACCATGGTTTAAACCTTCTGTATGTTTAGGACAACTGTAGAGTTAGGAATACAAAGCTGTATTCCTGAATCTGTAGTATCCCTGTCCTTGGTCAAAAATAGGTCCCCCTTCCTCGTTTGCAATAAAAATGAAAAACAAAAAACTAAGTTTTACTCATTTTCCCCCCACTAGTTTTTACCTCATCTGCAAGGTACTCCCTACACAAGTACAAGCCCCTTAATCCTCTAGCAGACTACTTTGCAGAGCAGAAAGTGCCACTGATTGCATTCCTCTACTGCTTGGAATTCCAGAGCCCATGACTCCAATTCATAATAAACATATTTTTTATAGCCCTCATGCACCCATTCACTGCTTAGAATGGTATCTACATGTAGATGTAATATATTTATACAGGAAACAACTTATCTGTGTATTAAAAATGAAATGCCACATAATTCATGAGCTATATCCCATCAACTCACTGTTGACACCCTGAAGTGAACATGGAGCATAGACTGAAGATCTGTCTATCAGTTCATTTTCTCACACTTACGTCATTATCTTACACTGATCAGCCACAACATTAAAACCACTTACCTTATATAGAGTAGGTCCTCCTTGTGCTGATGCATCAAGGCATGGACTCGTGTCCTGTAGTAGCTGGCACCAAGACATTAGAAGCAGATCCTTTTAAGTCCTGCTAGGTGGCACTTCCATTTATTGTATTTGTTGTTTAAACACATCCCACAGATGCTCAATTGTATTGCTATCTTGAGAATTTGGAGGCGAAGGCAACACCTTGATCTCTGTCATGTTCCTAAAATCGCTCCTGAACAGTTTTTCCAGTGTGACAATGTGCATTACCCTGCTGTTGTCTTTAACAATTTCTAGGTAGGTGGTATGTGTCAAATTAACATCCACATGAATGCCAGGACCCAAGGCTTCCCAGCAGAACATTGCCCTGAGCATAACACTACCTCTGCCAACCTTCCTTCTTCCCACAGTGCTTGCTGCTGCCATCTGTTCCCCAGGTAAACAATGTACACACACCCGGCCAGCCACCTGATCTAAAAGAAAATGTGATTCATCAAACTAGGCAGCCATCTTCCATTTCTCCAGGGTTAAGTTCTGATGATCACAATGCCATTGAAGGTGCTTTCGGTTGTTGTCAGGGGATCTCATGGGCAACATGAGCAGCCTGTGTGTTCTGACACTTTTCTATCATGGCTAGGATTAGTTTTTTTTTTTTAAATCAATTTGAGCTACAGTAGCTGGATGTGAGAATTAACCAGGACGGGCTAGACTTCACTTCCCACATGCATCAATGAGCCTTTGGCACCCATGACCCTGATGCTGGTTTACCGGTTATCCTTCCTTGTGCCACTTTTGGTAGGTACTAACCACTACATACCGTGTACTCCCCACAAGACTTGCCGTTTGGAGATCTCTGATCCAGTCATCTACCCATCACTATTTGGATCTTGTCAAAGTCACTCAGATCTTTTCGCTTGTCCATTTTTCCTGCTTCAAATACAGGAAATTCAAGAGCTAACTGTTCACTTGTTGCCTAATTTATTCCACCCCTTGTAACAGTACAGGGAGTGCAGAATTATTAGGCAAGTTGTATTTTTGAGGATTAATTTTATTATTGAACAACAACCATGTTCTCAATGAACCCAAAAAACTCAATAATATCAAAGCTGAATATTTTTGGAAGTAGTTTTTAGTTTGTTTTTAGTTTTAGCTATGTTAGGGGGATATCTGTGTGTGCAGGTGACTATTACTGTGCATAATTATTAGGCAACTTAACAAAAAACAAATATATACCCATTTCAATTATTTATTATTACCAGTGAAACCAATATAACATCTCAACATTCACAAATATACATTTCTGACATTCAAAAACAAAACAAAAACAAATCAGTGACCAATATAGCCACCTTTCTTTGCAAGGACACTCAAAAGCCTGCCATCCATGGATTCTGTCAGTGTTTTGATCTGTTCACCATCAACATTGTGTGCAGCAGCAACCACAGCCTCCCAGACACTGTTCAGAGAGGTGTACTGTTTTCCCTCCTTGTAAATCTCACATTTGATGATGGACCACAGGTTCTCAATGGGGTTCAGATCAGGTGAACAAGGAGGCCATGTCATTAGATTTTCTTCTTTTATACCCTTTCTTGCCAGCCACGCTGTGGAGTACTTGGACGCGTGTGATGGAGCATTGTCCTGCATGAAAATCATGTTTTTCTTGAAGGATGCAGACTTCTTCCTGTACCACTGCTTGAAGAAGGTGTCTTCCAGGAACTGGCAGTAGGACTGGGAGTTGAGCTTGACTCCATCCTCAACCCAAAAAGGCCCCACAAGCTCATCTTTGATGATACCAGCCCAAACCAGTACTCCACCTCCACCTTGCTGGCGTCTGAGTCGGACTGGAGCTCTCTGCCCTTTACCAATCCAGCCACGGGCCCATCCATCTGGCCCATCAAGACTCACTCTCATTTCATCAGTCCATAAAACCTTAGAAAAATCAGTCTTGAGATATTTCTTGGCCCAGTCTTGACGTTTCAGCTTGTGTGTCTTGTTCAGTGGTGGTCGTCTTTCAGCCTTTCTTACCTTGGCCATGTCTCTGAGTATTGCACACCTTGTGCTTTTGGGCACTCCAGTGATGTTGCAGCTCTGAAATATGGCCAAACTGGTGGCAAGTGGCATCGTGGCAGCTGCACGCTTGACTTTTCTCAGTTCATGGGCAATTATTTTGTGCCTTGGTTTTTCCACACGCTTCTTGCGACCCTGTTGACTATTTTGAATGAAACGCTTGATTGTTCGATGATCACGCTTCAGAAGCTTTGCAATTTTAAGAGTGCTGCATCCCTCTGCAAGATATCTCACTATTTTTGACTTTTCTGAGCCTGTCAAGTCCTTCTTTTGACCCATTTTGCCAAAGGAAAGGAAGTTGCCTAATAATTATGCACACCTGATATAGGGTGTTGATGTCATTAGACCACACCCCTTCTCATTACAGAGATGCACATCACCTTATATGCTTAATTGGTAGTAGGCTTTCGAGCCTATACAGCTTGGAGTAAGACAACATGCATAAAGAGGATGATGTGGTCAAAATACTAATTTGCCTAATAATTCTGCACTCCCTGTATAATCAAGTGTAACAAAATAATCAATATTATCTTATCAATATTATTCACTTGACCTGTAAGGTTTTTTTTTTGTCAGAATGAAGTGACCATTACCCGCAGAGAATAGAGATAAAATTAACAAATTGGAAGCAGAGGTTACATATACTGTTATGGGCAAATGCAAATATTACAAGTTTTAGAATGTCTTTAAGCAATAACCTCAGTGCATAATATGTTTGCGCCATTTTGTCCCAGACGAATTACATTAACAATAATGCATAAACAAGCTTCAAGGCTATATTACGACTCTTGCAGTACACAATATACTGTGAAACCCCAAGTTAATGGAACTTCCCCAAATCCAGGAATCTCCCATGACTGTACACTTACGACTTAGTATAAACAACAGATAACCTATTCAGACATTAAGATGCCATCTTGAACTAAGTCAGAAAATTTCCATGACGTATGCACCCTTTAGTTATGGCCTTGTATGTTTGCCAAATTAAGGGAGGTCCTAAAATGAATAAAGTAAATGAACTATGGTAACACTAAAATGGAGACACCTAAGGTATAAATAGGTGTACTTTTAAATGTTAAGACACAGAGGAGAGACTTGGAGACAGACGTTGCTCCATCTTAAAATGACAGAGAGGCTGACTTGATGACATGTTCAGAAGGGTATGTTAACCTATTAATGATATTTGCAAGCATGTAATTTAATCTTATAAACTCTGCTATAATGGATTTTATATTTATATTTTTATATAATAAATATCCAAAAATACAAAACTATTGCTTCCAAGACAATCCTTATTTTATATTGTATTCTCAATTATTTATATATGTTAAATAGAGGATCTCTTACACTATATAAAATTATGGCTAAGATATCTGTATGGTTAGCCCTACTAAGTTCTATGCTTTAAGACATTATGGTGGTAAATAAGGGAACCACCTGCGGTTACACAAAATTTTAATAAATGCTGTGGTGGAATTTGGAAAACTGACATGAGAAAAGAGTTTACTCAAAATGACATAACACATTATATGCCAGGTGAATTTTATTATTTACGTACTGATCACGATGACATAATGTGCAATCACACAGGTACATATGATTGTAATTGTTTCATTCCTGTCCCTTCCACTGTGTCCTATTCACCACAGTCCCTTCATGGTCGCCAATTGTAATCGCAGGTGGTTGCCTTATTTACCACCATAATGTCTTAAAGCATAGAACTTAGTAGGGCTAACCATACAGATATCTTAGCCATAATTTTATATAGTGTAAGAGATCCTCTATTTAACATATATAAATAATTGAGAATAAAATATAAAATAAGGATTGTCTTGGAAGCAATAGTTTTGTCTTTTTGGATATTTATTATATAAAAATATAAATATAGACATATAAAATCCATTATAGCAGAGTTTATAAGATTAAATTACATGCTTGCAAATATCATT
This sequence comes from Pelobates cultripes, assembly GCA_933207985.1. Taxonomy (NCBI): domain Eukaryota; kingdom Metazoa; phylum Chordata; class Amphibia; order Anura; family Pelobatidae; genus Pelobates; species Pelobates cultripes. Next base: position 31,154,369 of record OW240923.1, on the reverse strand, counting down.
AATAGGTTAACATACCCTTCTGAACATGTCATCATGTCAGCCTCTCTGTCATTTTAAGATGGAGCAACATCTGTCTCCAAGTCTCTCCTCTGTGTCTTAACATTTAAAAGTACACCTATTTATACCTTAGGTGTCTCCATTTTAGTGTTACCGTAGTTCATTTACTTTATTCATTTTAGGACCTCCCTTAATTTGGCAAACATACAAGGCCATAAGTAAAGGGTGCATACGTCATGGAAATTTTCCTGACTTAGTTCAAGATGGCATCTTAAAGTCTGAATAGGTTATCTGTTGTTTATACTAAGTCGTAAGTGTACAGTCATGGGAGATTCCTGGATTTGGGGAAGTTCCATTAACTTGGGGTTACCACAGTATATTGTGTACTGCAAGAGTCATAGTATAGCCTTGAAGCTTGTTTATGCATTATTGTTATTGTAATTCGTCTGGGACAAAATGGCGCAAACATATTATGCACTGAGGTTATTGCTTAAAGAAACCGTTATGAAAAACAATATGTTCCATTTCTAACACCTTGTCAGTTTGCAATATCTCTTAAAGACAAAGTACACAGTTTAAGAAATACAACATTTCATTCTAAAACTTGTAATATTTGCATTTGCCCATAACAATACCGGACCTTAACGTGATGCCCAAGATAGGCGAAAATTGCAAAGTAGAAAACAAGATGATGTCAAGGATTCTAGAAATACACATAAACAAATAGACAAGGAGAGGTCAAGGATACCAGTTAATAAAATTGCCAGAACAAAGCCAGTAGAAAGTCAGTAGCATGATAACAAACAATCTCAGAACGCACTCTCAGGTAACAGAGACCATGCCATATCTCAGGAAAAGGAAAATATGTATGAAGGGTGACATTATTGAACAGCATCATCACATTGTGCCAAATCACATGAAGGGATGTGAAGGCAGGAAGTGAGTTGGAGGAAGAAGGGAAAAGGAAGTCTCTCTTTCCCTAGTGTTTATAGCCCCAGAGCTTCTTGCCATTGTGTAATAGCTATCTCACCCAAACACTTGCCTTGGTGAATGTCAAGGCTTACCTTAGTTGGAGTCCGAAGTGCAGAGATGTTTTGCTCACCCTTGCAGATAAACACAGCCTGGTAACCAGATAAGAAGCTACCTGGGCTGTGAATCTGTGCACGGGGGCTTAGGAATCTGTGCAAGGGGGGCTTAGGAACAGTAACCGGGTATGAGGAAAGAGACAAGGGCAAATCCAGAAGAGTAGTCAGACACAATTCCAAAGGTCAGGGCAGGCTGCGAACAGGCAATAATGAAGACCCAGAAGCAGGGGTCACAAGCCAAGTCAGTCTTAAGCAACATGAAACAACGAACCCACACTACCTTGGTATCTGTAACTGAGCAGGTAATGTAATTAACAGCCAGATACCTTGGCATCAGGGTACAAAACATACAATAACTTGGGTTCCTGTGCCCACATCCAAACACAACCAGTATACCTAGAAAGCATGTGTCAGAGCACCCACTCTGTCTGAAAAGCTCCCAGATTGACGTGGCAAGATCAACTTAGGTGAAAGTCAAAGTTTCAGCGGGTTGTGGCTAGCCTCTGATTTGGCGCATAGTTCCATGATCCTGGGTAGAGTTGCACAGTCACCTTAAATGATGGTGCTTTCGGTCGGTACATGGAGCTTCCTCAATTCCTTGGTGTTGCTGGATACCTCGGCCCTCTAGCACCCTTCCACAAAGTACCCTGATTGATGGTCCTGGGAACGAGAGCGCCGTAGTCAAAGTTTTACCGGACTGCGTACCGTGATCCAATCAGTAGTTCCTGGCGATTAGTGGGTAGTTCGCGGTCAGGCACACCATGTGTCTCAGTGGCTCCCTGGCCAGCCTTTGTATGTCCCTGGGCTGGGGAAGGAGAGCGCTGAGCTGGAAGGCACTGCTGGAGGGGGGAAATTTGTAGTAATATAGTCCTTTTAGGAGAAGGTGGCAGCTGGGAGACATGTACCTGTCCTAGGTTACCAGTCTGTCACATAAACCAAGGACGAGCAAATGGTAATTGCCCAGATGTGGTGGAACTACAACTTCCATGATGCTTTGACAGTGTAAAGTCTGGCAAGGATCAAGGTAGTTGTAGTTTTACAGCATATAGGGATCTATCTTTTGCCCAGCCCTTATATAAATTGTTGCTCTGAATGTCACTATCAGTCACCTCCATTTTCCACTTTTCTTTACTTCTAGTTACCTGGAGGGAGTGAGAATAAGAGCCTGTTGTCCTTCGGCATAGTCCTATGGTCCTTACGGCTTGATAGGCAGTGTCTTTAGCCAGAGAAACCAGTATCGACTTTCTCTTAAAAAAATTACACATTGGGCTTGACATGTTCGTAACCACAACACATGGGATCAGGCTCTGCATAAAAATTCCTTTGGAAGAGTATTCATGGTATAAAGCTTCAGTCAAATTGTCCAGGTAAGTCTGAAAGCAAGAAAGCTATTTGTGGTTAGTTAAGAGATAAAATTACTGATACTGTCAGGACTATTTAAACACTTTTACATCATGTTGTTTATTTGTATTACACTACTCCTTCTAAACAAATATTTTTATCCACATTTCCTCTTGAAGATGGAACAGTATGCTTCACACTTTATTGTAGTTTAATTATAAACTTTAGCAAATGGTAAATAGGGATAAACAGATAAAAGGTGTTGACATTTTTTTTTTTTCAATATTGGCCGGCAGCTCTTGCAACCAGCAGGCAAATAGTTAAAAAGGCATATGAGGCTCAATATTCAATTTTGTGGGTTGGTGCATGTCTAATAAACAACTAAACAGCCAGCAGCCATTGGCTGCTCTCTGTAATGAAAGACTAGTGACTGATTAATGTAATTTACAGGCGGGGCTGACCCAGGTCACTGTCTATTCCCTTGTACCCCTATGACATTCTAGCCCCTACCCCCACTGCAAACAGTGAGAGCCATTAATAAGATAATAAACATGGAAGACTTAGTGTTGTCTCATTTAATATTATCATAGCCCACCATCCATTACCAGTGATTATAAACCTGTCCAGCTCCCATCCATGCAAGGTGGGTGGTGTCTCTAATATTATTAATAAAAGAAAAATGGGTTGCACTCAATCATAGAAATCACAGAGTGCTGACTGAGTATGGGTCAGCATACCCCATAGAACATATATCAAAGAAAAAAATCTCAGGCACTCACTATGAAACGTTTAAAGCAGCTTTAATGGATCCGCAACGTTTCGACCTGTACCCAGGTCTTTCTCAAGCAACCCTTCATACTAGAATATAATCCATATTGGCCTTTTCTCATGCTATGAAATCTCAGAGCGCTCTGATTGTTTGGCTTGTAAGTGTTCTGACAGTGAAATCTCACTTCTCTGTGATCTGTTCCCCCTCCCTCGTTCTTTATTATGAAGCCTCCACCTGTGCCAGATCCCCCTTGTATGTTAATGACAACTGGGCAGCAATAGTTGGCCAGTTACGAGTTTATTATTGCAGTGAATAGTGAAAGACTGTTTACTGTTTAGTAGACATGCCCCCACCTGTAGCATGGTGGTTGGGGGCATGAGGGAGGTTTAAGATCTCCCTTATACTAATATGCAGGTGATGTTGGCCCCAATGGGCTTTTATTTAATTTCATTTTAATGACTGCTTACCAGAGTAGGATTAAGATCTCAAAGAGAGCCTATGCAGATTACCAGTTTGGGCCCCATTCATTTTTCACATAGGGATGATAAAGGGGGCAAAAAACAATGTCCTTGTTTCGTCGCCCTTGTCTAACCCCAGGGCCCTAGGTGGTTACCTAAGGCCACTTTACAGTTAATCCTGCTCTGGTGCTTGCAAAGCACATTTACCATTGGTTTCATTTCAAACAGCTGTCCCAGGTACGGCTGCTTAAATTCTGGCTGAAACTAAATCCAGTTGGAGATAAAAAACAAAACAAACAAAAATATTTGATAATTTTTTTTGATTGATTTGGCTGAGAGATAAGTAGGTTATTGTTGCATCACCAAAAGTTAGTATCTTAAAAGTGGTTGTCTTGAGTGTGTTCCCTACGTATGTGGTCTTGTCCTGCACCTACTTTGAACTTTTATCCGTAAATTAGTCTGTATGGAGAGAAACAAAGATGCAGATGCAGGGAATGCAGCTTGGGATTGAAGACCAGTCACATTTTGGTGTTGTGTTTAAGAGCTGTTCTCTGATAGAACCTTCTGTCAGGATTACAGAAAGATCCAGAACATAGAATTGTGTAACACAGAGGACTGATAGGTAACCTATACCGGACCTTAGAATGGCCGGACTAACGTACCAAAATATAGTCAGAAATAGCCAGGGTCAAGGGAAACAGAAAGAGACACAACGATAAGGAAAAGCCAGGGGTCAGGGATGCCAGAAAACAGGGAAGTCAAAAACAATGCCAAAGTCAAATAACCAGAATTACCAGAATCAACGTGCTGTCGGACAACCACAAGGGAAACCGACAGGGCACTGAGCAGGATGAGAACTGGGCCTAAATACCCCTCCTCTAAATACCCCTCCTCTAGGCTGCAACCGGCCTTTGACCCCAAAGGCAGTTACCAGGTTTCATTTGCATAATTGTTACTCAGCATTAACCCTTCTGTGGATTAGGTTGCTGCTCGGCAAACCTTTTCCTGTGTGGACAGTAAATGTCATTAACCACATTTTTATAAGCGGATGAATACGTGACACCTTCCTCACTATATATATATATATTCCATCTAAGTCTATTTGTCTTAACAGATTTTCTTTACAGGTTACCTGCTTATGTATTAAAACATCCACAGGAAAATAATAGATACACAAAGTTACCTTGGAAGCAGCATATATAGTAGCTTGAGGGCATATAACGCGGGCAGTAACGGAGGACACATTGACAATTGCTCCTTTCTTTCGCTGTACCATACCCGGCAGTACTATGTGCAGCATCATAGTGGTTGCAGCAATGTTGACATTGATGATCTCCCAAATTTTATCCTCTGGAACGTCTGTTACATACTGGGGGTACTCATAGCACACCCCAGCATTGTTCACCAAGATACCGACATCAACATCTTTCAAGGCCTCCTTAATGGCAGGAAACACTTCACGGCCCTTGTTGAAATCGGCCTCTATGAAGCTGGTTTTAACTCCATAGGTTGTAGCAATGGACTCAGATACTGTTTGTAATTTATCTCTATTGCGGCTAATCAGGATGATATTAATGCCAAAGCTTGCCAACTCTTCCGCGTATGCTTTCCCGATACCATCTGTGGCCCCTGAGGGAAAAATAAGCAAAAATAAAAAAATAAAGGTTTAGGAGTGAGTGGAACACATTTAATATTTTACATTTAAATAAGGCAATTTTTCTAATCAAATATAGAAATATAGTTTGGGAATTATGTTGATCCTTACTAATGATACCAGATTTGAACTAAAATTAAAAACCAAATAACATTCTCACGTTATGCAATTGATCTATTGAAGTAATCAACAAATATTGGCTTATTGAGTACTTAAAGGACCACTATAGTGCCAGGAAAACATACTCGTTTTCCTGGCACTATAGTGCCCTGAGGGTGCCCCCACCCTCAGGGACCCCCTCCCGCCCGGCTCTGGAAAGGGGTAAAACTTACCTTTTTCCAGCACTGGGCGGAGAGCTCTCCTCCTCCAATCCTCCTCTTCTCCTCCCCGTCGGCTGTATGCGCACGCGCGGCAAGAGCTGCGCGCGCATTCAGCCGGTCACATAGGAAAGCATTCATAATGCTTTCCTATGGACGCTGGCGTGCTCTCACTGTGAAAATCACAGTGAGAAGCACGCAAGCGCTTCTAGTGGCTGTCAATGAGACAGCCACTAGAGGATTAGGGGGAAGGCTTAACCCATTCATAAACATAGCAGTTTCTCTGAAACTGCTATGTTTATGAAAAAATGGGTTAACCCTAGAAGGACCTGGCACCCAGACCACTTCATTAAGCTGAAGTGGTCTGGGTGCCTAGAGTGGTCCTTTAAGCAAAACAGAGATACGTTATTGTTAACTTGCCATATACAATTCTTCTCTTGCTGCACACTTACCAGTCACAACAGCCCACCCTCCATATTGTCTGGCCAGGAAGGTTTTACTGAACATACGGATGCTGATGTGAAATTTGATTGCACGGTAACAGCCGCATAGCACATAAAGGCCTTTCTGAGCCGTGTACAAGGCTCCCACTACAGCTAGAAGTTCCAAGTGGTTACGGTAACCATGTAATACCTCCTCATACAGTGGTGATAAGACCTTCTTCATAACAGCCACGAATTCCATGATTCTTCTGTAGTTTGTATCTGAAATTACACTAATACAATGTGAGTTGATGGAAAAAAAAGAAATGCAAAATTTAGATATTTTCATTTTTCAACTTAAGAGTCCCTCTCTTCACAACATGATTGGTGTGCACTCTCCAACAGCCACCAATGATGACCATGACAGGCCACTCATATTTCTGCTCTAAACACTCCTTGCACCCTATGCCCAATGTTTACTTTTCCTTCTGGCTGCAATGCCCATTAGATAAGTCAGTCTTACCAATTGAATATTAATGCACAAATACATGGCCGCCTCCAGTTTAAGTTATGCTGCCCCTTTTGCTGTTATGTTAGCTGAATTATGCATTATGTCCATTGAGTTTTGACTGGGGTTTCGGAGGACCTATTTCACATAACCAGGCTGCAGCTCTCTCTTTCCAGGCAGGTATCGTCCCCTCTGCATTTGCCTCTTCTGTTCCTGTCCCAGGCAGGTATCGACACTTCTGCCTACATGGTCTCCAACTACTGCCTTTATGAAAACACTTGTAGCTCACAGGCCTAGCCCTTTTTTAACCCCTTAAGGACCAAACTTCTGGAATAAAAGGGAATCATGACACATGTCATGTATCCTTAAGGGGTTAAATTGTACCTGGAATCAGGGACCAGTGCAGCCAGCAGGTCCAAAATCCCTCCACAAACCAAACAGGACACACACTTCCCAGTGGAACTAACACACACTGTTTTATTTTAGACAAGGACTAGCCTTTGTTGACTTGTCCTTAAATGTCTTGAAATACATATAAATATAAAACTTGAAGAAAAAAACAACATGATAATGCATCAAATATATAATACAATCTTTCTAACTAATGGAAAAACAGAACTTGAAGAAAAAAACAACATGATAATGCATCAAATATATAATACAATCTTTCTAACTAACGGAAAAACAGAGACATACAGATATTCTGAAAAAGCCCAACCTTGACCCCAACTCCCCATCCAACTCCCCAACTATATTGCTACTGCCGTTTGCCTCCAAGATCCTTGAGAGAGTTGTGTATGTGACTGTGACGGTACAATCATTTACTTCGTCAAGCATTCCCTTTTCCCCATTAAATAAAATAGCCAAGTAATCCACAGAGTAATAAATCGCTGGTATCGCCGAATAATCCACACATGAGCCAAAGCTTAATGCTGGAACAAGACTGATTTACTGAGAAATAGGGCACACAATTTATACAGTATATAACTCCTCCTCTGGGCCAGGCTAGATAATTGGGTTTGAGCACTTTTCAAACTCAATTATCTAGTGGCCAGAAAAGTTAAACATTTTCACAATTATAAGAAACATACTTTATGCATAACATATCAATATAAAAACCCATATCCCTGGGTAGCTGAGGGTGATGTGAGTAACATATCCAAATTTCATGAGAATCCCTTCGGTAGTTTTGGAAGTTTGACCGGCTCGCCACAAGGTTGTAGCCGCTTCAGAGTTCCATGAAATCAGTGGTGCGAGTCGGTCTCCATTCGGGTGAAAATTACACGAAAACCCCCATAGATGTAATGTAGCTGGTTACATGAGAGTAACTCCTGAACGCCATTCGTGTACAATTTGTGGAAATGGGTCAGACGGGACTTCCATGGGGGACCAGGATTACTGCTCACTTCCTTAAACCCCAACTGTCCAAAACAGAACTTCTGGTCTTTCCTCCTTCAAATGTTGCTACTTCCATGTCTGCCTCCTTCCAAGTCAACGGTGCAACCATCACCTCTACCTCGCAGGTTTGCTGCCTAGGTGTTCTCTTTGATTCTGACCTCTCCTTCACCCCTCATGTCCAGTCAATTGCCAAATCCTGCCGCTTCCATCTCTAAAACATAGCTGGCATTCACCCCTATTTAACACCAGACTCAGCTAAGGTGCTGGTCCATGCCGTTGTTCTCTCCCGCCTTGACTACTGCAATCCCCTACTCAGTGGTCTTACGTGTTCCCAGATTGCACCGCTGTAATCTATAATGAATTTGGTGGAATTTAGGATTTTTTAGCAATAGTATTGTCTTTTTCTTGTTAATAAAATTGTATTTTCTTGCTTTTTGTTGCCAAGTCTGGCATTGGTATTTCTGGCATCCTCTTAGAAATATTGTATATTCTGTATATAGTATACTTTCTGTTTCCTAGTTCCCTTTTTGAGGTACACTGCCCTTCTCTGATTAATTTGTTCTTCATCCTCCCATAGTTAGGCTCTTTCTTTTCTCGTCTACTGACCCGAATTTGGCAGCAAGGCTCATTTTCCTGTCCACCCGCACCTCCCACTCCTCCCCCCTTTGTCAGGCTCTACATTGGCTTCCAGTTAGATATAGGGCTCAATTTAAGATTCTGCTGCTTGCTTACAAGTCTCTACATACTGCTGCTCCAACCTACCGATCCTCCCTAATACAGAATTATGTCCCGTTAAGGCCCCTGTGCTGTGCCGAAGACCTAAAATATCCCAACCAAAACATCCCAACTACTCACAGGCAATGAGATCACTGCCTTTGTGGAGCTCCAACAGAGGTACAGATAGCCCCTAGAAATGTATTCCCTTACCTCCAAATTAAGAGTGTTCTACTAGAGCACGTAGATAGGGCTACTGAGAGCAGAGACGGGGAACCGAGTCAGAAATGTGATCTTCTCCAGACTTGTTGGAAAAACCCCCTCAGACCCAACTTACTCTCAAAATGTTATAAGGCAATATCAAACTACCCAGAATCACCGTGCCTATCGTTTATGTCACAGTGGGAGAGGGAAAGTGTAAAGGGTCTGACTCCCCACATCTATCGTTGGTTGAACATACTACATGCTATTCTCACATAGAGGCACATAGAAAACTAGTGTACTGATGGTATCTGACATCAGACAGGCTTAACAAATTCTACCCAAACACGTCTGATCAGTGCTGGAGATGTCGGGAGCAGAGAGGCACGATGCTCCACATATGGTGGGGACGTGACTTTATTCAACCATTGTGGCTAGGGGTTATTAAGCTGCTTAACAAAGTAGTTTTCAACCTCCCTGGAGGAGTTTGAGTCCTGTCTATAGTTGGACCTTCCCACCAATTTGATGATGCATTAGAAGGCGCTGGCCACACAAGTGATATTAGCAGCTAGAGCCCTTATAGCGATAAATTGGAAATCAGCCAAATGCCCTTCTGAAGTGAACCTTATGGACAAGGTCCGGCTAAATTATGTGTATGAAATCTCCTCTGCGGTATCCCCTAACCAAAAACTTATGATCTCTATAATTTGGGAACCATGGTGCCGCCAATACCAATTCCAACCTCCATAGCTCACGTAAACCAGACTGAGAAAAAAAAATCAAGTCGTACGGGGGGGCCTTCCTTGTTCCTTCTCCCGTTGCCCTCGCTACCGCTAGTGGTAAGGTCCACGAGAGCTTTAATGGATGCAGGATAGTATGCAGTTTTTACCTCAGAAAGTTTTGACTGTTTCTAACTGTTCCTTACTTTTTCTTGTTCAATGATAACTAGGTTGTGGGATAACCTCGGAACAGGGTACCACCCCCAAGGGGACATTCAGACAGCATTAACTGTGTACACAGGGATATCCACTTCAGTAGACAGACAGAGCGTGGTACGCTACTGAACAGAGTTAACAATACCCTGGACTCTTCCGAGCACTCAACAATATTATTATTATTATGTTATTTATATAGCACCATCAAATTCTGCAGCGCTTTACAATGGGTGTATGAACAGACATGTAGTTGTAACCAGACAAGTTGGACACACAGGAACAGAGGGGTTGAGGGCCCTGCTCAATGAGCTTACATGCTAGAGGGAGTGGGGTAAAATGACACAAAAAGGTAAGGATAGTATTAGACTAGTGATAGTTGCAGAAGATGAATCAGTCGGGAGCTATTAACAGTTTAATTGATAAGCTTTTATGAAGAAGTGGGTTTTTAACGATTTTTTGAAGGAGTGGAGACTGGGTGAGCTTCTAACGGAGGAGGGAAGTGAGTTCCACAGGAACGGTGCAGCCCTCGAGAAATCTTGAATGCGAGCATCAGAGGTGGGAGTACGGATTATTGTATAAAGACTACACACATCAATAGTTGCTAATAAAATCCCTTCTGTTGGAATTGTGGTGTTTTTCAGATGTTCTATAACAGCGGCACTGTCGTTCACGCAAGGATGTAAGGATAAGACTGGAATTTTGAAAAGTTTATCCAACCATTTGCCAATGGGTTCCAGCAAGAATAGAGTACTTGTGTATTTTTGGAAGTATATATAACACCGGCCAACTGGGATGAGTCTCATACAGGTATTCAAATTCTTTGTTTGATATATACTGATTTTGCAACCCCTTTTGTAATGACTCAAATTCAACAGTTGGATCTGATTCAGACAGCCTGTATACTTTATCTGAGAGTTGTCTCAAAATTATTTTTTATAGTCCTGATATTGCATCAGGACTATAATTCCACCTTTGTCTGATGGGCATATAGTAATGGAAGTATTCTTTGCCAGATTGTTAAGAGCTTCCCTTTCCATTTTGGAAATATTGGCACCTTTTTTAGTTTTGTCAAGATAGTGCTTGCTTTCTGATTTTAAATTCTGTGAGAGAACTTTGAGTGAAGCATTATTACTGCAGGGTCAAACAAACTATATAATTTCATAGTTTCTTGTGGAACATTCACTGCTGTTTCAGAACGAGATTTAAAGTAATCAGCTAATCTGAGTTTGCGTTGAAATCTATATTGGTCAATTTCCCATTCAAAATCATTAATGTCACTAGTGGGAATAAACAACAATCCTTTAGACAACAATGTGATCTCAATTCCTCAATTCCAGTTAATACTCTAATAAGATCACAGCATTCACGTATATAAGACCTTTTTTTTTCTTTTTTTTCACACTCATATTTGTCTTGAAAAAAGTCTTCACAGACTGAAACGTCGACCTATATGGTGTGTTTTCCTGTTATTGCTTAATAAAGCAACAGTTGTAATTGACCTTAAAAACTCTTGAGTGCTCTCTACTGGGATTGTGTGTGTGTGTATACATATGTATGATCATCATGTGAGCAAGATATTACTTTGATTTAGATTGGGAGACTGGGCACTTAAATGGCAGATGAAATTTAATGTAGAAAAATGCAAAGTTATGCACTTCAAGGTAAAGAATTCACAAGCAACTTACACCCTAAATGGTAGTGACTTAGGGATAACAACACACGAGAAGGATTTGGAAATTGTTATAGACAACAAACTAGGCAACAATAATGTCAATCAGTGGTGGCTAAGGCCATTAATTTTCGGGGTGAGAATATAATTGTGCCTCTTTATAAATCACTGTTAAGACCACACTTTGAATATGCTGTGGAATTTTGGGCACCTGGTCTATAGAAGAATATTATGGCACTAGAAAAAGTTCAGAAGCAGGCTACAAAATTAATAAAGGGAAAGGAACATTTTAGTTATGAAGAAAGATTAATATATAAAAATCTCTTTAGTTTAGAAAAATGGTGCCTCCGAGGGGATATGATAGCATTATACAATTATATTTGGGGGACAATACAAACCATTATCTGGAAATCTTTTTATAAACAGGACTATACATAGGACACGAGGTCACGTGTTTAGACTGGAAGAAAGGAGATTTAGTCTAAGGCAAAGGAAATTAGTTTTTTTGTTTGTTTGTTTTTTACTGTAAGAACCATACAGATGTGGAATTATCTGTACAGATGTTTTATCAGAGTCTGTATGGATGTTTAAACATCAATTGCATATAGTTTTTAGTTTGTGGGGTAAAAGTTTCTTGATTAAAGGATAAATCTGACTGCACTCTGGGGTCAATAAGTTTGTTGCAACATTGCAATTGTTTACAAATTAGTTTTTTGCCTTCTCTTGGATCAACAGCAAACAGCAAAAACAGATGTGAGACAGGCTGAACTTGATGTCTCTTTTCAGCTTATATAACTATGTAACTGTATACTGTAACTATATACCCATTAAACTGTTCCCAAGTCAAGTGTTTTGAAAAAATAAAAAAAAGTTTTGAGGTTTGCGTGAGTAAGTACTCTGGATCTTGCATGTTGTATTAATTGGCCCCTAGCAGCACCCCTATATTGTTAGCATGTTTGGGTGATTGTAGCCCTCTTGGTTTTCTATGTAAATACATTTGGGAGTCCAGGCCAACTCCCTTAGTTTTATACACCTCCTTGTCACAGATGCCTCATTCCCCGGACCTTATTTAACCTTGCACTGCAGAGAGCCCCAGGTGGAATGATTTCTCAAGTAGAAGCAGGCATTAGAATGCCAGGATAGGACCTGACAAAAACAGGCTACATTGGTATTGTCGCAGGCTTATAGAATATAGAATCATATACTGTAACAAATATTGCTATAGTTAAAGGTGTTTTAAAAAAACTACTACATTTTTGGAGCTTTGGGGTTGGTTTTTAGTAAGTGGGTCCACTGGACCTTGAATGTTTATTTACAAAAAGATATGAAAACAATAATCAATCAACATTTAAAACTAATAAATTAGTTGATGATAACAAAACTAGCATGAAACAGAAAAACTATCAGGGCTATTTAAAAAACAGTGTAAAAATGTCTGAAATTCACTGTGAATGGATCGTGAAATTCATTTTGCATGCCCAAAAAGGGAATAAAGTCACTTGTGTTTCCAGTCGGACTATTTTGGCATAAAATTAAAATTTTACTTTGAATTAATCTTGAACGTCCCATGATTTACTCTTGAATTTAGTTATCAATTCTATATGTACTTCTTGGTAGTGAATAAATTTTGACGGTGTGTATATATATATGTGTGCGTGTATGTGTGTATATATATATATATATATATATATATATATATATATATATATATGTGTGTGTGTGTGTATGTGTGTGTGTGTGTGTGTGTATATATATATATATATATATATATATATATATATTATGAAAGCCATCAAAATGTATTCACTACCAAGAATTACATATAGAATTGTCAACTAAATTCAAGAGTAAATTATATATATATATACCTACACAGAACTTAACATGTTTAGGTGAATGAACACATTTTAGTATATTGTAATATGACATAATAATCATTGTTTAAATAACATCACCATTGCCTGTAATACATGTATTAATACATGTATTTTCAAATATTTAGCATATAGCAACCTACGTCTTGGGTGTTCCATTAAAGAATACATTTATGCAACTAATTGTATGATAAAAATATGGTTACAGTGAGAAACTTACAGTCTATATACAATATATCTGCTTCAGCTGCTTTCACGAACAACATACGACTAAACATTTCAGATGGATATATAGAGAAACTTTAATTTTAAGGGTGTGGATGGGGGGGGAAGGGGTGGCCAAGGGCAGGGCTGTTCTGAGAACTTTTAGATGACTTGCTAATGACAATTTATACAACTAAAATGTAATTTAGAAAAATATCTTCTGCACACAGACTGATTTCTAAACACATTTATTGTAGTTTAATGACCCATACTGGGAGTATTATTGCTGTGGAGTTCTGTTATACACTCAGATACATTAACAATATGGAGCTCCTAGGAAAAAAAAAGGGACATTAGGTTAGAAAAGAGGGACAGAGAGATTTGGATCTCAAATAAGGACTGAGAGAGGTATGCAACAAGATATTGTACTTTAACCCCTTAAGGACACATGACATGTGTGACATGTCATGATTCCCTTTTATTCCAGAAGTTTGGTCTTTAAGGGGTTAAAGAGATACTGTCTGTAATTTACAAAGAGAAAAACAAACCACACTCCAATCACGTGAAGATCCGGGTGCTAAACTGGATCAAGGGCTAGCACCAGCCCCAGGGAGTAGTTTTCAGTGGTAGAAAGAGTATTCAGGCACTCCAAATATCTTCATTTGTATTAATTAGGACAAGTGAGACACTGCAACATTTTGACCCCTGAAAGGGTCTTTGTCAAGTTTGACAAAGACCCTTTTAGGGATCATAACGTTGCGGTGTCTCACTTGTGAGTCAGCACACTTTGTGGCGAGGGAGAGACAGTATGGGAATTGCAGAGGATGCCCAGGGCTCTAGGGAGAGACCAAAAAAAAATTTGACCTGATAATTGCATTTGATGTTTTGATTGCATCAACACGAAAATATCTGATGTAACGAAAAAGATTGTAGGAATCTTGTGCAATACAGAAATATTCTCAGATATTAGATACTGATACGTACTGACTCTCATCAAATGAATAAAAACATCTATCCAAACCTAAGCTCGGAGAGCAGATTGCATTAAGGAGGTTGATATGTAGTTTCCGTAATAAAGCAAACTTGGCTGTGGTGTGTCAAAATCATGGTTTCGGTAGTAGGCCTGTAAATAAAGAGGGCAAAAGGTTTCCAAAAGTCCACACTTTATTACATATGTGTTTACAAAACCAAACTTTAAAATGTATTTCTTAACCATTTCTCGGGTTGAGGTATGTACCTATTATATGCTGACGATTTCTAGCTACCTAGCTTTTCTTTTTTTTTTTTATACTGTGTACCGGGACATTCCTATGAGAGGCAGCTGATGCTGCACGAATTCTGAAGAAATACAGAGTTTTATGAACAAAGATCTAATATAAATATAAGATATATGGCTGTCGTGAGAGGATTACTGTGCAGTGGTGTATTGTCTGAAAGATTTGTTATTGTTTGGCAGTAGTTATCCAGTGCAGAGACTGGACACCATTTGTTGTCGGTGTGACATAAAGGAATTACCTCTGGACACCTGATTTATTAGTTTTGGTTTGCTCTATTAGAAATAAATGTAATGATCACCAGTTTCTTTGAGGTCATTTATTTTAAAACACCGGGATTTATCACATAATGAACATATAGTGAATTCCTTTTGACGTAAGAAGCTGAAAAGGCAATGTAAATGGCAGTCTTAGTGTCATTGTTAGTGTCTGAAAGGGCTCTGAACTTGGGCCTGTCTATTGGTTGTCATATGGGCGTTGATGTATGACCGTCTCGTTGTATGCCTTTTAGTATGTTTTTTTTTATGGGGTAAGTGATTATGAATGGACTATTAGTAGGGAAAATGGTTAGGAGATGATATTGTATCCCTAACTGTGACAGACCGCCTGGCAACCCGACTGGATACCTCCATCAAGCTCGCTTCCTAACTCTCCTATGGGACACAGGAGTGCTTCAGTCCCTAGCAGCCGCAACTTGGCTGGGGTTGCCTGGAACAGGGTCCTGGGTACAACTTCATGTGATTAAGCTCTCCTGCATAGAGTATAGCTGATCCACCCAGACTGACTGAAGGGTGTTGTGGCAGCCATCCCGAGATAATGAGGGGTTTCGCAATGAGAGATGTTCTCTCCCCCTATTCAGAGTGATGCTTTCCAAATCCCAAGGTCGGTATAGCTGTGTAGCTCTTACAAGAGCTGGTGATTATAGCAGGTATAGTGGTTCCCTACCAACATAAGATGAGACTCTATGTTGAGGGTAAACAGGAATAGATTTATTGGTAGCCACACTGGCCTTTTATGCCAATCCCCATGCAAGCGACACTCCCATACAAAATAGGTTAATCCCTCCTCTGTACATGGGAGATAATTGAGTCAAGCACTGTACTAAACTCCATTATCTCCAGACACAGAAAACATAATTTTTACAACGTATTAAAAATACCCCCAAAACACATGGAAACTCCTGATGGGCCTGATCTGGGGGACCAACATATCCAAAAATCACCCAGATTGGTTCAGGTGTTCAGGATTTCCATGGAAGTCTCAGTTTGACCGACAGTGCACAAGGTTCTTATCCAAAAAGAGTTCCATGAAATCAGGCTGTGCGGTTGGTCTCTTTCTGGAGTGACAAATATATGAAATGTACTGAACGTAACGGTTTGGGAGTACAATCAGTCTTTATTCCTTGTTCAGGAGCTTGTTCCCACCGAACGCCATTTAGTTCTCATGTATTTTCCTGAACGTCTATGTAGGTGGACGTTCTAGCGGCGTTCGCGCCGTTGAGTGCCCAATTTGAGTTCCATGCACTAGGCGACTAAACACCGCTGTATGTGTTCGCGGCTAAAGATGACCCAGCCGACCGCTCAGAATGTTGGTATAATTGCGGTTACTGAGTTGTGAACAAAGTTGTGAACAAAGATGAAAAGGGTCAATGAGCACCAGAGAGCTAGTGTTCAGTTCCATGGGAATGAAGGGAACGTGCCGAACCAGGGGCACACAGGAAAAGCTGCACTGGGTGGTCTGGCTATTCAGTAGTTTTTTCGGTATACGAAATAGATAGGTCTCCGGTGTTCAGGGAGTTCGTATAACAAACCATGCAGGTATCAAAATAAACAGAAATTAACAGCATGTAATTCAGTGATAGGGAATCTGTCACAGGTGTAAAGGAGCTTTTATTATGGCAAAGTTTCCTGCTTTTATGCACAGCCCCCAGCATGGGATCTCCATTGCAAGACAAGCCCCTCCCATAAATCTCTGTGCCTGGGAGATAATTACATTAAAGTTCGGGAAGCTAATTATCTCCCAGGAACAGAGAGGCAAACATAAAAATATAAAACATAAAAATACCCCAAAACATCATAAAAATATATCATAACCCCACAAATAATACATCCCCAAATAGCCCTGATCTGAGCACCCAAGTTCTCCAAATAGCGCTCAGATCCATGCAGTGTAGGGGAAACGCCACCATGTTCTGACACACGTGGTCCTATACCCAAAACAGTTCCAGGGTGATTGGTGTTGTGGCCGGTCAACTTTTGGGTGCTCCTGCATCTGTAATATAGGGTTCTCCGGCTGACTCTCAGGTAGCATTTGTGCCCCTTTAGTCTCAGACACCTTCCCTCCAAACAGCTGTCTCCTGGCGTGTTGCAAAGCCGTTCAAAACCCCAGATCAAGTTGTCCGGGAGGCGCATTGTCACCTCATGCTGAAAATAGTTCCATAACATTCGAGACTAAGTCCCATTGAGGTGACCGGGAACCCACAAAGCCCTCATGTCGAATTTAGTTCCATAATGATTGTTGCTAAGTACCACTGAGGACAATTCATGGGTTTCTTTATGCGAATGGCCACCAGAGAGCTAGTGTTCAGTTCCATGGGAATGAAGGGAAAGTGCCGAACCAGGGGCACACAGGAAAAGCTGCCCATGGTGACTTGGGAGGTTTAACTCCCGAACAGGGTCTTTGTATATGGCCCATAGCCCTTGGGCAGGAGGCTAGCTTGCAGGTTGCTCTAGGAGCTCGTGGCATGGGCACGTTTGACACAATTTCCCCACCCCCCAATGGAAGGCTAACCAGCTACCAGACCTCCTGTTGGTCTGTACCTGAGTTTTTCCAAGAAGCCCACCCAAAAACACTCAACTAACCTGGTAGCCTCCTGCACCATGCTCTGTCCTGGCAGTACTATGTTGCTTTGTCGGTAACGTCCGTTAACCTCGGTGTCTCCTGATAACAGACACTGCCGCTGGGGAGTGAGATTGACTGTCTCCACTTCTTGTAACTCCTGCTGCTTTTGGGGAGAGGGACCAATCATCTCGTCTCCCTGTAACTCCTGCTGCTGTTGGGGAGATGGACCAATCATCTTCTCTCCCTGTAACTCTGGCTGCCGCTGGGGAGAGAGACTAACTGTCTCCACTCCCTGTAACTTATACTGCCACTGGGGAGAGGAACCGATCAACTCCTCTCCTGTGGTTACCCAGCTCATTCCTTACTCTGCATTGAGGGCCTGCTGCTGAAATTAGTCTAGTAGGTTTTGGTAGTCTTGCTCCACTTCCCATTCAACCATGACTAGACGGGTGATATCTGGTCCCAGACCCGTAGTATCAGGCAGCTCCAGTGCGTCCACTCAGTATTCCCAGATGTCCCAATACCGACACTCCTCTGTCCTAGCAAAGTTACTGTCCTCCTCCAAAACCTTCCATAGCATACCAGGGCCATTGTAGTCGTCTCCCTCTGGCGTATCACTGTCAGTCATCCAAGGGCACCTCTGGGCCGAGTTCCACCGTTGCACTCGGTATGCCTTGTCCAGCCACAATTCCAGGTGCTGGATTTCTATGGAAGGGGCTGTTTTCTCAGGACAGGCATCCTCAGTGTCTCTTGTTTCCATTGGCACTGTTCCGGACCGGGGAGTCTCTCTACCCATGAAGCTCACGTCCACTAGAAAGCCTTGTGCCAGAGCTCTTCCTGTAACACATCTCTCCATACCAGCTCCTTCTCCGCTGAAACAGCACCATACTCCTGAGCCAGTGTGCCCTGCAGTCTCCACTGGAACTCCTCCTCATATGAGGGGACAGCCCGGGGACTAGTTCGCTCCATCTTCTCGAGTTGCTTCAGCATCTAGCTGCCACAGCTTGGCTGGGGGTCTCTCCATCAATTTCTGACCTGGAACAGGGTGCTGGGTACAGCTTCAAGTGATTAAGCTCTCCTGCAGAGATTATAGCTGGCCCACCCAAACACTAGCCCAGACTGAGTGAAGGGTGCAAAGGAACTGGTTTATTATGGCCAAGTTGCCTGCTTTTATACACAGCCCCCAGCATGGGGTCTCCATTCAATGCAAGACCAGCCCCTCCCATAGATCTATATGCCTGGGAGATAATTAAGTTAAAAACTGGAAAGCTAATTATGCCCTATCCTATGCCCAAAAGAGTTTCAGGGCATTTGGTGTTTTGGCCGGTCAACTTTTGGGAGCTCCTGTATCGGAAATATAGGATGCTCTGGCTGGCTCTCAGGTAGTGTTTGTGCCCCTTAGTTTTAGGCAGAGCCCTTCAAAAAGTGCTCTGCTCGCATGTTGCAAACTCATTTAAAGCCCCAGACCAAGTTGTCCGGGAGCTGCACGGTCACCTCATGCTGAAAACAGTTTCATAACATTTGTGGTTAAGTCCTGTTGAGGTGACAAAGTCCTCATGCCAAATTTAGTTCCATAACAAGTACCGCTGAGGACAGAGGGAAAGTGCCGAACCAGGTGCACCCAGGGAAAGCTGCTCATGGGGGCTGGGGAGGTTTAACTTCTAAACAGGGTCTTTGTATGTGGCCCATAGTCCTTGGGCAGGAGGCTAGCTAGCCACACTAACAAGTACAGTTTTATGGTGGTGTGGGATAATTTTAAACGAACATGGAAAGAGGCAGCATGCGCCACCATTGTCTCTACAGAAAAAGAAACGTGAATCTGAAAACTGGAGATGAAAAGTAGCAGTCGGGTTATGTTTGAAGAAATCCTGTAAATGAGCGCGGGACAGGTCGTCAACAGTCGTGGTACCTTGGACAGGGATAAGAAAGCTTTATAATAGCCAAACGGGAAGTAGAGTGGGAGATCCTGGACACTCCCTGAATCACCCAGGACACACCATGATCATCTCTCTACACACACATTCTATTTATTTGTCTGTCCTATCTAAATCTAGACTTAGATTTAGTAATACTTAGTTGAAAGTCATTTTTAAAGAACATTTTCTTAACTTTCCTTTATTAACCAAACACCCATTGGATTAGCACATCTCTAAAAAGAACAATAAAGTGCTACAGACAGCTGGTAACTATAATTGTTTTTTTTTTTAAATGTTCTAAAAATAAATATACCTGGGTAATAGCTGATTCAGATTCCAAAAATGTTGGAATCATCTAGCCTAATAAGGAATTATATGATTTAAAAAAAAAAAAAAAAAGACTGCAGCTTGTTTAAAATAAATCATATTGATTTGTTGGGTTAATTGACTTAATATTAGCATATCAAGTTATTATCCAGAGATATTCGACTTATTTTTAATAATTATCTGTAGTTATCAACAAACAGAAACCATAGCCAAAGGGGATACGTTCTAATGTTATTGCTAGTTACCAAGAAGTTGCAGAACAACTACAGCTTATTGAATTTGTTCTGGTGAGTAGAATCATTACCTTCAGGCTTTTTTCTGTAAAAATGGAAAATGGATCAGCGCTGCGTGGTATGGTAAAGGGCTAGAAACAAGTAGAGAGCTGCAACCTATAGGTATGAGGTTCCCTCCAGACTCCTCAAAAGAGAAATGGCACAAACAGAAATAATAGGTCGCGCTACAACAAATATAAAAAAATGAATATAATATATAAGCATACACTAAAAAAGTATAGAAAGAAATGTATAGAAATTTTCTATACATTTCTTTCTATACTTTTTTAGTGTATGCTTATATATTATAATCATTTTTCCTGTAAACACTGTCTTTTCAGAGAAAATGCATTGTTTACATAACAGCCTAGTGATAACTTCACTGGCCACTCCTTGGATAGCTGTTAGAGATCCTTCCTGGGTCATGGCTGCCTAAAATGTATCCAAACATTCAGTATCTCCTCCCTCTGCATGCAGACACTGAACTTTTCTCATAGAGATTCATTGATTCAATTCATCTCTGTGAGGAGATGCTGATTGGCCAGGGCTGTGTTTGAATCATGCTGGCTCTGCCCCTGATCTGCCTCTTTGTCAGTCTCAGCCAATCCTATGGGAAAGCATTGTGATTGGATCAGGCTACCGTTTCTGATGATGTCAGCAGACTGCTTGTTTTTTCTGAGTCTAACAGTCTGCAGACTTAAAGCTTCAAGCTTGAATACAGTAAGATTTTTACTATATTTATGGAGGCATGGGGACACGGGGGTAGATGGTGGTTTTAACACTGTAGGGTCAGGAATACATGCTTGTGTTCCTGACCCTATATTGATCCTTTAATTAGAATTCTAATAACTGATTAGCTGAATAGCTTAGGGAGTTTTATACTGCTTATATTCTATAGTTCTCGAAAGAGGGAAAATTTAACTTGTGGTTGACTTGTGGTTGAACTAAGCTAAAGAGCATTGGAGTACAGGTGGTCCTCATTTTGCGACCTACCTGTTTTACGACTACTCTCTCACGGGGTTGTAAGTGCGAGCCTCGTTGTGGGAATTAGAGGGATTCTCTGCTCTGCTGCGTTCTTCTATGTTTGGGGAAATGTCCCTGAACACAGACATGCGCAACAGAGCAGGGAAATTTCCCCGAACAATTACATAATATATACATTACATTGCTGAAGTCTTATTGTATACAAATGATATATATATGTATGTGTGTGTGTGTGTGTGTATATATATATATATATATATATATATATGTGTGTGTATATGTGTGTGTGTGTATATATATATATATGTTTGTGTGTGTGTGCGTATATATATATATATATATGTGTGTGTGTGTGTATATATATATGTGTGTGTGTACATATATATGTGTATATATATATTTTTTTTTATTTTTTTTTTTATTATTATTATAAATACCTGCAGAGAACTTGAAAACATGTTTTAAGTAAATGAGCAAATGTTTAAGTATTGTAATATGTCATATTAATCATTGTTTAAATAACATCCCTGGCGGAACAGACCTCGCCACGTGTTCTTGGAGGGGGCTGCTTGCCCGCCTCCTACCTTCTGACTATGGCCCTGGGATATATGGCATTTGAAAACACTATTTGTGCCCTGTGACAAAACTGGAGATTGTGCACAAATATGACTTTTGTCCATATTTTTTATGATTCCTTTCGTTTGTTGCACTGTTCCCCATGTGTTTCATCTGTTGGTCCGGCTGGATAGACTACCAGACAAACTGTGGAGTTACTGGGTGGCCAGCATTTCCTGTATCAGAGGCACATGGTGAGAACAATGGATGAAGCACATGGTGAGAACAATGGATGGCGGCCATTTTAACTCACAGACACTGTTTGGACTTTTCTACACGGTGCCATCTCGCCAGTATTTGCTGCACAAAGACATCGTGCAGTAGTTTTAAACTATACAACAGGGGACACATTATACAGTAATTATTTTTCATATAGCCTGTACATGTTCTGCAGAATCTGCATTAAACTGTATCTTCCAAACTACTGAACGGATCTGAGGGGAGGATTTTGTGTGGGAGTGTCTGTGTGTATTGTACGGATTGATTGGTTGTATTTCAAAACCCTGTGGGCAGGACTATGTTTGTGGATTGTGAATAAAAGAGGCTGTATGTGCCAGTACAGTCAGTTCTGCTTGACCTCAAAACGAAGTGTCGTCTCGTTATTGGGGGAATTGGATTGTATGCTGATTGCCAGGAGTGTAAGCTGATTGTATGCTTTTCCTGTTCAGCTGCTTACAGCATTCATATGCTTGAAAGCATTCGTTTGCTTCTCCGGTTTGGTGGTTGTGGTGTCTGCTGCAGTGCTTAGAGTCCTCAGGAAGCGCTAGGAGCATCCTTCAATGGAGGTACCCAGTCGGGGTGCCAGGTGATCCGTTACAATCCCCACTGCCTAAATATATATATTTTCAAATATTTAGCATAGAGCAACTTACGTCTTGAGTATCCCACTAAAGAGCACATTTATGCAATAGATTGTATGATACAAAATATGGTTACAGTGAGAAACTTACATTGTAAGTGAAATGTATAAACTATCCAAACAACTTCTTCCCCTGCTTCAGGCACTCTCACCAAAAATATATTGCTCAACATTTCAGATGGATAAAGAGATACATTAATTTTACTGGTGCGAGTATGGGTGTAACCAGGGGTGGTGCTCTCCTGAGAAATTACAGGTAACTTGCTAATAACAGTTCATGTAACTAAAATGTAATTTAGAACAAGAACATGTGTTTTATTCACACATAGTGAATTCGAAACATTACTGTGAGTATTATTGCTGTGGAGCTCTGTTATACAGAATAGTCTAGAATTATTGTTTTGATTTTACAACCCACCCTTGTGCATTTTAAAAACAAAAATTATTTTCACAGAAGAGCTGATGATGACATTAAGGTGGCATTTAACTGCATCAGGTAAACATTTTTATAGTGAAACATTTGCTACTAAATGTCAATAAACATAGTCTTTTAAAACAATTACCAAAAATCTTTAAAATTGTAATATAGTACTGTGTAACTATATATAATGTATAGCCAGATTACCCATTAAAGGACCACTCTAGGCACCCAGACCACTTCAGCTTAATGAAGTGGTCTGGGTGCCTGGTCCAGCTAGGGTTAACCCTTTTTTAAATAAACATAGCAGTTTCAGAGAAACTGCTATGTTTATAAATGGGTTAATCCAGCCCTCAAATCTTCTAGTGGCTGTCTCATTGACAGCCGCCAGAGGCGCTTGCGTGATTCTCACTGTGAAAATCACAGTGAGAGCACGCAAGCGTCCATAGGAAAGCATTGTAAATGCTTTCCTATGAGACCGGCTGAATGCGCGCACAGCTCTTGCCGCGCGTGCGCATTCAGCCGAATGGGAGGAGAAGAGGAGGATCGGAGGCGGAGAGCTCCCCGCCCGGCGCTGGAGAAAGGTAAGTTTAACCCCTTTCCTCTCCCCAGAGCCGGACGGGAGGGGGACCCTGAGGGTGGGGGCATCCTCAGGGCACTATAGTGCCAGGAAAACAAGTATGTTTTCCTGGCACTATAGTGGTCCTTTAAGGCCCCAGACGCATACAAGGACTGGTCACATCTCCCTCACATAGTAAGCTATGTAAGGTTCCTATCTTTAGTTCCTCACTACAGACAGCCTTGGTTTGCGAAGACCCCCCATTTGATAACATATAACTGCTGGCTGGGTGCCTGTGATCTGTACCTTCATGGAGTGCAGACCACTTTAAGTGCTCCTTCTTGATTCTAGCACTCAATGAGTGCAGACACAGGGCTCAAAATCATCACTGAGCTACAGAAACTGAAGGAGTGACTACTTAACCAACACTGACAAATTCCTAATGCACATCCATTACACACAGCCAGCACACAATCAGCACACTATGTTGTGAGCGATAGGTAGAGACCTTAGGGGAAAGATCAAAAAGTAATGAAGACAAAGCAAACACTTGACATGATAATTACATAAGGTGTTTTAATTGCATCAACACAAAAATGATTGATGTAATAAAAATGATAATAGGAATCTTTTGTGCAATACATAAGTATACTTAGCAAATATTATATACAGATACGATCTGGCTCGAATTAATGAAAATCTAGCCAAACCTAAGCAGGGACGGTACAAGGAATTTTGAGATGCATTTTGTCACCTCCTCCCCACAAACCAAAAAAATTCATCTTCACCTCTGTGTTTCGTAGCCCCCCCTTACGAATTTCCTAACCACTTTAGTGTTTCATATCCACTCTCTTGAATGTGTTCCCACTTTGTGTCTTATACCCCACTTTAGTGTATTTTATTGCCCAATTAACGTGTCTCTTACAACTACTGCTTGTGTATCTCTTACTTTCCCACAGCCCCTTTGTGTGTCTCTTTCTCACCCTGTTTTTTTTTTTTACTAAGCTGTTACATACCTTCTGTTTGTACGAGTTATGTGATCTTACCCAAATGCTTACAAACTTTATATATGAAAACAGGGGGCTGCACTGACCTTCACATGCATAAATGGGGTGCGCTGGATCTTGTGTATTGTATAAGTTGACCCCAGCAACACCCCATTCATGCATGGGAAGGTCAGTGCAGCCCCCTGTTTACATATATTTATTTGAGAGTCTAGGCCAACTCCTTGGTTTTGCACCCCTCCCTGTCACTCGAAACTTAGGGGGGGGGATGCACTAAAACTTTTCTCTATGGTATGGGGTAATATTCTGCTATGTGCTGTCTGATGCCAGCATGATGTGCATGCTGGCACTTGGTAACAAGTTTTTTATTTGTATACATTTTTTATTTTTCAAATTTAAGATTTCATCCATACACAAACTTTCATAGAAAAATAGGTTTTAAAATATTACAGAAAATCAATTATTATACACATAATATTATACACATAATTAATAAAACCATATTTTATACTTTTGTACGGTACACACTAACTGCAGTCAAATTTATAGATTTCATACATTAACACTTTCTTACAATTCAAATCTATAGATTACATACATTACATTTCCACATAAAGCTGTTACATTTCCTAAGAGAGGTTAGGTTGTCATTGGAGGGAGGGGGTTTTTAATTTTAAGACTAAGATATCTATTCCAAGGGGCCCAAATCTCCTCATGTTTCTCCTTGGATACTTTATTTAATGCTATACCTGCTTCCATCCTACATTGATAATCCGCTTGTACACAAATATCTTGCCAAACCAACGGACCCATATTTCTCCAGTTTCTAGCTATAACTAGTTTAATTGCCATAAAAATATGGATCATAAGAATTATTAATTTTATGTTAACCCTTGGCATATTTAAGTGAAACAGGAACGTTTGAGCCATAATAACAGTTTGTGCATTCAGCACAAAATTTACAAAATCCGATAAAATTGCTTTCATAGATTTCAACTCTTCACAGTCCCACCATATGTGAGAGAATGAGCCTAGTTCCCTACCACATCTCCAGCAATCTGGTAGAAGTGTGGGTTGAAATCTATGAAGGCGAGTGGGCACCAGATACCATCGATACACAAGTTTAAAGTACACTTCCCGTCAGTGGCGTACACATGATCCATGGGGCCCCGGTGCGAAAATTGATCCGTGGGCCCCCCCGCGCTTACTCGGCGCGGGTCGGGGCCGCACCACATGGCGGCGGGCACCTGGTCGCAGGGGTTGCAGGGCTGCGACCCCGCGACCGCGGTATGCACACACACTTAAAGGACCACTACAGACACCCTGATCACATCAGCTCAATGAAGTGGTCTGGGTGCCAGGTCCCTCTAGTTTTAACCCTGCAGCTGAAAACATAGCCGTTTCAGAGAAACGGCTATGTTTCACTGAGGGTTAATCCAGCCTCTGGTGGCTGTCTCATTGACAGCTGCTAGAGGAGCTTCCACGATTCTCACTGTGAAAATTACAGTGAGAAGACACTGTACGTCCATAGGAAAGCATTGAGTAATGCTTTACTATGGGCGGTTTAAATGCGCGTGCGCCTCTTGCCGCGCATGTGCATTCGGAGCTGAGAGGCGGAGGGATCCCCAGCGCCAAGGGAGTCCGACGCTGGAGAAAGGTAAATGCTGAAGACACACACACACATCTCATGAACAGACGCATACACACTAGCTAACAGACACACACATTTACTGACAGAGACACACTCAGCGACAGACATACATACACACTCACTTACAAAACATACACTTTCACTGACAAACACACTCAGTAACAGACACACACAGTAACACACTCACTAGCAGACACACACCCAATAACAGACACACTCACTGACACACACACTAAGACAAACACTAAAACACACACACACACATACATACACTAACACACACACACTAACACACACACACATACACTAACACACACATACACTAACACACACATACACTAACATACGCACATACACTAACACACACACACACACACTAACATACATACATACACTAACACACACACATACATACACTAACACACACACACACACACACACTAACATACACACATACACTAACACACACTAACATACATACACTAACACACACACACTAACATACACACACATACATACACTAACATACACACATACACTAGCACACACACATACATACACTAACACACACACACACTAACATACACACACATACATACACTAACATACACACATA
>OW240923.1:31066858-31127387 GCA_933207985.1 Pelobates cultripes | reverse complement strand
AAACACTGGCCAAAATTGGCATTTTGCATTTTTCACAAAAACAAATACTAATGCTAACTTTGGCCAGTGTTTGTGACCAAATGGCTACTAAAAAAGACTGGACATACCCCATTTGCAATACCTTGGGTTGTCTACTATTGCAAATGGTATGCCATTATGGGTGTAAATTTCATTCCCGGGCTACTATACAGTCTCTCAAAGGCAACGTAACCAATCTGGCGAATTTCAATTTCAAATGTAACGTGCTATATTTGACCCTG
Source organism: Pelobates cultripes (assembly GCA_933207985.1). Taxonomy (NCBI): domain Eukaryota; kingdom Metazoa; phylum Chordata; class Amphibia; order Anura; family Pelobatidae; genus Pelobates; species Pelobates cultripes. Next base: position 31,127,127 of record OW240923.1, on the reverse strand, counting down.
TAACTTCCCAAAACGCCATAAAACCTGTACATAGGGGGTACTGTCTTACACGTGAGACTTTACTGAATACAAATATGTGTATTTTATTGGAGTAAAAGCAAACAGTATTATGACACTGACCGTTAAAATGTCATGTAGAACTAAAAAAATCAAAATAAATCATATTTTCTCCCATTTTTTTCATATTAAATTATGTTTCATAGCTAAATATTTGATAGGGCTAGAACATCAGTCTGCTTTTTTTTTTTTTGTGTAATGTAATTGCAGTTAGTTTTCTGCCACTGCTGCCAGCTTCTGTGTCAGGCTCACAGTGGATACTATGCCCAGTGCCACCACTCACTCACTGGTGTCACAATAGCTTGCATTTAAAAACCAAAAACTTTTTTCACTGTTATAGATTGAATAACAGTCAGTTGTCTGCCACTGCTGCCAGCTTCTGTGTCAGGCTCACAGTGGATACTGTGCCCATTTGCCCAGTCAGTGCCACCACTTATATCTGGTGTCACAATAGCTTGCATTTAAAAACAAAAAACTTTTTTCACTGTTATAGATTGAATGGCGGGTGTGTCAGCCCTACAGTACTCTGCCCAGTTTACACAGTGCCGCTCTCATATCTGGAAGGTGTCACAATAAGTGCATTTAAAAATAAATCTTTTTCACTGTTGATTGAATATAGCAGTCTCAGCGATGTGTCAGCCCTACAGCGTGTACTCTGCCAGTTCACAGTGCCACTCATATCTGGTGTCACAATAGCTTGCATTTAAAAACAAAAAACGTTTTTCACTGTTATAGATTGAATAGCGGGTGTGTCAGCCCTACAGCGTGTACTCTGCCAGTTTACAGTGCCACTCATATCTGGTGTCACAATAGCGTGCATTTAAAAACCAAAAATCTTTTTTCACTGTTATAGATTGAATAGCAGTTAGTTGTCTCAAAGCGGGTGTGTCAGCCCTACAGCGTGTACTCTGCCAGTTCACAGTGCCACTCATATCTGGTGTCACAATAGCTTGCATTTAAAAACAAAAAACTTTTTTCACTGTTATAGATTGAATAGCAGTTAGTTGTCTCAAAGCGGGTGTGTCAGGCTCACAGTGGATACTGTGCCCAGTGCCACCACTCACTCACTGGTACCCGGACAAAATTTATTTTCACAAAAGGCAATCCCCAACCTGTACTTGATTGTGCAAAAGGAAATAATGGCATGTCTGGCACACAGTGTTGGGGCAAGGGTCCATCTGACCACTGATACCTGTTCTGCAAAGCATGGTCAGGGCAGGTATATCACCTACACTGCGCATTGGGCAAACCTGCTGACGGCTGCCAAGCATGGAATGCGTGGCTCTGCAGAGGAGTTGGTGACACCGCCATGACTTGCAGGCAGGCCTGCTGCCCCCTCCTCTACTCCTCCTACTCCATCCTCTTCCATAACCTCCTCGGCTGAGTCCTCTTCTGCTGCTGCGTCTTGCTCCACATCAACATATAGGGGACGTAACAGGGATTAAACTGAATAGTACTACTTAACACACCACTCCTATCTGGTGGCACATTAGATTGCACGCGCAGTGCCCCAAATTTGTTGTGATCTGTGAGTAAGGTAAACGGTTGTCCATACAAGTAAGGTTGCAGCTTTTTGAGGGCCCACACCACTGCCAGGCACTCCTTTTCAATGGCAGTGTATCTACTTCCCTGGGCAAAAGTTTCCGGCTTAGATAAGCCCTGGGTTGCTCGCCACCATCTGCTCCGACTTGGCTCAGTACTGCTCCCAATCCAAGCATAGAAGCGTCTGTATGGACGAGAAAGTGTTTAGCTGGATCAGGAGCAGAAAGTACAGGTGATTTAATGAGCGCCGTCTTGAGCTGTTGGAAGGCCTGTTCACACTCTGGGGCCCATACTACTATCTTGGGGAGGTTTTTACGCGTTTCCTACATGGCACTTACTGGGCTTTAGGGTCAGTCCGGCCTCCCTAATCTGGTCTAGTACGGCTCCTATGTGGGTCAGGTGTTTGGGCCAGGAGCAGCTAAAAATGGCTATATCATCCAAGTAGGCGCAGGCATACTCCTGAAACCCATCCAGTAGCTGATCTACCATCCTCTGAAAGTTAGCCGGGGCATTCTTCATCCCGAATGGCATGGCCTTAAACTGATACAGGCCAAACGAGGTGACAAATGCCGACTTGTGGATGGCGTCCTCGGCTAATGGAATTTGCCAGTACCCCTTGCACAGATCTATTGTGGTGAGGTACTGGCCTCTGGCCATTTTGTCTAGGAGCTCGTCTATCTGGGGCATAGGGTAGGCGTCTGAGGTTGTTTTATCGTTTAGCCTCCGGTAGTCTACACAGAAATGGGTTGTACCGTCCCGTTTCGGTACTAGTACTACCGGGGAGGCCCAGGGGCTGTCAGAGTGTTCTTTCACCCCTAACTGCATCATTTCCTCAATTTCTTTCTGAATATTTTCTTTAACTGCTTCGGGTATGCGATAGGCGGTTTGGCGAAGGGAGGTCTGGTCTAGGGTTTCAACTTTGTGAGTGTTTAACGGACTGTACCCAGGTAGGTTGGAAAACGTGGCCCCCTTGTCCTGGATTAGTCTTTGGACCTGGGTTCGCTCCTGGGGGTCTAACCATTCTCCTAACTGTACTTTTCCCAGGTCTCCGCTCTGGCCCTCTAGGTCTAGTGGCAGGTGCACAGATCGCGGTTACCTCTTCCGTGCGCTTGTGGTATGGCTTGAGCATGTTCACATGGAGCATGCGCTTGCCTCCCATGCCTGTGACCGCACCGATCACAAAGGTGGTATCACAAACCTGCTCTACCACCTTGTATGGGCCCTGCCAGGAAGCCTGCAGCTTGTCCTTGTGGACAGTGTCAATCCATATCTGCCAAGTGACCCTATGTAAGGGGAACAGTCTCTATTCTGCTCTGTTTCAGTGTGTATCATGGTCTCTGAGGACAGGTGTCAATCCATATCTGCCAAGTGACCCTATGTAGGGGGAACAGTCTCTTTTCTGCTCTCTGTCAATGTGTATCATGGTCTCTGAGGACAGGTGTCAATCCATATCTGCCAAGTGACCCTATGTAGGGGGAACAGTCCCTATTCTGCTCTGTGTCAGTGTTTATCAGGGATCCTTAGGATAGGTGTCAATCCATATCTGCCAAGTGACCCTATGTATGGGGAACAGTCCCTATTCTGCTCTGTGTCAGTGTGTATCAGGGGCTCTGAGGACAGGTGTCAATCCATATCTGCCAAGTGACCCTTTGTAGGGGTATCAGTCTCTATTCTGCTCTGTGTCAGTGTGTATCATGGTCTCTGAGGACAGGTGTCAATCCATATCTGCCAAGTGACCCTATGTAGGAGGAACAGTCCCTATTCTGCTCTGTGTCAGTGTGTATCAGGGACCCTTAGGACAGGTGTCAATCCATATTTGCCAAGTGTAGGGGGAACAGTCCCTATTCTGCTCTGTGTGAGGAGGAGGTATGGGAAATGAGTAGCTCGGCATCCAACCTTGTGAAAATGGGGTCTTTCATGCTGTCGTGCCTGTTGAGGGACCCTCGTATAAAAAGTCTGAAGGAGAACGACCTGTGCTGGGTGTCCACGCTACTAGACCCCCGGTATAAGCAGACAGTGGCGGAAATGTTACCGAATTACAAGTCGGAAAGGATGCAGCATTTGCAAAATAAATTAAAAAGTATGCTTTACACAGCGTATAAGGGTGATGTCACAGCACAACGGGAATCTAACAGGGAAGAGGTGAAAGTCATCCTCCTCCTCCCACGACCACGCCATATCTGCCAAGTGACCCTATGTAGGGGTAACAGTCCCTATTCTACTCTGTGTCAGTGTGTATCAGGGGCTCTGAGGACAGGTGTCAATCCATATCTGCCAAGTGACCCTATGTAGGAGGAACAGTCCCTATTCTGCTCTGTGTCAGTGTGTATCAGGGGCTCTGAGGACAGGTGTCAATCCATATCTGACAAGTGACCCTATGTAGGAGGAACAGTCTCTATTCTACTCTGTGTCAGTGTGTATCAGGGGCTCTGAGGACAGGTGTCAATCCATATCTGCCAAGTGACCCTATGTAGGGGGAACAGTCTCTCTTCTGCTCTGTGTCAGTGTGTATCATGGGCTCTGAGGACAGGTGTCAATCCATATCTGCCAAATGACCCTATGTAGGGGGACCAGTCTCTATTCTGCTCTGTGTCCGTGTGCATCAGGGGCTCTGAGGACAGGTGTCAATCCATATGTCAAGGTGTCAATATGTCATATGTCAGGTGTCAATCCATATTGATTGTGATTTAGGAATGTTAGGTGATTTCTGCCCTTTATGGATTAAAACCAGACTCTGTATCAACTGTGTAATTTTCCATGGGAGTTTTGCCATGGATCCCCCTCCGGGATGCCACAGTCCAGGTGTTAGTCCCCTTGAAACAACTTTTCCATCACTATTGTGGCCAGAAAGAGTCCCTGTGTGTTTTAAAATTTGCCTGCCCATTGAAGTCTATGGCGGTTCGCCCCGGTTCGCCGGTTCGCGAACATTTGCAGAAGTTTGCGTTCGCCGTTCGCGAACTGAAAATCTCGTGTTCACAACATCACTACTCACGACCAGGATGTCAGGCAAGTATAATCTTTATTTAGTAACTCAATAAAAACATGTGCAAATATGTAGAAAGTCCACCCTCAGCTCACCAGCCCTTGAGAACTAATTAAGTCTATTAGTAATGTGCTCAGAGTCACTCTCGTCCCTGTCCACGGCTAGTTCTGCTGGAGCAGCGATGGGATATAGGTAAGAAGTGACACCACCAGCAGCACACCGGACCACCAGGGAATCCACTAGCAGGACACCAGACCATCAGGGAATCCACCAGCAGCACACTGCTGGTGAATTCCACCTGGCAATTTACCAGAAGCCCAACAGACCCCCAGGGACCACTACGGCATAAATTATCCCCCGTCCACGCAGGAAGGGGGCAAATGCAATATATATTATAGGTTTTATAATTGCCCCTCTACTTTTGTCCCTGGCTCCTTATTTGTCTGCCCTAAATATGAATGCTAAAGAAGCAACTGATCATGTACTGTAACTAACATTGTTATTTTTTTGTCCAAGTTAGATGTTTTAAAAAACTATTATATTTTTGGAGCACAAAAAGCACAAAAAGATATGAAAACAATAATAAATCAACATGTAAAAATAATAAATTGGTTGATGATTAAAAATAATTTTTTACATAAAACAGAAAAACTATCAAGTCTATTTAAAACAAGTGTGACGTTTCTGAAATTCAGTGTAGATTGGACATGAAATTCATATTTTATGACCAAAATAGCCAGAGGGGAATAAAGTCACTTAGGTTTAAAGTCTGACTATTTTGACCTAAACTTTGAATTCACCTTGAATTTCTCATGATTTACACTTGAATTTATTAAATAACCCTATATGTGCTCCTTGGTAGTGAATACATTTTAATGGCTTTCATATAACATATATATCTAAAAATAATGCAATATATACATTACACCGCTAGAGTCTTATTGTATATAAAATATATATATTAATATAAATAAATACACAGAACTTAAAAACATGTTTTAGGTGAATGAGCAAATTTTAGTATTTCGCACTATGTCATATAATCATTGTTTAAATAACATCCCCACTGCCTATAATACATATATTTTCAAATATTTAGCATAGAGCCACTTACTTCTTTGGTGTCTCATTAAGGAATACATTTATACAACAGATTGTATGATAAAAGTATGGTTACAGTGAGAAACTTACATTGTAGGTGAAATGTATCCCATATAAACAATTTCGTCTTCTGCTTCTCCTGCTCTCAGCAATAACATACAGCTAAACATTTCAGATGGATATAGAGAGAAACGTTAATATTATGGATGTGAGTGGGGGTGTGACCAGGGGCGGAGCTGTTCTGAGAAATTTCAGGTGACTTACTAATGACATATTTTATGATTAATATAACTGCTTGCTAAGTGCATCTGTATCTCCATGGGGTGCAGACCACTTTAAGTTATCCTTCTTGATTCTCACACTCAATGAGTGCAGTCACCTGGTTCTTCAGCCTGCACTCTGACTCATCACTGAGCTCTAGAAACTGAAGGAGTGATTACTTAACCAACACTGAAACACTTACAACACACAGCCATTCCCAGCCAGCACAAAGTCAGTATACTATGTTGTGAGGGAACGGTAGAGAACTTATGGGAGAGATAAAAAAGTAATGAAGACTTAATTAGAAAATTGTAGCAAACAAAGTAAAGAACTCATACGATAATTACTGAACACAATGGGTTAACGTACTTATCACAGGCAGGAAAATATACAGTTTTACACAATATTCATAACTTTAAAAGTATACATCACATTCACATATTCAGAATCAGCATACTCCAAATACAAACATTTGTCAAAATCATACAAATTGGTCCAGTGGTTCAAAAGATAGATGGACATCCTATTTGACCGACTGCAAGCATGGCTTGGTTGTGGTAAGCCAATTATCTCCAACATACAGAAAACATCTCTATTCACAACAACAGCAAAAATACACAAAATACATAATTCCTATCATACTGAACAGAACCCCCACATTCATCTGAGCGACCAATATAGGTGAATGTAGCAGATGGCATGTGACTATCCGCCAGAATTATATTTTAAAAGACTGTTCGCATGTTTAAACTGCCTGTACATTGAAAATTGCATATACATTCGGATGTTAGTTCGGTAGTTTCCTTCATAGTTTATACGAATGGAAACTACCGAATGCATAGACCACCTTAGAGAAGAAGTGTGTCCCTAGTTAAACTCTTATTCCCTCTCTAACCGCAGTTAATTGATGTTGTATTGCTGTATCTGGGTGGCCGCCATTCCGTAGACGAACACGCGGTGCCATCTTACGCACGAACTCTCAGCGGTGTTTGGTCGTTGAGTGTCTGGAACTCAAATCGGACACTCAGTTGCGCGAACACCGCTGAGACCTCCAGAGCTCCAGAACTCACGAACGGAGGGGCTATACGACTCCTCGTTCGGTGAGTTGAGTATACCAAACAAGGGGGTTCGTGCAAACCCAGTATTATCTATGGATGGCAAGGATTTCTACCTGTTTTACCTCCCGAACGCAGACCGACCGCAGGGCCAAAATACATGGAACTCCTTTCGGCTACATAGTCGTGTGCAGTCGGTCAAATCGTTTATTACCTATAACTCCCGAACCCCTGGTCTGATCTGGGTGAATTTTGAGTATGTTGGTCACCCAGACCAGGGCTACCAGGGGATGCCACTTAAGTCCTGGTACCCCACGGTTTTGGGGTACATCCAAGAAACAGGGGAAAAGGTACCAGGATTAAGTGGATTAAGTGCTGGAGAACAATGGACAGGAGACGGGGGAGGGGAAGAAACACACCTTCCCATGGATTCAAAGGGTAGAAAAAGTGTCCCAAAATCCAAGAAGCCCAAATAATATTTGTAAAGGGCCATACAACCCAGGGCCATAGTCATGAGGCAGGAGGCTGGCAATCAGGCTCCTCCAACAGTCAGGGGAAAAAGGCAGTTTGGCACATAACAATCCAGTGACAAAAGGCAGTTTGTCACATCCCCTTTTAATATTATCACTATTTTAATTATATTCTTATTATTATACTATTTCTCATAGTTTTATTTATGCTCCTATATACACTATCGATCAAATGACTTTATGTTTTCACTATTCCAGAATTTTGGTTTAGTGCATAATCCCCTCTCCAGGGAGAGACCAAAATCAAATAAAGACGTAATTAGAAAACTGTAATAAACAAAGTAAGCATTTGACCTGATACTTGCATTTGATGTTTTGATTGCATCACCATGAAAATGACTGATGTATCAAAAATGCTAATAGGAATATTTTGTGCAATACATAAATATACTTAGCAGGTATTATATACTGATACGATCTGATTATCATCAACTTAATGAAAATCTAGCCAAACCTAACTTGGGCAGGTGCAAGGATTTTTGGCTACACTGGTGAAGATGCATTTTGTCACCCCTCCTTACCACCAAAATAAAATGCATCTTAACCTCTGTATCTCGTAGCCCCCCTTTAGTCTTTCCTATCCAGTCTCTTAATTGTCTTACACATTTGCCACTTTGTGTCTTACACCCCAATATATATATATTTATAAATATTTTCTTCTATATTCTAATTTCCTAATTGTTATCCATTAATGTCTGTCTTACTGATTGCCCTTTCCCACCAGGGCCATGCCTAATGTCCACTTCCTGACATCCAGAACTTTGTGTCAGTACTTGAAGCATGGTGATGTTCAGAGCTGCTGAAACGATAAGGGAAGCCTTTTGGGGGGTAGGGAAGGATCCCTACCCCCCCCAAACACACTCTGTGTGACAATGAGATATAAACTCTTTAATACTCTTCACACTGTGTCTCTGATCTCTTGTACTCTAATATACCTATAAGTATGGAGCATGCGGGGATAGGACATCCCACATGAGATTCTTGGTATTGTGAGGATACAGAGACAAAAATGTTCAGTTCCCAGGCTTTTCACAAAATAAATGTATTAAATAATATATATGTTCACTTAATGGCACATTTGTGTTGCTTTTTCAAAACTTTAACTGTACAGAATATCTGTATCCGTTAATGAGATAAAGGTCAACCGATAATTGGTATCTGCTCTGGAAAAATTGGTCGTTCCGTAAGGTAAAGGATACCTTTAAGAAAATAGAAAAATCATTGTACAAAATCTTCAACAGTATATTTAACTGCAAACGTGTACTGTGCGGTGCAGGTAAATAAGAAAAGAAAAAAAAATACCTTTCTTCGGCCAAAACATCTGTCAGCTATAACACTGTAGCTATAGTACATCCAAACTTTTAACATGACTGTATGAAATATTAAATTAAATATATTCTAAAGTATTGGTTATTGTATCTTCCAAGGTGACATTCCAAGTCCTACATTAGAAGGCTACAGCCACATGTGATACTTCAAAAACTGGGCATTCTATGGGTAAATGATACATGGAACATGCTACATCGCTGGTGGCCTCACCTGGGGAAAAAAAAATATATTGTAGAGCTAGTAACACATTCTTTAAAGAACAAAAATAATTTTTATCTTGTTTTCACACATTTAATTTTATTTGCGATATAGTTAAAGGACAAGGCATACGTGGTGTTGGGGGTGTCTAACATTCACCAAGTTTATTATTGAGGGTAGATAAACAGCATCTAATTAGTATAGCTGAAAAGAGAATCTGTCATGTTCTGCTGGAGGGCAATCTTCTTTATTTCTTGTTGGCAAAATGGTTACTGCGAATGGCTGTACAGACCAAGTTAAAGATGGAAATCCATGCCCACTCTGGAATAGTGTTTCCCAAGTACAACTGAAAGGAAAATACATGAAAGGTATCAAATTCTGCAGAATTATTATCATATACAGGTGATACTTGAAAAATTAGAATATTGTGCAAAAGTTCATTTATTTCAGTAATGCAACGTAAAAGGGGAAACTAATATATGAGATAGACGCATTACATGCAAAGCAAGATAGTTCAAGCCGTGATTTGTCATAAGTGCGATGATTATAGCTTACAGCTCATGAAAACCCCAAATCCACAATCTCAGTAAATTAGAATATTGTGAAAAGGTGCAATATTCTAGGCTCACAGTGTCCCACTCTAATCAGCTAAGTAATCCATATCAAAGGGCTGTAAAGGGTTTCTGAGCCTTTAAATGGTCTCTGTTTGGTTCAGTGGGAATCGCAATCATGGGGAAGACTTCTGACCTGACAGTTGTGCAGAAAACCATCATTGACACCCTTCATAAGGAGGGAAAGCCTCAAAAAGGTAATTGCGAAGGAAGTTGAATGTTCCCAAAGTGCTGTATCAAAGCACATTACTATAAAAGTTATGTGGAAGGGAAAAAAGTGTGTAAGAAAAAGGTGCACAAGCAGTACAGAGAGGATTGTCAGGAAAAGGCCATTCAAAAGTGTTGGGGACTTTCACAAGGAGTGGACTGAGGCTGGAGTCAGTGCATCAAGAGCACCACACACAGACGGATACTGGACATGGGCTTCAGATGTTGTATTCCTCTTGTCAAGCCGCTTCTAAACAACATACAACGTCAGAAGCGTCTTACCTGAGCTAAAGAAAAACAGACCTGGTCTGTTGCTCAGTGGTCCAAAGTCCTCTTTTCTGATGAGAGCAACTTTTGCATCTCATTTGGAAACCAAGTACCCAGAGTCTGGAGGAAGAATGGAGAGGCACACACTGCAAGATGCTTGAAGTCCAGTATGATGTTTCTACAGTCTGTGTTGATTTGGGGAGCCATGTCCACTGCTGGTGTTGGTCCACTGTGCTTCATTAAGTCCAGGGTCATCGCAGACAAGCTTTATGGGGATGCTGACTTCAGTTTCCAGCAGGACTTGGCACCTGCCCACACTGCCAAATTCACCCAAGCCTGGTTCAATGACCGCAGGATTACTGTGCTTGATCGGCCAGCAAACTCGCCTGACCTGAACCCCATAGAGAAGCGGCATAAACAGAAGCAAAAGTGATTTAACTCCTAAATGGCAGAGAATTGAGCAGTGAGACTGCAGGGGCATGATCTGTACACTAAGGCAATTGTGCATGTTCTAATCAAAACAAAACCTTGAATTTGCACCATAGGTCTGTTCAACCATAATTCACCTCTTTCATATTAAGTTCACCAACACTTATTATACATCAGTTTGTTCAGAAGAAACAGGGCTTTCATTTTGCATCTAATATTCATATATGAAACATAATTTAGTATGAATAAAATCTAAACAAAATGAGAAATTAAGGAATTTTGTTATATTTCAAGTTCTGCATGACCTTTTAACTGTGCTTTTCAATTAAAAAAAAATAATTTTTAGCGAATCTTCCCCTTACCTTTTTTGTCAATTAAAGCTACAGCTTGATTACACCTTACTATTAGTGTGGATAGTATTCACCATGTATCAATGTCTGTGCCATTTATTATAAGGAACTGGAGACATTTATCTAAACTCTAGGCGGTTACCCCTTTCTCTCAGCATAAGGGATTCTTTACATCCTCTGAGATCTCTTTTGATAATGTTGAATAAAGTCTAGTGAACAATTGGATAGTTTGTAAAGTATATCCCTGCTGTTGAATTTGCATCGTTTTCAAGAGCTACATTGTCTGTCTATCAAAATGCTATTCCTTTTGTAAATACCAGCTAGGATTCCCATTTGGGATCCCTTCTATTTCTTGAATCTCCATGCTGATTTAAAACATCTATACAGGAAACAACTTATCTGTATATTTCCTGGGTTATATCCTATGAACTGGTTGTGGACACCCTGAAATGGACATGGAGCGTAGACAGGAGTCCTTTCGGTCAGTTCATTCTCTCACAATTTTATAACATGACAGGAGGCTTCATATTTGCTTAAGTCTCTCTTTACTAAAACTCCACAGCAGCACATTAACAGAGAGAAAAACAACCAATCAGTAATAAGTAAAGTACAATAAAAGTCCCCTCCCCACTAACTACATCCTCTTTCTTTGCTGCTCCACATCAAGCACAGGTCAGAGTATCACTGCCCCCTATTCTTAGTGGGTGGCTGTGGACTTTATTTATTTATTGTTTCCTTGTTATTTGTTAGATATTTATTTGAGGGGTAATTTGTGTTGTTGCTCTGCTTCTGGCTGTATGCTTTTGCTTTGCCACTTTGGGATTTCTTTGGGTTGCCTTTGTCCCCCTGATATTGTCCTATTTGTTTTATCCCCTTCTGTATTCCCTTGCGCGGGCATCGCGGGAAACAACCATTTAGCCACCTCCACGATCTCCCGACCAAGTACGTCTCCGGAGGCCCCACATGTGGAGTCCCGTGGCTCGTAGCCTCGCACCAACGCACGGACCCCCTTGATTGTGCCGTCCCTGTCTCTCGCAGTTACCGCTTCCCTCCTGTCACCAGACCGCAAATGAATCCAGAATCGCAGCCCAGGGTTGACAGGGGCAGAGAGGGGAGTGCGGCCTACCACGTGCGAGCGGCAGCTCCCGGTCTCCTCCTGACCTCTCCCCATGGCCCAGGACCTTCTCTGAACAGAGATTTGTCAGTTATATCAGGTACTGGGGGGGAGGGAGGGTGGGGGGTTGGATGCTTGCAGCACTACTGGTTTTCCTTTACTGCACTAAGGAGCCTATCTGTCCAGGGTGTCACCGGGCATACACCCAAGTGGGAGGATCCTTACTGCTGGATGGACTGCAGCCCCATCACTGAGGCCTCTCCTGTCCTACCAGACTGTCACTGCTTACACTGCTGTATTTACTAACACACAGATTTACACATCAATGATATTCTGCTCTGGGTTTGGCCTACCCTTAACTGTGCCCACATTTGGCCTGCTCTGTCTGTGCCCCCCTTGATTGGCCTGCTATGTCTTTGCCACCTTGATTGGCCTGCTTTGTCTGTGCCCCCTTAAAATTGGCCTGCTCTGTCTGTGCTATTGCCGCTGGGTGACCCCAGATTGGCTATTCCCATACGTATGCTTGTACCTTGCATGCGCTATCAAGCTTGCCTCTGCCACTATATTGGAGTGCCGTCCCGGTTATTCAGCTGGTGACACTTGTCCTCTGTGTATCCTGGGTGTCACATTGCAGGCTTTGATCAATGCGGCGGTGTCCGCCTCGGTGGAAAAAGCCCTGGAGAGGGCCCTCTAGAGGGACACCTCACATGCAGATGACTCGGCTGAATCAGACTCTCCCACGAGAGATCATGCAAGGCCACACAAGAGCTATTGGAAGGGTGAAGGACCTGAGCCACTCTCCCAGAAGGGCAAGGCTCCAGCGACCTGACAGTTGCCAGTGACCTGACAGGGGCCAGTGGTCTCAGACTCACCTACTCAGTGTAGGCGCCTCTCTGACGATGAGGAGGAGGACCCTATACCACCCCCCGCCCATCTTAGACGAATAACGGGTGGACCAGTCACCCTCGGATGAGGAAGACAGGTGGGATGAGGACGACTCAGGGGATACTTCCATGCAAAGGGCACCTGTTTCCCTACTGGATGACTATGTCTTCCTGGACACTAGGGACGAACCCCTGTTCGACCCCCGGTCCATCAGACATCCCAGATCCTCTGAACAGTTGTTGCCCCACCTGGCACAGTTCATGCATTACTGGGTCCGCAGGCCTCTGGACTGCGAAGTGGAGGAGATTACGGGCGGAATGCCCCAGGCCTGTGCTACCTGATAAGTTCGACCCGGGAATTTGACCCCATGGTCTCCACCTACATGACCCTTACCGGGCGTGACCCTAAAAAAGGGGTCGAGCGCAGCCTCCGACTGGCACATGATAAACTGCTAGACATGCTGGGCCCCTTGGCCAGGATAGTCATGCTCGCTGATGAGGCTTTTTTCGCAGGGTGCTGCCCTGAACCTATATGGGACGGGCTTTGCGTTCTATTTGCCTGCTGGGCAATACCAATGCTGCGCTCTGCACAGAATGCAGAAAAGCGGTCCTCTTACGCATGGACGCCAAACTGTCAGACTTGGGGGTCGAAGGAATTGGGCCCCCTGCCCAAGGGTCTATTCTTTGGGGAACCTTCATCAAGGAGCTTCACAGGCACGTGAACCTCTTCACCACCCTGAGCAATGCCCAGTCCTCAATGAAGAGGGTCTTCCGTCCACAGAGTTTCCGGGTTTTTGGCAGGGCTGGACGACAGCGCGACCGTGTCGCCAACTGATTCTGGCCACCTGGTCACCGAGGATCCCATGCACCATCCTTCTTCTCATCCTATCACTCACTGACCTTCAACCCCCAAAGGTTGGACCGAGGTATAGGGAGCCGGGCTCACGGGCGGCAAGGATGCCTACAGGTGAGACCCGTTTCTGCCAGTTCTCCGCCCACTGTGTTGCATGCGGGCAGATTGTTTCACTGTAGCGACATGTGGCGAGAGGTGTTCTCAGATGCGTGGGTGCTTCAGACTGTTCGAGGCTATATCATAGGTTTTCATTCCCCGCCGACGCAGGTTCACCCTTCACCGGTTCCCGTGTCTTCGAGGGTACAGCAGTCCCTGATAGATGCAGAGATTCAAGCCCTTTTCTTCAGCTCTATATTTCTGGTGAGGAAAAAATTCGGGGACTTCCGCCCAGTGATCAACTTGAGAAGCCTGAACGCCTTCGTGGTTTAACATCATTTTGAAGATGGAGGGCATCCATCTACTACGGGACCTTCTCCGCCCAGGGGATTGGTTCACGAGGCTGGACCTGAAGGACGCCTATCTCTCGGTGCCAGTGGACCCCATGTGCCACCGGTTCCTCCGTTTCCATTGGAAGGACAGACCTTGCCAGTTCACCTGTCTCCCTTTCGGTCTCAGCTCGGCACCGTGTTGTTGAAACCGGTGATGGCACGCCTTCATGCCGAGGTTGTGGTTGCATCATCTACCTGGACAATCTGCTGATCTTTTGCGAAGAACCCTCTAGGCTGAATTATCACACACTCTCTGTGGTCTCCTTGTTCGAATCGCTGGGTCTCGTGGTCAACCGGGAGAAGTCGGCCCTCTCGCAGACGCAGGTGATCTAATTCTTGGGCTTTGAAATAAACGCAAAGGAGTGCCTCCTATGCCTCCCTCGGTCCAAGATATCGACCATTCGGAAAGAAATCCAGAGGATCCTGCGTCAGGCACAGATCCCGTGAAAGATGCTGGCTCGCATAGTGGGCCTCCTCTCCACATCGATCCAGGCGATGTACCTGGGTCCCCTTCACTACAGGGCCATGCAACACCTGAATTCACATTTCCTCTGCAGGAGGCCCTCTTACAATCATGTAGTCCCTCTCACTCTGGAGGTCACGACTGAACTGCGCTGGGGGCTGCTTCACATGTCGGCCTGGAACCGCAAGGCGATTTTCGGACCGACCCTGGATTTGTCCTGGAGTCGGACATGAGTCTCTGGGGTTGGGGAGCCACTTGTTTGACCAGTTCCATGGGAGGCCCCTGGTCGGAGATGGAGTACCATATCAACTGCCTGGAACTGATTGCGGGCCCGTTCGCAATCCGGAGGTGGGGAATCACCTTTCAGATTGTTGTGGACAGCATCTTGGCAGTACAATACATCAACCGCCTGGGAGGAGCCTGCTCCCGGATGCTCTCGGAGGTGACGAAGGACATCTACAGCTTCTGCCTCCAAGGCAACATCATTCTCCAGGCGGAATACCTCCCAGGGGTGTCAAACCTGACAGCGGACTGGTTCTCCAGATGTTGAAGGGATGCCAGCGATTGGAGGCTCCTTCATTCGGTTTTCCTCGAGATCATGGACCGGAGGGGCCTGTTCACAGTGGACCTCTTCGCCTCCAGGATGAACTACCAGGTCCCAACCTACTTCATTTGGCTTCTGGACTCGGCTTGCACGGCGGTGGATGCTTTTCTTCAGTTGTGGCCATCGCGGGAATCTTATGCGTTTTCTCCGTTTGCTATGATCTCCAGAGTTCTTCTACAGGCACGACATCAACATGTATCTTTGGTGTTGCGACACCCCTATGGAAGAGTCAGACTTAGTTCCTGGAACTGCTGGATCTGTCCCATCAGGATCCGCTCCTTATACCATCCAAATGGACGCTCTATCGGATCCTCGAGGCAATCCTCACCCCCTTGTGGTGGAAGGCCACCTCCGCTTAGTGGCCTGGACTCTTTCAGGGGTACAAGGAATGAAGGAGCACTATCGCAGTCTGCTAAAAACCTCCTCCGGGACTCCTGGGCACCTGGAACTAGGAGATGCTACTTGTCAGCATGGAACTCTTGGTGTTGGGGCCTGTAACGGGATACCGATCCTTTTACGGCCCCTGTAGCCAGTGTTCTGAATTTCCTCTCACACCTGTTTGACCTGGGGCACGTATCGTTTGGTTAATGTTGCCAGGTCGGCGATCTCGGTGGCTCACGTTCTCCTCCGAGGTTCTCCCACTGGTCAGGACCTATTGGTTTGCAGACTCCTCCAGGGCATGAGACTTTCACGACCCCCGATGCCTAAGTACTCCTCCTTCTGGGACGTTTGCCCGGTCTTGTCATTCCTTCAGGACTGGCCAGATAATCAGGACCTTTCCCTCCGTCACCTTTCGGTTAAATTTGCTCTCCTACTATGACTCATTTCTTTTCGCCGGGTGTCCGACGTCTGGGCTTTCGATGTCTACGCTTTTTCTTTTTCTCCAGACGGGGTGACTCTCACGGTGTCTAGACAAACTAAGTAGGATTCGACGGCTATCTTCTACCTGTATTTCCGCGACTCGCCTAAACTCTGAGTGGTGTCAGCTCTGTCTCATTATGTGACGCTTACTTCTCTACTTCGCCCTTCCATTTCGGACAATTATTTGTCTCTTATGTTGAACAAGTCACAAGTCGGTCTCTTCACCTACTCTGGCACGATGGATTAGATAGTTGTTATCATTGGCGGGTGTGGATTTGACCTTTGGAGCACATTCGGTTAGAGGCACGGCAGCCTCTGGCACTTTCCTCGCGTGCGCTTCCCTCCAGGACATCCTACTCTCGCCAGACTGGTTCTGGGAAGACACCTTCCAGTGATTTTTTTTCAGGCCAGCGGATCATGCTTCTTTTTTCTCACAGCAAATATGAAGCCTCCTGTCATGTTATAAAATTGGATAGTTAACTAGGTTTAGTGTAACTATAATCTTAATTTTATTTTATGACAGGAGGCGAATATTTCCCTTCCAGTTTCACCCTACCCTTGTTCTTTTTTGTCAATGAATTTGGCTGCCTCTGGTTGATTGTTCTTCAGGCTTCCTTTTAGGTGTATCAGATGTCTGTTTCCTTTCTGCTGGAAAGTTTGGGGTGATATTTCTATTGATTTTGTACTGTCCATCAGCAACGTAGACACTATAAGCACTGCAGACTCCATGAACTGCCGCTGCTGGGCTAGGATCTCACCGTCTGCTATCCACCCTGGACCTACGACCAGACTCCAGGTTCCAGTAGGTGAACCTCTTCCTTCTGTAGAGCGAAGCAGGATCAGGAACAAGAGCTCTTAAAAGAGCTCAGTGGCTAAGGGAGTATGAAGAGCATAGCAATCCCTGTAGTGATTATAGCTGTCCCCTACAAACATGAGTCAAGGCTGCAAGTTAGAGGGTCAAGTAATTCTGTTTAATTGGCACCAAAGGGCCTTCTTTTATGCAGGTTTTCCTTACAGGTTTTCCTTACATCCGAACTCAGCACACTTAAAATACAAACATATCCAATCAGACAATTCCCTCCAGTGGTTTAAAAGATAGGTCGAAATCCTTTGTGACCAACTGAAGCATGGCTTTCCAGCACAAAACAGTTCCACAGAGTCCTCTATACTGGAGATAATTGGCTTAACTGGGTGTGGTAAGCCAACTATCTCCAGGTACAGAAAATATCTCCATTCACAACAGCAGCAAAAATACATAACTCCTATCATACTGAACAGAACCCCCACATTCAACCTATCCCCAGATGGCTTGGCTCTGAGCGCTCAATATATCTAAACAGTGCTCAGATCCCACAAACACAGTCAAATTGCCATACACATTAGGTCCATAGTCATGGGGCAGAAGACTGGTAATTAGGCTTCTCCATAACACAGGGAAGCAGGGCAATTTGTCAAATAAAATAACAGTTACAAATGGCAGTTTGTAACACTTTCGATTCTGCTTATCTCGTTTCAGTTTAATGGTTCATCTACGGATCCACGTTCAAGTTCTTCTTCTGGATGAAGGTCGTCTGTTGGACTCGTTTGGTTCCTCCTACTACAGTTATATTTATATGATTGTTTCTGTTCTTTGTTTTTGTCGCAGCTTGAAAGAGTAAGTAGTTGGTGGGGAGGGGACTTTTATTGTACTTTACTTTTTTCTGATTGGTTGTTTTTCTCTCTATGTTAATGTGCTGCTGTGGAGTTCTAGTAAGAGAGACTTAAGCAAATATTTGCCTCCTGTCATTAATAAAATTAGTTACACTAAAGCTAGTATAATCTACAATTTCTTATAACCTTACACTGATCAGACACATTAAAACCACCTTCCTAATATTGTGTAGGAACCCATTATGTTGCCAAAACAGCTCTGATGCGTCGAAGCATGGACTTGTGTCCTGTCGTATCTGGCACCAAGATATCAGACCTTTAAGTCATGCAAGTTGAGAGGTGGGGCCTCCATGAATTGGATTTGTTGCTCCAGCACATCCCACAGATGCCCAATTGGATTGAGACTGGGGAATTTGGAGGCTAAGGCAACACCTTGAACTCGTTGTCATGTCCCTTAAACCATACCTGAAATTTTTTTCAGTGTGACAGGGTGCATTTACCTGCTGCAAGAGCACACTAACATTAGGGAACACCATTGTATGTGGTCTAACAATCTCTGGGTAGGTGGTACGAGTCAAAGTAACATCCACATGAATGGCAGGACTCAAGGTTTCCCAGCAGAACATTGCCCAGAGCATAACATTGCCTCCACCTGCCTTCCTTATTCCCATAGTGTATCCTGCTACCATCTCTTCTCCAGGTAAACAATGCACACGCACCCGGCCATCCACCTGATCTAAAAGAAAACGTGATTCATCAATCCAGGCAATTGAGCTACAGTAGTTTTTTCTGTGTGATAGGACCAGATGGGCCAGACTTTGCTCCCACCATGCATCAATAAGCCTTCGGTGCCCATGACCCTGAGGCTGGTTAACCACCACTTTTGGTAGGTACTAACCACTGCATACCAGGAACACCCAACAAGACTTGTTGTTTTGGAGATGCTAAAACGCAACTGGATAAAAGGACAGAAGAGGCACGGATCCCCGGTCTTTGAGGCTCCTGTGCGACTCCCACAGGAGATTAAAACTGCTGCACAGCACCAGAGTTATTACAGGTTTAATGTTGTGGCTGATATAATCTATGCTTTGTGTATATTACCCCAACCCAGTCCTCATGGACCATCAACAGTCCAGGATTTATGTATTTCTCTGTTTTATTCCAATGGAGATACTGACAAAAAACCTGGACTGTTGGTGGTGAGGACTGGGTTGGGCACTCAGTGGTGTATCCTGGTTTTGTGCTGCCCTAGGCAGGACAAAACTCAGGCGCCCCCCGCGCCACCCCCAC
Organism: Pelobates cultripes; assembly: GCA_933207985.1. Taxonomy (NCBI): domain Eukaryota; kingdom Metazoa; phylum Chordata; class Amphibia; order Anura; family Pelobatidae; genus Pelobates; species Pelobates cultripes. The sequence goes on along the minus strand of OW240923.1, from coordinate 31,108,000 downwards.
CCAACCCTTCCCCCCCGTCCACCTTCTAAATACACACAATAAGACTCAAACACACACAGCCAGACACACATACACAGTCAGACACACACACAGTCAGACACACACACACACACACACACACAGAGTCAGACACATTAACACTTTTTTTTTTATTTAACCCCCCCAGCCTCCTTAACTTTGGGAATGCTGGGGGGGGAGGGGTTCATTATCTCCCTGGGGTCGGGCTGCTGGGCGGGCGGCTGGCGAGGGAGCACTTTCCCCTGAGCTGACTGCTCAGCTCCCTCGCACGCCGCAGAGTGAGGCAGGGAGACGGAATATGGCGTCATATTCTGGCTCCCAGCCTCACTCTGCGGCACGCGAGGGAGCTGAGCAGACAGCTCAGAGGAAGAGCTCCCTCGCCAGCCGCCCGACCATCAGCCAGCGCTGCCCAGCATGTCTGTTAGCCGCAAGGCTAACAAGGCATTTGCCCTGGGCATTTGGGGGTGGCGTGTTTTGCCACCCCCTGAAAAATGCCACCCAAGGCAAATGCCTTGTTTGCCTCACGGTTAATACGTCCCTGTGGGCACCACTGATCTAAACCAAGGGTAGGCAAACGATCACCCAGATGTGGTAAAACTGTAAACTCCATGATGCTTTGGCATTGTAAAGGCTGGCAAAGCATCATGGCAGTTGTAGTTCTACCACATCCAGGGCTCTACCTTTTGCCTAGCCCTTATCTAAACTGTTGCACTGAATCCCTTTATCAGTCACCTTCATTATCCACTTTTCTTTCACTTCTACTTACCTGGAGGGAGTGGGAAAAAGATCCTGTTGTCCTTCGGCATAGTCCTATGGTCCTTACGGCTTGATAGGCAGTGTCTTTAGCCAGAGGAACCAGTATGGACGTTCTCTTAAAAAATGTACACATTTGACTTGTCATGTTTGTAACCACAAAAAATGGAGTCAGGCTCTGTATAAAAATTCCCTTGGAAGAGTATTCGTGGTATAAAGCTTCAGTTAAATTGTCCAGGTAAGTCTGAAAGCAAGAAGACCATTGATGGTTAATTAAATAAAATGAAGTGTACAACTAGGACTATTTAAACATTTTACATCAGTGGTTTCCAAACTGTGTGCTGCAGGACCCTGGGACATCACAACAGGCACACGGGGCACTGCAAAATGTTTCCCCAGTGCTATGGTCATAGCACCAGGAACCGTGCCTCACTCTCCCCTGCCGGCCAGTGGTGTATCCTGGTTTTGTGCTGCCCTAGGCAGGACAAAACTCAGGCGTCATGACGTCATATTCCGGCTGCCAGCCTCATTCTGCGGCGCGCGAGGGAGCTGAGCAGACAGCTCAGAGGAAGAGCTCCCTCGCCAGCCGCCCGCCCATCAGCAAGCGCCGCCCAGCGCCCGGCATGTCTGTTAGCCACAAGGCTAACAAGGCATTTGCCCTGGGCATTTGGGGGCAGCGTTTTTTGCCGCCCCCTGAAAAATGCCGCCCAAGGCAAATGCCTTGTTTGCCTCGCGGCTAATACGTCCCTGCTGCCGGCTCTGTAGGACCGAAGGGGAGATGAGAGATCTCCCTCACCGGCTTGTTAGCACTGAAATGCTGCAGCTGGCAGGGGAGGGGGAGATGACCTGGGGGAGCTCTAACCTGCAGGTCCCCCAGGTTCTCCTCTGGCAAGCTTGGAGCGTTGCCGCGGTTACCATGGGAACGCTCCAAATCTCACTATAGTGAACTCTAGCCTCCGGAGCTGCTAGAGTTCACTCTCACCACTTGGACCACCAGAGTTAAGTACTGTCCCCCCCTCCCAGGTAAAGTTAAGAAGTGAGGGGGGATATGAAGATATATATTTTTTTTATTTTGAAAGACAACATATATATTTATCTGCCCTCCTGTCCCCACAGACCCACAATAACTCCCCGCATACACACACACTTCCACCCTATATACACACACACACACACACACACACACACTGTACCACTCACACACACTGCCCCCCCCACCCACACAACTGTACCCCTCATACACACTGCCCTCGATACACAAACACTGCCCCCCCACACACACACTGTACCACTCACACACACACTGCACCTCTCACACACACTACTGCCCCTAACCCCTACTACAGCCCCTATTCGGACAGACCCCAGGTAAGTTGTCAAACTGTTCTTAAACAGTTTAAGAACTGGCACTCCTGGCACCATAACCACGACATAGTGCTGTAGTGGTTATTGTTCCTGGATTGTTTCCTTAAATGATCTACCAATGCCTCTCCCAAGATTAGTTTCTGGATCCGCCCCTGACCAGGAAACATTTCTGCTGAACAGGGGCCTAGTATATGCTGCAGCACTGTACAAATATACAACCTAGAAATTTGTTTTGACTTGGGGAACCTTGCAAAAATATTAAAATATTAAGAGCACCTTGAAGCTAAAACGTTTGGGAACCCCTGTTTTACACACAAAAGCGCACAAAAGTACCGAATAGCACTCAGATCCTACGCACACAGTCCAATCGCCGTGGAGTTAAAGTGTTCACAAAGTCTGTTCTCCATACGAATAGACTCCACGGGATGGCTATCTGGGGTAATGCTGTTCATATGGTTTAATACCGAATGAACAGGCATCCAGTTAAATAAGCCTTTTCTGCAGGGGAAAAGAAGGCTTTTAACATGGGGCCATAGTCCAAAGGCAACAGGCGAGCAACCAGGCTTCTCCAAAGCAATATGGCGAGATTGGTCTCGTCACAGATAGCATGGAAGAATCTCTCAGGAAACATTTCTACATACCAAGATTATCCAATCTTACTCAAGCTATTGTTCGAAGATGTGTTTTGTGTGCTCGAAACAATGCAAGACAAGGCCCTGTCAAACCCCCTGGTGTTCAATATATGGGAGGACTCCCAATGTCAGATTTGCAAATAGACTACACTGTAATGACTAAATCTGGGGGATATCGTTACTTGTTGGTAGCTGTGTGTACCTACTCAGGTTGGGTAGAAGCTTGTCCAACTCGTACAGAAAAGGCAGGGGAAGTTGTACAATTTCTGTTGCGAGAAGTTATACCCAGATATGGACTTCCATGTTCTATCGGATCAGACAATGGTCCAGCCTTTATCCATCAGTGTTTACAACAATTGTGCTTGGTATTAAGTGGAAACTTCATACAGCATATATACCTCAGAGTTCTGGAAAGGTGGAAAGGATGAACAGAACAATAAAAACCCAATTGGCTAAAATGTGTCAGGAAACTCAGCTCAAGTGGATTGTCCTTTTGCCAGTAGCTCTGTTGCAGATACGTAGTACTCCTACCAGAAGAATGGGTCTGTCTCCCTTTGAAATTGTGTATGGGCGTCCACCTCCCATACTCAGTAATCTAAGGGGGGACTTGAATCAGTTGGGTGAAGGAATTATTCGGCAGCAGGTTGTAGAGTTGGGTAAAACTATGGAGGAAGTACAGAAATGGGTGCAAGATAGGTTACCTGTGAACATATATCCACCTGTTCATTCCTATCAACTGGGAGATCAAGTGTGGATAAAAGAATGGAATATTGTTCCATTAGGTCTAAAGTGGAGGGGTCCTTATGTTGTTCTTTTATCTACTCCAACAGCTGTAAAGGTGGCAGAAGTGACTCGGTGGATTCATCATTCTAGGGTTAAACCAGCGGCAGATTCTTGGCAAGCTATTCCAGATTCTGAAAATCCTTGCAAGATCCGGTTAAAGCGGGTAACTCAGTAGGAGTGAGAAATAATACGAGGAGATATTGGGATATCTTAGTTGAAAGTAACAACAAGGTGTTTTGACAGCCATAATAAAGCCTGACCACCTACCTACGTATCATAGTCAGAGTGTCTCGAAGGGACCTATGCGAAGAAAAGTGAGGATCAGAAGAACGACAATCCTTGCAGCCCTCTCAATCGGGAAGCTGAGGTGCTGTTGCACAGTCGAAGAGTAGAAATTAGAACTTCTGAAATAATATGTTATATTATGTGTTTAGGCATTTTTGTGATTTTTCAGGAAGGTAAAGGTGAGGACATACAGAGTTGTGTTAGCTGCATTAAGACTACGAAAACAGGTAACCAAATATCCCAAACTCTCATTTGGCACTCACAGTATGATTGTAGGGGATCTGTATCTAAGTGTAGATATTTAGATATAGATTACAGTGTGTGCAAACCAATATCTGGAGAGCCTAAATGTTTTGATCCCCAATTCCAACCCCGTACAATTTGGTTGGTAATTCGGAACAGTAACTCCCAGGGGACCTTGATAAATAGGACTGTGACAAATACCATACATTCTACGGGCATTCTACTATTTGATGCATGCAAGGCGATCTCTGGTAGTGGAAAACATTGGAATGTATGTGGTAATCTTAAATGGAACGAATTTATGGGTTTAATGATAAATATTTATGTCCCAGTAAAAGATCTACTGATCCTGATTGCCCAAATAGGGATTTTAATTTTTGTCCATATTGGTCTTGTATAGGGTGGGCGACCTGGGGAAAAACAGTGGATCAAGATATGATTATCCAAAGGTTGCCCACTACACCACACTGTAAATCTATGGAATGTAATCCTGTCCATATGACCATCTCTAACCCACAACATTTTATTGATAAGTTTGGAAATCTATTTGGGTTCTATTTGGGTTCTATTTGGGCACAGGAGTAGATCCAGGGACCATAATATATGTAGAACTTGAAACTGAGACGATAGCAACTCAAACTCTTTAGGTTTTTCATTCCTTCTATGAGGAGATGAGTGTTGAGGATAAAACTCCCCATAATGTTAAGAACCTATTTATTGATTTGGCTGAGAGTATTGCAGGTAGTCTTAATGTAACTAATTGCTTTGTATGTGGAGGTACTAATATGGGAGACCAGTGGCCATGGGAGGCAAAGGAACTTTGGTACCCTGGTTCTGAGACAGATGAACAACAAATACTTTCTCAGTCTGATCATCAAGTAAGTACTAGAGGTAAATCAGAGTGGCGGTTAAAAACCTTTATTATAGGTCATGTATGTTTAGCCAGGAAAGGGTCATTGTATACCACACCTGTTGGCGAGTTAATATGTCAAGGACAAAAGCCTATAATGCCGATACTAAAGATACTACTTGGTGGTCAGCTTCAAATGTCTCAGAGCCTACTAATCCGTTTACCAATTACACCCATTTAAAAGAGGTATGGTTTGACTTATCTACTACATCCAACTGGAAAGCCCCAGCGAATTTATATTGGATCTGTGGTAAGAAAGCATATTCAGAGTTACCACAAGATTGGGAAGGGGCATGTGTATTAGATATGCTGAAACCATCCTTCTTCTTGTTGCCAATTGCGATAGGAGAGACCTTGGGAGTTAAGGTTTATGATGTAAATCATAAAAAGAAGCGAGCATCCTTGAATATAGGTAGCTGGGAAGATGATGAGTGGCCTCTCCATCGCATTATTAATTATTATGGACCTGTTACTTGGACAGAAGATGGTACCTATGGATATAGAACCCCAATATATATGCTCAACCGTATTATAAGACTACAGGCGGTGGTTGAGATTATCACTAATGAGACAGCGCAAGCACTTAATATTCTAGCTAAGCAAAATACTCGGATGAGATCAGCCATCTAAAAAAATAGATTAGCTCTGGAATACCTATTAGCAGTAGAGGGAGGTGTATGCGGAAAGTTTGTTTGCACATAGATGATGAAGGGCGGGCAGTGGCTGAACTTACAAGCCACATGGTTAAACTGACGCATGTACCTACTCAGGTCTGGAATGGGCATAATCCTAGTAGTTGGTTTGGAAGTTGGTATGAGCAGCTTGGAGGGATTAAGGCGTTAGGAGGAGTAGTATTCATTATATTCTTATGTCTCTTTCTGCCCTGCCTAATTCCATTAGTGGTCAGATCTATACGTAGTATCATAGAGAGTACTATAGAAAGAAAGACAGCTGCTCATGTAATGGCTGTCTATAGATATGAATCCCTAGCCCAAAGAGAACATATTCAGGATGAGGAATGCTGAAGGAGTTTGTGATGATGCTAAGATGCTTACAAGGTCTGTTTTGGTCCAATGGCTACTTGAGAGGTGTTGGTAAACTATGATTGGTGATGCATCTGGAATCATTTTGTATCAGAGGCATCAAAGGGGGGAATGTGATGGAATTCCGGTGAAATGTAAATTTAGTAGGCGAGATTTCCACGTGGCATATGTGTATGTTGTATAAGTTAGTTAGTTACACGTAGCTAAGATACTGTCATCAATGTACTGAGCATGTGCAGGAATGCAGGAACTGAAATCACACTCCTTTCTCCTTTGTTTCGGATGAGCCATGTGGTTTGCCCATATAAGGAAATCCAAATCCTGTCCACTGATTGGTTAAGGGTATGTGCGGGTGTAGCTATTAATGGGAGGAGTTATAGTTCTATAAAAAGCATGTACTCCATGTGTTCGGCCCTCAGACCTTGTAACGGAGCTCCTTGTACTCCGACTGAGTATCCTCCGTTGACGGATGCTCCTAGCGCTTCCTGAGGACTCCAAGCAGTGCAGCAGACACCACAACCACCGCAGACTCCACAACCGCTGTATCTTGATCGGAGTCTCGCCGTCTTCCTTCCACCCTGGATCAGCTTCTGTCCTCCAGGACTGTGTGGGAAAAAACTCTTCCTTCCACCCTGTATGAACCTCCAGCATCCAGGACTGTGTGGTGAAGACCCCTCCTCCAAGGAGAGCGTGTCAGGAACAAGCCCTTAAAAGAGCTAAGTGATTCAAGCTCAGGGGAGCATGCAGAGCATAGCAATCCCCAGTATGATTATAACAGCTCCCTCCAATAACAAGACAACACTACGTTTAGAGGGATCAAGAAGAACTGTCTAAACCTTTATTTCCCTTGGGACCAGCCCATAGGGTCACCACAATAACATTGTTGTGAAACCTCAATAAAATCACAAACAGTCAAACCATAGCAGGCAACACACAGTGACTTCTCACAACACAATGGCACATTTTAAAGGGGTGGGGGAGACAATATTTAACAGAAAATATCTCACGTGTCTGCAGAATTAGCAATATGCAAATCTACCCGAATATGCAAATGAACCAGTCTTGCTATTCAGGTAATGCATATTGCTGTTGCTACCAACAGAGGGCACTAGACAAGCTCCATAGCCAAACCCACCTAGTTGGTAGCAAACCTCAGCAGTACAAGAGAGCAGGCAATACATTACACAGTACACACACACACTATAAACAATTACATTACACACACCCTGCACCTATAATGGGTACAGGGTGACTAAAACATAAGATAAATAAAGCAGCCTACATAAATAGTCTGTCTGAAGGTAGACTAGGGGCTTTAACCCCTTCAGGATGGGTGACGGACGAGGTCCGTCACACAGGGGAGACCCTTAACGACAGGTGACGGACCTCGTCCGTCACGCGGTAAAATTAACCCCCGGATCGCCGCTATCGCGGCGATCGCGGGGTTAATGGTGCTCCCGGTATGCCTCTGCATTAGAGGCATACCGGGAGCACCCGGTCAGTCTGCCCAGCACATGTGCTCGCTCTGACCGCAAGTCGGAGCGAGCACATGTGCTCAGTATACTCACCTACCGGCTCCCTGCACTTCCGGGTTCTGTGTGAAGTGCAGGGAGCCGGATCAGTGCTGATCCTGCCCCCTGCTGGAAAAAAAAATAAAGTTTATTTAAAGTCCCCCCCCCCTTACCCATTTTAATAAAAAATTAACCCCTTCCCTGCCAATTGATCACTGACTACAGTGATCAATTGGCAGGGATTACATTTTACTATGATCTGATTTTTTTTTTAACCCCTGAGGGTTAATTCTTTTTTTTTTTAACCCTCAGGGGTTAAATTAATTAAATTAATTAATTAAATTATTTTTTAATTATATATTTAGATAGCTGGGGTGGGTGGAAGTTAGTGGGGAATTGGGGGATCTGGCGTTAGGCTAACTAGGGGTTAACGTTAAAAAAAAGTTTTAAAAGAAACTTTAAAAAGTTAAAAATTAAGCTTAAAAAAATGTTTTAATAACATTTAAGTAAAAAAAACAAAAAAAACACACTTTACCTAGTCCAAATAAAAATTAACCCCTTCCCTGCCAGTCGATCACTGCCTACAGCGATCAAATAGAGATCACAGTATTATACTGTGATCTAATTTTTTTTAACCCCTGAGGATTAACTTTTATTTATTTATTTTTAACCCTCAGGGGTTCAATTTATTTAATTAATTAATTTAAATATTTTATAACTATATATTTTGCTAGCTGGGGTGGGTGGGAGTTATGGGAAAATGGGGAATTTACTGTTACTGCTGCGTACTACTAGTTAGGGGTTAACGGTAAAAAAAAAAGCTTAGAAAAATGTTAAATCTGTAAAAAAGTTTTAAGAAAGTTTAGGAAAGTTTAAAAAAAATTTATAAACAAAACAAAAGTTTAAAAACTAGTTTTTAAAAGTAAAAAAGTTATAAAAAGTAAAAAAATACATTTTAAAAACGCTCATTACCACTACACCTGGAGCAAACTAGAGAAAAAATTATCCCACGCCAAGGTTCAAAATATGCCTTTTGAATTACCCCAGGGTGTATTCTTTAATAAATAGTATGTGTTTGTGGGGAAGTTTCAATAACCAACCGTCTAAACTACTCCAAACTGGAACATGGACACAGCGTAAAACTTCAAAGTTAGAAAAAAACTGAATGGCTGCGTCTCAAATGCGCCCCTTCAACATCCACATATACCTGGCAAAGGTACATACGGGGTATTGCTGTACTCAGCTGACATAGCTGAGCAACATATGAAGTATTATACAGTCATAGCACACATAAGGTTTGCAAAATATGCTGCGCAAACTCACTTTGTATGTCAAAAAGGCAGAAAAATGCTTATTACCACTACACTTGGTACAAGCTAGCGGAAAAATGATCCCACGCTAAGGTTCAAAATATGCCTTTTGAAATACCCTGGGATGTCTTCTTTAAGAAATGGTATGGCTTTATGGGGAATTTGGATTATATAGCCTGGTAAAATACTCTAAAATGGGACATAGGCACAGCATAAAAATTCAAAGTTTGAAAAAAAATGGAATGGCTGTGTCCCAAATGTGCCCCTCCGATGTCCACACATACCTGGCAAAGGTACATACGGGGGTATTGCTGTACTCAGCCGACATAGCTGAGCAACATATGAAGTATTATACAGTCGTAGCACACATAAGGTTTGCAAAATATACTGTGCAAACTCACTTTGTATGTCAAAAAGGCAGAAAAAACGCTTATTACCACTACATCTGGTACAAGCTAGCGGAAAAATGATCCCACGCTAAGGTTCAAACTATACCTTTTGAAACACCCTGGGGTGTCTACTTTAAGAAATGGTAGGCCTTTGTGGGGTAGTTTGAATTTAAAACCTGCGAAGATGCTTGGAAATTGCACATAGGCCCAGCGTCAAAATTCAAAGTTTGGTAAAAACGGATATGGCTTGGTCTCCTATATGGCACTGTAGCTTCACGAAATAGTGCCAAAGACATTCATATGGGGTGTCATTTTACTCAGAAGACTTAGCTGAGCATAATTTGGGGGGTTTGAACTTAGTGGCACATATGAAATATACAAAACGCCCAGCAAAAATGCAATCCGTATGTAAAAAATGCACAAAATTATTTTTTACCACATACTTTGGCATATATTGGTGAAAAAATGGGGGCATGTTAAGGCACAATATGCACCTTATAAGATACCCTGGAGTGTCTACTTTTACAAATGGTAGGCCTTTGTGGGGGTTTTTTGAACAGTCAAACTGTTATAATACCCCAAATGGAAGCTAAGGCTCATTAAATCCGTCTCTCAAAATTCTACTGTGAATACTGTAAAGGACAGGTCTCCTATATGGCACTGTAGCTTCACGAAATAGTGCCAAAGACATTCATATGGGGTGTCATTTTACTCAGAAGACTTAGCTGAGCATAATTTGGGGGTTTGAACTTAGTGGCACATATGAAATATACAAAACGCCCAGCAAAAATGCAATCCGTATGTAAAAAATGCACAAAATTATTTTTTACCACATACTTTGGCATATATTGGTGAAAAATGGGGGCATGTTAAGGCACAATATGCACCTTATGAGATACCCTGGAGTGTCTACTTTTACAAATGGTAGGCCTTTGTGGGGGGTTTTTGAACAGCCAAACTGTTATAATACCCCAAAATGGAAGCTAAGGCTCATTAAATCCATCTCTCAAAATTCTACTGTGAATACTGAAAAGGACAGGTATCCTGTATGGCACTGTAACTTCACGAAATAGTGCAAAAGACATACAATGGGGGTGTCATTTTACTCAGCAGATGTAACTGAACACAAAATAAAACTTTGTACAGGAATAGCACACACCAACTTTACAAAATATACACGAGAATTTCTCTGTTATAAGTTTGTGTGCCAAAAACCAAAAAGAACACAATTTTACTCCAATATTTAGCAGAGGTTGGCGGTGAAATGGCTACGTAGAAAGTGTCAAAACAACCTTAGGTAAATAGCCCGTGATGTCTACTTTATATAAATATATACTTTTGTGTGGCAATTTTGTTTTCTTTTATGGCTATTAAGCTTACAAGACAAACATACCAAATTCTAAAATCGCTCCACATTAAAAGTTTATTTTACTCCTTGTGCTTTGTGACCTGTAACTACCAAAAAAAACTTAAAATCCCAGACACATTATATATTCTGTAAATCAGAACAAATAAATAAATTTATTTTTAATTACTTTCCTTAACCTGCACTAATTATGCACACATTATTATTGCAAAAACTGTAAAAAAAAACAATATTTTTCATTTTTTTTGCATTTTTCTGTATTTTTTTTATAATAAGTAAGCATTTATATATATATATATATGTTATATCAAATTAAAGCCCTTTCTGTCCTCTAAAAAACAGTATATAATATGTGTCGGTGCAATAAATGAGAGAGATGCAAATTGCAGTTGAACGCAAACAGCAAGAAAATGCAAAAATTGCTTGTGTCATTAAGCGTAAGTCAAGCTTCTGAAGCTGTGTCCTTAAGGGGTTAAAGACAAATACATGAAAGAGTCATAGTCACAGGGGAGGAGGCTGGCAAATAGGCCTCTCCAGGACCAAGTGGCGAAGGGCACTTCGTCACAGACCTGTTTTAGAACGTTAGTTCATCTAAGACCTGATCGGTATGTGTCACATCCTGTTCCTCGCTGCGGATCATTCTGGCAATGGCTTCTGGTATCCAGTACCCTTTTTGCTGTCCTTGCTTGGTTTTTCTAGTTTTCTGGTCTATGTCTGGTTTTCTTTGTTGCTGGGTTTCTGGGTTCATTCTTAGATTCTGTCCCTGGATTTCCCAGTCTCTTGGATTCACTTAAATGTTTGTTTTATGTTGCCACACCCGTTTGTTTTCCACTTTCCTTTTGTTTCATCTTGGACCTGCAGCAGTGTTTCATGTCTCTGCCCTTTCTTGCAGGTAAGTGCTATTGTGGTATAGTGTGGTTGTTTTAGCATATATTAGGCAGTGTAGGACCTGCCAGATATGGGGTACATTGGCGTTGTTGGCAGGCTTGTGCAATGTATGATCATATAATGTGACTAAATCCCCATACTTTTCATATTAGTGCTTAGCTATGTTTCCTCTTGTTTTACCTTGTATCTCTTGTCTTGTTTTACTTTGTCTTGTAATCCCAGTCCATGTACAGTCCTGTCCAGTCATGCCCATGTTATGTTCTTGTTTTCCTCATGTCTTGTGTACATGTTCTAGGTTCTGTTTTCTGTCCTGCTCTGGTTCTGGGTTCTCCTAGTTTTGTCTTGTTTTCATGTATGGTGCCTATTTCTAGTCTTGCCCTGTTCTCCTAGTTTTGTCTTGTTCTCATGCATGGTGTCTATTTCTAGTCTTGCCTTGCTCTCCTAGTTTTGTCTTGTTTTCATGCATGGTGCCTATCTCTAGTCTTTCCTTGTTCTCCGAGTTTGGTCTTGTTTTCTTGTATGGTGCCTTGCTCTCCTAGTTTTGCCTTGCTTCAGTACTGGATACATCCCTGCTGCAGAGCCTCCCTATTCAGCTCCTGGGAGGTCTGCTTAATTACCTGCTCCTAGTTCCTGGGATCCGCATAAGATGATTCAGGGTTCTGGTTGTGGCTGCACAAATGCTGGTGCTCAACACCAGGGGGCGTGCGGTTACCCTGCACCAGACCCTGCTAATCCACCTCCACACTGTGACTCGTACTCTGAACATCAGGCATACATGGGTCCCGGTCCACGCACCGCCGCCCGGACAGTGTCTGGGTCCCGGGCACCGGACCGCCACCCTGACAGTATGTTAATAAAGACCTCTTACTTCCTGAAAACCTGCATCCATCTCTCTGTGTCTGGCTTCTGCAAGTTTACTCGGTTACAGTAGATTATACTAGCTTTAGTGTAACTATAATCTTAATTTTATTAATGACAGGAGGCGAGTATTTGCTTAAGTCTCTCTTTACTAGAACTCCACAGCAGCACATTAACATAGAGAGAAAAACACCAAAGACAAAAAAGTAAGGAATCCATAAAAGGCTCCTCCCAACCAACTATTTCCTCTTTCACGCTGCGACAAAATAAGGTACATAACAATATATCCTTAATAAAAATAACAGAAGAAACAAATATATAACATTACAATGAATGCCATCTGAAATAGAACGTGAAACCAGTGGATGGAATCTTGACCTTTATCCTGCAGGATAGTCGGATCTAAGAACTGTAGTCGAGCCATTAAACTGAAACGAGATAAACAGAGTCGAAAACACCAATTAGTGAAGGAAATGTACTGAGAAAAACATGAATCCCCATCATCAAATACTGACAGTACAATATCCCAGATAAACACCCAACTCCCCTAGCAACCTAACCAGACTAACAAACCTAGCCCAGGAGACCAGGCGAATAAACAGTACATCAGTCAAAACAAACCAACAAAACAAGGGGAGGAGAAAACTGGAAGGGAAATATTCGCCTCCTGTCATTAATAAAATTAAGATTATAGTTACACTAAAGCTAGTATAATCTACAATTTTATAACATGACAGGAGGCTTCATATTTGCTGTTTTAACACTCCGACAGCAAAGCAAAAGAAGCATGATCCGACGGTCTAAAATAGAATTGGCGAAATGTATCCTCACGGGACCAGTCCACCGTACGCATGATGTCCTGAAGGGAATTGCCCACCATGAATGCTCCAGAAGCTGCGGCGCCTCTAACTGAATGTGCTCTGAAAGTCGAATTCACCCCCGCCAACGTCAATAACCATCTTATCCACCGAGCCAGGGTAGGAAACAAGACTGGTTTGTGGAGTCTGACATACAAAATCAACAACTGGCCGGAATGAAAAGACCGAAGTGGAGAGGTAATCGCCACATAATGAGCCAGAGCCTTCGCTACACAGAGTTTTGGCGAATCACGGAAATAAGGGTAAAAAAACAGCCGTCGAATACGACTTGGTACATCTAACAACTTTGAAGGTGACCCCCTCCGGAGAAAGTGAAAAAGCGTCGACATCGGAAGCCCGGACATCAGAAATACATCTGAATGAGACAAGACACAGTAAGAGGGCAAATTTGGCCGAAGGCTGACGAAGGGAAAGGCCCTGATTATCAGGCCAATCCCATAGGAACGATAAAACCGCGCGTACGTCCCAGAGGGAGGAATACTTGGGCACCGGTGGTCATGCCAGCCTTATCCCACGAAGAAATCTGCAGGCTAGCGGGTCCCGGCCAATGGAAAGACCTCCATGCGGGACATGCGCCGCTGAAATTGCAGACCTCGCCACATTAACTGAACGATACAATCGCCCCAGGTCGAATAGGTGATACAAAAAATTCAGCACACTAGTTACAGGGCCTGTAAAGGGATCGGTATCCCATTCCAGGTACCTAGAACACCAGGAACCCCATGCAAAGAGATAGCCTCTTCTCATCCCATGGAAGCCAGGAATCCCAGAGAAGGTCTTTAGCTGATTGCGATAACGCCTCGACATTCCAGGTACCCTGAAAGAGTTCAGGCCACCAAGCACAGGTGGCTGTCCCTCACTTGGGGGTGCGGATTGCCCCGGGAGTCCGAGAGTAGCATCCGCGAGGACGGCAGGAGTGGAGGGTCCCAGTGGGAGAGATCCAAGAGCTCCGGAAACCAGGTTTGACTCTGCCATAGAGGAGTCAGCAACACCAAAGACACACGCTGTTGTCGAACTTGTAGCAATACCCTGGGAATCATAGCGAATGGAGGAATTGCATACGCCCCCTGAGAAGGCCACAATAGGATAAAAGCGTCTACCGCCGAGCACGCTGGGTCTGGGAGCCAGCTGAAGTAAGTCTGGATCTGATAGTTCATCCTGGAGGTGAATATATCCACCGTGAATGGGCCCCTCTGATTCGTGAGTTTGAGAAAGATGGGCTGAAATAGTTTCCAATTGCTGGCGTCCCTCCAATGTCTGGAGAACCAATCCGCCTTTAGGTTCGACTCCGCCTGGAGAGTGATGTTGCATTGTAAGCAGAAACTGTAGATCTCCTTCGTCACTTCTGACGAGACACTTCTGTTCGAGACCGTGCGCCCCCCCCCCAACGGTTGATGTACTGTACCGCCGAGACATTGTCCATCCGGAGGAGGACGCAGCAATCTGAAAGGTGATTTGCCAGGCTCTGAATTGCAAACGAACCTGCAATCAGCTCCAGGCAATTGATGTGGAACTCCGATTCCCTTTCCGACCACGTACCTCCCGTGGATCCGGTCCTGCAGGTGGCACCCCAGCACCAAAAGCTCGCTTTGCCGTTCCAGGCTGACATGTGCAGGAGCCACCAGCGTAGTTTGGTCTTCACGGGGACAGGGGGATCATCTGGTCGTAGGAGGGTCTCCTGCGTAACAAACGCGCCTTTAGCCATTTCATGGCTCTGAAGTGAAGCGGGCCTGGGTAGATTGCCTGTATCAAGGCCGAGAGGAGACTCACCACACAAGCTAACATTCGTAGAGGGATCTGGTCTTGCCGTAGGATCCTCCTTGTGTTCTTCTGAATGGTCGCTATCTTGGAGAGGTAGGCGAAGAACACAGTCTTTCGTATCCACTTCGAAACCCAAGAACGTCTGGGAAGGATCGAGGGCTGATTTCTCCAAATTGACCACGAACCCCAGGCGTTCGAATAAGGAGACCACAGAGCATGTCTGACACCTGAATCTGGAGGGGTCCTCGCAGATGATCAGCAAGTTGTCTATAGGTATATGATACAACAGACGCCCTCTGATCTGAGCCGAGCGATCACTGGTTGCAGAAGCTTGGTGAAGCACCACGGAGCCGAGCTGAGGCCGAAGGGGAGACAAGTGAATTGGCATGGACTGTCCTTCCAGAGGAAACAGAGGAATCTGCGACATTCGTCGTCCACCAGGACAGAGAGGTAGGCATCCTTCAGGTCCAACCTCGTGAACCAGTCTCCTGGCCTGAGAAGGTCTCGTAGAAGATGGATGCCTTCCATCTTAAAGTGGTGGTAGATCATGAAAGCGTTCAGTTCCCGCAGGTTGATCACTGGGTGTAATTCTCCGGACTTTTTTCTTACTAGAAAGATCGAGCTGAAAAACCTCCTCTGTCCGGAGCCCATTGTACCGCACCCTTGTCAAACAGTGTCCATATCTCTGCATCTATCAGGACCTGTTGTTCTCTTGAGATGATGGGAACTCTTGGAGGCCCAACCTGAGTCGGAGGGGAGTGAAAATCTATGACATATCCCCGAACAGTCTGAAGGACCCATGCATCCGGGGACACCTCCCGCCACCTGTCACTGCAGTGAAACAGTCTGCCCGCATGCAATAGGGAGAAACGGCAGGAGTTGCCCTCAACTGAAGAGAATCTTGCAAGTCCTCTTTCACGATTTCCTCTCCTCTGTGAGGAGAAAGGCCTGGACTGGTATGAGGGAAAGAAGGACGGCCCACAGGATCTTTGGCGGCCAGAAGACCAGCTGCAGCTGGAGACCCGACCCCACTGTCTTCCAGCCCCTCCAAAATCTTGTGACGTCTGGGGCCGAAACACCCTCTTTATGGAGCTCTGGGCATTGTCCAGGGAGGTGAACATGTTAACATGTTTGTGCAGCTCCTTGATGAATGGCTCCCCAAACAGCAGGCCCTTAGCCAGGGGGCCCAATTATTTTGATCCCAGCTCTGACAGCTTGTTGTCCATACGAAGCAGGACTGCCTTTCTGCGTTCCGTGGAGAGGGCCACATTACAATTGCCCAGCAGCCAAATAGACTGTAGAGCCCAGTCTCGCATGGTGGCCGGGTCCAGAGCCGTACCCTCTGAGTAGGCCTCGTCTGCCAGCGCCAACATCCTGCATAGTGGACTCAGCATATCCAGCAGCTTATCCTGTGTCAAATGGAGGCTGCGCTCCACCCTTTTCTTGGGATCCCGACCCGTACGGGTCATGTATGTGGCTACCATGGAATCAAATTCCGGTGTTATGGCCACCTTGTCTGGCAGCACAGGTCTGGGGCATTCTGCCCGAAGTTTCTTGCGGACCTCCCCTTCAAGAGGCCTGCTGACCCAGTAGTGCACGAATTGTGCCAAGTGGTCAGGCAGTGACCATTCAGAGGACCTGGGGTGCCGGATGGACAGAGGATCGAACAAAGGCTCGCCTGTAGCGTCCAGGAAGGTGTCATCCCCCATCACAGCAGTGCATGCCCCTGTCGCAGACGCGTCTTCAAACTACCAGCACCATTTGGTCGTCTCCACGGTCCTCCTCCCAAACGTCTTCCTCCTCCGAGGGGGACTGGTCTGCCCGCCACTCAGACAACATGGCCATGGGTGGGGGGGGTAAGGAGACCTCTTCCCCTGCGCCCAAAAAACGGCGGCCCCTGGCCGGAGATGTTGATAACCTTGACGCTTCGCCGGGACCCTCCCCTTCCAGGAGCGTGGTTCAGGGCCTTCACCCTTCCAATAGCATGTTTGCGCACTTGCCTGCTCTCACTCTGCCAAACGGGGGGTTCCTCTAGCACCCCATTCTGGTTGGGGTTGAGGGGGGGCCCTAGCCAGGGTCTTTTCCACAGAGGCGGCCAGTAGGGCTGTAGCGAAACCGACTTCGCCACTGGGCATTGGAGAAGACTGATTGCCAGCCTCCTGCCATGTGACTATGGCCCCTGGGATGTATTGCCCCTTAAAGACATGATTTGGGCATAATGGATTTGTGTTGTGCTGCTGCTGGCCCTTTAAGAACCATCTGGGGACATACTGTGGAGTTACTGGGTGGCCACCATTTCCTGTATCAGAAGCACATGGTGAGAACAATGGATGGCGGCCATTTTAACTCACAGACACTGTTTAGACTTTTCAACACAGTGCCATCTCGCCAGTATTTGGTGCACAGAGACATTGTGCAGTGGTTTTGGACTATACAGCAGGGGACACATTATACAGTGATTGTTTTTCATTTAGCCTGTATGTGTTCTGCGTAATCTGCATTAAACAGTATTTTCCAAAGTACTGAACGGATCTGGGTGAATTTTGGATATGTGGTTCACCCAGATCCCCCGGTTCCGAGGATATACTTTGGGGTTATTGCATGTTTTGGGGTCCCTGTGATGTGTTTTATGAAACTGTATTTCTCTGTCTGTGATAATTAGATTACCCCTTGTGTTCAGTAATCATATCACAGGCAGAGGGGAGGATTTTGTGTGGGAGTGTCTGTGTGTATTGTACAGATTGATTGGTTGTTCTGTAAAACCCTGTACTAAGTTTGTGGATTGGGAATAAAAGAGGCTGTATGTGCCAGTAGAGTCAGTTCCTGTTTTAACCCTCAAAGTGAAGTGTCTTCTCATTATTGGGGGAAGGATTTATTGTATGCTGTTCCAGTTTGACTGTTAGGAGAGTAAACCTATTCGTATGGTTCCTATTCAACTGTCTACAGCATTCATATGCTTGGGAGAATTTATTTGTTTCTCCGGTTCGGTGATTGTGGTGTCTGCCAGAGTGCTTGGCGTCCTCAGGAAGCGCTAGGAGCATCCTTCAACGGAGGTACCCAGCCGGGGTGCCAGGCTATCCGTTACAAGGGCAAAAGCATGAATCGGTCACATGCAGATTGACTTTGAGGGCATGCAGGGCTGAGTTGCAGTAGGTCTACGGACAAGCCTTAGATCAGTGACAGGATTAGCATTCACATGCTGACATGCATATATATGGCACCCAAGAAAACTTTATTGTACACATAAACTCACAGAAAACACCACCATGTAAAATTTATATGTTGCATAGCAGGAGAAGTCTTAGTAGAAATGTATTAGAATGCTGGAAATAAAACTAGTCCAGAAATGTGTGAAGGAAAATATATATATATATATATATATATATATATATATATATATATATATATATATATATATATATATATATATAAACACTGTGCCTTTAAGCCCAGAATGGCATCCACAGCAAAAAAAACGGCCCAACTCCAAACACCCCTGGTCCGACCATGCTGGAGCATCCGCTCCCACATGGCCAGAATCCGCCCTGCTCCCTACCCACGCCGCTTGAGCCGCGGAGAAGGTATAATGCGAGCGGAGGCGTGGGGAGGGACAGGGATGCAAACAGACGATTACCACTCGGCGGACGAAGCCGTCGGCAGGAACCAACACGTGGGACTGCCGGAGTCTTACTCCGCGGTCCCGACGGTCGGCACGGTCGGCGGTCAGACGACCGCTTCTCGGCAACCACTCACAGCTAAAATAAAAATAATAAAGCGAACGAGAAACCCCAAATAGAGGGATGGAGAGAGGGGAGGGAGACAGAGAAGGTAGCCAGAGGGCACCCCGATCCCCAAAGCCCACAGAGAGCACCCCTAGGCAAGAACAGCCTAAGCAACAGACATAAAATTCTAATCAAGCTGTACACAATAAATGTAAAACAAATACAGCAGATAAACTACAGAAATACAGTAAATAATCCACAGTCCCCTATAAAAACAGGAGGAAGTGGTACTCTGACATGTACTGACAGTGGAGCAGCAAAGAGAGAGGACATAGTTGGTTGGGAGGAGCCTTTTATGGATTCCTTGCTTTTTTGTGATTGGTGTTTTTCTCACTATGTTAATGTACTGCTGTGGAGTTCTAGTGAAGAGAGACTTAAGCAAATATGAAGCCTCCTGTCATGTTATAAAATTCCCATTTAAGAGGAGGACTCCATTGATGCAGAGAGTGCAGTTTAGGGTTGAGGACCTGTTACATTTTGTGGTGGTATTAGAGGTATTCTCTGATAGAACCTTCCCCAACAGCCCCCTTATTACATTATTTTTTTATTCTAAGTCTAGTTTTCTTAACAGATTTTCTTTACAGTTTGTAAGTTTTTTTTGAAGTAGACAGTGCCCTGCTTCTGTATTACAAAAATCCCTAGGGAAATAATAGACACACAAAGTTACCTTGGAAGCAGCATATATGGTTAATTGAGGGCATATTAGGCGGGTACCAGCAGAGGTCACATTGATTGCTCCTTTCTTTCGCTGTACCATACCCGGCAGAACTATGTGTGTAGAATATTGCATATTCTATGTTTCTATTGATTATATATATGGATGTGTGGATTGACATAAGTAACAGATGGTATCAATAAGTCACAAGGCTTTCTTTGTCCGAGAGCTCTGGAATGTGGATGTGGGGGTCTTGTCCTTATATGGTTAGAGTTAAACTCGGACGTCAGTATGGGCACTTCTATATAGTAACAGAGGGACACGAGGTCTCTCTCTCTCTCTCTCTCGGACTCTCTCTCTCGATGTAAGGATGTAAAGAAGTCCAGCAATTACCATCTGCTGTTGAATGTCCAGTATCCTGTAACATCACTTGTTGTTTTACTATGTATTCGTAACTAAGAATAAACCTGAAGAAACCGTAAGTCAGATTGCGTATTAGTACTTTTCAATAATATAGACATACATTATTGTGGCGAGCATTTGGCCCAAGACTATATATACAAAAGACGTCTATATATATAATCAATCAACTGAAGACAAGAAGAAATTAAGAAGATTCAACAGTGATGGTTCCAACCAGATTTTACAATGTGTAGCATCATAGTGGTTGCAGCAATATTGACATTGATGATCTCCCAAATTTTATCCTGGCATAAATATTCTGATAAAACCTTCCCCAACAGCCCCCTTATTACATTATTTTTTTATTCTAAGTCTAGTTTTCTTAACAGATTTTCTTTACAGTTTCTACGTTTTTTTGAAGTAGGCAGTGCCCTGCTTCTATATTACAAAAATCCATAGGGAAATAGACACACAAAGTTACCTTGGAAGCAGCATATATGGTTAATTGAGGGAATATTAGGCGGGTACCAGCAGAGGTCACATTGATAATTGCTCCTTTCTTTCTCTGTACCATACCCGGCAGTACTATGTGCAGCATCATAGTGGTTGCAGCAATATTGACATTGATGATCTCCCAAATTTTATCCTCTGGAACATCAGTTACATACTGGGGGTACTCATAGCAAACCCCGGCATTGTTCACCAAAATGCCGACATCAAAATCTTTCAATGCTTCCTTAATGGCAGGAAACACTTCCCGTCCCTTGTTGAAATCGGCCTCTATGAAGCTGGTTTTAACTCCATAGGTTGTAGCAATGGACTCCGATACCATTTGTAATTTATCTCTATTGCGGCTGATCAGGATGATATTTATGCCAAAGCTTGCCAACTCTTCCGCATATGCTTTCCCAATACCATCCGTGGCCCCTGAGGGAAAAATGAGGAAAAAAAAGTTTAGGAGTGAGTAGAACACATTTAATATTTTACAATTTAATAAGGCTTTTAAAAAAAATCAAATATGGTGGTAGAGTTTAGGAATTTTATCACCTGACAGGAGGCTTCATATTTTGCTTAAGTCTCTCTTTACTTAAGCTCCACAGCAGCACAGTTTAACATAGTAACAGTGAGAACCAATTAAAAACAAGTAACACAATATAAGACTCTGTTCTCCAAGCCACTACCTCCTCTTTCTTTGCTGCTCTGCTTTAGTACAGGTCAGAGTGCCACTGTCTCCTAGTTCTGTGGGTTACTGTGGTGTTTTATTTATATTTTCACTGTATTAGTATCATGTTATTTCTTTGGATGTCATTTTCTACACCTTTTACTTCATCTCTGGATTTTATTCCTATAATTTATATCTTTTACATCATAGCTGACTGAGGAAGCTCACAGACGAGTGAAACGCATTTTGGCTGAATTGGACTTTTATTTGGAATTTTATTTACTATTTTTATACTCCAAATTTCTTGTTTTATATTTACTTTTTATTTGGAATCAATACATTTTCTTTTATCCATTGAAGTCCTTGGAGCCTCTGGGAATCTTTACAGGGGAGTGCCATCCCTTCATACTGGCACATTGCTGACCACCCTCAGGGCCAGGATTTTAAGGCTCTCAACTAGGTGAGCATAACATTTACCACCTTCATATTATCTGCCTGTTTGCACATATACCACCCTTTTGTTTCCTTGTCGTTGTGGAGGTACATCTCAGAGGAAGGGGTGTGTTGCTGCCCAAAGAGCACATAGACTTACGTACAGAGCCAATATTATATAGGCTCCAGACCATGTGAGTGGTTTCAGTTTTTTACTTTCATCACTAATTTTCACCAAAACCATCTACACTATATGTTTTTTATCTCTTTTTTTCCCTTCATTGTATGTTTAAAAGCATATTCCTGAATTTAAGACAACACAAAATTGTTGGGGTAAGTGAACCCCTCTATCACTTATATTTGTATTAGCTAGGTGGTGTATTTTTCACTACATTTCTATATATCTTTAATTTATTTATTTCTTTATGCTGTATGTTACTTCGTGTCTTCATACTTCTACCTAATTGACTTGTTATTCCTGTTTCCTACTTTTTTCTTTGCAGGTACTGTGTATTTCTTTTGTATCATGTTACCTGGGACCTCTTGTGATAGAATTTATCTTGATTCCAAGGCTCAAGCTTATAGGTGTCATATAATGATATCCTATATTAAAATTGGCTAACTTGGACTCAGGAAATGCTTGATGCTTAAACAACACTTAAGACCATATATGTCTAAGTTCCGGGAGCAGAGAGCCCCTACCTAAGATGTCTCTGCTCTAATCATTTTGTTCTCTCTTACCTTGAAACTTATTTGTTATGTGTACATGACGCTCATCCCTATGTCTTATCTGTATTCTCTTCCTATTACTGTTCTAAGAGTATTTGCACGTAAGCACTTACTTTTTAATGTATAACACCCAGCTGATGAATAAAACGTCAGAGGCTTATTTTGAATACCAACAGATGTTTGGTGTCTAATTCTCGCTTCTCCAAGTTCACTTGTAACAACAATTTGGGCTTCCTCTGAATATAACAAAGATCAACATTTCTGACCCACAACACTCTGAGGTTTCCCGGGCTTTTTTGGGGCTCGTGGAGAACACCTCCTTCGAGCCCCGGTCATTCCTACGTAGCAATCTTGGATCCGGATGGCCATTTTGGTTTTTGCATGCCTGCGGAGATCCAGATGGCCATTTTATAGTTGCTGCGAGCCGCACGGTTTTTCAACCTGCGTGACTTCCATGTTACTCTTCGGCTTGCAGCTGCACACCACGAGTTGGATTAGGGTTTTAGTAACGTTTGGGTCCGGCTCGTGGCCAGGTGTTAATGCCGCGAGTTGGAATTCTGACGCTTGTTTTGCTTGCTGACTCGTGGCTTTGCACCGCGAGTCAGTTTATTAATTCTGGTTATTTTTAGTCCGTCCTCACTCAGCGGTTCATTATCCTCTTTATATAGACAGCCTAACTCCCTGAGAACTTCAGTTTCCCTACTTACTCTGGTGACATATTATATTGGGTGATATAATAAGAGCTAAAAGTGGTAATGTCACTGCCCTGGTACCGGGTATCCCAGGTTTAGAACCCAGTCAGACCACTTCACATGTTTTCTGTTTCCTCACAGCTACCAATAAACTCAATCCCTTTGAACATATTATTCAACTATATTACCTTATATACCAGTGATGGCGAACCTATGGCACGTATGCCACAGGTGGGGGCCGCTGTCTGTCTGAAACGGCAGAAGCCTACTCTGCTTCCGTATCCGGAGGCAGGGGGAGGGATAGAAGAAGCAGCTCTCCTGTCCTCCCACAAGCAATCTGTGAGGAGCCTTGCTGCACGTTACCATGGCAACGCTCCACACAGCATCGCGCGGGAGGACAGGAGAGCTGCTTCCTAGACATACAGTGCTTACCACCACCGGACCACAAGGGATGTTTGTCCCCCCCCCTCCTTCACCAAAGGTAAGAAGAATTAATATACCTATTTTTTTTTATTTTTTTTTTCATTAAATGTATCTTTACCACCCCTACCACTCTCACACACAGCACCCCTACATCCCCTGCCCCCATTTAGTACCCCCCCACACACAGTACCCCAACCCACCACACACACCACCCTTACCCCACACACACACACATCACCCCTACCCCAACACACACACAGCAACACTACCCCAACACACAGCACAGCACCCCTACCCCCCCACACACACAGCACCCCACACGCACAGTACCCCTCACACACACACATTATTTCTTTTAAATATAGTCTCCTCCTTTACTGTGTTGATTCTCTTTATGTATTTAAATGTTTCTATCATATCCCCCCGTCTCGTCTTTCCTCCAAGCTATACATGTTAAGATCCTTTAACCTTTCCTGGTAAGTTTTATCCCGCAATCCATGAACCAGTTTAGTAGCCCTTCTCTGAACTCTCTCTAAGGTATCAATATCCTTCTAAAGATACGGTCTCCGGTACTGCATACAATACTCCAAGTGAGATCTCACCAGTGTTCTGTACAATGGCATGAGCACTTCCCTCTTTCTACTGCTAATACCTCTCCCTATACAACCAAGCATTCTGCTAGCATTCCCTGCTGCTCTATTACATTGTCTGCCTACCTTTAAGTCATCAGAAATAATCACCCCTAAATCCATTTCCTTAGATGTTGAGGTTAGGACTCTATCAAATATTCTGTACTCTGTACTTGGGTTTTTACGTCCAAGATGCATTATCTTGCACTTATCCACATTAAATTTCAGTTCCCACAATTCTGACCATTTTTCTATTTTACCTAAATCATTTGCCATTTGTCTTATCCCTCCTGGAACATCAACCCTGTTACATATCTTAGTATCATCAGCAAAAAGACATACCTTACCATCAAGACCTTCTGCAATATCACTAATAAAAATATTAAAGAGAATGGGTCCAAGTACAGATCCCTGAGGTACCCCACTGGTGACAAGTCCAAGCTTCGAATATATTCCATTAACTACAACCCTCTGTTGCCTGTCACTCAGCCACTGCCTTACCCATTCAACAATATTGGAATCCAAACTTAAAGATTGCAGTTTATTGATAAGCCTTCTATGTGCAACAGTGTCAAAAGCCTTACTGAAATCTAGGTAAGCAATGTCTACTGCACCACCCTGATCTATAATTTTAGGTACCCAATCAAAAAAATCAATAAGATTAGTTTGGCATGATCTCCCTGAAGTAAACCCATGTTGTCTCTGATCTTGAAATCCATGTGTTTTTAGATGTTCAACAATCCTATCCTTTAACATGGTTTCCATCACTTTCCCCACTACTGAAGTAAGGCTTACTGGCCTATAGTTGCCCGACTCCTCCCTATTACCTTTCTTGTAAATGGGCACAACATTCGCTAACTTCCAATCTTCTGGGCCTACTCCTGTTAATAATTGGTTAAATAAATCTGTTAATGGTTTTGCTAGTACACCACTATGCTCTTTTAATAGCTTTGGGTGTATTCCATCAGGTCCCACTGACTTATTTGTCTTTACTTTTGACAGTTGAAATAGAGCCTCTTCCTCTGTAAACTCACGTGTAATAAATTACTAATTTATCCTTTTTCTTAACTGAGGTCCCTTTCCTTCATTTTCATCTATAAATACAGAACAGAAATATTAATTGAGGCAGTCAGCTAGACCTTTATCCTCTTCTACATACCTTCCTTCTTTTGGTTTTTTTTTTTTTTGTAAATTTCTTTTATTCAAGGAATTTTCATTTTATGCAGAAAGAGAGAGAAGAAAAAAAAAAAACCAAAACACATTGTCGCGGACACGCAGGTCCAATAAAGGCTTTCCCAGTTCATGTCTCAGACATGAGATAGTTATTGTGAACGACATAGTGACATGCAAGTCATCAACCAGTTTAAAGACGTATACTAGTTGGGCTCATGGGTCCTATAAACCTTTGTGTGGATGGGGTTTTCCCTCTCTTGTACGGTTGTTGTGGCTATAGTATATCACCCAGTGTGACAAAGGTGGTTGATGTCTTGTGTCTAGGCAGGTGGTGTGTTTTGACCAACCGTATGGGGGAGAAATCGGGTGTTGTGTGTGCCTTGCGCGTTCAGTTCTCAGATCTTTGGTGACAGTGGGGTATACCCCTGTTGATCTGGCTGGGGTGGCGGTGGTTTGTACCGTCATTAACTCCCGCCTTTGGCTTGAGTGCAAAGTTAGGCTTGTTTCTCCTTGTCTTATCCTTAACTGTGAACCCCTGTCCCTTTTCCTGTTTTTCTTGTCTGCTTCTCTTTGTCTCCTTCATTCTGGACTTCCTTACACCTTTCCCTTTCCTTTCCCTTCCTTCTTTTTCTCTCTTTTTACTCTTGGCTTTCCCCTTCTTGTTCTTTTCCTTCCCCCTTTGCTACCCTTATCTTCCCCCTCTCTTCCCTTCTTTGCTTAGGGGGTGCCCCTCCGTCTGGAGCCTCTATGTCTTATGAACTTCTCTACTTTATCGCCTTCCCGTCCGCGGGTTCCCCCAGGGGGGGCCAGTGGGAGGGGGGGGGATTGGAGGGGGAAAAGGGGGAGGGGGTGTTTTATTTATTATGATGTTGATTCTGGTGATTTCCCTGTTTGTTTGTGTAGTCACTCCCTCCGTCAAGGTGGTCGTTTGTCTCTTCAGGTGTCTGCAGTCATGTCAGCAGGTCCTGGAAGTCAGCGTTAGTCGAGGTCAGTATCCAGTGTGTCCAGATCGTCATGTACGTCTGGGTCCTCCCCTCTGCCAGCAGGGAGAGCTCTTCCAGAGCTCTCAGCTCCTCCATTTTTTGGTACCACGTCCCCAGCGGGGGCGCGCATTGTTTTTTCCAGTAGAGGGGGATTAGGCTTTTGGCTACATTAAGTATCCGTATTGTTAAGGATTTTTTATATGTTGATGCTTTCATCTTGGTGTGGTGGATGAGGAATGTTGCGGGGTTCATGGGTGGTGGGGAGTCTGTGAATCTTTTGATGATCGTGTGGATGGTTGCCCAGTATGGTTGGATGATTGGACATTCCCACCATATGTGGAGGTATGTTCCCTTGTGCGTGTTGCACCTCCAGCATACGTCGTCCTTCGTGGGGTCGTATAGGTGTGTGTGGAGTGGGGTGCGGTACCAAAGGGCCAGTATTTTATATGCTGTTTCTTGCGTTCCACTAGATGGTGCGCAGTGTAGTGAGAGGGTGCAAATTTTGTCCCATTGGTTGGGTGTGAATGTAGTGCCTAAAAATGTTTCCCATTTCCCCATGTAGCTTGGGGGTGGCAGCCTCCTCAACCGCATGATCATTCCATAGAGCGTTGACAGGCCCCTCGGCAACGGGTCCGGGTCCATGCATATCTCTTCAAACGTTGTTAAGGGTCTGAGAGTGTGATTGTTTCGGGTGGTTTCTTGTATGAGCCCTTTTAGTTGTCGGTGTCTGAATTGGAGCATGAATGAGTGATTGGAGTTCCCCGTCATGGTCTCTAGTGATTTGATGCGGCCGTTGTCTATGGCATGGAAAAGCCTCGGCATGTCTTGTCCCAGCAGCTGGACCAACGTTCTTGGTTCCCTTTCTGGCGGGAAGACCTCATTATGGATTAGAGGCATCATTGGGGATGGCGTGGAGGTGAGCGAGAGTGGCACCGCCAGAGCTTGCCAAACCCGTACGGTCGCTTTGATTAGGGGGTGTGGAGCAGCTAGCTGCCTACTTTGTTGGGGGTCCAGCCAAGGGAGGACTGCCATCGGTCTCTCCACCAGGGAAGACTCCACATCTTTCCAGAGTTTCTCCACTCCCTGTTTAGACCACTCCACTATCCTTTGGATGTGTGTGGCTCTATGGTATCTCTTAAAATCTGGCAGAGCTAGGCCTCCCTTGACCTTCGGTAGTGTGAGCACGTCGTGTTGTATCCTGGCCTTCTGTCTCTGCCATGTGAACCGGAGGGCCATCGATCTAAGGGAGGTAAAAAATGCCTCCGGTATGGTCGCGGGGATAGCTTGAAACAGGTAGAGGATCCTCGGTAGGATGTTCATCTTGAGCACTCCCACTCTTCCAAACCATGAGAGGCGCACCTGGTCCCATTCCTGCAAGTCCTTCTGTATAGTGGTCAGGAGTGGTTGGAAATTCGCTAAGTACAGTTGGGCGAGGTCGTTTGTTAGCACCGCACCGAGGTATTTTAGGGAGGTGGCCGACCATTGGAATGGCAGCGCTCGTTTGAGGGCCGTCGCTCTGGACTTCGAGACGGAGACGTTGAGGATCGTGGATTTGGAAAAATTGATTTTAAAGTTCGAGAGCTCCCCGTATTGTTCGAATTCCTTCATTATCGTGGGCATGGATGTTTCCGGCTTAGTTACGAAGAACAGTAGGTCGTCCGCATATGCTGCCACTGCGTGTTTCCCAGCTCCTGTCTTCAATCCCGGGATATCCGGGTTGTTTCGGATCGAGTTCAGGAATGGTTCCAGGGCTAGCACAAAGAGCAGGGGGAAGAGGGGGCAGCCCTGTCTGGTTCCATTCCTGATCACGAAGGGGTCTGTGAAGGCTCCATTTATGCAGATCCGTGCTGTTGGATGTGAGTACAGGGCCCTGATCCAGGACATCATGTGAGGCCCCATCCCCAGTTTGTCGAGGACCTGGAACATGAAGTCCCATGCAATCCTGTCGAAGGCCTTCTCCGCGTCCGTGGAGAGCAGGAGAAGGCCCTCCTGTCTAGTTTTTGCGAGGTGGATCAGGGAAAGCGCTCTGATCGTGTTATCGCGCGCTTCTCGGTGCGGGGTAAATCCCACCTGGTCCTTATGAATCAAGTTCGGGAGGTGGGCCTGCAGTCTCTGTGCGAGTATCTTCGTAAATAGCTTCAAGTCGTTATTTAACAGTGAGATGGGGCGATAGTTCGCACAATGTTCAGGATCTTTCCCGTCTTTAGGAATTAGGATGATGTTGGCCGCCAGGGTCTGTGTTGGGAATATCTGCCCGTCTCGGATCGCATTGAGTGCCGTCGTGAGGCGTGGGACGAGAAGTTCCGCAAAGGTTTTGTAGTAGCGTGCTGGTAAGCCGTCCGGTCCGGGGCTCTTGCCCGTCTTGGCCGTTTTGAGAGCCCATGCTACCTCGTGCGTCTCGATCGGTTCGGCTAGCTCTGTACTTGCCTCCTGTGAGATGCAGTTGCCGATGCGCGGTTCTAGGTACTTCCTTTCTGTGTCCGCTCCCTGTCCCCTGGGCGGGTCGAGGGAATAGAGGTCCGCATAGTACGCCCTAATGGTGTTGGCCATCTCGATCGGCATACTGTGTAGCTTCCCCTCTCTGTCTCTGATCCCCGGGATGTAGGCCGCTGCTCTCTTTTTGGCGATCATGCGGGCAAGGAGGGCACCACATTTGTTAGCATTGGTGTAAAAGAACGCTTTGGAGTGTAAGTATGCTCTATGGTGATTGGCATTCAGGATAGAGGAGAGTTCCCTCCTGAGTACTGTTAGCTGTGTCCAGTCTGCTATCAGGTGGGTTTGTTTGTGTCTACATTCCAAAGTCTGTATGTCCTGAATTATTGTTTTAAGTCTGGCAGATTTAGCTTTTTTAAGCGCGGCGCTTTTCGCTATGAAGTGGCCTCTCATTACGCTTTTATGAGCCTCCCATAGGCATAGGGGCGTGACCTCAGACGTATCGTTTTCTGTAAAGTATTGCGTAAGTCTTTCCCTGGCTTCTGTCGTCACTGTAATGTCGTTTAAGATCGATTCGTTCAGTCTCCAGTTACTGCAGGTGGGCCTATAGAGTGGGGAGGTTAGTGTCATCGTAATTGGAGCATGGTCTGACCATGTCGCTGTTCCAATGTCCGTTCGTCGAACCTCAGTCAGGTGGTAATGTGGAATGAGGAAATAGTCTATTCTAGAGTACGTTTTGTGGGGGATAGAGTAATAAGTGTAGTCTCGGTCTTCAGGGTGTAAAGCTCTCCAGCAGTCTACCAGACGCTTCTCTCGCAGCGTTTTTGATATGTTTGTTAAGATATGCTGGGGTGTCGTAGAGAGGCCTATGGATGTGTCTATGGTCGGCGTCAGGGCCACATTGAGGTCCCCTCCAACAACCAGACAGCCCTCCGCGAAGCCCTCTATTGTTCTAAGTGCTGTGCGTAAAAATTGGTGTTGGCGTTTATTGGGGGTATATAGGTTTGCGAACGTGTATGTGCGGCCTGCAATTGTGCCTTTGACACATATATACCGTCCGTGGCTGTCTCGCAGTGTGTCAGTAGGGGCAAAATGTAGCGATCTATGGATCAGGATTGCTGTGCCTTTGGACTTTCCCTCTGGGTTATTACTCAGGAAACATTGTGCGTAATGTTTGTCCGTCAGTCTGGGCACGTGGCCCTCTTTAAAGTGTGTCTCCTGAATGAAGACTACCTGTGACTTTTGACTGTGGAAGTGACGTAGGGCATGCGAGCGTTTTTCGGGTATGTTCATGCCTTTAGCGTTGATGGAGAGGAATTTAATCTCCGCTTGTTTGTGTGTGTTGTGGCGTGGCATGTTTGCTATGTTTCAGGAGAATCAGGGTATGGTGGGGAGGGTTGGGGAGTGTGGGTGGGCACTAGAGGGTTTGGTTTACTCCTCAAGTGTGGGTCTGAAGTCGGGGGTGGGTCCCCCTGGGTCCCGCGGGCAGGCGCGGCTTTCAACAAATAGTAACAAATGTAACAGTAATAAACAACAATAATAAACTGTGTCGGTTTTCCAAAAAAAGACTAGGGTGTGGGCTAGGTAGGAGTCAGCTGTGCAGCACCTGTCGGCACCGCTGAGTCCTCCCGCCGGTATCTTGGTGCCCCTGTCTACCGGGGACGTGGCCCTCTAACTCCCTCACCCCGTAGGGCCAATAGTGGTGGATCCTTCTCCTTTCTGGGTCTCCATTGTCCCCCGACCCCCTCTGCTCGGAAGCTATATAATCAGTACAGGTGGAGCTGGCAGCCCCTGGGCCCAGCCCATCCCGGCCCTTTCCCTATCTCCCAGGTGTGTGTTCGAGTGCGTGCTCGTTTGGTTGGCTTTACCCTGCTAGTCTCTCCCCTGTGCCCCTAGGTCTCCTTTGCCGGGTGGTGAGTTATGTTGCCGTGTTGTAGCTTGTAGGTTTGTGGCTTAAGGTCTATAACTAGCTGGCCTTGCACCTCCCATTTCGTGTCCCTCCCCTTGCGGTGGTGTTCTGGGGGTCCAGTTGGCATTGGGGGCCTGTCCCTTCTCCTAGTACTAGCCCTCCCTGGTGACCTCCGCTCCCTCTCTCTGTTGGTCTCTCTCTCTGTTGGTCTGGAGTGAGCCTTTGTTCAGCCTCAGCCTCCCCTTTCCCAAATCCCCCCACCCAAACAGGAAAGAGGGAAACCGAGAAAAGAAAAGACCCCCCTGGAGGAAGGGGAAAGCAGAGAGGAAGGGCAAAACAACCCCATACGTCTTCCCCCCCCAATATACCCAGAGTCCCCAGTGTTTCTTTCGTGGGTTCCTCGATTGTACTTGCAATAATGTCTCGTCTGCCCACTTCTGATGATCCCCCCACCCTCCCATGGCACGTGGGTGTCTGAGTGTTTTAACGGCTAAGTGTGTGGCCCATGTGTGGTGTAGGCCTGCGTGCAGAGTGTCCCATTGCATAGTTACGAGTTCCATGCGTGGCTCCTGTCTTGTTTGTCCGTTAACGTGTTGCCCCTGCTGGCCTCACGGTCTCCAGTCTTGTTCGGTGTCTGCGCTGTGTCGGTGCAGGTTCCCCCTGGGGTGTAGGTGGGCTGTTGTAGAAATCCAATGGATCTGGCCAGGTCATATTAAGGGGTGGCAAGTGGAGATCTTCTGACAATTCCTGTAGGTCCTGTGGGGTACGGATCGGTCTAGGGCCGTTTTGGGTGGTGGCGATCAGGCCTGTGGGGAATGTCCAGCGGTATCTAATTTTCTGGGCCACTAGCATTCTGGTGAGCGGTTTTAGTGCCCTGCGATATCCCAAGGTAGCTGGGCATAGGTCCGGGTACAGTTGGAGATGTGAGCCTTCATGGGTGATTTCTCCCTTGTTGCGTGCTGCATACAGAATTTCCTCCTTCAAGGCGTAAAGTGCAAGACAGCAGATCACGTCCCTAGGTGGAGCCTCTGGTGGGCCCCTGGGTCTCAGTGCTCTATGGGCTCTGATGAACTCTATGGGGGTCTCTCTGGGGCGGCTCAGGAGCTCGTTGAAGATGGCGGTGAGTGTGACTTTAAGCTGGGCGGGTGAGTCTTCACCTTCTTGTAGGCCTCTTACTCGTAGGTTCTGTCTGCGGCCTCTATTGTCCAGGTCTTCTATATGTCTGGCCATGGCTTGCATTTGGGCAGATCTTTTAGAGTAGTTTGTGGCTTGTGCCGTTTGTGTCGCAGTGAGGGCGTCGTGATCTGCTTCTATTTGGGCCATGCGGTCTGCCATCCCCTGAATGTCTGCCCTCATCAGCTGCAGGTCTGACTTAATAGATGACTGGAGGGCTGAGGTGGCTTGGGTGAGGTCTGCCCGGGTGGGTAGAGCCCTTAGCAGGGCCATCCAGTCTGCGGGGGGGGTTTCCCCTGTGTCCTCCCGGGCTGGGGAGAGGGAGTGTGGCGTGGAGGCCTCAGATTGCAGGTAGGCCTCAGATGACGCCTGGGAAAACGGGTCCGGCGTCGCGGACAAGTACTGCCGCATGGAGGGGTTTTGGCTCACCTGGCGGGTCCCCGGTGGTCTGGGGGTGTTCCCCGCCTTGGTGTGTTTCCCCATTTTCCTGTCCGTGGCTGGTAATTTGTGCGTGGCCGAGTGGGGCCGGAGGAGCTCAGTCTCTATGCGGCCATTTCGTTCCGCCGCTAGGCCACGCCCCCCTTTTGTTTTTAATCTAACTAATCCTTGTTTTACTTTTCTTTTCTCATTTATGTATCTAAAAAATGTTTTGTCCCCCTTTTTTACTGACTGTGCTATTTTCTCTTCTGTGTGTGATTTGGAAGCTCTTAAACTTGCTTAGCCTCTTTCTGCCTAATCTTATAGATCATTTTGTCTTCCTCACTCTGTTTTTTTTTTTTTTATAATTACTAAATGCTAACTTTTTGTTTTCAACTATTTTGGCCACATCTGCGGAGTACCACAGTGGTTTCTTTAATTTTTTGCTTTTACTGACAAGCCTAATGCAATTTTCTGTTGCCTTCAATAGTGCAACTTTTAAATAATCCCATTTTTCTTGGACTCCATTTAAATTGCTCCAGTCTGATAATGACTCCTCTACACATATTCTAATTTTAGAAAAGTCTGTTTTTCTAAAGTCTAAAACTTTTGTTTTTGTGTGGTGTGACTCAGTCACTGTTCTTATATTAAACCACGCTGACTGATGATCACTGGATCCTAAACTATCACCTACAATAATATCTGATACCAAATCTCCATTTCTTAACACTAAATCTAGTATGGCCTCTTTATGATTTGGCTCCTCAACGACTTGTTTAGAGACAATCCCAGTAGGGAGTTTAGAATATGTGTGCTCCTGGCACAAGCAGCTATTTTTGTTTTACAATTCACATCAGGAAGATTAAAGTCACCCATGATGATAACTTCCCCCTTCATTGTCATTTTAGCTATTTCCTCAACTAGAAGATTATCTAACTCTTCAATTTGTCCTGGGGGCCTATAAATCACACCTACACAAGTTACTGTGTGATTACCAAATTCTAACGTAACCCAAACGGACTTTATGTTCGCCTCACTAACTTTTATTAGGCTAGATTCTATGCTATCCTTCACATACAGGGCCACCCCTCCCCCTTTATTGCCTTCCCTGTCTTTTCTATACAAAGAATACCCTGGTATTGCTATGTCCCAGTCATTTTTCTCATTATACCATGTCTCATTAACAGCGACTAAATCTACACTATCAGTTGCCATTATTGCCACAAGTTCATGGATCTTATTCCCTAAACTGCGAGCATTTGTAGACATGACTCTAAGCTTATCATTTTTTAACACACTTGCTACAGGCACCTTCTGTCCTTGTTTTGGGGGACAATTGGATTGATGTTTTATCACCCTTTTGCCCCCCCCCCCTCCTATTTTAAATACATCCTAGCAAAAACTCTGAACTGCTCACTGAGAACATTTGTTCCCTTTTGAGAAAGATGCAAACCATCTTTCTGGAACAGTTTATTTCCATTCCAAACAGAGCTACCATGAGAAATAAAGCCAAATCCTTGCTCCCGACACCATTCACCAAGCCACAAGTTAAAGTCCCTAATACGCATCCGCCTGTTGTTCTGAGTGTTATGCACAGGCAGAACTTCAGAGAATGACAGTGTGGATGCAACCTGCCGTATATCATTGGCAAAAACACTAAAAACTTCCTTAACCTCTGAAACCTCATTGCAAGCCAAGTCATTTGTCCCTAGATGGACAAGTACATCAAATTCCCCTTCCTGCTTTGCTCGCTTAACAATATTACAGATACGTCTCCTGTCTCTGTGAGCAGTAGCTCCAGGAAGACACATCACAAGACAACCATTGTCCATCTCCACACCTCTTATGATGGAATCCCCCAACAACAACTGCTTTCTATTAGGCCTCACCGTAGTCTCCAAGCCTGTCTCCACAACACCATTTCCCTCAACACCACTTCCCTGTCTCCATAATACCACTAGCCTCAGTGACCCTGTCTCCACAACACCACTAGCCTCAGTGCCTCTCTCCACAACACCACTAGCCTCAGTGCCTCTCTCCACAACACCACTAGCCTCAGTGCCTCTCTCCACAACACCACTAGCCTCAGTGCCTCTCTCCACAACACCACTAGCCTCAGTGCCTCTCTCCACAACACCACTAGCCTCAGTGCCTCTCTCCACAACACCACTAGCCTCAGTGCCTCTCTCCATAACACCATTACACTCTGAAAGTGCAGAAAATGAATTATGTAGAGCAACAGACTGTGCAATATGCCTTTTATCCACAACTCTAAGTCTACCAGATCCTACAGTAATCCATCTGCCATTCATAGTATGTCTCTGCGGCAGTGACTTTGCAGCACTTCCAGCCTGAGTTTGTTTACCAGATAATTTACAAATCTCAGACTTCAAAAATACAATCTCCTGCCACAAGATAGAGAACTGTCTACAGATTAGACAACAACCAAACCTCCAAAAAGTGGAACGTGAAACAAATGCATAGCAACTATTACACTGAACTAAATCTGCCATTCCAATGAAGTAATTAAATAAAAACAAACGAATCTTAACTTTTTATTTATCCTCCTGAATACCTCAGATTACCTCCAGGTTATCTCCAGAATATCTCCAACCACACACTTAGAAGCAACACTCTCCAGAATATCTCCAACCACACACTTAGAAGCAACACTCTCCAGAATATCTCCAACCACACACTTAGAAGCAACACTTAGATGAAACAACCAAGCTATATTAGCCAAGCTAATGACAGAAACCCTTATATAACTCCTAAAATCACCACCCACTAGGAATGTTTAACACCTGGGTAGGCCTCTGCTTATTTGCAAACAATAGCTAATTAAACAGCAATCAATAGCAAGTAGCTAACTAATCAACTCAAATGCCTTATAATTACCAACAGGAAATCAAACCTTGTGCAATCAGTAACCTTTTCCTACAGATGAATCTTACCTGTAACAGTAAAAAAGAAAACTCTTAGCACAAATCTTAGACAGTTGAAGCTTCTGTAAAACTCTCCAGAATATCTCCAACCACACGCAAGATGACGCAACCAAGCTATATGTGTGTGTATTCAGCAGTCTCTGTGTGTGTGTGTTTGTGTGTATTCAGCAGTCTGTATGTGTGTGTATTCAGCAGTCTGTGTGTGTGTATTTATTCAGCAGACTGTGTATGTATTCAGCAGTCTGTGTGTACTCAACAGTGTGTGTATTCAGTGGACTGTGTGTGTATATTCAGCGGACTGTGTGTGTATTCAGCAGTCTGTGTATGTATTCAGCAGATTGTGTTTGTACTCTGCAGACTGTGTACTCAGCAGTCTGTGTGTATTCAGCAGGCTGTGTGTGTGTGTGTATTCAGCAGTCTGTGTGTGTGTGTGTGTGTGTGTGTATTTAGCAGTCTGTCTGCATGTGTATTTAGCAGTGTATGTATTCAACATACTGTGTGTGTGTGTATTCAGCAGACTTTGTGTGTGTATTCAGTAGACTGTGTATGTATTCAGCAGACTGTGTATGTATTCAGCAGTCTGTGTGTGTGTACTCAGCAGTCTGTCTGTTTGTGTATTCAGCAGTGTATGTATTCAGCAGACTGTGTGTATGTATTCAGCAGTCGGTGTGGGAATGTGTTTAGTAGTCTCTGTGTGTATGTATTACATTTGTTGGAGATACTAATAAATATAAGCTTAATTTTATCTATTTATATCATTATTTAAAATTTGTATAATTGAACTCTGTTGTTGTGTTATTCTTTTAAAACAAAAGTTGTTAATTAGTTCGGACAACTGTACGAGTTGTTTTTTCTAAACTTAAACCTCAGTATTCAGGTTTAATTGCCGTGTTGACACTTCGCCATCACTGTTATATACACTATTGCAGACAGTATCACTCCATTATTAGGGATGTGGCCCCTGGATATTATTACTCAGATTACCAGACTACTCCTGGTCATATGATATTGCTATTTGTGTCATAGCTACCTGATTGGCCGCTCTGTCTGTGCCACCTACCTCCCTGCAGGGTATATAAACCCGGATGATTTATTACTGGGTGAGCCCCCGTTACACATTTATATATATTTATATCGTATCATAGTATTTATTATTTTTGGAGACATCCACTGCCTGTTCTAATACTAGCCTACTCTGCCTTTTAGATATGGCTTGGCCATCACCATGGATACTTTTGCCCAGGAACAGAGTTTACAGGCCCTCATTAATGTGGCAGTGGTCGCTTCTGTCGAGAAGCCTCTAGCACGGGCTCGTCCACTAGACTCTAAAGACAAAAGTCTGAATGATGCTCCCAGATCAGAGGATTCAGAGAACTCTGACTCCTCAAGAGTGGGACACTCCCTGCCAGGCAAATGCTACTGGAAAGGGGATGGCCTTGAACCAAAGAACAGCAAGGGTAAAGCTCTGGCAAAACGTCAAACAACCGGAGGCTAAAGAAAAGTTTAGTACCCGCCGAATATTATCAGAAGAAGACAAGGAAACCTTCCCAGCTCCACCTTTTGGAGGTGTTAGATGAGTGGCAGGCTGATTACTCAGAATCTGATGAAGAGGGGATTTTGGGGACAATCAATTTACCCAAGATGTTCCATCTACTCTACCAGCCAAGGCAGAGGGAACAAAGAAACGTTAGGCCAACCGCTCTTCGATCCATGCAACATCAGGCACTCACGATCCTCCAAATGGTCCCTATCGGATCACTTGACTCAATATATTCATTTCTGGATTCGGAAGCCTTTGGATTGGGAGTTCCATAAAAGATTAAGTGCAGAATTCCCCAGACCATCCCTACCGGATAAGGTCGACATGACCCCTGAAATTGATTTGACGGTATATACATACCTGGCCAGAACTGGCCACGACACTCGTAAGGACGTTGAATGTAGTCTGCGACTTACGCAGGACAAACTCTTGGATGTCTTAGGACCCCTAGCCAAAATATTAATGATGGCAGACAAAGCTCTTTCTCAGGAAGTAATTTTGGACCCGTCCACAATTAGGGACTGGGCTTTACGCTCCATTTGCCTGCTGGGCAACGCTAATACCTCTTTATGTACAAAGCGAAGAAAAGCGGTTCTACTCCTCATTGACAGCAAACTGTTAGATCTTGGATCAAAAGAGCTGGGTCCCTTGGCCAATGGCCTGTTATTTGGAGAGCCTTTTATAAAAGAACTACACAAATATGTGAATCTCTATACTACGCTGCATAAAGCCCAATCCTCCATGAGGAGAGTATTCCACTAAAACCCTTCTTGCCAGGGCTGGGTGTTACAGGGGTTGAACTGCCAGTCGCTTCTGGCCTACCAGCCACAGAAGATCCCACTCTCCTTCTTTTTTCCCAAGTTACCACCCACGTGGCTTTTTCAGTCAAAGATCTGAGCGTGGCAGAGGGAGTAGAGCCCAAGGTCACATCAGACTACCTACAGGTGAGAAATGTTCCTCTGTACCTTTCTTGTCTTTGTCATGCATGCAGGTTGTTTTGACAGGTGGACGATGCTGTCGTCAGACACTTGGGTTTTGGATACGGTTATGGGCTACTCAATCGAGTTTAATTCCCCGTCCTACCAACCAGACCGTCTGTATCCTACATTCACTTCGAAGGAACATCAGACCCCCTTGGACAGGGAGCTTCGATCCCTGCTAGCGAAAGGGGCAATACAACCTTCGGAAGACGATAAGGGAATTTTCAGCTCCATTTTTCTGGTTCACAAAAAATCAGGGGAATATTACCCAGTCATAAATTTGCAATGGCTAAACCCTTTGGCTACAGACACTTCAAAATGGAGGGTATTCACCTCCTTTGAGAAATCCTTCGCCCAGGGGACTGGTTTACACGCCTCAACCTGTCGGTTCCGGTGGATTTGGAAAGCAGGCAATTCCTTCGCTTCCTCTGGAAAGGCCGATCCTTCCAATTCACATGCCTTCTGTTCGACCTCAGCTCAGCCCCATGGTGTTTCACCAAGCTTCTGAAACCGGTCACGGCATACCTACGAGTCAAAGGGATACGCTGCATTATTTATCTAGATGATCTCTTACTTTTCTGCAACGATATCTCCAGACTCCGATCTCAGACACAATTTACAACCTTGGGTTTCGCGATCAACCAAGAGAAATCTGCTCTCGCTCCTTCCCACATGGTTAAGTTTCTGGGTTTCGAGATAGACGCTTCCAAGTGCGTCCACGCCTCCCTCAATCCTAAAATTTCGGCAATTCGGAAAGAACTTTGCAGGACGCTACTCCTAGACCTGGTTTCCCTACGAACACTGGCATGAATTGTGGGTCTTCTCTCAGCATCAATACAGGCCATCTACCCGAGACCTTTGCATTATTGAGCCATGCACCGCTTAAAAATGTGGTTTCTTCACATTCAACCCTCATACGACCAGATGGTTCCCTTAACATCAGAAGTCCAGGAAAAACTTTGATGGTGGCTCCTCCACATGTTGGTGTGGAACAGCAAAGCGATCTTTGGTCCTGCCCCAGACTACATCGTGGAATCTGACGCAAGTTATGGGGATGGGATGCCTCTGGCCCGACAGCCTCTATGGGAGGCCCATGGACATTGGCAGAAAACATATTTCATATCAATTGTCTAGAGTTGATTGCTGGATCTTTCGCTATTCGCAATCTGGCCAAACATCTCTCATACTGTTGAGAATGGACAACATCTCAGCGGTACAATACATCAACCACCTGGGCAGGGCCCAGTCATGAGTACTTGCAGTGGTAATGTAAGATATCTACAGTTTCTGTTTCGCCAGGTGGAATACCTTCCCAGAGAGGTGAATCTCACGGCGGATTGGTTCTCCAGACATTGGAAAACGTCAGTGATTGACGACTCCACCATTCTGTGTTCTTATGCATCTCCCAACTGAGAGGACCTTTCAGTGTAGATCTCTTTGCATCTCACACGAACTACCAGGTTCTTCAGCTGGCTTCCAGATGCAAAATGCTCAGCGGTGGATGCTTTCTCCAGGAGTGGCCAGTACACGAAGCTTATGCTTTCTTCCCTTTTGCGATGATCTCCAGAGTCATGCTGCAGGTGTGCAGACAGCAGGTCAATCTGATATTACTGACTCCATTGTGGCAAGGCCAAGCTTGGTTCCTGGATCTCCTAGACCTCTCCTACCAGGACCCACTCCTTCTTCCAGCATTCCCAGATCTTCTCTTCACAATCCAATATATTATTAGTGGCACTAAGCTCTAATTTACCTCACATTAAATGGATACTATAGTCACCAGAAGCACTACAGCATAATGTAGTGGTTCTGGTGTCTATAGGCTGTGCCTGTAGGCTTTTTAATGTAAACACACTGTCTTTTCAGATAAAAGACACTTTGTGAAGACTGGCGTTGGCCCATATGGCAGAGCATATGGGCGGGGCATTGTGATGTCACATGGTGGGCAGGACATATGGGGGGGGCGGCAAAATTTGTTTTGCCTAGGGTGGCAAAAATCCTTGCACCGGCCCTGCCCCCTGGTATGTTGACTCCTTAGAGGCATCAAGCTGGCTCGACCTCCTGCACCTAAGTATACTCACCACTGGCATGTGAATATAGTTCTCCATTTCCTCTTGAATTGGACCGAGAATGAAAATCTTTCCCTTCTACAGCTATCAGTGAAATTCACCTTACTGTTATGTCTTGTCTCTTTTCGCCATGTTTCAGACGTTAAAGCTTTCGACTGTGATGGAGTCACCTTTTCCTCGGAAGGAGTTTCATTCTCCATCCCCAGATGCACAAAATCGGATTTGTGCATGGTCTTTTACCCTGGTTTCCCAAAACTCTGTGTGGCCTCTGCCCTCTCAAGATATACAGATATTACCGTGCCTCTACTTGCCTCCTGCGGAGGTCAACTCTTGATCTCCTATGTCCGTCCTCACAACTCCGTCTCTTCTACCACATTGGCACGTTGGATCAGATGGTTACTTTTCCTGGCAGATATCAATCCCTCCTTTGGCACCCATTTGGTCAGGGGAGCCGTGGCTTCAGGAGCCTTCAGAACAGGTGCGTCCCTCCAGGACATCCTCCATTCGGCAGATTGGTCTTGGGAACAGACCTTTCGTCATTTCTATTTCCGTCCATCATCTCCTGCTTCTCTCGCTTTACTACCTGAGCGTTAAAACAGCAAAATATGAAGCCTCCTTTCATGTGATAAAATTGTAGATTGTTAGCTTTAGCGTACCTATAATCTTAATTTTATTAATGACAGGAGCCGAATATATTCCCACCCGGGTTTTTTTCCCCGACCCAATTTATTTTCTTCTCAGTTAAGTCAGTCTGAGTGTGACGAGACCAATCTCGTCACATTGCATTGGAAAAGCCTGGTTGCTCCCCTGTTGCCTTTGGATTATGGCCCCATATTAAAAGGCTTGATTTTTCCCTGCAAAGACATGAAAGCCGGGTCATTTGGTGCTGGCCCTGTTTGAGTGGCGATACCCCAGATAGCTATGCCATGGAGCCCATTCGTATAATGAAAGACTATGGGAAAGACTTTGGCTCCATGGCAATTGAACTGTATGTGTGTGCTCTGAGCGCCATTCAGTAATAATGTATGTTGAATGTACCTGTTTTGTGCAATGGCTGCACAGTTATATGTTTTTATGTGTTTTATTGTCTTTTGCTGCCATGTGTTCAATGGAGTTTTGCCTCTGTCCTTGGAGATAATTGGATTACTTCCTAATTATCTCCAGGATAGAAGACTCTGTGGAACTGGTTTTGGGCAGAAAAGCCATGCTTCATTTGGTCACAAAGGACTACGATCTATCTTTTGAACCATTGGACCAATTTGGATGAGTTTTATGTGAATGTGATGCATACTTTTCAAGTTATGAATAAAGTGGAAAAATTGTATTTCTCTGCTTGTGATAATTACATTACCCATTGTGTAAGGTAATTGTATCACAGGCAGAGGGGAGGATTTTGTGTGGGAGTGTCTAAGTGTATTGTATCGGCGGATTGGTGTTCTGCAGTAGCTGTGCCTGTGTCTCTGGAAGGGAAGATCTACTAAACGGCGGTTTAACCCTTTTATGCTGAGGGTGCCGTTACACTGAGCAATTGTGGATGTTCTCAATTGTTTTTTTTTTTCTTCACTTGATAATTTTTATATTACTATTGCCATGTTTAGTTACATTTACTTATGATCCAAATGTA
>OW240923.1:30709358-31064358 GCA_933207985.1 Pelobates cultripes | reverse complement strand
ACTGTGTGTGTGCTGTGTTTGAGGGTGCTGTATGTGTGTAGGTGCTGTGTGTGTGTGTGTGTTTGTGTGCTGTAGGTTTGGGTGATTGTGGGGGTGGAGGTGGGGGCAGATTACTTAATATCCCCCCTCCCTTCTTACCTTATGTAGGGAGGGGGTATCCTTGTTGCTGCTGCCATCCCTGGTGGTCCAGTGGAGAGTGAACTCTAGCCTCCGCGGCAACGCACAGACCTCGAGAGAGGAACGCGGCGGAGTTGCTGGATAGAGCTCCCCGGTTCCTCTCTTGCCTCCCTCCATGCTGCTGTGGGCCAGTGAGGGAGATCTTTGATCTCCCCACCGGCCCATGGAGGCTTAGAGCAGAGCCAGCGCTCGGATAGCGGATCCTGGAGTCTCCTCTGCCGGTCTTACTCCATAGGCGTGCCGCGGGGATTAGGGTGTGCCCAGGCACACCCGGCACACCCCGTGCACACGCCTATGCCCCCATGGATCGACTTGGGGATGTCCGGGGGCACACGGATCACTTTTCAAGTTTAGTCTAGCGTGATAATCCATCAGCGTTGCCTTTCTTAATAGCCATTACGAATAGTACAATCATAGGGCTGAAGCGCCAGGCTACTGCCTGGCATTGTCCCCCGTCATTCAGTTTAGCCACACTAACTGGTTGTGATGCGTGAGCAAAGTAAACTGTTGTCCTTAAATGTAGGGCTGCAGCTTCTTTAGGACCCACACCACCGCAAGGTATTCCATAGCTCACCTCCTGGGGTAGTAGTTTTCGGTTGAGGTAAGTTAAGACTAGCTGCTAGAATAGTCCTAGCTGGAAAACAGTTCCAGGTGGTTATAGTAGTATGCCGGGGTTTTAATGGGGTCTCTTGTGGGCCGAGACATAGCGATTGTTCCCCTTGATGGTGTCAGGATACTGTCCTGACTAGCAAATCTTTTTTCCGTTAGATACTGTTCTTTTAAATCCAGTATCTGTTTCTGGCCTCTAATGGCCTCCATAGCCACTAGTCACCTCAGACTCTCACCTGTATAGCATGAATCAAGTTCTGCTATAAAAGGCCACACCCGACAAACCAAGTGGCCTTTACATTAAAGTTGATGTTCATACTGAAAAGACTTCAGATCCTGGCTCCTGTGAAACAACCTGTGACTTACCTTCATTGCTTCAAACCTGGTTTAATTCCATCCCTGCTTCATACCAACTTGGATTGTCTGCAACTCTGCTTTATCCTGCCAACTTTTTTTACTTCCAACCCTGCTCCATACCATCCCTGCTTCATACCGTCCTGGATTACTTTCAACTCTGCTACATCCTGCCTTCCTGATTCATGCAAACCTGCATAACCGCTATCTGGACATTGCTGCCCACTCTTATTTACAAGGTTGTAAAGGACCGTTTTGCCCACAAGAGGTTAAAAACCGTTTAGGCGATATTCCCCTCTCTGATGCATAGGCAGCTACTGCAAGCACCAATCTCCCGAACTGCAAACACACAAATTCACCAATCTCCCGAACAGGAAACACACAAACCCTGGAAACAGCCGAACAGGAAAAGCATACACTCAGCTTACACTCCTGGCAATCGGCATACAATCCAATTCCCCCAATAACGAGACGACACTTCATTTTGAGGGTCAAGCAGAATCTGGTTTACTGGGGCTAACTGCCCGGCTTTTATGCAGGTCTCCCACCTGATGGACACTCCCCTAGAGGACCAGATGGGAAAGTGGGAAACAAATTGGCCCTTAGCCAATCACATACATACACCTTTAATCACTCCCACAATTATATCACAATCCCTCCTCTCTGTCCAGGAGATAATTGGGAAGTAATCCAATTATCTCCAAGGACAGAGGCAAAACTCCATTACACACATTTTCAGTAAAAGACATAAAATTACACACAGTCACATTTATTACATAAAACATATACATCCTACCTATCCCCAGATAGCTTAGATCTGAGCGCACATTACTACCGAATGGCGCTCAGATCACATGCATACAGTTCAATCGCCATGGAGCCAAAGTCTTTCCCATAGTCTTTTGTTACACGAATAGGCTCCATGGCTTAGCTATCTGGGGTGATGCTGTTCATCCGGTTAAACTACCGAATGAACAGTCATTCGGTTCTGCTACCGAATGGAGAGGTAAGGAGGCTGGCGGCTCAGCGGTGTTCACGCCAATAAGTGTCCGTTTTCAGTTCCATAGTTTAGGCACTCAACACCGCTGGCCATTCGGGAGGTAAAATGGCCGCTGCCACGTGTTCGGCAGACGAACAAAGGCCACCCAGCGTTCATCAATTAAGCTGCGGTTAACCGCAGCTTCTGGGCGGTCAATTGACGGCACACTCCAGTTCCCAGGTGGTCCATCGTTCGGTAGTTTGTTCAGTAGATTGAATCTACCGAACACCCCGGCAGAAAGGCACGAATAAACCTTTCAGCAGGGGAAATAACAGGGCTGAACTGCAGGGCCATAGTCTAAAGGGAGCAGGCGAGCAACCAGGCTTCTCCAGTGCATAGTGGCGAGGTTGGTTCCGCCACAAAGGTGTTATTTTCTTACCCTGAAACCTTATTGTGCCTTATACCTGTCTTACTATTCTATCTATATATTTATCTCTATCTTTCTTATTTGCAAACCTGTTTATTATTTATATAGGGCATATTTCCTTAATGTTTATTTCTCCCTTTCCTTCTCCTTATTATTTCATTCTACAAGTTATCCTGCTGATATGTCACAACCTACCAATAAAGCCTCTTTAGTTAACTCTGGCAATCGTCATCTACCGGACCTGATCAAGAGCATGACAGATGGCCTATAGCTCCCCTTCAAATAGCGTTCTAATTGGATGATGGGAAATGGGTAAAAACATTCTGATTGTAGGAGGAGTAAAGACAGCCTGCAGGCTGTAGACAACTCACCACCAGCAGACCACTAGGGCACAGCACCCCTTATACACACGCACGGCAGCCTTACACACACACACACACAGCACCCCATTGTGCACACACAGCACCCCTGACACAAAGCAGCCAGAGGAGCTGCAGGCTATAGACAACTCACCATCCTTACACACACACCACCCCATTACACACACACACTGAACCTCTCACACAAAGCACCCTTAGCACACACACACAGCACCCCTCTCACGCACACACACACACAGCACCCCTGACACAAAGCACCCTCACACACATAGCACATCTGACACACATACACAGCACCTGTCACCCACTGTACCCTATACACACACACACTGCACCCAACACACACA
Source organism: Pelobates cultripes (assembly GCA_933207985.1). NCBI lineage: Eukaryota > Metazoa > Chordata > Amphibia > Anura > Pelobatidae > Pelobates > Pelobates cultripes. The sequence continues at coordinate 31,061,085 of OW240923.1, read as the reverse complement.
CACACACACAGCACAACTCTCACACACACAGCACCCCTACACACAAACACATTCACTGCACCCCTCACTGCAGTGTGTGTATTCAGCTGTATGGGTGTATTCAGCAGTCTGCATGTATTCAACATTGTGTGTGTGTGTGTGTGTGTGTATAAAGCAGTGTGTGTATTCAGCAATCTATGTGTGTGTATTCAGCAGCTTGTGTGCATTCAGCATATGTGTATGTGTGTGCATTTAGCAGTCTCTGTGCATGTGTTTGTGTGTGTATGTACTCAGCAGTCTGTCTGTGTGTGTGTGTGTGTGTACTCAGTAGTCTCTGTGTGTTCAGTAGTGGATGTGTGTGTGTGTTCAGCAGTGGCTGTGTCCGTGTATTCAGCAGTCTGTGTGTGAATGTGTTCAGCCGTCTGTATGTATTGTATACATGTATATCATTTGTTGGAGATACCAATAAATATAAGCTTAATATTATCGATGATTAAAAATGCTTTCCCTGTGAGATGTTGTGTAGGAAGAACCCCAGTGCACTGCTTTGCTTGGGGGCCCATAATGCTGTTAAGATGGTACTGCTTGTGTGTGTCAGTGAGCTTGTACTTCGTAAGCTTGTGTGTGTCAGTGAGCTTCTATTTAGTGAGCATGTGTGTGTCAGTGAGCTTGTATTTAGTGAGCATGTGTGTGTCAGTGAGCTTGTGTGTGTCACTGAGCTTGTCTGTTTGTGAACTAATTTTTTTTCTATTGTATAGACACAACTCTCTAACTGAAGCACATCTGCACAAGGTCTTTCTATATTTTTACTTGTCCTAACATTGTCACCACTGATACTCAACTCACCTAAAAGTGATCAAATGTACCTGCCTGATATAGATGCTGTGCTCGGACTGTATCTATCGCATACCAAGTGTATGCTTGCCAGTTCTGCCCTGCGCAGCAGGTCCTCGGTCAGTAGGTTCCTCATGAACTGAACGAATTTCTCAGCTGGGTTGGGTCCTAAGAAAGCCAGCCACCTCTTCAGCATATCGTCAAACTCTGCCTCAGTGTAGCTGAGCGCCATGCTTACTCTGACAAAAGTTAGTTCCTTTGTAGATAGGGGCACTGTACGAATACTAGAGTTGCCCTCAATTATAAATCCATACATTACCGGTGTCTCCAGGATGCTGCTCCTCGCACAAGGACGCCATCCCACTTCTGCCACCAATTGTAACGGAACTGCCTGTACCCCGGCTGGGTACCTTCGCTGATGGATGCTCCTAGTGCTCACTGAGGAATCCAAGCACTTCTCCAGACACTATAAGCACTGCAGACCCTACGACCACCGCAGCTTGGTTGGGGTCTCGCCGTCTCCTACCCACCCTGGACCTACAACAAGGCTCTGGGTTCCAGTGGGTGAACCTCTTTTTTCCTCCAGGGGGTCAAGCAGGAATAGCTCTTACAAGAGCAAAAGGAATCCAATGAACAGTCATTCGGTTCTGCTACCGAATGGAGAGGTAAGGAGGCTGGCGGCTCAGCGGTGTTCACGCCAATAAGTGTCCGTTTTCAGTGATTACAGCAATCCTCTTACAATAAGAGACAGAACATGGGACATTTAGGGTTAATGTTAGGGTTCAAATTAGGGTTAGGATTAAGGACTTGTTCATATTTAGTGATATTTCACATTAGGGGATTATCACTAAATAGGGATTTCTCACACTTTATTTTAACCCTTACCCCAAGGATAAGGGTAAGAATAGAGTGTGAAAGAGGTTAAAATAACTTACCTAACCCTAACATTAACCCTAAATGTCCCATGTCCTAAGCTTAGTGAATGCACTAACTATAATGAAAGTGTAAAACTAGCTTTACCTAGTACCTTCCAGGACCTTGCTGTGGAGGAGTAGCAGGATTGCTAGCACGCATGTGCAGCACAGGATCCAGCTGATTCCCCTCACCGGAAGTGACGAGGGTAGGGGATTTTCACGAGGTAGGGGAATTTGATAAAACACCGGACTGCATTATGGTAACAGCCAGACTTTATTGCTTCATTAGGAGGCGTATTTAAACCTTGTGGACTACCCGGTCAGATAGCACTGAAGAAGGCCCCATCTGGGGCTGAAACGTAACTGCCTTTTGACTGGAGGAACTTTATCTTTGGGACTTTCTGGCGGTATTTGTTTATAGCTGTTGAACACTGCTGTATTGGACATATTTGCAGTGTTTTTCCTATACAATACTGCTTTACGTTGATATTTTTTTCCAGTAACTTGGTATACTCAGGACATACTTGAAAACGAGAGAAATTTCAATGTATCTTTCCTGGTAAAATATTTTCTAGATATAATATACTGTATTTACACTGTGGGTGTAATTTGTTTTTTATTTTTTGCAAATTTTGACTAGTAAGTATCCCTCTTTTTGCATTTTTACTATGATTACTGCATTTAAATTTATTTTTCTAATTGTGGATTATTTGTTTTACATGTAATTTAGTGAATAATCCCCTCTGTGGGCATTTGCATTATTGTAAAAAATGATTTACCCACTCTACATACACTATGGACTCTTATTTTTGAAACATTTTTATACGTCATTCTTTGTGGGAATCTCTCATCATGTAGGATGCTCTTAGATCTCCCTTGTTTTAGTTTTTGGCATTTAAGATTTGGTCGAGTTAACAATCCCCTTCCGGTATTTCTACCTCTTCTGTTATTGTAATATTTTATTATTATTATTGTTATTTTGCATTCACCATGGATCATTCGATTTCACTTTTGAATCTTACCCTATTTTGGGTTTAGTGAATAACCCCCTTTGTTAGCATTTGCACTATTATAAACTGTTTTATCATTTTGGTACTTTTTGGTTTCGTGAATAATCCCTTTTTAAAAAAATCACTATTTTAATTATATTCTAAGTATTATATTATTTTAATTGTTTTATTCATTATTCTATATACACTATCGATCATGTGATTTTATATTTTTACTATTCCCAAATTATGGTTCAATGAATAATCCCTTTGGTTGACAGTTTTATCATTAATAATTATTATAATATCTATATTTACTCAACTGGCATGTGTATTTTTTTTTAGCTTGACATATATTTAACTAACAAGATCTTATCCATTTTAAACAATCAATTTTAATTTTGCAACATTGCATGTGTAACATTGTAATTACAAATTGACTAAAACATGCACAACTGTTTAGAATGAATTACACTGGCTCATTTTGACGCTCTTTTTAGATCCTGCTGTTTAATTTAGATGATTTTTGTTCATTAAACTTTCTATTAATGACTTTGGCATACTAGCCAGCCATTGAAAAAGTCTTGTTTTAGAGACGAAACTAGTCTGGTTGATAGGAAATCAATATAGGTGGGATATCCGTTTCACACTGAGGATGCCGAAGGGAGTTTGGAGTGCATGCCAATCCTGAATCCCGAATGTAACAGACAGCAGCAGCAGTGGTACTGAACGTTGAACTTTATATTGCCCAATTCAGATCAGTGACTATATGGGCAGAACTCTTCATGTGTGAACCATGGGCAGAACCAGTTACTTGCATAGTTACATAGTCCACTGATCTGATATATGGTCTGTGCTTTGTCTGTCTATCTCATTTTTGACTTATTAGATTTATTACTTGAAACTCTTTTTTACTGTTTTACTGCTGAAATTATAGTTATTATCCTTGCTTCTGTGTGTGTGTGTGTGTGTGTGTGTGTGTATAATATTGTATGCACAGCTTACCTTATATATTTTATTTGTAGGTAGTGGGTCTCCTTATATACTTATAGTGCTAGTAGGCTTATTTGTAGAATAAAGGGTAATAAAGTCACATGTTTAAAGTCTGACTATTTTGGCCTAAATGTTAAATTTCCCACAATTTACACTTGAATTTAGTGAATAACTCCTATATGTGCTCCATGGTACTGAATACATTTGACAGCTTTCATATTTATATGAGTGTGTGTATGTATTTCTCCAAAGTGGGGGGGTATATATATATATATACACATTACACTGCTAAAGTCTAATCGTACACAAATAATCTATTAATATAAGTATATGCCTATACAGGACTTAAAAACAGGTTTAAAGTAAATTAGCAAATTTTAGTATATCATGATTAATTTGTTTAAATAACATCCCCACTGCCTATAATACATATATTTTCAAATATTTAGCATAGAGCAACCTGCGTCTTGGGTGTCCGATTAAGGAATACATTAATGCAACAGATTTTATGATAAAAATTATGGTTACAATGAGAAACTTACATTGTAGGTGAAATGTATGAAATATCCAATATAAACAACTTCGTCCTCTGCTTCAGCTACTCTCACCAACAACATACAATACAGCTAACAGTTCAGATGGAAATAGGGAGAAACTTTAATTTTAGGGGTGTGGCCAGGATTGGAGCTGTCCTGAGAAATTTCAGGTGACTTTTTAATGACAATTTATACAACTAAAATGTAATGTCGAACCAGAACAAATGATCTTATTTACGCACACTGATTTCTAGACACAATTGTTGTAGTTTAGTGTCACATTACTGGGAGCATGATTGCTGTGGAGCTCTGTTATACACTAAGGTTCAGTACACTCAGACACATCAACAATATGGAGCACTCCTAAACAGACATTATGATAGAAAAGAGGGATTTGGATCCAAAATAGGGACTGACACTCCTAAATAGGTACACTTGGGAGGTATGCTACAAGGTATTGTGCTTTAAAGAGATAAATATGATTTTTTATGTTTTTTTGTACAGAAGAGCTGATGATGAAATTAAGGTGGTATTTGTCTGCATCAAATAATCGTTTGCGACTAAAGATCAGTAAAAACAGGCTTTTAAAAAATGTAACAAAAATAGCTAATATTGTAATATATAATTCTGTGTTATTATATATTCTGCATAGCCAGATTACCCATTAGGGCCGCAGACTCATACAGGGGTTATTTGCAACAACCTCACATAATTACCTATGTAAAGTTCCTCACTACAGGCAGCCTTGGGGGGCCAGGATACCCACCGTTGATGACATATAACTGCTGGCTGGGTGCATGTGATCTGTACCTTCATGGGGTGCAGACCACTTTAAGTGCTCCTTCTTGTTTCTTTCACTTAGTGAGTGCAGTCACCTGGTTCTTCAGCCTGCACTCGGACACATCAATGAGCTTGAGAAACTGAAGGAATGATTACTGGACCAACACTGACACACTCATTACACACAGTCAGCGCGCTATGGGGAGAGGCATAGGCAGAGATATTATGGGAAGTGCAGAGAGACGCTATGCCCAGGGCTCTAGGGAGAGACCAAAAATAAATAAAGAATTAGAATATGAAATATTATGCTAGCTTTAGTGTACTAATAATCTTAATTTTAGTAAGGACAGGAGGCGGATATTTTGCATTAACTTCCTTTACTTACTCCCTAGCAGCAAAGAAAAAAGAAAACAATCAAGGATAAGGTATAATAGGCCCCTCTTGTCAAAGCGACATCACTATAAACAGTTGCGTTTTGCAAAAATATTTACACTTGTGATTTGAAGTGTGTTTGCATAAAATATTGCACAATAATTGCATTTTGCACAAATAATTGCTTTTTTGTATTTTAAACACAAGTACTTTCTTTTTATTAAGTATTTTGTTTGCAATACACAAGAAGTTTATTGTGAGAACAATCTTGAAGGCACAGCGCATTTTATATATGGTTTTTATGTTCAGGAGGTGTTGTGAAGCTAGTACACTAGTAAGGTGCAGATAACAATTATTGTCATATAAGGTTTTAAAGTAACTTATTTAGTGCCATTTATAGCTTGTTGAATTTGTTTTTTTGTAAAATGTCATGTGTTGTTATCTGAGGTTGCATTTACCTAATTTTAAGACGTGCTAAGGAACAGATGATGTAAAACCATAGACTTCAAAGGATCGTAGTGCTGCCATGTCCTATATCCAGGAAAAGAAAATATATGTAAGTATGAATTAAATTTCTATTTTCCCGGATATATCCATGGCAGCACTACAGATGAGTAATACCCAAGCTAAAGACATATAAGGGGGGGAGGGGGCATTGAAACCACCCAAAATTTGAAATGCAAAAAAAAATGAAGAAAAGACACTTCTTCCAAAGGCAGAACTCGAAGATCTGGCAACATCCAACAGGTAGTGATTAATAAATGTATTAAAGGACATCCAGGTTGCTGCAGAACAAATGCGTTCAGGAGAAATATTGGCTGCAGCTACCCAAGAGGAAGCCAGAGACCTCGTGGATTGAGCACGAAGACACAGAGGGATAGATACTTTAGAAGCCTGGGATATGGCTGATACAATCCAACGCACAATTGAAGAAGTGGAAGCTGCTTGTCCCAACTTGTGTCCTGATGGAATAACAAAAAGTCTGAAAGATTTTCTGATGTAAGAAGTACGTTGTAGGCAAGTAGCTAAACAACGCACTAAATTCAGACAATGCCATCTTTCCTCTATTTCCAATGAAGGATTGGGAAAAAAGGTTGGGAGAACTATGTCCTGGTTGACGTGGAAGAAAGAAACAACTTTAGGTCGAAAAGATAAAATGATCCTTAAAACGACTGTCTTCTTGTAAAATCAGGAAAATAGATTCACAAGAGAGAGCTTAAAGTTCTGAAATTCTTCTTCCTGAAGTAAGGACCAGCAAAAAAAAAGTCTTTAGAGTCAAAGTAGCCAAAGAAATATCATCCAGAGGTTCAATGGGAGGCAAATCCCAAGGAGGGGAAGATGCCTTCACTGGAGGACGGAGTTTCAAAATTGCTTGAAAAATGTGTCAATATCAGGATCGAAGACCAGTTTCTTGTCCAAAAGAACTTGAACTTAGACCTTTATCTAATCCATCCTGTAGGAACTGCTAAATGAGGCTTAAAGAGGAACTTCATGACAAACACACCAATCACAGAATATACCACATAACCGATAATAAGCTGATGAAGTAGACTTTTTCCTTGCTTTAAGTAGGGTATCCGAGGCGGAGGTGCAAAATCCCTTGTCTAAGACGTTGCCTCTCATTTTCTGGTTCAAATCCTTGTTGGAGATTTGTAAAAGGAAGATAGATTGAAGATAGAAGATAGACTCCCCAAAAGGCTCATAAACTTTCTGACCGTGATTGACTTGACCACTATAAGACGGAGAACTGTTGGATTTTTAGAGCCCTTTCCATAGACAGGGACACTGTAGCTCTGTTCATGTTGAAACTTGCCCCTAGATAGATCATTGTCTGGGATGGAGACAGCTAACTCTTTTTGAGGTTGATAATCCATCCGAATTCTTGATACAGTTGAACTCTGTCTTGGTGAGAAACCAGAAGATTCTTGTTGTTTGAAAGAACCAGAATATTGTCTACATAATGGAAAATGCAGATCCCTTCTAGACAAATAAAAGCAATCAAGGATTCCAGAATTTATGAAAAGGTTCTTGGGGCCGTGATGAGCCCGAAGTGAAGTGCCCGGAACTGAAAGTGCTGATGCTCTACTGCAAACCTCAGACATTTTTAGTGAGGGATTGCAATGGGAATGTGGAAGTAAGCATCTTGATGGTCTATAGATATCATCCAGTCTCCTGGAGAGATGACCTATATGATGGAGCTGATAGATTCCATCTTGAATTTTCTCACAGATAATAGTTTGTTGAGCTCATGAAGATCCAGAATCGGTCTCCATTCTCCTGAAGCTTTTGGAGTAAGGAAGAGCCTTGAATAATACCCAAAACCTTTTCTCTTCTTGGGGAACATGGCAGATTACTCTTTCTGCCAGGAGAGATGAAGTGAAAGATCGAAGAGTTCTTGCTTTTTCTGGGTCTTATGGTATTCGGGTAGGAAGAAATTGTGGATGAGGTATATTTGTTCATTCCAGGAAATAACCGAAATGCAGGACTTTTAGAACCCATTTGTCTGAAATATACTGAGCCCAGACCTTGGAAAAAAATGTAAGTCTGCCTCCTACCCCTATCAGAACTGCTATGATAGTCTAGATGATCCACCTCTGCCACGATTACCTCTTGAAGAGGATAGACCTCTCTTCCATAGCTGCATTCTGGATAACTCTCTGCCAGGTCTGTAGCGCCTGAAATAGTTATCCCGAAAGGACCGTCTTTCCTAAGGAAAAGATCGTTTAGGGCGACGGTCTTGGGGAAGAAATGCTTTGCGCCCTTCCACTGCCCTTTTTATGCAATCATCAAGATGTTTACCAAATAGCATATCCCCCTGAAAAAGGAGGGCACATAAGCTATTCTTTGAGGAAGAATGCGCCATCCAATTTCATAGCCAAAGAGCACATCTAGATGGATCTAACCAGATCTGTAAAAGTATCCGAGGAAAAATCAAGCCTGAATTGTTCAGGGAATCCAGAAGTCTGGTTCTACTGACCCTACTAGAGATATCTTCCTCGAGGTCATCTAGTCACTGTTTCAAGGCTCTGGACACTCTTGTCATAGCCACAGCTGGACAGATCCCAGAACAGAAATATAGGTCTTGGAGAGATTGGAGTCCATTCTTTTATCCATGGGCTCTCATAAAGACCCCGCATTATCCACTGGAAGGGTGGTCTTTTAAGCCAGACGAGCAATGGCCGCATCCACTTTGGGAGCCATAGAAACATAGAAACATAGAAACATAGAATGTGACGGCAGATAAGAACCATTCGGCCCATCTAGTCTGCCCAATTTTCTAAATACTTTCATTAGTCCCTAGTCTTATCTTATAGTTAGGATAACCTTTCCTGGTAAGTTTTATCCCGCAATCCATGAACCAGTTTAGTAGCCCTTCTCTGAACCCTCTCTAAGGTATCAATATCCTTCTGAAGATACGGTCTCCAGTACTGTGTATAATACTCCAAGTGAGGTCTCACCAGTGTTCTGTACAATGGCATGAGCACTTCCCTCTTTCTACTGCTAATACCTCTCCCTATACAACCAAGCATTCTGCTAGCATTTCCTGCTGCTCTATTACATTGTCTGCCTACCTTTAAGTCATCAGAAATAATCACCCCTAAATCCCTTTCCTCATATTTTGAGGTTAGGACTCTATCAAATATTCTGTACTCTGCCCTTGGGTTTTTACGCCCAAGATGCATTATCTTGCACTTATTCACATTAAATGTGACACACCCAGACACACACAGCAACCCCAGACATACACAGCACCCCCAGACACACACAGCACCCCCAGACACACACAGCGCACCCTCAGACACACACAGCGCACCCTCAGACACACAAACAGCACACTCCCACACATATATATACATATATATATACATACGTGTGTGTGTGTGTGTGTGTGTATATATATATATATATATATATATATATATATATATATATATAAAATAACCCTCAGTAAATTAAAGAAAATTAGAAACCTAGAATGTGACGGCAGATAAAAACACCCTCACACACAGCACCCCTCTTACATACACACACACTACAGCATCCCTCACACTGCACCACTACACACATTACGCTCCAGATACATACTAGATCCCTTACCCTATATGCACTCTTAATCCTCTATACACACACACACACACACACAATCTCCTATACACATTCTGGGTCCTTTACACACTAGATCTCCTACACACACACTGCACCACCTACACACACACTACATTCCTTGTCAACAAACACATACAACATTCTCTAAACACACCCTCTCTACAACCCCTACACACACTACGTCACCTATACACACACACACTACAGCCCATATACACACACTCGCTACATCCCCTATAACACTATGCCCCCTATACACACACTCTCTACAGCCCCTAGCCACACATATTACACCACAAACACAAATGAAATTGACCTATACACAATACCACACCACACTCTACACACACGCAATCCCACAATCAGGCTCCAAACACATGCACCATACACTTTCCTGGCCCTTTTGTCCTCTGGTATCCCACTTGTTGAGACACCAGAAACAATTTAAAAGCAAACACAGCGCAAGCATGTTATTAAATTTGCTTGCGCTGCGCAGAACAAATTCAGGACCTTTTTCTAATGCCAGAGCTCTTCAGCGGGGCTCTGCGCATTGATCCAACATGCTCACTTTGAGAGGGAGCGTGCTTGTAATTATTGATGACAAAACACACCCTCTCTGGCCCCGCCCCCTTCTTAGGGGGCCGCTCTGATTCAAAAATGCCCGGGCCTTATTTTTTTCCCAGTCCGGCCCTGCCAGCCACTGCTTTGAGCCAGGCCATAAAAAGTATTTTCCCAGAAAGAACCTTGTCATCACAGGCTTTACATAAGGATGTCTTATCCTTCTTCTTTATGTAGGAGGATCGATGAGTAGAACTGAGAATCTTTACCTTTAGAAAGGATACATGCACTCTTTTATAGATCTTAATCTAGAAAGAAGAAAGAAGAAAAAGAATTATATTATAATAAGAATATTGGAAAAGTTAAACATTAAGAACTTACCTGGAGCCAGAGATAAGAAGAACAAAAAAAATAAAAACACACAAAAGAAAAAAACCCAGGCAGGAAAAAAACAAATTCCAGTTGTGAAACGAAGGATCTGAGATATATAAATACATGAAAAATATAGTTAGGAATTAGGGACCCGGAAGGACTTCAATATGGAAGTCATAAGCTCCTCACCGATGTGTGTGTGTGTTCCATATGCATTTCAACGCCGGGGTAAGAGCCATTGAATCCACAAACCCAGAAGGGGAAGAACCGGGACACACGAGCGCTTTATACATATGTTCCACATGCGTTCCAGAATCTTTAGGAGCGCTAGTAAGGCAGGAAGACCCGGGAACAACTTAGGAACGCACATGCAAACTTTGGCGTGCATTCCAAATGCGTTCCACCCGGAAACCGAATAGAGGAAACCTCGTAGAAAACTATATAAATGAAGGGAAGAACAGGAGGCCCCCAGAGATTATTAAAAGGGCACGTAGATAAAGGTAACCCAAATCTCTCCATTCATTATGCATTTGTTCTTTAGCCTTATTCATTCTTCAGGATTGCTATGGTAAAAGGGAAAGACAAGGTACCCAGAACTCCAGCAGGTAGGTGTACGCTGAATGGGAATTATCACTTCATGGGTACTGGCACATCCAGCTGCTATCTATAGGGTTACTGCATCATGACTCCCTGTTCACTAAGGGGAGAATCCTTCAGGGCTTCGCTCTTGGTGAGTTGCTGTGTCCTTAGGCTTCCATAGGGAGAGAGGCTGAACTCCCCATGGGAAGGGGGTAAAATAAACCCAAGTAGGCAACAGAAGAAAAATAGGAGGTGCAAACATCCTACGTCCAAGTGAAGTGGACAGGAAAAAAAGACTGAGGACTTAGGAGAGGGATCTCTCTTTTATTTGTTTAATTGGGTATTGTTCCTGTCCAGTTTGGGAGTGGGAGGAGCTATGGATATATCCGGGAAACACATTTTAAATCAAATACCAATCCAGTCCAGTCGTAGGTCGGCTCATTTCCCGTACCAGTTCTACGCTACCTGCCCTAATAAAAGCAAAGGATTATTGATACTCCACATTCGACATATATCCTTTTAAGGGACACTGTAGGCACCAAGAATACTCTCGGGGAAAATTTATTTGGAACTCAACCGCAGGTAAATGGAGAGATTTGATACTGTCACTTTAAGAAAATATAATTTCTTAAAATAAAGTAATTTAACTTTGGCAGATTCTGCAGCAATAAGGATTTGAAATACTAATAATGCATAAATAATGTGAATCTTGTTTCAGTATTGCTTCACAAGAATATAGCATTTAGAAATTAATTAAAATAAGGAATGCTTAATTAGCAGTAAGTAGTATAGTCTATTAGACTTCAATATAGTTTTGACACAGCAGGTGATTCCTGTTGTTGGAAAGTAACACAGTCTTTTAGCTTGAATTAGTAAATATTGGCAATGATATGTATATCCTGATATGAGAAGTGTTTAAAGTCTGTTAGACTCCAATAATAATAATTAACATAAATGAGCATTTTAGAAAATTAGATTTTCAATAGAGATAGCAAGTGGAATCCCAGAGACGTTAGTATCCCTTTTCCTTCCAAAATAACTTTAAGAATCAATTAGTAATCCCAATAACTGGAGAACTTATCTTGCCTTTCTTGGATGATGAGCATTTAGTCTTTTCCCGAGTAGAGTGGATTATGGTTCCCTGAAGTAAGTGGAGAGAGGCAGGAATCCTAAGTGAAGTCTGTTCCTTGTCAGGGAGTGAGAGTAGAGCATAGCCAGGATCAAAGCCAGAGAGGTTCGGTACACATGAAATCAGTTAGCAGAGCTCCATCGGGAAGCGGCAACAATGTAGCAAATAGCGAGAGCACATCAAAGATGAACAAACATTGATTGTGCAATCTGTAGGGAAGCGTGTGATGTCAAACGCATGGGCTGAGACGGATCAGCGAAACCCGGAAGTCATACAGGTAATGCCAATCGGTCTGCAAATAATATGGAGGAATTCCGAAACAACATGGGGGAATCCTGACAACCACTTCAGCTCCTAGGCCAGAAGAACGTTTGGGTCAACCAGTCCCTCGTCTTTTTGACCCCTAGGTGTCCTGCTACGGGGATATCATGACTGAGTTTTAATTACTGGGCCCGAATTTATGGGGTACTACCAGTTGTCTTATAGTGACTTGCGTGGCCCCTTCTGTCACTCGGTACAACAATCCCTTATACCATTCAAACTTTTCGTGGGGGGTGTCCCCCTTAGGGACCTCTATGGCCTTTCTATACACTTCTAGTGTGGTGTCTGTCCGCTGCTCTTGTTCAAACCCCTGTGGTGTATCCCTGAAGGTGGTAGGGGGATAGGGCAAAGGGGGTATGTCAACTCCTACCTGGTTGTCCTCAGAGTGCAGGGGTGCTTCCAGTCTGGCTTGGGCTCGGGTGGTAACGGGGTAGGCTTCCACAGTAGTGTCCCGGGATAGTTGAGAGGTTAAACAGTCAACGTAATTTCCCAATAAGACCTCAGCTGGCATTTCCTGCATAATGCTGACCTCCAACTGTTTGGACCCAGAACCCCAGTCGACAAGGACGTTGGCTGTAGGTAGCTTGTGTATGGCACCCCCAGCCACCTTTACGGCTACGGTGCGAGTTTGCATCTTGACCGTGTGTGGTTGTACCACCGTTAGAGTGGCCCCAGAATCTCTCAGAGCTCGGGCCCCCATGCCATTCACTCTAATCCATTGGCGGTGATGGTCACGGTTGTCGCCTCCAGCTTGCACTGGATTGACCTCATGTAACACACTCCACTGCTCTTCTTGGTTAGGTGCGCTGGTAAAGCTTTCCTGTTGCACACAATGGGCGACTGCCCTGGGTTGTTGTGGTGGTTGCATTTCCCAGCTTCCTCTGTTTAAACGAGGACACTGGTTCTTGTAATGTCCTGGCTGCTTACAGTAATGACACACTGCAGGGGGTCGAGGTGTTACTGCTGGGCCTTGTGGTGTGTTGCTTATGGTGGTTCTAGGGGTGGCAGTTGGAGCTGGAGCCGGGTAGTTGGGCTTAAACATGGGTCTGCTTCCCCCCTGTTCCCTCCTCCTGTTGTCTTGGTATTCATCCGCTAGTCTGGCGGCTTCCTCCACTGTTTTAGGTTTTCTGTCCTTTACCCAATCTTTGATATCATCTGCAGTGTAGTTAAAGAATTGTTCCAGCAGCATAAGTTGTAAGGCATCCTCCAAGGTAGTTGCTTGACAGCCTTGCATCCAATTATGGGCTGCCCTGTGTAGCCGAAAAGTCCATTCAGTGTGGGAATCTCTCCCTGTCTTTCGAAGTTCCTGAAACTTTTTCCGGTATGCCTCAGGGGTTACAGCGTATCTGGCCAACAAAATGTCTTTTACTTTGTCATAATTATGTTTGTCCCCATCAGGCACTGCTCTCCACGCTTTGGCTGCTCTGCCGACAGCTTGCTGCTAAGTACTGCAGCCCATTTTGAGTCTAATCCCTCCAGCGCACATTGACGTTCAAAGTCTTGCAAATAACTGTCAATTTCCATTTCATTGTCATTAAAACTTTTAAATGCTGCATAATTTACCTTCTTTGGTAGGTCATTGGAACTTCCCGGGGAGTGTAGCAAATCTCCCTGTAACGGTCTGTCTCGGTCCTCTCGCTCTTTTTGCGCTTGCCTGGCTTGTGTCATGACCTGCAGATCCGCTTCTGAGAATGGATTGGGTCCCAATACACTGAGCATCCATCTGATATCTTTCTGCATCTCGGTTTCTTCCTCATGCTCCATCTCTGTATTGCTGGTTCCGTCGCTCTGTATTAATTCTGCAATTAACGTGGCTTTTGTCTTGTTACTTGCCACTACGTCTCGAGCTTCCAGTAAATCCTTTAGCGTGGTTCTCTTAAGTAGCTGGTATTGCTGAGCCATTCATTCCCTTGCCTGGTTCAGGGCGTTCATTCGGGATTCGAATCCCTCCGCTTGCCACCAGTTGTAAGGAAACCAAGTATATTTAAACCTCATTCGGGAGTTTCCTCCCGAACCGCCAGAGCATTAGTGATTAGAGCTCTCCGTTCGGTAGATGAAGTAGATGAATTGTATAGTAATTCCAGTAGTTTCATAAGATAATTCCCTTAGTGAAACACACGAATCCCCAAACATCAGCCGAAGTCAAGAAGAAGGGTACAACTGAACTAACTTTTAATGAGTGCACACAGGCTTTTATGCAAGTCCCAATGCAAGGGGACATCCCCCAGGGAGGGACAAAGATTAACCAATCAAGTACCGTAAAAACATAACACACATCCACAATTCCCTCCCCTAGCCCTGGAGATAATCAAGTCTGATAGTAGTACTAACTTGATTATCTCCAGGCAGAAAAATCTAATTTTTCCCCAATATTTGAAACACCCCTTTATACTTGAGGTATCCCCGCAAATAACATGTCCCCTGATAGCCCCAATCTGGGTGACCAACATATTCAAATTTCACCCAGATCGGTTCAGGGGTTCTCAAAAACTGTGGAAGTCTTCTGTGACTGGCTCACCCTGGGCTGGCTACCCAAAACAGTTCCATGAGTTTGGTGGGTTTTGCCGGTCACTTTAGTAAAAGGGAAAAAGCGAATAAAGTACCGAATGGATCCCCCTGGCTCTCAGCAGCGATTGTTCCCCTCTGTCGAATGCACCAAAGTACCGAATAGCGCTCTTCTAGCTGTTCGGTAAGTAGAGTTCCAGTGTTCGTCTGTTTGAGACCGGTGTTCGGGAAGTCGAGTGTCCGATTTTAGTTCCAGACACTCGACGACCAAATCCCGCCGCCTTTGTTCGCATGATTGGTTGTCATGGGCCCGGCCGCCCGGGCCCCACGTGTAGCGGCGAAACTGCCGCCGGTGCAGTTGCATCGGGGCCCGCACGCTGTTGGGGCCCATCGAGTGGCCCACGCACTTAGGGGCCCGGTCAGTGATGCGTCCATGCAATTGCGCGACCGGCCCCCTTAAAAAAATCTCAGCCACAAAGTACTGCTGGGAGGAAGTGGCTGTCACTTCCTCTCAGCTCCTTCCCCTCCGTGCCACGCTGGAGGGAAGAAAGCCAGGCCGCGGGAGCCACGCTGACTCCCATCAGCCACAGCCTTCCACCTGCAAAAAAGGTAAGCAAAATTAGCTGTATGTTAGTATGTATGTATGTATGTATGTTAATATGTATGTCGGTATGTATGTATGTGTGTATGTATGTATGTCTGTTAATACGTATGTATGTATGTTAATATGTATGTCAGTATGTATGTTAATATGTATGTATGTTAATATGTATGTCAGTATGTATGTATGTTAATATGTATGTATGTGTGTCAGTATGTATGTATGTGTGTATGTGTGTGTGTGTCTATCAGTATGTATGTATGTATGTTAATATGTATGTGTGTGTATGTATGTATGTGTGTGTGTGTCTTTATGTATGTATATATGTCAGTATGTATGTTTGTATGTATGTGTCAGTATGTATGTATGTATGTAAGTATGTATGTCTGTGTGTGTAAGTCAGTATGTGTATGTATGCATGTCTGTCTGTGTGTATTTCAATATGTATGTATATGTGTGTGTCTGTCTGTTTGTGTGTGTGTGTGTGTGTATTTATGTCCTTATGCGTGTGTGTGCAGTGTGCATAGGAATTCGTTCATATTGTTTATTGTCCGGCCCCCAACAGAGTCTGAGGGACCATGAACTGGCCCCCTGTTTAAAAAGTTTGAGGACCCCTGTCATTATGTATGTGTGTATATATGAATGTATGTCTGTATGTATGCATGTATGTCAGTATGAATGTATGTCTGCATGTCATTATGAACGTATGTCTGTGTGTATGTATGTCAGTATGTATGAATGTATGTATGTATGTCTGTATATATGCCAGTATGAATGTATGCCATTCTGAATGTATGTATATATGTGTGTATGGATGTCAGCGTCTGTATGTCTGTCTGTATGAATCTATGTCTGTATGAATGAATGTATGTCTGTGTGTATGTATGTCGGTGTATGTCCTCATGCATGTGTGTCTGTATGTATGTTAGTAAGTGTCTGTCACTATGTATGCCTGTGTGTCTGTATATATGTGTATGTCTCAGTATGTGTGTGTCAGTATGTGTGCCTATATGCGTGTATGTCTGTTTCAGTATGTGTGTCTGTTAGTATCTATCTGTGTGTATATGTGTCCTTTTGTATCAGTATGTGTTTTTGTGTCTGTGTGTGTATTCCTGTGGGTGGGATTTGGATGTGGACCCTGTGGGCGGGATTGGAGGCCGGCCCCAGGGTGCCCAGACCCTGAGCTGAGTTAGGGACCCCAAAATTTCTGGTGGCGGCCTTGTAAGTATATGTGTGTCTGTAAGTGTATGTGTGTGTCGGTAAGTATATGTGTGTCTGTGTGTGTCTGTAAGTGTATGTGTGTGTATGTGTGTGTGTCTGTAAGTGTATATGTTTGTGTGTGTCTGTAAGTGTATGTGTGTCCGCAAGTGTGTGTTTGTCTGTAAGTATATGTGTGTATGTATATGTGTGTGTGTCTGTAAGTGTATTGTTATGGACAGATGAATTAGAATAAAATGGCTATTTACTAATGTCTATTTATGCTGTGTACACTGTGTTAAAACTGGCTGCTAGAGTAAATATTCCCTTCCCCCCCTACAATGTGTTCAGTTGCTGTTTCCTCTGTAAATTCCTCCAACTAAGCATCCCCCTTCCCATCAAGCAAACCTTGTGTAACCAAAATTCCTGTGTTAACAGCTTCCTTTACTAACTCCTCCCCCACTTCCTTTGTGCCAGTTAACAGCTATATGCCACATGTAACAAAATGGAGAATCACTGTTAAAGTAACTGAAAGAAACTACTCACTCCCCCTCCCATCGTGCATCCAGGAGTTGGAATATAGGCGGGAGAAGTCTGTAATGATGACACTACATCCTGTAAGGGGGGGGTTAGACGGGACCCCTTAGACTGTTAACCAATTGTTGAATGTATACTGTATGTTTAAACTGTGACGTATTTTTGCTTTAAGAAGGAGCCCCCACTCCGGGGAATAAAGCATTCCTTGGTTTTTCACTGATCAGAAACTTTGTCTCCGGTGTGAATTACTTCTAGGGAAAGCGTGCACGCATTAATTAATCAATTTGGAAGGTGTAGATAGACAAATTATCAAAGTTTTCTTTGATCCAAAACATTTGGCGACCCAGATGGGACTGAAAGGGTTACATTAATAAGGAAGCCGTAAAATCCCAAGACAGGAGAACAAAGGATTCCCAGAGATTGGAAACGGAGCCTGATCACCTCTGCATATGGTAAATGAGTTACTTACCTATATTTTCCTTTCTTTGGATTTCTCTTATTCTCCGTGCCTTCACATTCGGCTTCCTGTGGTTAACGTCTTCAGATAGGTAATATATATATGCCCGAATGTCCCCTTTTATATAGAACCTGTCACTTGTCTATCTACAGCCTGAGTCCTGAGTGTGAGTTTTATGTGTGAAAGTGTCTGCTTGAGAATCTGTTTTACTACTTGCTTAATACTGTTATATAATGCTGCCAAGTGTGGTTAAGCGCTTGCAGATTTAGCCAAGTTCGGGTTTGGTGGAAAAACCCTGGCTGTTTCTTTGTTTTAGTTAGACTCGGTCAAGAGTTTAAAGATTTATTTTATTTGTTTTAGCTAAGCTTCGGTAAAGAAGCTAGTGAGTGACTCGGTCAAGAGTTTAAGATTTATTTTATTTGTTTTAGCTAAGCTTCGGTAAAGAAGCTAGTGAGTGACTCGGTCAAGAGTTTAAAGGTTTATTTTATTTGTTTTAGCTAAGTTTCGGTAAAGAAGCTAGTGAGTGACTCGGTTAAGAGTTTAAAGGTTTTTTGGTAAAGTAAGAACTGGCGCCTTTTCTTTTAGTAAAGCTTGGTGTAGAGTTACAAAGAAAAGAAAAGGAAAAGTTAATGTTTATGTGCTTGAGTGTTTCTGTGTGTGTGATTTGAGTTATTATAAGCCGGCATTTATTTTAAGGACTTTGTGATTTAATTACATCTGTATTTTGTGCTTTTGTCTGTGTATGTCTTGTTGGGTACCATATATGTTAATTGTAATCTATACAATCTGTATCGTTACTCTCCTATTCTATCTTTTGTCCTAAGGAGAGCTGTGCTTAGGCAATCACATGGTTAAAAAACTTTGTGCTTGCAAGTCTTCCTCCCCCCTCCCCCCTCCTTCTTGGTTGCTTTCTCTTGCTCTGACTGCTATGAGTATTGGCTACAGGGGGGGTGAATGGGTGAAATGCTTGTAAACTCAGTGAGGAATGTGAGGGAAAAAAGGTATATTTGCTGGACGAATATCCTAGTTAGGAACTTTGTGTAATCTTGTATATGTTGTTAAGTAAGAGGTTATTGGCATGTTGGAATAAGGAAAGTTAGATTTTGTTGGAACAAATGAACTGTTAGTCTGTACTGTCTTTCATTGTTTTTATGTGTGTTATAAGAAAGTATTAGGTTAATTAATTAAAATAAAAATTTACATCAAGTTTGCAAATATGGCAGAATGAAATACACTAATGTAGCAGTTAGGAGACATGCAATCTATGATATATTGGGTGTATGCAATTATACAGTAACTCCAATCATTTTACAGAAGAAAAAACAATAGATTTATTCTTTGTTGCTTCTGAGGTTGATTTAAAATCTTTGATTTAATTCATGAGAATGAGATTTTAATATCATGACTGATAATGGATTACTGTATATTGCAACGCCTGGACATACACATGTTTTGGATATACTGAAGACAAAAGGAATAATATATGGGAATGGATAAGGCTGATTTCCCCCTATCCACAGCCACGCTTACTCCTAAAGTAACATCGCGTCCATCCTTACTATGCCCTTTTACTGTAGAATTGCCCGAATCCTAATGACCCATTTTACTATATGGTGTGACTTGTTTAAGCCTAAGATAAATTGGCTGATCAGGCTACCTGTATTAACAATGTCATCAACGATGAGTTAGCATCTGTGGAGAAGTGTCACTTCAGGTTGTCCCAAATTTTCTTTTAACTTAAGTTTTAGTACATAGTAAGGCCCATGCCCAACAACTATATGCAGCCTTGTATAGCAGGCCACATGACATCTATTTGTACCAAGCAAGGCCTGCCTGACTCCTCATTCCTGTCTAAAATTGTTGTCTCCTGCACAAGTGTAGATGGCTCTCCTTGGAGTAGCCTGTTAACTAAGCCTTGCTTTGTGGTTACCTTCACCTGTCCAATTAATCTGCTAGGTGCAGATGTCCTTCCTCCACTTGCAGGCCCCTATCACCTTATTATTTCTTTTGTTCCACACAGTGAAACCTGACCAAGAGGCAAGGGTCCTAGCTAGTTCCCCCAATACCTTTACCTGATTTATACAGGCCCCAAAGCCTGTCCAAGCTCTTACTATTCCCTAACAGGTTAAGGCTCTGGTGTTGAATGGTGCCCTGGTTCCCTGAGACTTTCCATGCAATATCCCACCTCTCCTTGTAATGGACGAATTCTGTGCAGGATAGTGTCACCCTGCAGGGATGATACTCTATTTACCTGGCCACTCTTCTGCCACTTCCCAGGGGGGGAAATGATAAGACACTGACTATTATTTTTTTTTAGCCTTTTTCTTATGATCTGTTCCGGATTTGCTGTCACTACAGTGGACCAAGTATCTCACCTCAACAATGTCTGCACAAGAAGCTGAGCTATAGGCTCCCATCACAGCATGCAAGATCTCTGAAGGAAGACTGAACTCAGAGGAAGCATGTGGCAACTCTCTGGCTGACCAAGTTGTTCAAGAAGTTGTAAGTGCACTAAGGGAAGTGGACAGAAAAGTGTCTGCTGAAGAAACTCCCATATTCACCATGTAAGATCTTACCTACAGACATCAAGCTCCCGAAGGAATAACAAGCAAGCTACCTACCCTGGAAAGAAAGAAAAAACAAACAAACCACAAGCTGGAAACAGAAAGGGGCAACTCTTAAAGACAGGCTGTACTTCAACAATCTCAAGTTCTGCTTGCCCAAGAACATATACTCAGCAGTGGTCCAGTGGGCCTACGGAGCATCTGTCCAGAACCCTCATGAACTCTTTTGATCAATAAATACTCTGAAGTACCAGGAATTGCCTCTCTGACCAACAGTTACTGTAAATCTTGTGCCATTTGTGCCAAGGGCAACTCAGGAAGAATGGAGGAAAGCCCCAAGCATCTAGCCAAACCTCATTATCTCTTCCAGAGGAGTCAAGTCGACTACATCCAGAATGCCAAAGAATGGCTGATTCAAATATGCACTAATTATAGCAGACATGTTTTCAGGATGGCCAGAGGCCTATCCAGCCACCAAAGTGATAACCAAGACCACATGCTGAGTAGTGCACCGTGAAAGTTACAGAGATCACCCCGTGGATTTATCATTCCAGAATCAAGCCTGCCTCTGCATCATGTGAAGTAACATTTGTTGATCTTGACAACCCTTTTTGAAACTCCATTCTTAGAGAACAAAGATACTTGTTGAAAATAAATAAATATCAACAAGTGGGTGTTTTGATGGCCATAATAATGCCTGACCACCTGCCATCGATGGAAAGCCGAATACCCCAAAAGGGGACCTCGTGAAACTAAAGAGAAACAAACATACTCCTTACCCTGCAGCCCTCACGTCTGAGGTGCCATACACACAGTCAAAGCTTCTTCAGGATCATCTGCTTATGTTGAGTTTGTGGTGATATTAATATTGAATGTTTAAATGATCTGAATCTGCCAGTACTAGGGTAGCATGAGACAAGATTTCTAAGAATAAGTAAATGTGCCCTAGCCTAGGTTATTATGTCCATACACATAACACATGACAATCCCCAAGCTACTCTTGACACACCTCATTCATGCTTCAGGACAAAAAGGAGTACCCCTATAAAGGGTGGTTTTACCCACACATATATATATGTATATTAATGCCATAGGGGTACCAAATGATTTTAAGGTAAGAAACTAAGTTTGAATCTATTCTCCCAAGCATTACGGCTAATAAAATCTGAATTGGAAGGGAAGAGGTTTATACAATAAACAGGAGACCTTTTTCTTACAGGACATGTATGACTCACTTGAATGGGTAGGTGCCACGCACTTGACTGTTAATCCCCTCAAACCACACATTAGGACTTTAAAAGACATGGTAGTCATCCCATATTTGAGGATACTAGGGCTGTAGAGACAGGTTTCTTTGTCACTAACTTGTGACTTGAATGGATGAAATACAATGCTACTAAACATAGCAACTCTAAATGCTATGTCTGCGGAGGAGCGAGGCCTCAACCAGGTACTGTATCCCTGAACATTCCTCCGGATATGAATTATGCGTTTTAAGTCTCTACACTGTATTTAAACCTAAGCGGTCAGCATGCGAGTCATGGAAACTTAATACCCAATCATTACTAAAAATATTAACCCAGACGAAGGCATTACTATATATCCCGGGAACTATACTTGTTATGGGATATATGGTGGGATAGGGCGGTTACAAACTACCTCTCAGATGACCTTCCAGCCTTTTTGTTATTTTTCTATAGGGACAGTATTAGAGTGAGAGTTAGTAGTTTTTTAGTAAAATTGCCATTTTAAGGGGGGACTGTTATGGACAGATGAATTAGAATAAAATGGCTATTTACTAATGTCTATTTATTCTGTGTACACTATGTTAAAACTGGCTGCTAGAGTAAATATTCCCTTCCCCCCCTACAATGTGTTCAGTTGCTGTTTCCTCTGTAAATTCCTCCAACTAAGCATCCCCCTTCCCATCAAGCAAACCTCGTGTAACCAAAATTCCTGTGTTAACAGCTTCCTTTACTAACTCCTCCCCCACTTCCTTTGTGCCAGTTAACAGCTATATGCCACGTGTAACAAAATGGAGAATCACTGTTAAAGTAACTGAAAGAAACTACTCACTCCCCCTCCCATCGTGTATCCAGGAGCTGGAATATAGGCGGGAGAAGTCTGTAATGATGACACTACATCCTGTAGGGGGGGGTTTAGACAAGACCCCTTAGACTGTTAACCAATTGTTGAATGTATACTGTATGTTTAAACTGTGACGTATTTTTGCTTTAAGAAGGAGCCCCCACTCCGGGGAATAAAGCATTCCTTGGTTTTTCACTGATCAGAAACTTTGTCTCCGGTGTGAATTACTTCTAGGGAAAGCGTGCACGCATTAATTAATCAATTTGGAAGGTGTAGATAGACAAATTATCAAAGTTTTCTTTGATCCAAAACAGTATGTGTGTGTATGTGTGTGTGTCTGTAAGTATATGTGTGTCTGTCTGTAAGTGTATGTGTGTCTGTCTGTAAGTGTGTGTGTGTGTGTATCTGTGTGTGTGTCTGTAAGTGTATGTGTGTGTGTCCGCAAGTGTGTGTGTGTGTGTCTGTAAGTGTATGTGTGTCTGTCTGTAAGTGTATGTGTGTGTGTCTGTAAGTATATGTGTGTATGTGTGTGTGTCTGTAAGTATATGTGTGTGTGTCTGTAGGTATGTGTATGTGTGTCTGTCTGTAATTGTATGCGTGAGTGTGTGTAAGTGTATGTGTGAGTGTGTGTATGTTTGTCTGTGTATATGTGTTTCTCTGTGAGTGTGTCTGTTAGTGTATGTGTGAGTGTCTGTAAGTGTATGTGTGAGTGTGTGTATGTTTGTCTGTGTGTATGTGTTTCTCTGTGAGTGTGTGAGTGTCTGTAAGTGTATGTGTGAGTGTGTGTGTGTGTATGTTTGTCTGTGTGTATGTGTTTCTCTGTGAGTGTGTTTGTGTCTGTAAGTGTATGTGTGAGTGTTTGTCTGTGAGTGTGTGTGTCTGTAAGTGTATGTGTGTGTGTTTTTCTGTGAGTGTGTGTGTCTGTAAATGTATGTGTGAGTGTGTGTGTGTGTGTGTGTATGTGTTTGTCTGTGAGCAGAGTACTTGTGAAATAGAAGAAAGAAGGAGCAGAGTATTTGAAAGAAGGTGCAGAGTACTTGTAGAATAGGAGAAAGAAGGAGTAGAGTACTTGTAAAAAAAGGAGAGGATTGTTGTTGGCTAATAATAGTAAGTGGGCTGTGTAGCTCAGCCTTCCTACTGGGCATTGCTATAAGGAAGGTTAAAAAATAGAAAAAAGTTTTTAAAAAGGGGGGGGAATTGAGGAGGGAGAGGAGGGGAGCTGATGCACAGATGAGAAATCATATTATGAGCAAACAGAGAAATCGTCTGAATATCACCGAAAGAGGAGACCTTTGTTTGTTCCTTACGAAAATCGAAGCAGAAATCAAATATTTAGTCTCGCAGTATAAACCTCAAGGATCTCATTAATCACTAGTAAAGGTAATTTCAATTTACTTTATTGTTTTCTCGTTAAGCTTTATAAAGTTAAAAACATTATAAACATGCATAAAGTAAAAATAAAAAGATAAATGTACGTACATTTATTTATTTTTTAAAAACACCCTCCTTTCTAAAAAATATTCTGCACTTGCGCAAAAACTGATGGGCGGTAAGGAAATTTTTCCATCAAGAAAGATGCATTAGTGGGCGGTAGGTAGAAAAAGGTTGATACCACTGCTGTAGATTGTCAGCATGTTTTTTTGTAAAAAACAGAAGTACGAAACAGGATGTGATAAGCTTGTTCCCACATCCTTTTTAGGTTTGCCACATGTTCCTCCACCAGCAGCAGTTACTCCAAAGGAATTGCGGATGGAAGAACGAGCAGATCAAAACCAAAATCAATAAAGAACGGGCTGTAACGAGTAGCCTTACAGACCACAATGTTATGCGCAAATTTATCCTAGGGAACAAGGTCCACCCAATCGTCCTGGTGATTAGAGACTAAAGATCTTAAGTATTGTTCCAACTTTTGATTGGAATGTTCAGCTGCTCCATTAGATGATAAGCCGAGGAAAAGTGCTACCCAACTGAACACAGAAAGCCCTCCAGAAACGAGAAATAAACTGTTCCCCCGTGTCTGATATGATTTCCTTGGGTATGCAGGGCCGGTGCAAGGATTTTTGGGTACATAAGCGAAGAAGTAGTTTTTTCTCTGAAAATACAGTGTTTACATTAGATTGCCTGCAGGGAGCTATACATCTCACCTGAACAACTACATTAAGCTGTAGTTGTTCAGGTGACTATAGTGTCCCTTTAATGTTCGGTACTCAACCCTAGTCAGAAGCTAAGTCAAATACTGCAAGAAGTGAATACAAAATAACAGTAAATGTAACCGCTACCTGAAAGTCACATATGTTACTGTAGCGGAGGCCTGATATTCCACAGGTTAACTCCACTAAAGATCCCAGTGAGGCTCAGGAACAAGTGATGAAAAATCCCATAAAGTAATAATTCCAGCAAGCAAGGTAATCCAAGAATATCCCCATACAGATCCCAATGACTGGACAACACACAGCATCAGGAGCAGAACTAACTTTTATTCCACACAACCTCCTTTTAAGCATTTCTCCCATGCAAGGGATGGATTCACATTCATTAGTACAGTACCCAATGGAATAGCAGTTATCTCCCACACATCTCCTCCCCTTAGTATGACACTTAATCCCATTACCCAGGTTATAGTTTTCCCCAAATTCTGGAAGTACCCTAAGATTAGCAGATACACCAATACTTTGTATTGGTACCCCCTGGTAGCCCTGATCTGGGTGACTAACATATCCAAAATTCACCCAGATCAGACCAGGGGTTCGGGAGTTAGGTGGAGGGTGTAATTTGACCGACAGCACACGAGGTGGTATCGGAAAAGGGTTCTGGCCCTGCGGTGGGTCTCCGTTCGGGAGTTGAAAGACACATAAAAAACTGACATCCACTAATACATTTACGTTCGCATGATTCCCCTCATTCGGTACTTTAAACTTACAGAACGGGGGGCTCAATTGGCCTTCCTGTTCGGGAGTTACGGAACTCTGGAGGTGTCAGCGGTATTCGGGTAATCGAGTGTCCGATTTGAGTTCCAGACACTCGACGACCAAACACCACTGAGCCTTTCATGCATAAGATGGCCACCGCCACGTGTTCGCATGCCGAATGGCGGCCACCCAGTTACATACATAAAACACCTATTAGTCTGCGGTTAGCGAGCAATTTGCAGCTTAACGAGGGACACACTTCACTCTGGGGTGGTCTATTAGTTCGGTAGCTTCCATCCGTATGAAATACAGATAGAAACTACTGAACAATCTTACGAATTCTACTTACAATTAACTATACAGCAGAAACAACACACGAATTGCAGTTTTAACACAGTCTTTTAGGACAGCCACAGTACCATCCACTACACTGCTCCCCCTTGCCCACTAGCCGGCATACACAGTCTGATCCAACACGGATCGGCTTGGGGATGTCCGGGGATACTCACGGATCATTTCTCCAGGTCTGTTTGTCTTGACAACCCGTCAGCGTTCCCATTCTGTTTGCCCGGGCGGTACTGAATGTTAAAGTCAAAGGGCTGCAGCGCCAAGCTCCAGCTCAGCAGCCTGGCATTGTCCCCAGCCACCCGGTTCAGCCATACTAACGGGTTGTGATCCGTGAGCAAGGAAAAGAGCTGTCCATACAAATACGGCTGCAATTTCTTCAGGGCCCACACCACAGCCAGGCATTCCTTCTCAATGGCGGCGTAGCTTACTTCTCTGGGTAACAACTTGCGACTGATGTAAGCCACGGGATGTTCTCCGCCATCGGCCCCGACTTGGCTCAGTACTGCTCCCAATCCAAACATAGAAGCATCTGTGTGAACAAGAAAACGTTTAGTTGGATTGGGAGCTGCCAAGACAGGGGCATTTATCAGTGCATTTTTCACGTGCTGGAATGCCTGTTCACGCTCCAGGGTCCAGGTTACTTGGCGGGGAAGGTTCTTACGGGTCAGGTCGGTCAGGGGTTTGGCCAGGGCGCTATAGTTGGGGACAAATTTCTGATAATACCCGGCTGTCCCTAAAAACGCCAACACCTGAGTCTTAGTCCTCGGAGTGGGCCATTGGGCTATGGCCTCTACTTTGGCTGGTTCTGGTTTCTGCTTCCCACAGCCCACCCGATGGCCCAGGTATTGTACCTCGGCCATCCCTATACTACATTTGGCTGGCTTCAGCGTTAGACCTGCTTCCCTAATTCTGTTTAGGACCGCTCCTATATGGGCCAAGTGCTCCTGCCAGGTATTGCTAAAGATGGCAATATCATCTAGATATGCACAGGTATAGTCTTGGAACCCATCTAGGAGGCGGTCCACCATCCGCTGAAAGGTAACCGGGGCGTTTTTCATCCCAAACGGCATGACCTTAAATTGGTACAAGCCGAATGGGGTGACAAAGGCCGACTTAGGCATGGCGTCCGGGGCCAAGGGAATTTGCCAATACCCCTTACACAAGTCAATGGTAGTGAGGTAGTGGCCTCTGGCCATCCTATCCAGCAGTTCGTCTATCCTGGGCATGGGATAGGCGTCAGACACAGTCTTCTTGTTCAGCCTCCGGTAGTCTACACAAAAACGGGTCGTATCATCCCGTTTTGGTACAAGGACTACCGGGGAAGCCCAGGGGCTGTCTGAGGGTTCAATCACCCCCAGCTGGAGCATCTCCTCGATCTCCTTGCGCATATTTTCCTGCACCGCTTCAGGGATGCGGTAGGGGGTCTGGCGCACGGGAAGTTGTCCTGGGATTTCTACCTGGTGAGTGGCCAGAGGAGTGTATCCAGGTACATTAGAGAAGGTGTCTTGCTTCTCTCTTAACAGTTGTTGTACCTCGATACGCTCCTGAGGGCTCAACCGGTCTCCCAGTGCAACCTCCCCTAAATCTCCTGACAACTGACCGTCTCCCAGCAGGTCTGGGAGAGGCAGGCTGTCAAACTCATCCGAGTTGGGTGCACATATAGCGGTCACCTCCTCGGAGCGCTCCTGGTAGGGTTTCATCATGTTCACATGGAGCATGAGGCGCCCTCCAGTTCCAACACAAGAGCCGATTACATAAGTGGTGTCACATCTCTGTTCCACCACCCTATAAGGGCCCTGCCAGGCAGCCTGCAACTTATCATGACGGACAGGTTTTAAAATTAACACTTTCTGTCCGACCTGAAAGCTACGGTCCCTGGCGCCCCGATCATACCATGTGCGTTGGCGGGTCTGAGCCGCCTGAAGGTTTTCCCTTGCCGTCCTAGTCAATGCTTCTAGGCGGTCTAGGAATGCCAACACGTATGGTATGATGGGGGTGCCGTCGGTGCTCCGATCTCCCTCCCAGTGTTCTCTAATCAAGTCTAGTGGCCCCTGTACCCTTCTCCCGAATAACAATTCGAACGGGGAAAACCCGGTGGACTCCTGCAGCACCTCCCGGTAAGCAAAGAGGAGGTGGGGCAGGAATCTCTCCCAGTTCTTGTGGGTCTCTGCGAAGGTTCAGAGCATTTGTTTCAATTTACCGTTGAATCGTTCACAGAGCCCATTAGTCTGGGGGTGGAATGCCAACACATATGGTATGATGGGGGTGCCGTCGGTGCTCCGATCTCCCTCCCAATGTTCTCTAATCAAGTCTAGTGGCCCCTGTACCCTTCTCCCGAATAACAATTCGAACGGGGAAAACCCGGTGGACTCCTGCAGCACCTCCCGGTAAGCAAAGAGGAGGTGGGGCAGGAATCTCTCCCAGTCCTTGTGGGTCTCTGCGAAGGTTCGGAGCATTTGTTTCAATTTACCGTTGAATCGTTCGCAGAGCTCATTAGTCTGGGGGTGGTAAGGGGCACTAATGATAGGCTTAATGTCACAGAACTTCCAGAGGCGTTGGGTGACTTCCGCGGTGAATTGAGTACCCTGATCCGAGATGATCTCCTTGGGTAATCCCATCCTGGAGAAGATCTGCATGAGGGCCTCAACTACCGTTTCAGCGTGAATATTAGTCAGAGCCACCGCCTTTCGATATCTAGTGGCATAGTCCACAACAGTCAGGATATATTTCTTTCCTGAAGGGCTAGCTTTCTGGAGGGGTCCTATTAAATCCACCGCTACTCTGCTAAACGGCTCCTCAATTATGGGTAGGGGTGTAGCTTGGCCTTGTGCCGGTCACCCCTTTTTCCTACCTTCTGGCACGTATCGCAAGTGCTGCAATATCGGCGCACTTCCTGGCTGATCCCTGGCCAAAAGAAACTTTGGGTCAGTCTGTACCTGGTCCGACTGACCCCTAAGTGTCCGGATAGTGGAATATCGTGCGCTATACGGACTAACTCCGCTCGGTACCGCTGTGGTACCACTAACTGCCTCATAACTATCGGGTCTGACCCGGCTATCTGCTTTTCAGACTCCCTGTATAAAAGCTGCTTATCCCAGATAAACCTCTCGCCCCAGACCTTGTCCCTATATACTTGTAACGTGGGATCAGTTATCACCTCTGCTGCAAATTCGTTAGGAGGGGCCCAGGGGACACAATCTACTGAAGGGGAAGGATCTCTTACCTGAACCTTCGGCAGTGTGTGTTGGACCTGGGTGCGGGCCTGTTGTCTGGTGACCATAGGATGGGCTTCTCCTGTGATTGGGGTCTGGGGCTCAAAAGCGGACGTGAGCCTTCCCAAATAGTTGCCCAGCAAAACTTCTGCTGGCAATTGTGGCATCAACCCCACCTCCACCTCTCCTGACCCCGCTCCCCAATGTAGGTGAACCCTTGCTGTAGGTAGCCGGTATACTGCTCCCCTGGCTGCCCTAACGGCTACGGTCTTGCTGGTCTTAGCTTTATCCGAGACCAGGTGGCTTTTGACCAAAGTTATAGTGGCTCCTGAGTCGCGGAGCCCTTGCACAGCTTTACCCTCTAGGTATACGGTCTGTCTGTGATGCTGGCGGTTATCCGCGTTGGCCTGTACAGGGTCTGCCTCGTGTAATACTTCCCACTGTTCCACGGTGGTAATGGGAACTGCTGAACCATATGGTGTTGGGATTACGTCCTGGCAATAGTGGGCTGCGGCTGCTCTCGGTGGCGGTGGTGGTCCTGGTCGGATCCAGGTGGATCGATCCCGGAGTTGTGGGCATTCTCGTTTATAATGCCCCCATTTCTGGCAGTGGTGACATTGCACAGAGCTAGGCTGGCGGAATCGTGGTTGTGCTGCAGGTGGTGGTG
Organism: Pelobates cultripes; assembly: GCA_933207985.1. Taxonomy (NCBI): domain Eukaryota; kingdom Metazoa; phylum Chordata; class Amphibia; order Anura; family Pelobatidae; genus Pelobates; species Pelobates cultripes. Next base: position 31,031,537 of record OW240923.1, on the reverse strand, counting down.
GTGGTAGTTGTTGTGGTGGAACTGTGGGGTAATTTGTCCCCCAAAGGTTTTTAATGTGGTCTTTGGGACTACTGGTTTCTGTTGCCTGCATGCATCCAGGTAGTCGTCTGCTTTCCTAGCAGCCTCTGTGAGAGATGTAGGGTTACGGTTCCTTACCCATTCTTGGACATCGGTCGATACCCCATCATAAAATTGTTCCATCAGTAACATTTGTATTACGTCCTCCATGGGCCGTGCTTTGCTAGCTTGCACCCATCCGAGGGCCACCCGCTGTAATCTGCAAGCCCACTCAGCATGCGAGTCTTTCCCGGCTTTCTTTAAGTCCCTGAACAGCCTCCAGTATGCCTCTGGTGTTATGGCATACCGGGCCAGTATAATTTCTTTCACTCTACTGTAATCCCGGATTTCCTCGTCTGATACAGTACGATAAGCTTCTGCTGCTCTCCCAGTTAAACGCCCAGCCAAAATGGGAACCCAGTCTTCTGCACTGATCCTATGCAAGGCACACTGTCTTTCAAAATCCTGAAGGAATGCATCTATGTCTTCCTCTGCCTCTACATACATTTTGAATGCTTGGTACGGTATTTTTGGCTTACCCTCTTGTACCATGGTTACTGCAGTGCTGCGTTCTGGGGCTGTTGCTATCCCTTGCCTAAGTATAAACTCCTGGACCTCCGTCATTGTCCTGGAAATAATCTCCGCTGGTGGATTGTCTCCATAAAAAGACAGCGTAAATTGTAGCTGTCTCTGGAACTCCATTTGTTCCTGTCTTTCCGCCGAATCCCCCTGTTTGGGAACCGAACATCCATCTGTTCGGTATTCTATTTATTTTACCGTTTATGCTCATGTGACCTGACTATGTTGTATGTTTTGTCTGGTGGGTTTTTTCTTGCAATATGGGCACTGTGTTCTTCAGTTATCAATATGAAGTGTTTTGGCATGCACACTTTGGTTCAAGTACTGATTTAACCGTTCGGCTCCTGTTTTTATTTTTTCACAGGTTGATTCTGTTCTGTTCTGAGGGGGTCCTCACTACTTCCCACAAGGCTTCAATTCGTTGGCTGGATGTCAATGTATTGTTCTGTGATGGGCTCCTCACTGTTGGCCTTTCTATTCTTTAATAGATTGGTCCCAGTTCGTTTATGGTTCCTGATTGGAGTCCGGCTGGATTTCGGGAAAGTTGTTCTGTGTTGGTTGGACTGATTCATCTGTTCCTGTTTATTTTGTTATTGTGTCGCATCTCCAAAGAAAGAGAAAATATGTGGGGAAGTGCTGACTATTATACTGGAACTTGGTATGGGAGTGGCTTATCACTACGGTTACCATTTTTTCTTACTGTTTGTATTCTTTGCTGCTATTGGTGGACAGTAAAGAAAGGGTTAAGCAATACTCGCCTCAGTGTCTTTCATAAAATCATGACTTTTCGTCATGAAATAGCAAAATGTAATTCAATGATCTCTCCCTAAAATTACATTATAATAACATAGGAACCCCACAAAAGCTATACCACCAAAAACCCTGGGTCTGACCACCCACTTTGTTGAACTAGCTCTCAGATCGCTTTGGTGGTTCGGGAATGCCATTTGACTGCAGTTTTGACCAGTCGGCCACGAGGTAATGCCCCAAAACGGTTCAATAGAAAACAAGGCAACAACTGGTCATCTTTCGGGGGTTCTCACACGAGCACTGAAAAATGTTTCCCCTGGCTGTTAGGGAGCAAATGCTCCCCCTATTCGGTAGTTCATGCCCAGGGCTGCCATCAGGGCATGACAACCCTCTGCAGTGTGCAGCTGCTGGCTCCCTCCACAATGCGATCATCTCTCTCCCTGGCAAGGTAAGAAGCAGGTGGGGGGGGATAAAAGGGCAAAAATATACAGAAATAAATTCTAAAAAATGTTTTACACCCCAATTTTACACACACACAGAAGCACTCACTTCAATCACACTATGTTCACTACACACACACACTGCACTCACTACATACACACTACATTCAGTATACACACTCTGCATTCACTATACACTCACTACATACACTATATATTCACTATACACATTCTGCACTCACTACAAACACACTACATTCACTAAACACACTCTGCACTCACTACAATCTACATTCACTAAACACACCCTGCATTTACTACAAACAGACTACATTTACTACACACACTCTGCATTCGCTACAAACACACTACATTTATTATACACACTCTGCACTCAATACACAAGCACTACATTCACTACAAACACTCTACATTCACTATACACTCAATACATCCACCATACAAACACACTCTACATTCACTATACATGATCTGCATAACTACACACACACACACACACACACACACATTACATTCACTATACACACTCTGCAGTCACTATACATTCACGATACACACTCTGCATTCACTACACACACACACTACATTCACTATACACACTCTGCAGTCACTATGCACACACTACATCCACTACAAAAACACAAACTATGCTGTCATTATATAAACACACACTCTGCATTCACTATCCACACACTACATCCACTATATAAACACACTCTGCATTCACTATACACACCTACATTTACTACACAAATAGACACTCTGCATCTAATGCATACAAGCATTACATACATTACACAAAATGTACAGTCTGCATCCACTATACATACCGCATCCACTGCACACATTCTACATCCACTATACACACACACCACATTCAGTACACATGCACACTTCATCCTTGTTGACGGAATCGGGGAACGCCCTGTGGGAAGACTCAGGGAGGGCCTCTGGGGGCACAGACCTTGAGTTGTGTGAGGGGCCCCAAAATTTCTGATGGCAGCCCTGTTCATGCCTCCAGAACGCTCTTCTCATAACTGTTCGGGAAGTTGGATGGGCAGCGGTACAAGTTTCCCGGGTGTTCGCGGGGTCGCGTATCTGAGATATAGTACATGGCCGTCAACGACCATGTACCGCTGCCTGCGTACGGGAGACAAAATGGGCGCCAATCCTTAGAGCACGTGTGTTTAGTTATACGAACGGCATCCACACAGGAAAACACTTGCACTAATAATCAATTTGTGGTTAACAGCCAGGGATGGTCAGTGATTAGGAGGTGCGAACAAGGGGACCACAGAGAGTTGGTTTGGCAAACAAATGGGGGGTGTAAAGACAGCTGAACAACAAGGAATAAAAGTGTATTAGGGGATCCATTCTGCTACAAATACATTTCTATGAGGATTATTCAGCATCTCCATTCAGAGTGTAGGGACGCTTAAAGGACCACTCTAGGCACCCAGACCACTTCAGCTTAATGTCTCATTGACAGCCACCAGAGGCGCTTGCGTGCTTCTCACTGTGATTTTCACAGTGAGAGCACGCCAGCGTCCATAGGAAAGCATTATGAATGCTTTCCTATGTGACCGGCTGAATGCGCACGCAGCTCTTGCCGCGCGTGCGCATTCAGCAGACGGGGAGGAGAAGAGGAGGATCAGAGGAGGAGAGCTCTCCGCCCAGCGCTGGAAAAAGGTAAGTTTTAAGCCCTTTCCCCTTTCCAGAGCCGGGCGGGAGGGGGTCCCTGAGGGTGGGGGCACCCTCAGGGCACTATAGTGCCAGGAAAACGAGTATGTTTTCCTGGCACTATAGTGGTCCTTTAACGTCAGCGCTGCACAGTGACCAGGAAGCATCTCTAGTGGCCGTCTGAGTGACTGTCACAAGAGGTATTCCTAGGCAGCTATGTAAACACTGCCTTTTCTATGAAAAGAAAGTGCTTACATTAAAATGCCTGCAAAGACAGGCTTTAAACACCAGAACAACTACATTAAGTGGTAGTTGTTCTGCTGACTATAATATTCCTTTAATTTTTTACACTTTGGCTTGTGTGGACTGCATTTCCTTTTGCTGCTTTGACACAGGTAATCACTGGGAAACAACAAGCTGTTCAGTCAGCAGTTCTGCAAGCTTTGCATACTTTATTAGAGTTTATAACAGTAACAAGGAAGTGAAGCCATGAGGTTAATGACCAGCAGAGTCCCATTCTCTGAGCTCCATTCCCAACACTGGGAGCCATCTTGTTGGAGCCCAGCGCTGAGCGTGCACTTGCCGTAGTGACGTCGCCGAAGTTACAGAGAGCGCGTTGCTGATTGGCTGGAAGTTGCTGGCTCCTGGAATAGCGTTCGTTGGTTTCCATGGTGACCAGAGATCCGTATCCAGAAGCAGATCTACTATCACGGACTGCGGTAAATACAATCAGTGTGTTATTGCTGTTATCACTGGTTACTAGCGGGACATGTTATCTGTGTGTCTGTGCTCCCCCGTGCAGCCAGCAATGCTCACCAGAGGGGAAGATGTCGGCCAGGCGGCGGAGGGCTGTGGGGAGAGAGATCGGCTGATCCAGGAGACACGGAGTGACGGGACCTGTGAGCACCACCCAGGTAATCCTCTCCTACCTGCAGGAACAGACACCTGATACAGACACCACTGATACTGACACCACTGATACTGACACAGACACCACTACACCCCTAATACTGATACAGACACCACTACACCCCTAATACTGATACAGACACCCCTAATACTGATATACAGACACCACTACACCCCTAATACTGATATACAGACACCACTACACCACTGATATACAGACACCACTACACCACTGATATACAGACACCACTGATATACAGACACCACTGATATACAGACACCACTACACCCCTAATACAGAGTCACTGATACAGACACCACTACACCCCTAATACAGAGTCACTGATACAGACACCACTACACCCCTAATACAGAGTCACTGATACAGACACCACTACACCCCTAATACAGAGTCACTGATACAGACACCACTACACCCCTAATACTGATACAGACACCACTACACCACTGATACTGATACAGACACCACTACACCACTGATACTGATAGAGACACCACTACACCCCTAATACTGATACAGACACCACTACACCACTGATACTGATACAGACACCACTACACCCCTAATACTGATACAGACACCACTACACCACTGATACTGATACAGACACCACTACACCCCTAATACTGATACAGACACCACTACACCCCTAATAATGATACAGACACCACTGCACACCCTACAACTCTAATACTGATACAGACACCACTACACCACTGATACTGATACAGACACCACTGCACCCCTAATACCATACAGACACCACTACACCACTGATACTGATACAGACACCACTACACCACTGATACTGATACAGACACCACTACACCCCTAATACTGATACAGACACCACTACACCACTGATACTGATACAGACACCACTACACCCCTAATACTGATACAGACACCACTACACCCCTAATACTGATACAGACACCACTACACCACTGATACTGATACAGACACCACTACACCACTGATAATGATAGAGACACCACTACACCCCTAATACTGATACAGACACCACTACACCACTGATACTGATACAGACACCACTACACCCCTAATACTGATACAGACACCACTACACCACTGATACTGATACAGACACCACTACACCCCTAATACTGATACAGACACCACTACACCACTGATACTGATACAGACACCACTACACCCCTAATACTGATACAGACACCACTACACCACTAATACTGATACAGACACCACTACACCACTGATACTGATACAGACACCACTACACCCCTAATACTGATACAGACACCACTACACCACTAATACTGATACAGACACCACTACACCCCTAATACTGATACAGACACCACTACACCACTGATACTGATACAGACACCACTACACCCCTAATACTGATACAGACACCACTACACCCCTAATACTGATACAGACACCACTACACCCCTAATACTGATACAGACACCACTACACCACTGATACTGATACAGACACCACTACACCCCTAATACTGATACAGACACCACTACACCACTGATACTGATACAGACACCACTACACCCCCACACTGATACAGACACCACTACACCACTGATACAGACACCACTGATACCGATACAGACACCACTACACCACTGATACTGATACAGACACCACTACACCCCTCTAATACCGATACAGACACCACTACACCACTGATACTGATACAGACACCACTACACCCCTAATACTGATACAGACACCACTACACCCCTAATACTGATACAGACACCACTACACCCCTGATACTGATACAGACACCACTACACCACTGATACTGATAGAGACACCACTACACCCCTAATACTGATACAGACACCACTACACCACTGATACTGATACAGACACCACTACACCCCTAATACTGATACAGACACCACTACACCACTGATACTGATACAGACACCACTACACCCCTAATACTGATACAGACACCACTACACCCCTAATACTGATACAGACACCACTACACCACTGATACAGACACCACTGATACTGATACAGACACCACTACACCACTGATACTGATACAGACACCACTACACCCCTAATACTGATAGACACCACTACACCACTGATACTGATACAGACACCACTACACCCCTAATACTGATACAGACACCACTACACCCCTAATACTGATACAGACACCACTACACCACTGATACTGATACAGACACCACTACACCACTGATACTGATAGAGACACCACTACACCCCTAATACTGATACAGACACCACTACACCACTGATACTGATACAGACACCACTGATACAGACCCCTAATACAGACACCACTACACCCCTAATACTGATACAGACACCACTACACCACTGATACTGATACAGACACCACTACACCACTAATACTGATACAGACACCACTACACCACTAATACTGATACAGACACCACTACACCACTGATACTGATACAGACACCACTACACCCCTAATACTGATACAGACACCACTACACCACTGATACTGATACAGACACCACTACACCCCTAATACTGATACAGACACCACTACACCACTGATACTGATACAGACACCACTACACCCCTAATACTGATACAGACACCACTACACCCCTAATACTGATACAGACACCACTACACCCCTAATACTGATACAGACACCACTACACCACTGATACTGATACAGACACCACTACACCCCTAATACAGACACCACTACACCACTAATACTGATACAGACACCACTACACCCCTAATACTGATACAGACACCACTACACCACTGATATACAGACACCACTGATATACAGACACCACTACACCACTAATACTGATACAGACACCACTACACCACTGATACAGACACCACTACACCCATAATACAGAGTCACTGATACAGACACCACTACACCCCTAATACAGAGTCACTGATACAGACACCACTACACCCCTAATACAGAGTCACTGATACAGGCACCACTACCCCCCTAATACAGAGTCACTGATACAGACACCACTACACCCCTAATACAGAGTCACTGATACAGACACCACTACACCCCTAATACAGAGTCACTGATACAGACACCACTGCACCCCTAATACAGAGTCACTGATACAGAGTCACTGATACAGACACCACTGCACCCCTAATACAGAGTCACTGATACAGACACCACTGCACCCCTAATACAGAGTCACTGATACAGACACCACTACACTACTAATATACAGAGTCACTGATACAGGCACCACTACACCCCTAATACAGAGTCACTGATACAGACACCACTACACCACTGATACAGAGTCACTGATACAGACACCACTACACCCCTAATACTGATACAGACACCACTGATATACAGACACTACTGATACTGATACAGACACCCCTAATATACAGACACCACTACACCCCTAATATACAGAGTCACTGATACAGACACCACTACACCCCTAATACAGAGTCACTGATACAGACACCACTACACCCCAATACTGATACAGACACCACTGATACAGAGTCACTGATACAGACACCACTACACTACTAATACAGAGTCACTGATACAGACACCACTACACCCCTAATACTGATACAGACACCACTACACCACTGATACTGATACAGACACCACTACACCACTGATACAGACACCACTACACCCCTAATACTGGTACAGACACCACTACACCACTGATACTGATACAGACACCACTACACCCCTAATATACAGAGTCACTGATACAGACACCACTACACCCCTAATACTGATACAGACACCACTACACCACTACACCACTGATACTGATACAGACACCACTACACCACTGATACAGACACCACTACACCACTGATACTGATACAGACACCCCTAATATACAGACACCACTACACCCCTAATATACAAAGTCACTGATACAGACACCACTACACCCCTAATACAGAGTCACTGATACAGACACCACTGCACCCCTAATACAGAGTCACTGATACAGACACCACTACACTTCTAATATACAGAGTCACTGATACAGGCACCACTACACCCCTAATACAGAGTCACTGATACAGACACCACTACACCCCTAATACTGATACAGACACCACTGATATACAGACACTACTGATACTGATACAGACACCCCTAATATACAGACACCACTACACCCCTAATATACAGAGTCACTGATACAGACACCACTACACCCCTAATACAGAGTCACTGATACAGACACCACTACACCCCAATACTGATACAGACACCACTACACCACTACACCACTGATACTGATACAGACACCACTACACCCCTGATACAGACACCACTACACCCCTAATACTGATACAGACACCACTACACCACTGATACTGATACAGACACCACTACACCACTGATACTGATACCGACACCACTACACCACTGATACTGATACAGACACCCCTAATATACAGACACCACTACACCGCTAATATACAGAGTCACTGATACAGACACCACTACACCCCTAATACTGATACAGACACCACTTCACCACTGCACCACTGATACAGACACCACTACACCACTGATAGACACCACTACACCACTGATACTGATACAGACACCCCTAATATACAGACACCACTACACCCCTAATATACAGAGTCACTGATACAGACACCACTACACCCCTAATACTGATACAGACATCACTACACCACTGATACTGATAGACACCACTACACCACTGATACTGATACAGACACCCCTAATATACAGACACCACTACACCCCTAATATACAGAGTCACTGATACAGACACCACTACACCCCTAATACTGATACAGACATCACTACACCACTGATACTGATAGACACCACTACACCACTGATACTGATACAGACACCCCTAATATACAGAGTCACTGATACAGACACCACTACACCCCTAATACAGAGAGTGCCAGAACCCTAATAATCACCCTAATACAGAGTCACTGATACAGACCCACTAATACAGAGTCAGAACCCCAATACAGAGAGTGCCAGAACCCTAATACAGAGAGTGCCTGAACCCTATATAATCACCCTAATACAGAGAGTGCCTGAACCCTATATAATCACCCTAATACACAGAGTGCCAGAACCCCAATAATCACACTGATACAGACACCACTAATACAGACACAACTAATACAGAGTCACCCTGACAGACACCACTAATACAGACCCACTAATACAGACACCACTAATACAGAGTCACTGTCAGAACCCTAATACAGAGAGAGTGCCAGAACCCCATATAATCACCCTAATACAGAGTCACTGATACAGACCCACTAATACAGAGTCAGAACCCCAATACAGAGAGTGCCAGAACCCTATATGATCACCTTAATACAGAGTCACTGTCAGAACCCCAATACAGAGAGTGCCTGAACCCTATATAATCACCCTAATACAGAGAGTGCCTAAACCCCAATAATCACCCTAATACAGAGAGTGCCAGAACCCTATATAATCACCCTAATACAGAGTCACTGTCAGAACCTCACTAATCACCCTAATACAGAGTCAGTGTCAGAACCCCACTAATACAGAGTCAGAGAGTGCCAGAACCCCAATAATCAACCTAATATAGAGTCACTGTCAGAACCCTATATAATCAGCCTAATACAGAGTCAGTGCCAGAACCCCAATACAGAGTGTCAGAACCCCAATAATCAGCCTAATACAGAGAGTGCCAGAACCCCAATAATCAACCTAATACAGAGTCAGTGCCCGAACCCCAATAATCAACCTAATACAGAGTCAGATAGTTCCAGAACCCCAATAATCAACCTAATACAGAGTCAGATAGTGCCTGAACCCCAATAATCAACCTAATATAGTCAGATAGTGCTTAACCCCAATAATCAACCTAATACAGAGTCAGTGCCAGAACCCCAATAATCAACCTAATACAGAGTCAGATAGTGCCAGAACCCCAATAATCAACCTAATACAGAGTCAGTGCCAGAACCCCAATAATCAACCTAATATAGAGTCAGATAGTGCCAGAAACCCAAGATCCAACCTAATATAGAGTTAGAGAGTATCCAACCAGCCCTGAGACCCCTAGTATAGAGTCAGATAGTGCCTGTACCCCAAGATCCAACGTAATATAGAGTATATTATGTAGTATGTAATCAGAGAGCGACCGACCGACCGGCCCTGAAATCCCCTATTAAAGAGTCCCTGCCTGAACCCCAATAATCCACCTAATATAGAGTCAGAAAGTGACCGACCAGTCCTAAGACCCTCCCCTAAAATAGCGTCAGAGAGTAACCGATCGGTCCTGAGACCGATATAGAGACACAGAATGACCGACCAGCCTTAAGACCCCCTAATATAAAGTCAGAGAGTGACCGAACAGCACTGAGACCCCTCTAATATAGAATCAAAGCGTGACTGACCATCCCAGAGATCCCCCTAATATAGATAGATAGATAGATATAGTTCCTTCTGAACCCCAAGATCCTGCACTGCCATGTTACCTCCCCCCAATACCAAGTCAGGGTACTCTCACAATCTCAAGACCCCTCCTAATACACGGAGTCAGAGACTGCCTGCACAGCCCTGAAACCTCACCAATACTGAGTTAGAGAGTGCCTATATAGCCCTGAGACCCCTCCTGAAACACGGTCAGAGAGTATCTGTATTGCCTTGAGACCCCACCAATACCGAGTCAGAGAGTTGTACAGCCCGGAAACCTCACAATACCGAGTCAGAGAGCCTGTACAGCCCTGAGATCCCACCAGTCAGATCTGCACAGTCCTGAAACCTCCACCCAGAGTCAATTTACTTGCACATCCATGAAACCCATCCTAGTACAAAGTTAGAAAGTTATGCACAGTCCAGAGACCTCATTAACAGAGACAGAAATGGAATGTACAGCCACAAGACCACTGCTAATACCTTTCATTATAGATTGTGACTTGCGAAGGCCAAGACCATTTGATTGTCTTGTTGCACTTGCACCCCTCCGTGTACAATCCCTTGCTACATACCTATCAGTGCAAGAAAATGCGATCGACTTCATGATTTTTATTCTGTCTTTTTTCTCAATTAAGATAAAACGACCAAGCCAGAAACTGAGAACCAAGAGGGACAGATCTGTCCACCAAATACCAAAAAGGAGAAGGAGAGCGGCCCCAGGTGATCATTGTGTCGACTCATCTGAACCTAAAAACTTTTATTTTCCAATAAATATTTGTTAAGTTTAAACTATGAATAGTAATGTGAGCATAAACCTAGTTACTTGAGACATGTCAACTGTTAAAGAATTATAGGCAACGATGAAAGGGTTAAAAACAGAATTTGTGGAATTTGCTTACATTTTGTTTTTCTTTTTTACCTACATGTGCTCTAATATCTGTGTGAATGGATATGCAATATATGGGCAAGGTTCAAGAATGACGCAACCAAAGTGCTAAAGGAGTAGGCCTGCAGTGTATATATATATATATATATATATATTTGTGATCCTTGTCAGCAGGTAGCACGGTCCTCTAGGGTAAACAATAGGCACAGTCCTTGTAATTGCGTATACTCCAGGCACTTTATTTGCAAATCCACACAGGATACGGCAGTAAATGAAAACATAAATGTAACACAAAACCCTATAAACAAAAACCTAGCTCGCCTGAGCACTAACTGACATTAGGTTCCCTATCTCTCAGGGTTAAACTAAACAAAACAATATTGGTTTCACCAACCTAGAGTCTTTGTCCACTCTCAGCACTCCAGTATTTACCCTTGCCCTGACTGCTTCCTTTCTGCACTCCCAGTGCCTAGTCTCCTTGACTCTGTATCTGGAGAGAACAGCCTCTCTCCTACCTGCTTCCTGGGAGGAAGCCCGCAATCCCTCTCCTTTTCCTGCCTAGCCGGGAGGGGTTTATTCCCACTGCAATAGCTCATTAACTGCAGCTGAGCAGTGGGTTGGAGACGGTCCAAAAAACCCTGGCCTGGAGCTATGTCTCCCCAGAAAACCACTAAAATGTGGAGTGGAGCATTGGCCCACCCTTCTCTCCAAATGCTCCACCCCAGGGGCCCATAACTAAACAATGCTTTGTTTTGTGCAACACACAAGCTACACGTACTTCCCCTGGGGCTAAAGGGCCTATCTGCCTTCACTTTATCACAATATATATATATATATATATATATATATATATATATATATATTATTATTTTTTTATTATTATTCTTTATTTTTGCTCAGGTCACATTTTATGCAAGACAAAGGCGCCACATAGTCGTTACAGGTGCAATGTGTAATAACTGGCTTTAAGCAATAAATTACAATAGGTGTAGAGCAAATAGCTCATCAAATAAGTACGTGTGAACTGAGGTTTTGTAAAATATTAAAGACAAAATATATAAAAATTAACAATAATAATGGTCTTAAAACTTTTTGTTCACTGAAACAATGTGAGAATTGTAAGAAGTGTGCCATGGGCTGTCCCAGAAAGGATTATGAAATCTACAGGAAAACGGGCACAAGTAGGGAGGCAGTAGGGTTATGACAACAGAGTAGGTGCTATATAGTACAGCTAATGGAACCAGAGTGGGTAGAGATTGGAGAGTCGTGGAAATAAAGCAAACCAAATGCAATATGTCGTAAAACATGAAACAAAAAAGTTTGGACGGATTCAAGCTGAGGGTCCGCAGTCCTTGCTATAGCCTGTACGGGACAAATGGTGAGATTGCACCGACCGCCCAAGACTTGCGTCCCTGCGAGGGAGGTGAATCTGGGGTACCCCCCAGTGCTTGAAGAAAGACCGGTGCATCCTGAAGTTGAGTATGTGGGAACATCTTGCCATCCTTCTCTGCCAATAGGCAACATGGGCCTCATCTGTATGGGATTGTGGCATTCCGAAGTAGCTATACATTGGTGCGAAAATAAAAATAATCCCAGAAGAAGACTTCAGATTCAGTAAATGTATATTTGTGTCCTGATGGACTAGAAAGCATTAATGGGGTTATAAAACCTGAGAATGAATACACTTTAACAGGAAAGTGGCTGTAAGTGAAACACTGGTTTTCTATGTCATTTAATGGATTCACATACAATGAACATAACTTGTAACAGAAGGCAGGGAGTGCCCCTACTTGTTAGAGATCACACCCCATATGCAGTTAGGGTAAAAGCAATTATGCAATTTTATTATTCAAGTTGTTATTGAATAAATCTCCTTGCATAAGATGGTTTTCAATGGTAAAGTGTCTAAATCAGGGGTGCCCAAAAGGTAGATCCCGTGATGTTGTAGAACTACAACTACAACCATGATACTTTGCATGACTTTGGAATGCCTTTAGATTGACAAAGCATCATGCAAGCTGTAATTTTAAAACATCTGGGCACCCCTGGTATATATGTTTGTAGAATGCATGACGTTTTGCCACTGTTATAAAGTTCAAGCAGCTCCAGAGTCTTAAAGATTATAGGTAAAACATTATAAAGGATGAGAAACATGCAGCACAAAGAAGGGGATTTTTTGGAGATGGAAGAGAATATTTATGGAAAAAAATGCTATAATGTTCAGGTTTATTTACTAAATTGAGAATTCAAAGTGAATTTTCAATTTAAGGTCAAAATAATAAAAATGGAAATTTTCTCTAAGTCAGCTATGCTTTCACTTTGAATACTCTGACCTTAAATTTGAAAATCACTTTAAAACTTGGTAACTTTCCATATCGCGTTGCCCAGAGATTGTCTTTATGGAGACACTGTCCGGCAAAACGTAAATGGCACTGCCACAAAAGATATTGGTATCAACGGTCCAAAAGATATAAGTAGCAACGGTCCCATGTTTACCTTTGCAAAATATACCTTTATGTTTACCTTTACAGATATATTTCAAAAACCTAGCAAGCCCTGACTATCTGAATGCTCGTTCTTCCCTGTATACTTACTATATACATTTTTTTCTACATATATCTATTCTTTCAAGCCCACCTTCTTTATTCTTGTCCTATTCCAACCTCATAGAACTATATTCCCCATTAACCTATATGCCTCCTGTCACCCACAAGTTATTCATCAAAGACAGATGAGACCTGGGTGAAGATGATTAGATTATTAGTATTTACATCTGTTGGTGAGACATATATCAACCCTTCAATATTTCAACAAACTTTGAAATTTTAAACTAGATTTTTTTGCTTTTTTTATTTAAGGATAACTAAAAAGTTCCTGCGTGATCTCTGCAAGCAACATAAATTATACATCACTCCCTATTTAAATGACACATTATATCTTCATTACAAAGGTTGGTAGGAAGTAGGAAATATGGTTAATAGGTTTCAGAAAAATGGAAACGATATCGGATTTTTCATAATGCATTGGTTGTCCCCTGTACATTTACGACTTCCTCTACTTTCAACCAGGGTTCATGCATATAGAAAATTTGGAGGAATACACTGGTTTGAAGTGTCTTTGGCTAGAATGTAATGGCCTGCAAAAGATAGAAAATCTGAATGCACAGACAGAACTGAGATGTCTCTTCTTGCATCAAAATATTATCAACAAAATTGAGAACCTTGAAAACCTGCAGAAGCTTGACTCTCTTAACCTGTCAAATAACTACATCACGACGATTGAAAACCTGTGTGAGTCTGCACTGTTTTATCCTACAGGTCAAATATATGCAGTAGTAGCAACGATCTAATCAGAAATGAGGAGTATTACAGATATATAATTGGTTGAGAGTGTCAGCTGACTGTTTGTAGCCAATCAGAGCTCCAACTGACTGTATGAAGTGTATGATTACAAGGAAGTGTGTAATCTCTGCCTTAGCCACACCTCCAGAAGGGGCAAGACTATTGGTGTCAGGAACTCTTATTTAGTGTTAAACTGTGCTAAATGATTTAAAACTGAGTGGGAGAGGGGGGTCAGGCCCTGTGGATTCCAGGCACTATAACAAATTCAAAGAGATGAAATGGTTAGTGTCCCTTTAAAATGTAGTTAGTTTGTTGCTTAGAGTGTCCCTTTAACAAACTATAAGGGGGAAAATTCATATAGAAAGAGGGCCAAAGGGTGTATGGGATTTATTCACTAGGTGCCAAAATATAGGGAGTTAAAAATATAATTGCAAAGTTTAGGTAAAAAAAACAACCATACTGTGATTATAGCTAAATTGGAGATTTTTCCCTTAATATATTTTCCTGAATTTAGCAATTTGGTTTACAATTCACAATAATTCAGTGTTTAAAGAATGAACTTCAAAGTCTTGTTGCTCTTCTAACCGTAGTTCTTGTTCCGATGTCT
Organism: Pelobates cultripes; assembly: GCA_933207985.1. Classification (NCBI taxonomy): domain Eukaryota; kingdom Metazoa; phylum Chordata; class Amphibia; order Anura; family Pelobatidae; genus Pelobates; species Pelobates cultripes. Next base: position 31,015,767 of record OW240923.1, on the reverse strand, counting down.
GTTTCAGCGTGTCTTCCAGTTCTGTCCACCTTGCAAATTGCCCACAACCAGCTGCAAACCATAGAAGACATAGAGCACCTTCAGGAATGCCCCTACATCCGAGTCCTGGATCTATCTCATAATAAACTGCAGGACCCTGCAATTATAAATATTCTGGCGAAAATGCCAAACTTAGTAAGTGACAGATCCACGCTGAAATGCACACATTGCATAACGAATAAAAAAATCTTGCTAATTTTATAACAAATGTGTGTTTTGTTTTTTTTTTAATTCTTTATTTTTGGTGCAATGGTAATGATACAGACATATATAAGAATGCCACAACAGCATATGCACGAGGTACAATAACATTACAATCTTCCTGTAAGTTGGGCTGAAATAGACTCTGCATTTTTTTAGTATAATAGGGTGGCTGGTCATATCGCGGATGTTATCTGTGCCTATGGTGAGGGTAATGTTTATGGTTAGTGCTGTCCCAGTGGGGCACTTGGACGGTGGTTTGACACTAGCACAGGGTGTGAGCTTTGTGTGTGTGTTTTTAAAGGGATACTTTCATTTGTAAAAATGCTTTCCACAGAATACTGCGCAAAATAGCATGCTGACTCTTCTATGTTTGTTTTTTATTATTGCAAAAATTGCGACCACCACTGCTATTTCCATCAAGAGACATCCCATTCTAAAGTAGAAGTGGTCCGGTTCCTATGGGAAAACTATCGAAGAGTTTATGGAAAACATTACTCTCGTATTTATTATCCTGCAGAACTTCATAGAACCACAGACCATGTGGAATACATCTGGTTGCTTTGATTTCACTTACTAAAATAAACGTGAGCTTTAATTGACTTACACAAGCAGTTCCACTTATTTTTAGTAAATTAATCCACTTCAAGATGGTTGATTGCATTTTTATGCATCTGCTGTACATATTCAATAAACCCCTGCTACACTATCAGGGATTGCACTAAAGCTTGAAGTTTTGTGAATTTCAAACTTTAGGAGAAAAATTATCCAAGTAGCCTATGTTCTCAGCTTGGCTATTTTGCTTAAAATTTAAAATGCTCTTTGTCTTAATGACAATTCACACTTATTGAATAAACCTGCGAATGACAGTAAGCAGAGTACATTGGTGCAAGTTGTCTATTTTTTTTTTTTTATTGTTATAAAAAATGACACGTACCTCCTTCATATGTGTCCTGTTTTTATTATTTTCCTATAGCATGTACTGAACCTTTTGGGAAATGATGTTATCAGGAGGATTCCTAATTACAGAAAGACGGTCACCGTCCAATTAAAAGAATTGACATATCTGGATGATAGGCCAGTCTTTCCAAAAGACAGGTAATGACATGTAGTAAAACGGAATGCTTAGTCAAAATGAAACCTGTTTTATTGGACTATTTTGGTACTAGCTGTCTATTTCTCGTGTTGTGTATTTTATTTTTTTTGTACTGTAAACACTGTCTCTTCTATAGAGCATGCGCTGAAGCCTGGGCTACAGGTGGTCGCGAAGCTGAAAAGGAAGAGAGAGAAAAATGGGAAACCAGAGAACGGAAGAAGATCCAAGACAGTCTTGACGCTTTATCTGAGATTAAGAGAAAAGCAGAGGAGAGAAGAAACCAGAAAGATTTGGAGAAAGGTACTCATGGCAGCATTTCATTTACTAGTTCCTAAAATATGGATCTGTAAGTAATACTTTGAGTAAGGAAATAAAGTACATTTATTGAAATTGTATCCAAACTGTTAGCATATATATAGATAACTGCTTTGTTAGGCTTGGTTTTTAAATAATTCCTCTGTGCGGTGGAAAAGAGGTATCGGTTGAGTTTCTTTACTTTGAGTAAATATAGCTCTTACTCTAAATGTTCCCCTGGCAATCTGACCTTATCACTTACACCTTCTTCAGATGACAGGTTCACATTAAATATACTGTAATGTCAGTGTTGGGTTGCCATAGTGAATAAAGCAGCCTAACCTTGTATAGTAACTCATAGTAAGGAGATAGCAATGTCACTCTAGTATAGCACATCGTTAGAAATCAACCTCAAAAGAGTCCTTGGCTTCTCCAGGAAAATGTTAGTTTTACACTACCTGAGACACTGGCTGTATTTTGCAAACCTTGGCTTATTCATAGAGCTATAATAAGGTTTTGTGAAAACCACATCAATCTGTTATCGAGCTAGCTGTTCCAGATAGAATACCAATGTCTTCTGGGATGTGAAATTAAACTTTCCATAGGACACTCCTTATTATTGGGACTTTATTTCCAGAAAACACTAAGATGTATATTTAGTATAAAGGGAAATAAACACTCAGTGTTACCGTGTGTCAGTGTCTCTTGTGGTTTGAACCTATTTTGCTAATTCTTCCTTTATCAAACATGTCAAATTTATTTATAGAAGAGAAGAACGTGAGTTTACTTAATAATACTGCTTACTTTTTAAAATGTATTAGAGGAATGACAAGCAACACTTTGCCTTGGCTATAGTAGAGTCCCCATAATTCCCATAATGCTTAGCAAATGTTATGGTATTCTAATCTTAGCATTGTTGGAGCTGCCTTTAGACACTTAGTACTACAGTTCAGAGTAATATTTTGCAAATGAAAGAATCTCTATCTAACCTGTGATGCTTTGTTAAGATTTTGCCTTTAATGTAGATTCTTTAATGATATAATATCACTGTGGGCACAGAATTATAAAATGTCATGGATGCACCATACTCATATTATTTTTCAGGGCCACTCCCCGAAGACGACACGGCAGGTTTGGAGGACCAAGAAATTCTTTGCAGAAATAAAGAGTCTAAAGAGAAGATCAAGACATTTGTGGAGGATGCCTTTAGAGCCAATGAAGAGCTTTGTGAAAATACAAAGAGAGCAGACAGTACATCATTGCCTTCTGTGCTGATCCAGACACCGCTTAAAGATGAAGAGAAGGCGGATGAGGTTCCACCTAGTGAAAAGACAGAATGCGTATCAGAGGACGAGGGAGAAAATCAACAAAGAAATAATTCAAAAAGTAACAAGGAAAATTCATGTACTTTGGATACACAGACCGCACTCACCAATGACATTATAAGTGAAGGTATCCAACATAATTTATTATATCTGCTACATTGTATTTATTTCCAGTCACTCTTAGATAATCCAGGTAGATAAGACGGGCCTTTCTTGGACAATATAGTTGCTGTCAGATTTACGGCATGAATTTCTCCAAATCTACTACACATTCCATTTGTTTCTTCTCTCTTCATCTGACTGGCTATTGCTTGTCCAGAGATAGCTTTATCTGTTATCTCTTTTGTGTAATTGATTCTCTTGAAATTTTATTACTCTTCTGATCGATCTTCCATATGTTGACATTGCTCATCTCTGCCCATTCTGTGCCCCTTGATTGTATTATTTTTAGGGTTATTCACTAAATTTTGGAAATCCAAAGTGAATTCTAGAGAAACACTTCTGCCTCTAAAGCACTTCAGGGTTAATTGCATGCCCCCTTGTTCCCATTCATAAAAGTTCAGATTTCAAAATATATTGACACTTTTAGAAATTGGTTAGGATATTATAATCCACATTCTTCTTTCTGCCTCTCTAAACCTCACTTTTTATTCTTTATCCAAATTTGATCGAATTTCCATGTTCCTTTTTATTATTACACTTACCTAATATACTAAGAGCATCCTTTGCATATTCCCTTCCCATCCTAGTGTTCATATTCCCTTCCCATCCTTTGTCTTCCTATTTTCTCATTCTTTGTCTTGTTATATTAATATTTGCCTCTTTCTTTCTCATTCATATTAGCTGGCATTATTTAATTTCCTAAACCCCTACTTAAAAATTAGATTCACTAATGCTCAATCTTAATTTCCAGTTTGATGCTACCTCCTCACATGGCATGACAATTTCCTTCATTAATATATCCTCTAATCATCGTCTCTTTGTAAAGTGCCATTTATCTAGTACTTCATTTTCGTAATTCTTATTTTTCTAGTGTCACAAGCTAAGATGACCAGGGAAGGTGCCTTCACTACAGACCTCAAAGATGCAGAGGACATTGAAACTATTCACTTGGATTCCACATCTGCAAAACTTTATATTGATGCAAGTAGCACCTGGATCAGAGTTACTTAGTTCGTTATTTTTACATGCCCAATCCTGATACAATCCCATTATAGTTATCCTCCCTAGTGCCACCTCCCATAATTTGACATTTATAATCATGTATGATTATAAATTGACAGTGTCTTAGCCTGGCAAGCCTTTGTAGCTCCACATTTGTTTGCCCTTACTTGTTGACATGTAACTGTATTAGTATTGTACAAGATGTTCATTTCTTTCTGTCTTGTTTAGGATTTGCCAGACTTGGAGGAAGTGGATGTTGATGAGCTCATTACAAATGACAACATAAAAACTGACCAGGTATATTTGGTGCTAATGTTACAAGCAGTATCGTAATAAACGCATGGAGAATAGCCCAGTTAAATGACCCAGGAACAGAGCCAATAATAATAATGGACCTAATTTTTCATCATAGCAGCCCGGGGCAAAATGTACCACTATTATCAGTCATAATGCTTACTTTTAGAGGTAGAGTTCTAAAGTGGTTATTTGGTCAGAGCAGAGAGTTCTTCGGGATGATGATGATATTACACTTTGGCTTTCAGTCTTTGTCATATCCATCAACATATGAAATGTTCTTACTAATAAAGAATTGTTTAGAACATCATTGATACCAAGTGCAATCTCAAGTAATAGCACCCAGCACTGAGATTATTTTCAGAAGACCTGTGATAAAATAAGGTGAATACAAGCTGAAACAACTTCACTGAAATTAACAAGCTTTCTGATATCTGCTGTTACAATGCAGATCAAAGAGTCATATTCAGCTATCTGAAAAAAGTTTTTAATGATATGAACAATACATTGCCTTACCTAAATATAATTATTTCTTCTGGGCCATCTTTAAAACAAGGATATTTTTTAGATCTCAATATATTATTAATATCAATATGTACTGTCATAATTAAAATGTAAGCAGCTTTGGAGGTCCACAATCTTATCACATGTCAACACCTTGCTAAAGGGAGACTATAGGCACCCAGACCACCTAATCTCAATGAAGTGGTCTGGGTGCCATGCCCCTGTCATTTTAACCCTGTGACTGGAAACATTGCTGGTCAGGGGGATCGGCAATTTTGACATTGCAGGGTTATAATGCCTGTAGTGGCTGTCACACTGACAGCCACTGGAGGCGCTTCTGCTGAAATAGCCAAGTAAAACTTGGCTCTTTCAATTTGAAAGTCTTATAGAGACTATTTGATTTATTGCAAAATTTTTAAAAGCATTGGATATGCTGAGAATATCAAGATCAATGAACTCAGTCAATGAGGCAGAGAGACCATTGCTCTGCAAGATGTAAGATGTGTAAAATCACATTTTCAATTCTCACATCCATCTATAAGTAGAGGAACATGTTTATATTCCTAACGCTATAATGTTCCTTTATTCTTTTTAAAATGAAAATATATGGTTTATGCACTTCACTGATCAAACATATATTGTGGTTAATTTACAAAAAACATTTATTAAACAAAGTAATATAACAATTACAAATAGACCAATTTCTCAAAAATCACAAAATAGGCAGATATGTCAAAGATACATTGGAACCAATCCACTTAGGGGGGGACAGGACAGACCACCTACAAATCATGCCTTCATCAACAGCTTCACATCACCCACAAATCAGTGATAAATACTTTCAAACACAAGCAAGTGACCCAATTCGTTAATAAATTAACCCTTCACTAATCCAGGTTAAAAATGCCATCATAGGTTAGAAAACATGTTACAAAAGAAAAATCAACATTGATTTTTAAAACTAGCTCGGCTCCTTTACTTGCCATAATTGCCTGTACTTAATTCATACCCATAAAACCTAGCTGTAAAAAAATGCTGCATTATGCGCAATAAAACATGTTCACAGACTGTGCATAAAGTGGGTTCCTGCCTTACAATATTTAATGAAGGGTAATATAAAACACATTGTAGAAAAAAGAAACAAGTGAGCCTTATTTGAAAATGATTGTTTATTATTTATTAGTGTGTATATGTAACTATTCTTGTACCGAGGAAGGATAACATACGATCTCCTTATTCACATGCTGAGAGCTGTAGGCCAGTCTCATATGTCCTCACCATCACCACCTTTCTCCTTGATACATGTGAGCTGGAATGCAATTCAACCTGTTACAACCCGTTAAGATAAACCTAGCACATATTTAAGCAATAATATCTCAGTGATGTTACGTAGAACAGTCATTATTATATTACATGTCCATCTTATTCGTTGTAGAAAATATATCGTCCAAAGATCGAGGTGATATCTGGTGACAGTGACGAAAGTGACAATGAATGGGAAAAAGAGATTGGAACTGTAGAGATTAATGAGGATTTGAATTCTACGGAAAATGCTTTTATTCAACCAAGGCATGATCAGCCAGTGAATATGAATTGTCAAAAAGAACTCATATTACCTAGTGATGTGGATAGGAGTCTACAAAGATCATCAAGACCACTAATCGTGGAACTGGATTCTGGGGAAATAAATGTGAAAGTTGATGAAACAGAAAGTGGAAACGTAGATGTGAGCTCATCTGTATTTTCAGGTAATCACTGAATTTACATCAGATCGTTCTTTTTGAGTTATAGTTAAAGAATCAGTTATAGAATATCCATGAAGGTGTTTACATGAGACTGAAGGTCTAGAGCCTAGGGATACCCTTGCCACATGCCTCTGGTAACCCTAGAGAGGTGGATTTAATTGGTTATATCCCTATTACTTATCTCTCAGTATATACCCTTCTTTTTATATATTTTTTCCTATGTGCTTTTTTCTTGCCATTTAGCATATCTCTCACTATTCCTTTTACGTTTTAGTTTTTGCTTCTGGAAGATCACACTTGGCTCTGTCGTAACCAGTGCTGTATATACTTCCATGAGGGCTTAAACACATAAAGGGGGAGATTGCTATCTCTTCGGTTAGTTCTCGTACTGCCAATCCATACCTGTTTGGAACCAGTGTGGTATGCTTTATTATTGACTATCTATTATTGAGCATCTCACTCAGGGCTGTTCCCCCTCCTATCAGGCTACACGGTTTAATTTGTCCTAGTACTTTTTAGAATTGCTAATAAAGTTCTTTTATTATATATTATTATTTTCTCCTTTAGGTTCTTAGTAGAGTGGATTGGAAATTTAACCTTGTGGTCACTTTCTATTCAAGTGACACCTTTGGTTCTCTACTATTTATTATATAAGCCTAGACAGCATTAGCCATACCACTAATTAATTATTTTGTAATATTGCATGGGGTCAGAACTGTATATTGATAAATACCGCATACCTGATTAATGCTTTTTGTGGGATATTTCCTTTTCAGAGGACAAAGGAGAGGTCAAGGTGGAAGTCGTTTCTTTACCCATAGGGCTCATGGAAGAGGAAGAAGATATTGAATTTGGGTTGGACTGAATAGTCTTTGGTTCATTTCTTATTTGTCTGTTACTGGGAAACCAAATTGTTACTAAACTGTATGTTTTAGATAGATTAAAGAATAGAGATTCTCAGCCCACTCCTGTATTCATTGATAATGCAGGAAAACCTCATTTATCAGAAATTCTACTGTAACAAGGATATTAACTCCCCAACAGGCCAGGTTTTGTCAGTATCTCACATGGAGGTGGAAACATTAACAGGAAAATACATAAATCCAGGATTGTTGGTGGGCCATGAGGACTGGTTGGGAACCACTGTGTTAATGTGACTGATTGCCAACTGCCTAGATTAGTGAAAATGCGGGTATAATTAAAGTGAAATGACTCTCACTCAAGATACTTTACTCAGTTTTACTGTTTGTGTAAAGGTTATGCCTAACTTTGGGCAATTATTTATCTATTAAACTTGTTGTTTCATTTGTGCTGGAACCCCCAGAAAATGAATTATTTACTAAGCAGTTTTTATTCTTCACAATTAATTTGATAAAATACAGAGGGTAATAATTCTTGGATTTTCACCCTAAAATTATTACATCTGAGGTCAAGTCAGGCCAACTGTGGCTTATTAAATAGACCCAGATATCTGTAACTTCCTTAAAGACACAATTATGTGACATCGTGCCATCGACAAAATTATTATTATTATTTTTATTCATGAAATGCAAATACAAAATTGCTGTAGTAAGTTGTGGATGTAAGAGTCCATAAGTCATCCTCTGTCTATCTATCTGCTCAATTTAACGTTTGGTTGGGTTGATAAATTACCAAACTCCACCAAAACTCAATATGACTATTCTGGACAACTAGACATTAAGGCAATAAACCACCACCAGCATTGCTTTCTAAAATCTACAGAGCGGTCCTTGGTCATGGCTCAGAAAGTATTGATACAGTGAGGGGGGAAAGTATTTGATCCCCTACTGATTTTGAACGTTTGCCCACTGACAAAGAAATGAGCAGTCTATATTTTAATGGTAGGTGTATTTTAACAGTAAGAGACAGAATAACAAAAAAAAAAATTCAGAAAAACGCATGTCAAAAAAGTTATAAATTGATGTGCATGTCAATGAGTGAAATAAGTATTTGATCCCTGTAGCGGAACGCCAATATAAAATCCCCGAATTCCGCTGGTCCAGAAACGAATCCACAGTCAAGCGCTGAAAACACCAAGGCAATATCCCCAACCTCCCAATAACCGGACGAGACACAGTTTTGGGAGTCAACTGACAATCCTTTAATCGGCACGACAATTTATACAAGTCCCCATGCAGGGGGTTTCCTGAGTCCCTTCCCAGGGGCACTCCCAGAGGGGACTACATGGGGGACTTACAGTATGACATATTTCTCCCATCAGGCACTGCTGCACGAGAGGGACCGTCCTCCCAGAATGCACCGTAAAGGGGACTATCCCCTCGTGCAGCAGAACTGGCAATTCATATAAAAATGCATAACTTTTGAAATATACGCTGGATTTACACGAATGGACGTTCGGTAGTTAGCTGGGGTCTGGGCGCATCATTCGTGAGATTGCCGCTCAGATCCCAGCCAAAATAACCGAACGCCGCACAGAAAACATATTTCTTTCAAAACCCACAAAAAGGACCGATTGCTTTTGGTGAACCTGGTCCTGAAACTCCCGAACGTCTGGGAGTCTCAGCGGTGTTCGTGCCGTCGAATAACCATTGGTAATGGTATGCGTTCGACGACACGGACCCGCTGACGAACAAGGGATCCAAGATGGCCGACCGCCGCATGGTCGGTAGTCGAACGACGGCCACCCAGGAGAGCCCCTAATAACCGATTGCAACAATGTTGCAATCGGTTAACTAGCGCCACACGCCTCTAAGTGTGTGGGCTATTAGGGGGGATCGCGTTCGGTTCACGAACGGCTTTCTAAAGTGCCGTTCGTGAAACGAAGGAAAATCCCCATGCAAAACCGCCATTTGTATTCGGCGGACACAGCAATACAGGTAACGCAGAAAATACATGAACCTATACATAAGTATAAAGCGCATATCTCGCCCGACCTATTGGCAACCCTTAAAGGCACAGTCTCTAGTTATTGTCCAAGTGGCTAGGTTTGCCACAATGCTCCCCCAGAACCAAGCCGGCATACACAGTCTGATCCCAACGGATCGGCTTGGGGATGTCCGGAGGAGTGCTCACAGATCATTTCTCAAGGTCTGTTTGTCGGGACAACCCGTCGGCATTACCGTTTTGTTTCCCTGGGCGGTAGTGAATTGTAAAGTCAAAGGGCTGCAGCGCTAAACTCCAGCGCAGCAGCCTGGCATTGTCTCCAGCCACACGGTTGAGCCACACCAACGGGTTGTGATCTGTGAGCAAAGAAAAGGGTTGCCCATAGAGATATGGCTGTAACTTTTTCAGGGCCCACACCACGGCCAGGCATTCTTTTTCTATGGCGGCGTAGCTCACCTCTCGGGGTAACAATTTCCGACTCAAGTATGCTACGGGGTGTTCTCCGCCATCGGCTCCGACCTGGCTCAGTACTGCTCCCAATCCAAACATGGAGGCGTCTGTGTGAACAAGAAAACGTTTAGTTGGATCGGGAGCTGCCAGTACAGGGGCATTGGTCAGAGCCGTCTTCAGCTGATGGAATGCCTGTTCACACTCTGGGGCCCAGACGACCTGCCGGGGCAGGTTTTTCTTTGTCAAATCTGTCAGGGGTTTGGCCAGGGCACTGTAGTTGGGTACAAATTTTCTGTAGTACCCTGCGGTACCTAAGAAAGCCAGGACTTGGGTTTTGGTCCTAGGGGTAGGCCACTGGGCTACAGCTTCAATCTTTGCGGGCTCAGGCTTCTGCTGCCCGCTACCCACCCGGTGTCCTAAGTACTGGACCTCTGCCATCCCTATGTGGCATTTGCTGGGTTTCAAGGTAAGCCCTGCCTCCTGAATCCTATCTATTACGGCCCCTATGTGTCGTAGGTGCTCCGACCAGGTCGGACTGTATATGGCAATATCGTCCAGATATGCACACGCATAGTCCTGGAACCCGTCCAGTAGCCGATCCACCATCCGCTGGAAGGTCGCGGGGGCGTTCTTCATCCCGAATGGCATGACTCGAAATTGGTACAAGCCAAACGGGGTGACAAACGCCGACTTAGGGATGGCGTCCTCGGCTAGTGGAATTTGCCAGTATCCCTTACACAAATCTATGGTAGTGAGATACTGACCCCTGGCCATTTTATCAAGCAGTTCGTCTATCCGAGGCATCGGGTAGGCGTCCGACACAGTTTTGTCGTTCAACCTCCGGTAGTCCACGCAGAACCGGGTGGTACCATCTTTCTTGGGAACCAGGACTACCGGCGATGCCCAGGGGCTATCGGAGTGCTCAATAACCCCCAACTGCAACATCTCGTCAATTTCTTTCCTCATATGTTCCCGCACGGATTCGGGAATCCGATAGGGAGTCTGTCGCATGGGAAGCTGTCCCGGGGTTTCTACTCGGTGGGTGGCTAGTGGAGTGTACCCAGGTAGGTTAGAAAAGGCGGCGCCCTTGGTTGCTATCAGTTCTTGTACCTGGATACGCTCTTGAGGACTTAGCCGCTCCCCCAGTTGAACCCCCTGGGAGGGTTCCTTCTGCTCCTCCTGCTCTAACAGATCTGGAAGGGGCAGGTTCTCCTGATCTTCGGAGGCGGGCGTGCAAATAGCTGCCACGTCCTCCGTCCGCTCGTGGTAGGGTTTGAGCATGTTCACATGGAGCATGCGTCTCTTCCCTACTCCGGAGCATGGGCCGATCACATAGGTGGTATCGCATCTCTGCTCTACCACCTGGTATGGGCCCTGCCAGACGGCCTGTAGTTTATCGGTGCGGACCGGTTTAAGGATTAGCACCTTCTGTCCCACTTGAAAACTACGGTCTCTGGCCCCCTTGTCATACCAACGACGCTGGCGTTGTTGGGCGGCCTGGAGGTTGGTGCGCACCGCCTGGGTCAATTCCTCCAGGCGATCCCGGAACGCCAGCACGTAGGGCACAATTGGGGTCCCATCTGCGCTACTCTCCCCCTCCCAATGCTCTCTAATGAGATCCAACGGCCCCCGGACCCTTCTCCCAAACAATAGCTCAAATGGGGAGAAACCTGTGGACTCTTGGGGTACCTCTCTGTATGCAAACAACAGATGGGGAAGGAATCGTTCCCAGTCCTTATGGGTCTCTCCGAATGTCCGGAGCATCTGTTTTAGGGTGCCGTTGAATCGCTCACATAATCCGTTGGATTGCGGGTGGTAGGCAGAGTTAATGATCGGCTTAATGCCACATATCCTCCATAACTGCTGAGTCACCTCAGCCGTGAATTGCGTCCCCCTATCGGAGACCATTTCTTGTGGGAACCCTACTCGGGAGAATATTTTCATCAAGGCGTCAGCTACGGTCTCGGCGTGTATATTAGTTAGGGCAATCGCCTCGGGGTACCGGGTGGCGTAATCCACCACAGTCAGGATATACCGTTTCCCCGAGGGGCTGGGCTTTGGTAGTGGTCCTACTATATCCACTGCCACACGGCTGAATGGTTCCTCAATGATAGGTAGGGGACACAGTTTTGCCTTGTGGCGGTCCCCTCTCTTGCCTACCCTCTGGCACACATCACAGGAGGTACAGTATTGCCTCACGTCTTTAGAAATCCCGGGCCAAAAGAATGCGTGCGTTAAGCGATACCGGGTCCGGGTCATCCCTAGATGGCCGGACAGAGGGATATCATGGGCGATTCTTAGCAACTCCTGCCTATACTTCTGGGGCACTACTAACTGCTTAGTTTGGAGCGTCACAGAGTTGCCTATTGCCCTTTCCGCCACCCGGTATAGTAACTTCTTCTCCCACCGGTACTGTTCTCCCTCCCGCCCCACCTGGTCCGTATCTACCCTATCCCGGTATACCTGCAGTGTGGGGTCGGTCTGCACCTCCACTTCGAACGTGGACGGGGTGTCCCAAGTCATGCCTGTCAAGGGGGGGTCATGATTTCTTACCTGAGCCTCAGAGTGTGCAGAGCATGCCGTGGTGCGAGCCTGTTGCCGGGTGGTTACCGGATGCGCCTCTTGTGACGGGGCCTGGGGTATAAAAGCAGAAGTCATCTGGCCCAAGTCATTCCCCAAAACCACATCGGCCGGTAACTTTTTCATTATGGCCACTTCCACAACCCCCTCCCCAGCACCCCAATTCAAATGCACCTTGGCCGTGGGTAACCGGTACATGGCTCCCCCTGCTACCCGGACTGCCACGGATCCGCCAGTGTGGGCCGTATCTGGAATTAGATGGGGGGCCACTAAGGTTAAGGTGGCTCCCGAGTCCCGCAGCCCCTGCACTTCTTTCCCTCCCACAAATACAACTTGGCGGTGATGCTGCCGGTTGTCCGTGGCTTGCACAGACATTACCTCGTAGAGAACCCCCAATGGTTCCTCGGTTGGTACACTTGTCAGCTCCGAATGGTCAGGTTCTGCGTGGTAGAAATGGGCCGCCGCCCTGGGAACGGAATTCTGCCGTACCTGGTTCCACGCCTGCCTGCTACGATTCTGTGTGCACTCCCGAGACATATGCCCCCACTGCCGGCAGGTATGGCATTGTATGTTGGCCCTGCCATTGTAGCGGGCTGGCGGTGGGGGGTTTCCTGGTGGTGGCCTGAAGGGGGTAGAGTTGGCGGGTGTGGAGCTGGCTGGGTGCTGTTGTATTGGCGGTCTTAGGGGACCCCTGTTGGTGAGCCCATGGTGTCTCCGGGCGTCAAAGTGTTCGTCTGCCAATCGGGCGGCTGCTGTGAGGTTGAGAGGTTTTCGGTCCCTTACCCACTCCTGTGCCTCTGGTGACAGACCGTTGAAGAATTGCTCCAGCAAGATGAGTTGGCGCAGTTCCTCCATGGTGGTGGCTTGACTTGCCTGAATCCACCCTTGTGAAGCTTGGTCCAGCTTATGCGCCCATTCTGCGTGGGAATCTCTGTCGGGCTTTTTCAATCCCCGAAATTTCCGTCGGTATGCCTCTGGGGTTATGGCATATCTTTCTAGGATTGCTCTTTTTACTTTAAAGTAGTCTTTGCTGTCCTCTCTGGGCACAGCGCGGTAAGCCTCTGCTGCTCGTCCTGCCAACTTGCCTGCCAGTAAGGGTACCCACATGGTCGGTTCCAGGTCGTGCAGGTCGCATAGCCTCTCGAAATCCTGCAGATATCCGTCTATCTCATCCTTCTCCTCGCAGAATGTTTTAAATGCCTGGTACGGTATTTTCTGCTTTGTTGGAGGGCAGAATGAGTTGACGATGGATTCCGCCCTGGATGGTGACCTCTGGGGTTGCTGTGCCATAATGTAGTCCTGGACGTCGGCCATTAGCACGGTTAAAATTTCCAGGGTTACTGGCTGTGGTACAAATTCCAGCCGGGTTCTCAGTTCCCTCTGGTATGGTGTTTCCTCTCTGGCAGGTGGGGGTGGACTGCTGTGTGCCTGGTCGCCCTCCATTAGTTCTGCAATCAGGACTGCTTTCGATTTGTTGCTAGCGCTTCTCCCTCTAGCCTCCAGCAGTTCCTTTAGCGTCTGTCTCTTTAACGCCGTGTAATCAGTCCCCATTCACTGATCGCTTTCGTCTGCTTGTTTCATACGAATTGCCTTTCCGTTCGGTAGTTCCTTTCATTCGAATGCGCTGTATTCGGCTGTAGAGTTGGATCCCGTCGCTTGCCACCAATTGTAGCGGAACGCCAATATAAAATCCACGAATTCCGCTGGTCCAGAAACGAATCCACAGTCAAGCGCTGAAAACACCAAGGCAATATCCCCAACCTCCCAATAACCGGACGAGACACAGTTTTGGGAGTCAACTGACAATCCTTTAATCGGCACGACAATTTATACAAGTCCCCATGCAAGGGGTTTCCTGAGTCCCTTCCCAGGGGCACTCCCAGAGGGGACTACATGGGGGACTTACAGTATGACATATTTCTCCCATCAGGCACTGCTGCACGAGAGGGACCGTCCTCCCAGAATGCACCGTAAAGGGGACTATCCCCTCGTGCAGCAGAACTGGCAATTCATATAAAAATGCATAACTTTTGAAATATACGCTGGATTTACACGAATGGACGTTCGGTAGTTAGCTGGGGTCTGGGCGCATCATTCGTGAGATTGCCGCTCAGATCCCAGCCAAAATAACCGAACGCCGCACAGAAAACATATTTCTTTCAAAACCCACAAAAAGGACCGATTGCTTTTGGTGAACCTGGTCCTGAAACTCCCGAACGTCTGGGAGTCTCAGCGGTGTTCGTGCCGTCGAATAACCATTGGTAATGGTATGCGTTCGACGACACGGACCCGCTGACGAACAAGGGATCCAAGATGGCCGACCGCCGCATGGTCGGTAGTCGAACGACGGCCACCCAGGAGAGCCCCTAATAACCGATTGCAACAATGTTGCAATCGGTTAACTAGCGCCACACGCCTCTAAGTGTGTGGGCTATTAGGGGGGATCGCGTTCGGTTCACGAACGGCTTTCTAAAGTGCCGTTCGTGAAACGAAGGGAAATCCCCATGCAAAACCGCCATTTGTATTCGGCGGACACAGCAATACAGGTAACGCAGAAAATACATGAACCTATACATAAGTATAAAGCGCATATCTCGCCCGACCTATTGGCAACCCTTAAAGGCACAGTCTCTAGTTATTGTCCAAGTGGCTAGGTTTGCCACAATCCCCTATCAATCAGCAAGATTTCTGACTTACTGGTGTCTTTTATACAGGTAACAAGCTGAGATTAGGAGCACTCTCTTAAAGGAAGTGCTCCTAATCTCAGCTCGTTACCTGTATAAAAGACACCTGTCCATAGAAGCAATCAGTCAATCAGATTCCAAACTCTCCACCATTGCCAAGACCAAAGTGCTGTCCAAGGATGTCAGGGACAAGATTGTAGACCTACACAAGGCTGGAATGGGCTACAAGACCATTGCCAAGCAGCTTGGTGAGAAGATGACAACAGCTGGTGCGATTATTCGCAACTGGAAGAAACCTAAAATAACTGTCAGTCTCCCTCAGTCTGGTGTTCCATGCAAGATCTCACCTCGTGGAGTTTCAATGATCATGAGAACGGTTAGGAATCAACCCAGAACTACAGGGGAGGATCTTGTTAATGAGCTCAAGGCAGCTGGGACCATAGTCGCTAAGAAAACAATTGGTAATACACCATGACGTGAAGGACTAAAATCTTGCAGCGCCTGCAAGGTCCCCATCCTCAAAAAAGCACATGTGCAGGCCCATCTGAAGTTTGCCAATGAACATCTGAATGATTCAGAGGAGAACTGTGTGAAAGTGTTGTGGTCAGATGAGACCAAAATCAAGCTCTTTGGCATCAGCTCAACTCACAGTGTTTGGAGGAAGGGGAATGCTGCCTATGACCCTAAGAACACCATCCCCAGTGTCAAACATGGAGGTGGAAACATTATGCTTTGGGGTTGTTTTTCTAATATGGGGACAGGACAATTGCACGGCATCAAAGGGATGATGGACGGGGCCATGTACCATCAAATCTCTGGTGAGAACCTCCTTCACTCAGCCAGGGCATTGGAAATGGGTTGAGGATGGGTATTCCAGCATGACAATGACCCACAACACACAGCCAAGGCCACAAAGGAGTGGCTCAAGAAGAAGCACATTAAGGTCCCGGAGTGGCCTAGCCAGTGTCCAGACCTAATCCCATAGCTGAAGGTTCGAGTTGCCAAGCGTCAACTTCAAAACCTTAATGACAAAATCCCTCCTGAGATGTATGCAAACCTGGTGGCCAACTACAACAAACCTCTGACCTCTGTGATTGCCAACAAGGGTTTTGCCACCAAGTACTAAGTCAAAGGGGTCAAATACTTATTTTACTCAATGTGCAAATCAATTTATAACTTTTTTGACGTGTTTTTCTGGATATTTATTTTTGTTATTCTGTCTCTCACTGTTAAAATACACCTACCATTAAAATGATAGACTGATCATTTCTTGGTCAGTGGGTAAATGTTCAAAATCAGCAGGGGATCAAATACTTTTCCCCCCTCGCTGTAATTATTAACATAAAAATTTGCCGGACTCGAAGAAGTAATCTAGATATATTTTACACATTAGCTTGCCTTGACTCTGTGTCTCTTTAACTCCTTAAGGACACATGACATGTGTGACATGTCATGATTCCCTTTTATTCCAGAAGTTTGGTCCTTAAGGGGTTAATAACACAGCATCATAAAAATAAAAACAAGATATATGCAGAAACTTCTACTTTTAAGATGTTGTGCCAATAAAGGTAATTTCAGGTATTGTGAAAGGGAGTTAAACAAATCAAAAATTTGTTTCGAGGTAAGGTAACACACTGACTCCTCACCCCAAAACAAGCTGATTAAGATGAAGTTGTTTTGAGGGAAGAGTCTCTTTTAGCTTGCCCAGCAACAGAAGGGATTTCTACCACGTACTACCACACTACCCAAACATGTGAAGGACTGTACACTACTATAAACAGCTTCACCCTAAAGTGACAAGGCCAAATGGGCAACCATCTTAACCCAATTTGGTAATTTCACCCTTATATAATTAAAAAAAAATGATAAGCTAACACAACTGAAAACGCATTCCTCAGACTGGGTTACAGACCTTATTATTAACGTAACCACCGGTCACACTCTCGTGGCTTGCGAAAAGAGAGGAGGTGATGCTGCAGACCCCGGGGGCCCCTCTTCAATGTGTAAACCAACATGGGCACAGGTTTGCATACATATGTAGCGGTACGCGCCAGGCGACCAGGGCCCCTAGCAGCAGGTTGAAGTGGTGCTGGGACCAATGGACGGGCCGGCCCTGCATTGGTGGGGAACCAAAGTGAATTTCAAAATTAAGGCCATGGTAGCTGGACTGGAAGCATAGTGACTTGGACAATTTTTGCACTTTGGTCACTTTGACATTAAATTTAAAATTCACTTTGAATTCCCAACAGCTCTCACTTTAGTAAATAACCCTAAAAGGATAATATTGTATAAACACCACTAACAAAATAATGGATACATAGTACACTCACAAAATGAAACAAAAACAGAAGCGTTTCTCCCACCTCTTAATTCCTTCTCCTCCGCTTGACTTTCACATCATCTTTGGAGATGAGCATGAGAGAGAATAAAACATATACAGGGTTATTCAACAATTCAAAGTGAATTTTACGTTTAAGGTCAGAGTAGTCAAACTGAAACCATAGCGGACAGAGATTTTTTTCTCTTAAATTCAAAATTCACTTTAGTGAATAATCCTAATCCATAGTGTACTAATAATCTTAATTTTAGTAATCACAGGAGGCGAGTATAATCTTAAATTTTGCAACATGACAGGAGGCTTAATATTTTGCAATTTTAACGCTAAGAAAGGAATAGAAAACCAAGGAAGAATTCGAACAGAGCAATGAGAGACATGGAACATAACCCCGTCTGGGAAACAGGAAAAAACATCCATGTGTAACGCCCAAAGATCCGATACATGATGGAAAGACAATAGACCAAGCATACGTAAATTTCACCAATAACGGTCAGAGAGAAAGTCCGTTATAGATGCCCAGTCCCGTAGAAAACAGAGAACGATCTCCACATCTCATCTGGAAGTGGATGTCACTGAGTAATTGGCATACAAGAGGATCCCACCAGCAGTCACCAGACCGGGGCCGTTGAACTGGCCGAACCTACCACATTAATGGATCGAGGTTCTGTTCCAAACACCAACCAAACTGGGAATGCACAGATGGAGAGGTCACATCTCTGGGGCCCATAAGAGGTCCCTAGCATCCTGTGATGGTCCGCCGATTTGCTAAGAACCCCAGAAAGAGTCCAGGCCACCAAGGTGAGCCTACTCTCCAGGAGTAGAAGGTGTGGGTTTCCCTTAGGGTCCGTGAGAAGCATCGGGTATGAAGGCAGGAGGAGTAGAACCTCACCAGAAAGTCCGGGAACCAAGGTTGGCTCCGTCACAGCAGGGTGACCAAGGTCAGTGTTACTCGCTGAACACAGAGGTGCTAAATAGCTCTCACAATCAGGAGGAGGGAAAAGCGTACGCCCCCAGGGGAGACCCAGCCTGCAGGAATGCGCCCACCATTGTGCACTCCAGATCCAGCAGCCAAGTGAAGAACGCTGAAGTCTGGTGATCCCTCTAATGGTGGGAGAACCAATCTGTGGTGAGATGTGTCATCCCCAGGAGGTAGTCTGCTCTCAGGGGGATCCTGTGAGGGATGCTGAAATCAAAGATGCCTTTTGTGATGTCTGATAGGAGAGGGGAGCAGGCTTCGTCCAGGCGATTGATATACCAGACTGCCGACGCTCTGTTCATCCAGAGTAGGATGCAACAAACGGATTAACCATTCACCAGGACAATGAGGGATCCCGTTAAGAGTTCCAGGCAATCAAAGTGAATGGAGAATTCCTGAGTTGTGCACCCCCCTTCCGTGGGTACACTCTGGGAGGTTGTTTCCACAGCCCCACGGGCTGGTATCCAACTCCAGAACGAAGTCCGGTTGGTCGTAGGTGGGGTTCGCCCAATGAAACCTCACCATGAGGCGTTGCAAGTCCCAGTAACTAGAGTTGAGCGGACACCTGGATGTTCGGGTCCAGCGGGTTCGGCTGAACTTTGAAAAAAGTCCAGGTTCGAGCTCGAACTTGACCCCGAACCCGGACCCCATTGAAGTCAATGGGGACCCGAACTTTTGGGCACAAAAATGGCTCTAAAAACTCCTGAAAAGGGCAAGAGGGCTGCAAAAGGAAGTAAAAGAGTAGGACAAGTGCCTTGCAAACAAATGTGGATAGGGAAATCACTTAAAATAAGATAAAATACATAAAATAAGCAGCCGCTTAGTAGATAACTCCCTAATTCCCACAGTATTAGGGAGCTATCTACCAAAAGGCTGAAAGACCTAAATTGGTCTTTCAGCCACATTTACTAATACTAAGTAACTACTACTGCCCTCCCCCCGGCCCCCACCCCTGCGCGGTGGGTGGGGGCCCTAAATATCAATAGGGGGGGGACCTACTGTTCTCCCCCTCCAGCCCCCACCCCTGCGCGGTGGGTGGGGGCCCTACATAACAATAAGGGGGGACTTACTGCCCCAGCCCCCACCCCTGCGCGGTGAGCGGGGGCCCTAAATAACAATAAGGGGGGGCTAATGTCTTCCCCCCGGCCCCCACCCCTGCGCGGCGGGTGGGGGCCCTAAATAACAATAAGTGAGGGACACCTAATGTCCTCCCCCCAGAACCCACCCCTGTGCAGCGGGTGGAGGCCCTAAATAACAATAAGGGGGGGGACCAAATGTCACAAGGTAAATGGACACAGAGCACTCTGACTGGTTAGCTTGAAATCAGAGTGCTCTGTGTCATTTTACATAGCGTGGGAAAGTTCTTTGGAGGGGTGGGGGCCGGGGGGATACAATAGGTCCTCCCCCCTTATTGGTATTTAGGGCCCCCACCTGCCGCTCGGTGGGGGGGGGCAATAGGCCCCCCCTTTAGTTTAAAAGTCCCCACTCGCGCATCGCGGGTGGGGGCTCAGGATGGAGAACTTTCCCATGCTGTGTAAAATGACACAGAGCATTCTGATTGGTTGGATTTCAAGCTAACCAATCAGAGTGCTCTGTGTCATTTTACACAGCGTGGGAAAGTTCTTTGGGTGGGGCAAATTTTTATTTAGGGACCCCACCCGCCGCTCAGGGGTGGGGGCCGGGGGGAAGGACATTAAAAACAGCCCAATTTTTATTTATGGCCCCCACCCACCGCTCAGGGGTGGAGGGCCGGGAGGGGGAGGACAGTAGGTCATAAGGGCCCCCCAATTTTTATTTATGGCCCCCACCCACTGCTCAGGGGTAGGGGCTGGGGGGGAGGACATTAATAACCCCCCAATTTTTATTTATGGCCCCCACCCACGACTCAGGGGTGGGGGCCGGGGGGAGGACGATAGCCCCCCTTATTGTTATTTAGGGCCCCAACCCGCCACGCAGGGGTGGGGGCCTGGGGGAGGACAGTAGGTCCCCCCTTATTGATATTTAGGGCCCCCACACACCGCGCAGGGATGGGGGCCGGGGGGAGGACAGTAGGTCCCCCCCTTATAGATATATAGGGCCCCCACCCACCGCTCAGCGGTTGGGGCCGGGGGAGGACATAAGGGACCCCCACAATTTTTATTTATGGCCCCCACCCACCGCTCAGGGGTGGGGGCCAGGGGGAGGACATTAGGTTCCCCCCCCCCCAATTTTTATTTATGGCCCCCACCCACCGCTCAGGGGTGTGGGCCGGGGGGGGAGAAGGTAAGTAGGTTCCCCCCCCCCTTATTGTTATTTAGGGCCCCCACCCACCGCTCAGGGGTAGGGGCCGGGGGGGACAATAGTTGATAACCTAACACAACTGAAAACGCATTCCTCAGACTGGGTTACAGACCTTATTATTAACGTAACCACCGGTCACACTCTCGTGGCTTGCGAAAAGAGAGGAGGTGATGCTGCAGACCCCGGGGGCCCCTCTTCAATGTGTAAACCAACATGGGCACAGGTTTGCATACATATGTAGCGGTACGCGCCAGGCGACCAGGGCCCCTATCAGCAGGTTAAAGTGGTGCTGCCTAGAGCCATGGCCCAACTGGGACCAATGGACGGGCCGGCCCTGCATTGGTGGGGAACCAAAGTGAATTTCAAAATTAAGGCCATGGTAGCTGGACTGGAAGCATAGTGACTTGGGGGCCCTTATTGGTATTTAGGGCCCCCACCCGACGCTCAGGGGTGGGGGCCGGGGGGGGGCAATAGGTCCCTCCTTTAGTTTAAAAGCTCAGGAGGGGGGGATTTATTTTTTCAACAGTGAGCAGCCACAGGCTAGTAGACATGCCCCTACTAGCTGGGTCACATGCTGCACTGGCCGATCACAGTCATCATTAGTAGGCATGGCTGTGATGGCTTCTAAGGGCACAAAAGTCAAACGCTTGTTGATTGGCTGCCCTTCAGCCTTTCAAAATGCGTCATTAAATCGCCGAACACCAAACTCTAACCTGAACATACAGCGATATGTCCGTGTTCGGGTCCGGGGTCCAAAAAACTTAATGTTCTGGGTCTATCCTTGGGGTTGGGGCAGGTGCTGTAGTCGGCCCACTCCGCTTAGCGGAGGCTTTGTCCTTAGACCATAAAGGTCTAGTGCCTTCGCCATTCCAGTGGCGCTTGTTGTGAGGTGTAGACCCCTTAGCGGAGACATCCAAGGCATCAGAATCCGCCCCGTAGTTGGCTAGTCTGGTGGCTGGTATCGGTGACCACCACCGCTGCTTGTATCATGACCTGAAATCCCACAGGATTAGTCAGGGAATCTTCCATAGTGACAACTCGTGTGACACAGAATTTGGGCTCACCCAAAAAAGTAGACATGTAGATTTATCATGATATGGGACACCCTTGTAGAAGGCAAAAATTAGGAGGCAATTGTAGGATGCAGGGAAAACAGATCAGACTACAATAGTAGCAGGCAATGATCACAGAAACCCTACAGGGTTGTAATCTTAACAGTGGCCAAATAAAATAGACTGGGGCTCACCCAGTAAACAGAGGATGCAACAGCATGCCTCCACTCAGCAGCACAGTGTAGTATAAATATAACAGGGGGCTCACCCCAGGCGCACAGGGTATGAACCCTTAAGTGCTGGCCACGGCCCTGACGGAGTGCACTGATCTGTGCTCAAACAGTTAATTCAAGGTTATGGGAGATAGTCCTTTAAGCAGTATGTCCTGGAAATCTTGTCCAGAACTTAACAGAGGCTGTAGCCTCATGTATCCATACAGTAGCACAGTGCAGTAAAATCACCCCAGGAACACTGGGTATGAACCCTTGAGTGCTTGCCACAGCTCTAACAGAGAGCACTAATCTGTGCTCAAACAATTCAAGGTTATGGGAGAATGAGAGATAGTCCTTGAGCTGTATGTCCTGGAAATCCTGTAGAGCAGTTAGCAGAGGCTGCAACATCATGTCTCCATTCAGTAGCACAGAGCAGTAGAAACATAAAGTAATGGAGAAGAGTAATACTCTGACCTGTCTGCTTGATGGAGCAGCAAAGAAAGAGGAAGTGCTTAGCTCATGTACATCCTACTTTCTTGTGATTGGTTCTTTTTTTTCTATGTGTTTCTTTGCTGCTGTGGAGCTAGTAAAGAGAGATTATGCAAAATATGAAGCCTCCTGTCATGTTGTAAAATAAGGCTTATCAGCACTTCCCTGAGATCCACTGTTTTGAGCCACAAGATCCACTGGTCACGGTTTATAACCAAACCGCAATAAAATATGTCATTCAGTCTCCTCTATGGAGTTTTTGTGTTTAGTATTTAGTCTGACTATAGAAACTTGACAGTACTCCATAAGTCTATATGAGCTCCTTGTGCAACCATAAAATATACACAGGCAGCACATGGACTCCTATCACGGTCAGGCATATTGGGTATTGCTTGCACAGCCAGCCTGCTTTCTCTACTCTGCTTCAGTAACTAACTGTGCATAGATAGGTGTAAATTGTTCTAGCCTATGAGGATCGGGGTTTGGAAGCAAAAGTTAGAGTGTAATCTGAAACCAGCACCTCACTGTAACTGTGATAGGCTGAAAGTGGCTAGCTGACATTCTCACGGCTTCCCACTACCGCTCGGTCTAATGCCTTCTCATTAGGCCGAGCAGCACAGATAGGTTGGACTGCAGGGGACTCTCGTTTAAAGTTAATCAATAAAAATGGTGACAGGGAACTCCAAGGACTATAACCAGTTCAATAAGATGAAGCAGTTACAATGCCTAAAGTGACATTTAAAGTGGGCCTTCTTTAAGTGTCTAGCTATAGCCCCATTTAAATGTTGCTCCCTAGCCCCACTTAGTCTCATAAGTGTCCCTTTTGGCTCTCTTCCCCCCCCCCCCCACTCACAATGTGTGTCCACCTAGCCCCCTTAAATATCTTCCCCTATCCCTTGCCCCTTGAAGAGTCTTTTCCTAACACCCTGAAATATTTACTTCAAGCACAATGTCGGACTCTGGAGCCTGCTTTTAGGCAGACAACTAGGTTGCATAAAGGGTTTCTGGCCATGACTGGCTCGGTTTATTCTCAGTAGCGGGCTACCTGCAAGGTTCATGTTAAACTAATCAGTGCTGGATTACGGGTTTTGTGGGCCTGGAGCTGAAAATTATAATAGTCCTAATTAGAAAAGTTGAATTTGCATTTATTTTCTCTAAGCTCAGGAGAGCATTTGTCTCATCTCACAGCTGCAGTGAGAAGTGGTGAAGCTACTTATCGGAAGGTTAGGGCCAGGTGGAAGGAGGTTACCCTGCTGTGGGATAATTCATGAGAGAGTTTCCCATTTGGGCATGTGCAGCGCTCCTGTCCCCCCTTGTATATATTTAGTCTAGGATGACCTGCTCTTAATTGCAAGATGGGTTCCTTGTCGTCCAATGTGTAGCAATAAGGACAGCTGTATGCAATGTATCAAACATTTCAGTTACGCACACCTTTTGGTGTCTGTATTAGTGCCTGTCTAGAAGCTAATGTGTAATGATCATATGACAAGGTTTTATAATCGTCATTTTATATGTTTTATTTTATTGTTCTCAGTTTTTCAAAATTACGGGAATTAATATGTGTTTCTTGTGTCTTGGCACTGTGTATTGCGAATTGTCCTGTCTTTTAAAAAGCATGTGTCTGTCCTCTGTTTACAGCTAGACTGCAGCCGTACATAAAACCATTCCCATATGCATTTGTAAACTGGAAATGCAGTTTATAAATAATATTATAAATAATAAATCTTCAGAAAAAAGGCTAGAGCACAGAGTAGTCCACTGTGAAAGCAATGGATGCAAGGAGCTATTTCCCAAACTATACAGCATGATGCAGAAGAATTGCTTCCTATGGATCATGGGGTACAGAGCAGCTATGTGTAATGAGGTTCTGATAGAGAATGAATGAGATGTGTCTAAATATATGTGTGAACGGCTTGTGTGTGCAAAAGCAGTGGTGTAAATGTGTTGAGGGTGAGTGTTAATGTAATGTGCTTCTTGGAACATAATAATCCAATCTTACCTAGTATAATGTTTCAACGCTCTATCATCAAACCAACTTATACAAATATTTTATTTATTTATACACACATATATATATAAAAAAAAAAAAAAAATTCATTTATATACACACACACACAAACACACACGCACACAAATATACTAATAGCAACAAAAAAAATTAATTGGAAGCGCATATAACAACTTTTATGATCATTTTTTCAAAAACACAAGATGTCAACATGGGATGTGTCCAAGGTAGAGTTGGCAGCTGAATATTTTATGAGGGCACATAACCTTTTTCAATTTTCGGCTTCTTTTTGTGCTTGGTGGCGCCTTTGTCTCATTGCCTCAGATTTGGCACGATTTTGATCTCTTTTGGTTTCATACTGAGGGGGAAATAAACAAAACAATAATTAGGTCACTACTTGCTCTTCTATACAACGCTTGTTACTCCTGCTCTGCTTCAGTAACAAACTGTGCATAGACAGGTGTAAATTGTGCTGGCCTATGAGGATTTGGGCTGGAAGACAAAGTTGGAGTGCTATTGGATGCTGACTGTGGTAGGAGGAAAGTGGTCAGCTGACATTCTCACGGCTTCCCACTACCGCTCAGGCATTTAACACTGAATGGGCAGGACGATGACTGAAGATTCCAAGAACTATAACCACTTCAACGAGATGAAGCAGTTAAAATACCTAGGGTGTCCATCTGGGCCTTCTTTAAGTGTCTAGTTATAGCACCATTTATATGTTGCTTCCTACTCCCACAAGTGTCCCTTATGGTTTTCATTCCCCCCCTCCACGTTTATACCTAGCCCCTTTAAATATCTTCTCCTATCCATTGCCCCTTGAGGTGTCAAGTGTTTAACTAGCTTCCTGAAATTGTTACTTCAAGCACTATGACCACAATAGCACTGTTTTTTTGTTTTCTTTTATAGAAAGTCCAAGAGCCAACACCAGTTAGAAGCAACATTTATTAATTATTATTATTACTACTGGTATTTATATAGCGCCAGCATATTCCATATGACTAGGGGACAGCTTGATGGTTGTAGGCAGGCTATTCCATAGGAAGGTAGCCGCCCACGAGAAGTCCTGCAAGTGTGAGTTGCCCGTATGGGTGTGAGCAGTGGACAGGAGAAGTTCATGGGCAGAGCGGAGAGACCGAGAAAGGGCATACCTGCGGATCAGTGAGGAGATATAGGAGGGGCTAAAATTGGTCAGTGCTTTAAAGGTATGGGTTAGTACTTTGAATTGACTCCTATAGGATACAGGAAGCCAATGTAAGGACTGACAGAGAAGAGGTGTGAGAGGAAAATCAGTCTGGCGTCAGCATTTATTACAGACTGTAGCGGGGCAATACGACTTGTGGGAAGTAATATTAGGAGAGAGTTACAATAATCCATGCAAGAGCTTACTAGAGCATGGACAAGCTCCTTAGTAGCATCTTGCGTAAGAAAAGGGCGGATGTTTATGTTTTTAAGGTGGAATCTACAGGATTTGGTAACAGAATGGATGTGCGGCTCAAATGTGAGGCCAGAATCAAATATAACACCAAGACGTGCTTGCAAGGATGAGCTGATGTGGGTACCATCAACTGGAAGGAAGAGCGAGAGAGGCGGATCAGTATTAGGAGGAGAAAAGACAAGGAGTTCAGTTTTAGAGAGAGAATGAGTTTCAAAAAGCGGGAGGACATCTGACTAGAGATGGAAGAAAGGCAAGCAGTGACACGTTGCAGGACGACAGCGGAGAGTTCCGGGGAGGAGAAGTATATCTGCGTGTCATCAGCGTACGGGTGACATTGGAATCCAAATGAGGTAGTAAGTATGCCAAGAGAGGCAGTATAAAGAGAAAATAGAAGGGGACCAAGTCGAGAGCCTTTGGGGACTCCAACAGAGACAGGAAGAAGGGAGGAGGTATCATTAGAAAAGGAGACACTGAATGAGCGTTGGGAGAGATAGGAGGAAAACCAAGAGAGAACAGGGTCACAGAGACCGAGTGATTGAAGATTTTGGAGAAGTAGAACATGGTCAGCAGCGTCAAAGGCAGCAGAGAGGTCAAGAAGAATTAGTATGGAGTAGTGCCCTTTGGATTTAGTTGTGATTAGGTCGTTAGTGACTTTAATAAGAGCAGTCTCAGTAGAGTGGAGGGGCAGAAGCCAGACTGATGAGGGTCAAGGAGAGAGTTGGACTTGAGGAAACAAGTCAGATGGGTAAAGACCAGTCTTGCCAGAAGCTTTGAGGGAAAAGGGAGCAGGGATTTGGGATGATAGTTAGAAGGGGAGGTCAAGAGATGTTTTTTTTAAAGATAGGTACTACAGTAGCATGTTTAAGGGCAGCAGGGATAGCACTAGAAGAGAGAGATCTGATAAGGTGAGACGGGATAGGATCAAGAGGGCAAGTGGTGGGGTGAGAGTATAGGAGAAGCGCAGCCATGATAATAAAAGGCACTGAAGATATTTTTAATCGCTGCTTTGTTTAGATGTTGCTGCTGTCCTGCTTACCTCTGTATTGCTCTGATACCTATATCATTGTAAAAATAATTGTATACTTCTTATTGTGGATTCACAATTTAGTTTATGCGAATTCACGAGTAAGATCTATATTGGGTCTTTATCGATGGTGCTGCATAAGGAGTACGGAGTGGAATTCATGTCCAGAGAATCATTTTCTATTAAACATAATACAACATAAATATTTTTGGTTCTGTATACAAAACCATTTGCAGGTTTTATATCATTTAAAAAAATAAAAATAAATAAATTTAAAAAACAAACATTCATATTCACAGAGTGACTGATATTTACGGTGTGCTGCTACTACATGGATCTTCTCTGTGCACACCACACACACACACACACACACACTTCACTGTGCAAGCATATACCATTAGGTTTCATCAGCAAGTCATACTGTAGGTACTAATGTATGTGCTAGATTCAATAGAATATAGATAAAATAATCAGATAAATTGAAGTAGTTGTTTCTATTTTATTGAATGTGGCGTGTGATTGAAAGGTACTTACAAAAAGAAAGATGCAGGAAGGCATCAAGCTATCCTATAGTGCACTCCCTAAAGTGCTACAGTCCACACAATTAAAGAGCCACTAAAGTTAACAAGGCTACTTTATCTCAATGAATTGATCTGGGTGCAGTGGTCCTTTAGTTTTAATCTTTCCATGTTTGTTTATTTTTTAGAAACTGTAATATTTACATTACGGGGTTCAACACACCTCTAGTGGCTGTCTTCCTGACAGCCACTAGAGGCACTTCCTTGACAATGACCACTTAATACTCGGTCACGTTATACAGAAGCCCCCATAGGAAAGCATTGATTCAATGAACCTACATCCAACATTTTAACATAAGATGCTTTTTTTCAAAATCAAGTGAGTTGCTTACACAACACCCCTGAAATCATGTGCCAGAACGTTGGCAGGGGTTTTATTGACAATGTGTATGTGTTTACTCTGAACTAGGCTTGGGTTGAATTGTTGTGCTTTATGGTGCTATTTACGCACTTTATGTTGTAATGTGGATTTTTTATATTGTGATTTTAAATAAAAGTATTTTATTGCAATTTTGATTAATGTGCATCCTTAGGATACTTAATTAGGACGTAAAACAATGTAATGGTTTCTAGCTAAGCGTTATACTGTACAACATACCTCTTTTTTTAAGCATTTTAGCATGTCTCGATTAATATCATTGCACTGGCCAAAATATTTCAGAAATTTGTTCTGCAAATCAAAATAGTTTAAATATGTTAATGACAAAAAAAATAAATAAAAAAAAATTTGAAATTATAAAAAGCACCTGTTCTTTCCTTGCAGTAAAACAGAGGCAAGACAATTGATTTTCTTTACAGGGACACTATAGTCACAAAACAACTTAAGTTTAATGAAGCAATGTTGGCGTATATGTCCCTACAATCTCAATGCTCTGCCATTTAGGAGTTAAATCAATTTGTTTTAACTCCTAAACTGCATGTGACACACAGACTTCCTAAACAATTCCTGTAAAGAGTCATCTAATGTTTACACTTCCTTTATTCAAATTTTGTTTAATTTAGAATTTCATATTTCCTGCTCTGTTAATAGCTTGCTAGACCCTACAGGAGCCTCCTGTATGTAATTAAGGCTAAATTTACAGAACAGGAGATAAAATCTTTTACGTCTGATTAAAAAGGATACCAATTTTACATGCAGACTGCTGTCAGTCCCAGCAAAGGGAAGTGTGGCTTGGGCTGCATAAAAAGAAACAAAAAAGTGATTTAACTCCTAAATGGCAGTGAATTGAGCAGAGAGACTGCAGGACCATGATCTATACCAGTGTTTCCCAACCCAGTCCTCAAGGCACACCTACCAGTCTAGGATTTAGGGATTACAGGGTGTTTAGACACAACTGGGTAATCCCTAAATCCTGGACTGGTAGGTGTGCCTTGAGGACTGGGTTGGGAAACACTGACTATACATCAATACTGCTTCATTAAACTAATGTTATTTTGGTTACTATAGTGTCCCTTTAATCTTCTTTGTTACAAAAATACACTGAATATAAATTTAAAATCTCACAGAAGTGTAGAAATAAAACAGTTCTCAGTTCTGAGAGAAAAATATCCCCCCTTTCTGAATGACAGTCAAAATACAAGCTAGGGCAAGCGTTACAGTCTTATATAAGTGCCCAGTCCCTATAGAAGCTGTGTTTAGAAACACTCTGATCTACTGTTCCATCAACTGGGAACTCTTCAACCAGTCATGAAAAATATATGCAACTAGAGGAGAATGCCACATTCATTGGAGAGGCTATCATCAATGGTCTGTACTCCTTCGAGAAAAAAATAAAATAAATAAATCTATCTTTAAAGTCACACTCCAAACATTATAACCACTACAGCACGCTGTAGTTTAGAAAGTTTTTATCTCTTAGCTAGGGTCTACCTGACAGTTTGCCCTGCCTCTACTACTTTTAAAAGAGAGCAAGAAGTTCTCTGTCTGGGTTAAATAAACACTCAAAACATGCTGCAGTGGTTATGGTGCCAGGAGTGCCTGATGCCACCCCCATTGTAAGTAGTTAAACCATTTTAGAACGGTTTAACGCCTTACCAATGCTTAGCCCTGCTTCCAAAGGAGAGCCAGAAGCCCAAGGGTGTCGGACTTAGCGCGTTGACTGAGAGTGACCATTAATAATCCCTGCCAATGAGCTAGCCCTGCACTGTATGGCTTACCTCATGAGAGCTAACAGAAGCTCCTAGCAGTATTGAATGGCAGGTAAGAAGTCAAAACATTCTAAAACAGTTTGACTACTTAGATTGGGGGGGGTAAAGTGCCAGGGTTCCTAGAACATTTTTCTAAAGATTTTATTCAATACAACAAACATGCTAAATGTGTAGAAGTACATGTAAATAATACTCACATCTAGGTGACACTGCTTCAGCATGTTAATGATCACATTACACTCATCAGTGTGGAGATGGGGTGACAAGTCTGGATGCATCTTTAATTAAGGAATAACTGTAGCTGAAGCATAAATACAATGTTAATTAAAAAGGATCAATTGCGACATTGGCTTGATGGTATAAAAGAGGCGGTTCTAACTAACAAAAAGTGCTCTCCGTTCTCATTTAATAATCAACAGATTATTTAAATACAATAAGTAATTACGCAACACTGCAAAAAAACAAAAAACAAAGTCTCTGAAGTTGCACAGACCTCTGTGACCAGAAAATGTCTATCTGGCACCTCATTCTGGTCAATGGGATCTTATTGCATTTCATAAAGCTTGTCCAGATTGTGTTTATGGGATAAGTAGTTCCTTATTTTCCATCCTGGAGTTGTGTCCAACACAAGTTCGCAGGAGCAAGTTATCACATTTCCTCTGGAAAATCACAATAGTGTAAAGGATACATGCCCCACCCCAGCTCATGCCATCATCGGAAGTCATGATTACCGTACCTTAGCTCTAGAATTTTCAGAAGCCAAACAAACCACAAATTTGAGAAGGGAGATAACAATTGGCAAACATATTCCTAATAATTACGAAATAAATTATATTGTAAAATGCATACTAGAAAATCTACTTGATATAATTCTAAACTGGACTAAATAAACCAACAGGATTTCTTGGGTACCACAACGCTGATCATCTAAGCAACTGATTTGCATACGGTCAATGCGAGCTTCTGAGCTTGAGATGTTCGTCTGTTCAGTTTAGTTGTGAAGGGTAACGCTAAGCACCAAAACCATTTAATCTTAAAGTGTTACTCACAACGACCATTCGTGTTTTCAATGACAAAACAGGCAGGCTGCAACCATTTGGGGAAAAAGCCCAACAATTCCACTGGCGATCAGTATACCATGCATAAATTAACTGCATTATCAATTGTGGCGTACGTTATTTATCGGGAGAGGCATTCACATTTGCCACCTAGGCTTACAATATGATACAAGAAAAACCTGACTTCAAATGCCAAAACACCTCAATCCCCCTGAAATTAAATGAATCCTACATGTTTTCATGTACATGACAGGGCTAGGACACAAAGGGCGGACACTGGATATAACCTTTAATGCGTTTTGTACCTTAACAGCACTTCACTCTAAAATGCTGTTAAGGTACAACATGCATTAGGTTGTAGATCCAGTGTCTCCCCTGTGTGTCCTAGCCCTGTCATTTACGTGACAAAATGTAGGATTCATTTGCTTTTACCGCATGTTGACTGAGGGGTTCTTCTTCGTTTGAAGTCCATTTTTTGGGGGGGTGGGGGCAACGACCTTGGCTGCCTAAATTTGTGCATCTAACGAGGCCGCCAAATTGTGCATCATCTCAGAGATGATATGGATGCCAGATTTTATGAAAATATATAAAAAAAAAAAAAATTAACAGAGAAGGGCTTAAAGATACTCCATAACTATTACAAAAAGTGTAGGGGTTCTGGTTTACAGTGGGTCCTTTAAATGGTTTTATCTTCCAATGAATGTCTTATAGAGCTTACAGGGGTGTACTGTACAAACACACAGACAGACATATAGACAGACATAACTTTCCATGTGCTGTCCATTAACATAAAGAAGTGATCTATGTCTTGCAGATCATGTTGGGTCTGACCCTAGTTACACGTGACCTTGCAAATTAGGTCAATAGATAACTTTACCAGGATCTGGGAAATAAATGTTATTATGACATTTTCCACTTTGTTTATCCCAGGATCCACCATGTACACACACCCAGCAGCACTCACCTGATTAGCTTCACATTTGGGGGGGTCTCACTGAGATGCACTCCTTGTCTGACTATATAATGCTGACTATCCTGGGCTGCCTGACCTGTCAATCATGAACATTCCAGCCAATCGGAAAACAGAGGACTCGGACGTCAGCCAATCAGAGGGTCGAGGAGGCGGGCTGCCAGGCGGTGGCTACAGGCTCCACTTTCACGTGCTGGTTGGCGCTGACGTCAGAGGTGTGCGACACGGAGCCGGGTGATGATTGGCGGGTTTGAAGTTGGAGGTTTTGGGGGGAAATGGCTCCGGCGGCCGGGAGCGCTCACAAGAGGCAAAGGCGAAGGTGAGTTTATTGGTCTCAGTGAGGAAACAGCTGTACTGTAAAGTGCTGGTGCTGTGGCATTGCAGGGAGAGGCAACCCAGAGGGTGTGGACTACATCCCCCATAATGCTCTTACACCCACAATGCTGGCAAAGCATCATGGGAGGTGTAGTCCGAAACATCTGGAGTGCTGAAGGTTGCCTATGCCTGATATAGTGCATACCTCCCAAGTGTCCCTATTTAGCAGGAACAGTCCCTATCCTGCGCCCAAATCTCTCTGCCTCTCTTTTCTAGGAGTTCCATGTTGTTGGGAGGGGGTCTGGGTGTATAGCAGAGCTCCACAGCAGTAAATACGATGCATTGTTCTTGTTTTAAATTCCATTTTAAGATGCTTAAAATGTTATGCACCCTCAACTCATACCGCTAAAATGAAAGTGTCCCTCTATATTAATTTGAAGGGTTGGGAGGTATGTAGAATTCAGGTCCTGCAAGAAGGTAGCAACTTTTTAAAGGTGTTTGCTATGGGATGCTTTCCTTATTAAATAATTGGATTTCCCTGGAGCAGCATAAGATTGCTCCATACTGCAGCATAGTGGTGGTTTTCCTAAAATGACTGTAAGTGTGCATAAGTCATGTGTTTAGGAAAACTTGGCTGATCTGACAACTAGTTGTTACACCTCTTGAAGTAAATCCTTTAGTCTAGACTGAAAGCTCGTTTGAGCAGGGTCCTCTTCAACCTATGGTTCCTGTACGTTTATAATATTGTAAAGCGCTACGGAATCGGCTGGCGCTATTCAAATGGCAATAATAATAAATGATTTTGGGGCCCAATGTTTGGGCAAAAGGGACCAGATGGAGTGACAGGAGAGGAATAGCGCTGATGTGCTTCAGGGCATGGACAATGGGGCACTCTGCAATACTTTAGGGATCTGATGCTGTTGTGCTGTAGGGATCTAATGGCAAGGGCACATCTCTGCTTTGGGGACCTGTTAGCCAAGGTGAGACTGCTCTGTTGTAGCTACCTTTTGGCCAGGTGGGTGACACTGATCTGCTGTAGGAACCCGATGGCCCGGGGACAACAACACTGTTTTACTGATGGCCTAATGATGTTAGGGCAGGGGTGGGCAATCTGCGGCCCTCCAGGTGTTTTAGACTACATCTCCCATAATGCTAGCAAAGCATCAAGGGAGATGTAGTCCAAAACATCTGGAGGACCGCAGATTGCCCACCCCTGTGTTAGGGGATGCTGCCCTTCTACTGCAGGCAATGGATAACGGATAGGCACTGCTCTTCTCATACAGGTATCTGAGTTGGGAAGCACCTCTATGTTGCTGTAGTGAGCTGGTGATGTGAGATGCTGCATTGGTTTTCTGGAAAAACTATCCATATAGGGTACACATAATTTTAAACTTTATTCACAAATTGCAGTGTTCAGCTTATTAATATTTATCTCTATACTTTAACTATTAATTTAAAATATTAGGAACTTAGTGGACAGATGTGCTTGCCCCAAACGATGCACAGAATATCCCACACTTATCTACTCGCTGCAAAGTGCATTTTAAGATTAGGAAACAATATACCGGTACTTGTAGTTAGGTTTAATTTAGACTGGAAGAAAGAAGATTTTGTCTAAGGCAAAGGAAAGGTTTTTTTACTGTAAGAACAATCAGGATGTGGAATTCTCTGCCTGAAGAAGTGGTTTTATCAGAGTCCATACAGCTGTTCAAACAGCTACTAGATGCATACTTGCAAAAACAGAATATTCAAGGATATAATCTTTCAATGTAGGGTAATAACTGCTTGATCCAAGGATAAATCTGACTGCCATTCTGGGGTCAAGAAGGAATTTCTTTCCTAGCTTGTTGCAAAATTGTGCTTCAAACTGGGTTTTGTTTTGCCTTCTTTTGGATCAACAGCAAAAAACAAATGTGAGGAAGGCTGAACTTGATGCACGCAAGTCTCTTTTCAGCTATGTAACTATGTATAAATGTTCACCAATATGATCAACACAGGGTGACTCTGCCATCCACACAAATTGTTAGTAACTGGTTCATTTTAAGTAACTAGTTACTGTACTGGACAGACCAGAGTTGCTGTTTAACTTGTGGTCAGTGTAAATACTCTTTCCATATTGATTACCATGCTGCTGTACATTGGAAGAAGACTAGTCTTGTTTAAAAAAAAAAAAAAAAAGTTTTGCCTACATTAAAGTGACGTTCTAAACACTGTAACATAGAAACACAGTTATGTTGCCAAAGTCTTCTGGCACAGCCCAATGGTTAACTGTCTAAGACCAGTTTGACATTTAACTACCTCTTTTGGACAAGCTTGCTGCTTCAGTTCTGACCTGGTATGGTAATGCGGAGGTTGAAAGTTCTACATTATCCTGTTGATGCTTTCAGCCAGAGAATCACGTTCCAACAAGGTATGATAAAGTGCAACCCACACCAGATGGAACTTTGGTGCCCGGCAGAGACAGGTAAGCGTCATCTTTAAAGAGTTTGTCAGTTTAACTGCCATGCCAGGCGACTCCTAGCTCCACAACTACTACAGTGGGCTCTAGGATATATGATGCTTGGAGTATCCCTTTGACATCTGGTGGAAGTTTGACTAAACCTACATCTCTGGACAAGATAGCACCCACCTCCTCAACTTAAAGGAACCACCATAGTGTTAGGAATACAAAGCTGTCTGGTAGAGGCAGTCTTAACCCTGCAATATAAACATTGCAGTTTCTCTAAAGCTTCAATGTTTTAGATTGCAGGGTTAAGGGGACAGGGACACTGCACCCTGACCATTTCAATGAGATGAGGTGGTCTGGGTGCCTATAGTGTCCCTTTAAAGGGAGTGCTTTTGTGACTGATGACTAGAGTGCACATGTTCATTTATTGCTCTTTTTCATATATTGAAATCTTTTGTAATCATTTTTTTTTTTTCCAGCGCTTCTATAATCGATGAGTGCCTTGCCGAATTCATTAAAAGAACAATACTGAGGCTGCCAACTCCAGATATATTAAATATCTTAAAAGAATGGGGATTCTTAGCTGAAAAGGAATTGCAAACATTGACCATACGACCAAAGGAAATGCTAGCAATGGAGGTGGTACGTTTTTGCGAGGTATGAGATCACACAGTATGTGTTTGGTGACCATTATGTATTGATGTATAATATTTTGGCATTCCTAAAATCCAGAATGAGAGAATTGTATGCTTTCATAGTAAGCATGGATGCAATCTTTGATTGAACGGACATGTCCATTTAATCAATATAAATTAATTCACAAGGGCTAAGCATGTCCATTTAATCAATATAAATTAATACACAAGGGCTAAAACCACAACATATTGCATATAGAGGCTGCCCTTTTGTCTGAGAAATAGTAATGTTTACCACTTTTGCTGCATAGATTTTGCCCCCTTTGTCTTTGATTGTAAAATATTCCAATTTCTGAGAAATGGCAATGTTCACATTTGTCCTAAAACACTCTATTAGTGACTCTCACAGACAGCCACTAAAGGGACTTTCTTATCAAGACATTTGGTTTTTGAAGGAATAAAAGAGAGAAGTAGAATATTAATAGAAAAGCATTGGATTCAGTGATTATTTATGAGAAGCATGTTATATGGCATGCTCTTTTATACTTTAGATTAGACACAAGTAATATAACTGATGACCACATCGGACGAGGACTGGGTTTCTGCATGGAGTCTTTCCCAGCACTGGATTATAGTTGGTATGTTACAGCAACCAAAAAACAGTTTATTCATAAAACACTGGTTTTGGTTAGAATAAACCTTTGTGTGGGCGGCACGGTTTTATAGTGCACAAACCTAATTCGGCCACATGATGGCAGTAGATAGCAGTGCTGGTAGTTGCACCAGTAAACCATGCTCAATTAGGATTACTTTCCTTGTTTCAAAGTCTGTTTTAACTTCTCCAACTGAAAGAAAACTTTGGTTGAACCCTAATGTTTGACCTTTTTTTGTTTATTTTGTAGGTTAAGAATGCTACAATGAAAGATGCTGCAAATCTCGACTTTGTCTGTAAGTATTCTGTATGTCTATTACTTTCCAATGAAGTGTAAACTTTCTTGTTATATTGTGAAGGTAACTATCTGTGGGTTAACTTATGATAAGGAAAGCTAGGGAAAAAAATCAGTATGTATTTGATAGAAAAAAAACTTATATATTGAAATTGAAAGAAAAAAATGTGCATGTGCGGCAAGAGCCACGCGTGCAGTCAGTCCATAGGAAAGCATTCTCAATGCTTTCCTATGGACGCTGGCGTCTTCTCACTGTGAAAATCACAGTGAGAAGTGCGGAAGCACCTCTAGCGGCTGTCAATGAGACAGCCACTAGAGGCTGGATTAACCCTAATGTAAACATAGCAGTTTCTCTTTACAGCTGGCAGGGTTAACCCTAGATGGAACAATAAAAAGCACAACCTAAAAAGTACAAAGGGAGACTAATAGTGCAGACTGTAAAATAAAAAACATACCATAAAAGGAAAACTAAAATGCACTCACAAACAAAGATATAAATAGGCAGGGTATAGTCAGTCTTCTTAAAATGCTTCGTCTATTCTTAGTGTAGAGATGGATGCTTAAAACAAAGCACAAAGACAGACCATAGTGTATAACTGTATAGTATAAAAAAGTAGTAACAGTAGTAATCGGGCTCTTCAAATCAAACTCAATGTCTTCCACCAAAGCAAAATATAACCATCAGGATATAGAGAAATATGGAGACAAGGGAGATGGAGAGATCCTCAATAAAAATATAAATACAAAGCTTGCCACCCTACGCGTTTCGTCTCAATGACTTCATCCAGGGCTTGTGGCAACAATATACACAAAATACAAACATGTAAACACTTAAATATCCTGCCTTAAAAAATTCAGCCAATCCTAAAAGTGTCTTCAATCGGAATCATCTGCAGATAATCTCCTCCGTCGGGTTTCATTATCCTTTCGCGCTTCTAAAGGCGCGTGCGCTCCAAGCCTCGTTTTCACAATACCGGAAGTCCCAGTTGATCTGTCTCTGAAACGCAAATGCGTTCCACTCCGTCCGGAAACAGGGAAGAAAGGTCTAAAATGGGGCGCAGATGCGTATCGATTCCTCCAAAACCGTAAACAAAGTCCGAAATGGGTTAACCCTAGATGGACCTGGCACCCAGACCACTTCATTAAGCTGAAGTGGTCTGGGTGCCTATAGTGGTCCTTTAAGGAAGAAAACAGAAATCTGGAACCCGTTTGTTATATGTAAAATGATATGAATCTTTATTTCAAAATCTATTGTCTGCTTTCACAGGCTTCTTGAACACAAATGTGGTTCCAACAGATAACTTTATCCATTTACAAAGACAAGTGGCTTAAGATAGAATATTGCAACTTGCTATGTCTAGTTCTATGTTACCTATCCTCTGTTTAAAGAATTCTATTCATATATTCAAACTACACAATGGATTATTCTATTGTACTGTTATTCTGCAAGCAGTTCTACATCTGTCCT
Source organism: Pelobates cultripes (assembly GCA_933207985.1). Lineage (NCBI taxonomy): Eukaryota > Metazoa > Chordata > Amphibia > Anura > Pelobatidae > Pelobates > Pelobates cultripes. The sequence goes on along the minus strand of OW240923.1, from coordinate 30,978,144 downwards.
ATGCTAAATGAATTGCTAAATGAATTGACAAAAAAAAATGGGTTTGCATACCGGTATTTCTATTATTTTACTGTTGTTTATCAACTGTTTTACTTATAAAAACGTCATTCCACTTTTCATTTTTATTTTCCAGTTAATCATGCCAATCCAGAAAAGAAAACTTGGAATGTCTATCAAATGTCCAAACCCTTGGGTAGGTTATCGCTTTTGTAGAATGTTTTCCGTTGTCCCTTGCATAACCTTTTTTTTTAACATAATATTTGGGTGTTTGAAGTTAAAAAGTTCAAGTTATCGCATTGGTGATACTCAGTAAAATTATATGAGATCTGTACTAGAAAAATGGGTGTAATTTCAGCCAAAGAATCACGTTCCGACTGACAAAAGTTTACTATGTGCATGTCCATGCTTTATAATCACATTTGTCTTTATTGCGATATGTACTACCTTCAAAGAAACAATTATATGACATGTCTATTTCTACTTGTTGTTCCACCTGGGAATTATTTTTAAAGTGGCTCAGTGACTGGAGTTTTATTTTAAAAAAGCTTTACACATTTTTACTCTAAATGTACAGCTTTAACAGTAACCGGAAAGTAGATGAGATACTCAGCCAGTCTTGGCCTGTCTTGTGTTTTCAATTAGACATCTGTGTATATCACATATATCGGTGCTCAACAGAGGTTTGAAGTGGTTTATTGCTTATCAGCCTCAAGTGGTTTTATTTATTAATGACCAGGACTTGGCTAAGTGCAGAAATAGGAATACTCCCAATGATATATTTTCTTATCAGTAAGTGGCATTGTACAATCTAACTGTTGTGCTTCAATTCTTTTTAAAGGGGACCTGTAGTCCTGAAAGCAACATTTAGTTTTTCAGGTTATACATTCCCTTATATTACTGTGACCACTGTCCCTGCTGGTAAAAACAATTTAAGTTAAACAATGATTACTCACCTCTCCTGAGACCCCACCACTCTGCCACTGGGGGTGTCAGCCTGCAAGTTAACATCTTCCGAGATCTTCATTGAGAAATAAAGGATTGGAGAAACGCATGTATGGCAACAATCAAATGCTGGTATGGGCGGCATTTGATTGCAGTGCCGAGTTTGACTCGTTTCTGGCGGAGAAAGCACCTTTAGGGAATGTCAGAAATACAACCACTAGAGGCCTAATTAACCCTGCCATGTTCACATTGTAGTTTCTTCAAAACTGAAATGTTTTACAGTGCAGGGTTAAAACTACAGAGCCCCTACACTTGGAACACTTTGTTACGATAATGTAGTCTGGGTGACTTTCGTCGTTCTTTAAAGGGACACTATAGTCACCAAAACAACTTTAGCTTAATGAAGCAATTTGGGTGTATAGATCATGCCTCTGTAGTTTTACTGCTCAATTCACTGCCATTTAGAAGTTAAATCACTTTAGTTGGCTGTGATTGCCACAACCTGAATGAAAACAAAATGGTTTCATTTTCAATCCGATGTAACTAACTTTAAAAGTTTTTATCTCCTGATTTGCAAATTGAACTTTAATTACATGCAATAGGCTCCTGCTGGGTCTAGCAAGCTATTAACAGAGCAGGAGATGAGAAATTCTAAGTTAAACTGAATTTAAAATAAAGGAAGTGTAAACATTAGCTGACTCTCTTTACAGGAAGTGTTTAGGAAGGCTGTGCAAGTCACATGCAGGGAGTGGTGTCTAGAACTGCATAAACAAAGTGATTTAACTCCTAAATGACAAAGAATTGAGTGAGACTGCAGGGGTATGATCTATAAAGCAAAACAGTTGTTCTGGTGACTACAGTGTGCTTTTAAAGTGTGATATGAATACATTGATTTCAAGACTGTAGTAAATTAATCGCAATCCGTAAAATGTGTTCCAATTAAAATTGGGATTTTCATTGTTCATTAATTAAAACCAAAAGGTCAGCTTGTTCAGTAAATAAATCTCGCATTCATTATCTGCCTTTGCCATGGTCCAAAAACATTTGGGAGACACTGATTTAACTTGCCTGTCTAACACTATGACTCCTGATTTTATTTTGCAGAATCTGAAATAGATTTTTTCGATTTGTCAGAATACAAGCTTCAGTTTAAAAAGAGTATTCATTCAGTTTCCAAAAACGTGAGTGTAAATTCTGGAAATGTGATTTTTGTCGTTACTGTTATTTGTCTATTATTATTGTTATGATGAAGGCACAGGCCCACACATTCATACACAAACAGTTTAATCATGGTGTTGGTCAGTCTCTGCTTCTTTTTATTGGGTGATTTTCACACTCCTGCCGCGCATGCCTGGCGCTGGAGAAAAGGTATGTATTTAACCCCTTCCTCACCATAGAGCCCGGCGGGAGGGGGACCCTACGTGTGGGGGGGACCTAGAAACCCTATAGTGCCAGGAAATGTATGTTTTCCTGGCACTATAGTGGTCCTTTAAAGAGTATGTTCTAGCCTGTCTTTTTTTGCCATGCATAATCATGACCCAGGTGCTCTTTGCAGTTGCATCTATTCTAAATTTCAACTGCTTTGCAAATTGTACAAGACAAAAAAAACATTTTTTATTTTAAGTATTTTTTACTTTTGATTTCAAAAATTCAACTGGCAGGTTACCATCCACTTCAAAGAGTTCGGGGAAGCACTCTGGATCCGTATAGCATGGGGGAAAAACCATACCAGGCCAGATCAGTACAAACCTACCTTTGTTGTATACCAATCACATACCCCATACGCCTTCGTAACGAATATCACAAAGACTTGCCAACCTTTGCTTTGTCAGGTACGTTTTTAACCTTTTTTTGCATTAAAAATAGGTGGTGGGGAAAGGGTTTTTAATGCAGCTCTAGGGGTTTGGTGCGATCTGATGGTCAACTAAAAACAGTAATGAAATTTACTTCTCATTTAAAAAAAAAATAATAATTCAGAAATAAATGTTTTATAATTTTTAATGTGTTCCTGGCACAGCTACTTACTATGCAAATTTAAAGGTTATCTATGCCGGGGGAATGTCTGTCTCTTTTTTTTTTTTTTTTTTTCTTCTTCTAATGTATGCTATAGATTGTGAATGCAAAGCAGGTCAATTAAAAATAAATAACCTATGTAGGTTCCCTATTTTGTGGGTCTGGCTGCACCAGTGGTTAAAGCCCCAACACTAAGAGAAAACATCAATTCAGGATCTTTTCAAATGAAAACAAAATATGCAACACAGTGTTCTCTGTTATGTATAAATTATCTTTCTGTCTGTTAGATTTTCTTAAAGGAACATTGTAGGATCAGGAACACGTGTATTACTGACCCTATAGTGTTAAAACCACCATCTAGCCCCCCTTGCCTCCCTAAATATAGTAAAATCCTACTTGTAGTTAAGTCTGCTGCCTCTGCTCCTGACCTGCCTGCATCATCAGAAGTGATTATGTGAGCCAATCACAATGCTTTCCCACAGGATTGACAAAGACTGTCAATGAGGCAGATCAGGGGCAAAGCTAGCACAAGCCAAACACAGCCCTGTCCAAACAGGATCTCCTCATAGAGATACATTTAACCAATGCATTTCTATGAGGAAAGTTCAGTGGGTGAAGACACTGAATGGCGTTCCCAGTGTGCAGCACTGTGCCAGGAAGCAGCTTTAGCAGCCATCTGAGGACAGTGGAGTTATCACTAGGCTGTAATGTAAACACTGCATTTTCTATGAAAAAACAGTATTTACAGCAAAAAGCCCGAATGGAATGATTAAACTCGCCAGAACAAATACAATAAGCTGTGGTTGTTCTGGTTACTATAGTGTCCCTTTTAAAGTGTACCAGTCATACTATATAGAACTTGTGCTCTCAAGGGAGAGCAGAAAAGATCTCCCGTATGGGTCTTTCTGCTCTTCATACAAAGCAGCATGTTCTGTGGTTGGTGTAGAAACTCCCAAGCTGACAGTGCTAGCACTAGATAGGGCATATAGGAATGGCACAGGTGTGACACTCCTTTCAGACACTGGTAACAAGGCCAGTGTATCAGCATCACAGAGGAGGTTTACCCTGCTCAAGTAGGGCAAATCACAAAAGTGACTGGGTAGATTGGAGGTGGGTGTTACACGAAGCTCTGGTCATGCCAGCACTGAAATGGAGGTAAGGCGAGTATTTTTGAAGATGTTACATTGAATATATCTTGTACCTCTGTGATACATGATGTATTTAATGCATTAGGGAGGGGGTAGGGTGGGTTCCAAACACGCACAACTGGTGACGGTGTAATTTAAAGATAAAAACTATTTTAAAAGGTGCACTGTGTCTTTAAGACCTTAATATAAAGTGAAAAATCATACTCTTATTTGTTCAAGAAATTGCACAATGGGCGTATAATTGTTCAGTCTGTAATTTCTCACTTGACATTAGCCAATGTCATTAGCCAAGTGAGAAATTCTGGACTGTTCAAGTATACGCTTATACAGGGTGGACTTATAAGTAGAATGCGGGCAAGGAAAAGGTAGATCTGAGGAAGTAGTCATTACGGCGAAACGTGTCAGTACACTACCGACGTCACTACACACACAAGTGGTCAGTAACCCCACCTCCCGGAAGCCTCAAAGAAAATCTGAAGTCCGGTCCCGAGATTCTGGCCAAATTAATAGGACCGCACAAGAATCTTACTTACAGAGGAAAAGGGGAAGAAGGTCCGATTGCTTGCTGTTTTTAAATGTGTGAAATAAAGATTTATTCTACATGTTTTTCCTGCATTTCTCTTGGGATCATTATTTGGAGCCATTAAAGTTAGAGCTGACTTGTCTGCTCTAAACTTGTGAGTGCAAATTTCTCGGTTTTAATATTGTACAGTGTTATAACAATATTACACTATATATTTTCTCTCCACATCTCCTCTTTTATTTTATACATGTGCATGGACACCTAACGACCTTTTTTTGAATGGTCTGAGGAGAATATCATTTTGTGAGTTGTGGAAGTTTTAAAGTGTATTTTTGCAATTGTTTTCTACTACACTTTGAACTTTACTCTTTTATATATTTTGTCAAAAACACTAAGAGAGTGTTGTATAAAGGGTATTTTACACCTTAAGGCATTGCAATTTTTGCACAAATGAGAGTATAATTTTTCATTTTGCGTTAAGATCTTAAAGACACAGCGCACCTTTTTAAAAAAATTTGTATTCTATTTGTTTTTTTTTGATTAACACTTTAAAGTTGCAGCTATTTATTTTTATGTATATATGCCCTTGAATAAGATTATATAAGCGCCATTTTTTTACTGTTTAACTATTTATTATCACTTTGTAATTTTAAGATTCGCACACGTGGCTCAGAGAAGTCATTCCTGGTATAAAGGCCTTTGGGGTAACCTTCTTCCCTTCAGGACTGATCCGCTAAGTTCCTCAGGTTTCAATAAGCGTCATTTTAAAACAAATCCTGAGTAGTACATTTAAAAATGTTTCTAATTAATTAAAAAAAAAAAAAACACAGGTCATGCTTACATTTAAAATGGAAACCAGTTAATCTCCAGTTTGTCACCATCTGTGTTTGTGTGGAGTCTTTCCGCATACTAGCAACAATCTGGCTCTGCCCTCCATAACATGATGATGTATTGTGATTGGTCTCCAATACGAGACTGTGTATGTGTAGAATCTAGTTTTAAACTCATGTTTTCATCCTTGAAGGCCCTGGTCATTGCTGCCAATTACAGTCAGATTCAGGAACTGGATCTCAGAAGCAAATGTTTAAATTCCTTGATGGATATCGTTTTCAAGAGAATTTATCAGGTCAGTAAAAGATTTTTTTTTTTTTGTCTCCAGTACCCCTTGCACATAACTGCTTTCACCACTTGTTTGTTCCCTGGTGCTAACTTGGGTCTATAAACGTTTAAAGAAAACAGCGAAGTGAAAAATGCACTCATAGGCTTTTAGTGTAGGAAACTGAATTGATAAATTCTAACATATCAGCCAGTTAAAGGAACAATATAGTTTTAGGAATACAAAATTGTTTTCCTAACGCTATTGTGTCCCTTTGTTATTGTCTGGCCCCCTCCTGATGTTGAAAGGGTTAAAAAAAAAATCCCTTTAACCCCTTAAGGACCAAACTTCTGGAATAAAAGGGAATCATGACATGTCACACATGTCATGTGTCCTTAAGGGGTTAATACCTACCTCTCTCCAGGGCAGAGGCTCCACCTCCTCCGTTGTCGAAAAAAGGGGGGGAACCTAATGCCAATGTGCGGAAAGTGCTCGTGCATTAGACCTTCCATATGCCAAATATAGCTTTTTCTGACAATTGGCCAGACACATAATTGACAGTTGATCCTTTAATTTTTCTTCTATAAAGGAAAACTATAGTGCTAGGAAAACATAGTTTTACCTCGCAGTTAAAAAAACACCTTCTTTCACTTACCTTATTCCAACGCCGATGTCAGTACACCTCTGCTCCTCCTCTCCCTGATGTCAGGGACTTAATGCACATGCGCAGCAAGCGCTGGCTGCGCTCACTTTGATTACCATTGGAGGGTTAAGGGACTTGGGACACTGCACCCAGACCTCTTCAATGAACTGAAGTGGTCTGCGTGCCTATTGTGATGAGATACCTAGCAGGTAATATTCATCTGTAAGCCATTGCTGCCAAGGTTGGACAGAATCACACTTAAAGGACCACTCTAGGCACCTAGACCACTTCAGCTTAATGAAGTGGTCTGGGTGCCAGGTCCAGCTAGGCTTAACCCATTCTTTTATAAACATAGCAGTTTCAGAGAAACTGCTATGTTTTATGAATGGGTTAAGCCTTCCCCCAAATCCTCTAGTGGCTGTCTCATTGACAGCCGCTAGAGGCGCTTGCGTGCTTCTCACTGTGATTTTCACAGTGAGAGCACGCAAGCGTCCATAGGAAAGCATTGTAAATGCTTTCCTTTGCGACCGGCTGAATGCACGCGCAGCCAGCCGACGGGGAGGATTGGAGGAGGAGAGCTCCCCGCCCGGCGCTGGAAAAAGGTAAGATTTAACCCCTTTCCCCCTTCCAGAGCCGGGTGGGGGCACCCTCAGGGCAATATAGTGCCAGGAAAACAAGTGTGTTTTCCTGGCACTATAGTGGTCCTTTAAAGGATCACTATAGTATCAGGAACACAAACTTGTATTCGTGACCCTATAGTGTTTAACCCACCATTTAGGTGGCTTGTATCCTCTTAGCCCCCCTATAAAAGTATAAAATGCACCTTATTTCCAGCGCCGTGCAGGTCTGCCATGCTGGCCCCGCCCCCATTGTGACATCATCAAAATGGCCGGTGTTTAGCCAATCCAATGCTTTCCCATAAAGAAAGCATTGAATTGGCTAAAAATCGGCACAGAGCGTGGCCAAATGCCATTTTGGCCAATCAGGAGCTCCTCATAGAGATGCATTAAATCCGTGCATCTCTATGAGGAAAATTCAGCATCTCCATGCAGAGTGTGGGGACGCTGAATGGCTGGGCTGCTTACTGTGCAGCCCTGAGCCAGGAAGCCCCTCAAGTGGCCATCTAAGGAGTGGCCACTTGGAGGTGCCCCTAGGGGAAATGTAAACACGGTCTTTTCTCTGAAAAGGCAGTGTTTGCATGAACAAAGCCTGAAGGGACCTATTATAAAGTAGTTGTTCTGGTGACTATAGTGTCCCTTTTTAATAATTCAGAAGTATCATTTTTGAATTATTTATGTGGCTGCAGAAAAGCGAGGCCGTAGATGCCAGGGAGTGTTGCCCTGCTTTTATCAAACTTTTCTAAATCATATACAGAAAATGAGGGGACAGCACTTCCAAACTCCACCTACCAGACCAACAACAATGAGCTTAAAGCCCCTCTTAATATATTAACCTTGCATTACTTTAAATAATTCCATGACTGTCGTTATAATGCTTATTTTGCATGGAATTAAAAGTAATCCTGAAAACACAGATTTATTGAAAGGAAAAAAAAGCTATTTAATTGCAACTATTTTCTTTCTCTGTAAATAACGCAATGTTTGACTTTTGTTGCAGCCTTTCCAGTCATATCACCCAAGACCACTACAGGAAAGGAATTATAGTCCAGCCATTGGTATGTTCTTCAATCTATATTCTAATGGAATGGTTTGTGAAAATATGTGGTTAAGAATTGCAAGTGATATACTGTTTAGGGTTCTTTAGAGTGTGTTGGATTAGGTTCACCAGATAGCAAAGTGTCCAATAGGTACTTTCCGTCTTGTTGGATTCCTGCTCCCATAATCCTCTGTCAGCCATAGAGAATTGTGGGAACCACAGTCCAAAAGATTGCTTGATGTTTACCATTAGATACAAAGGCTGTCTGTGCAGTTTTAAGAAGAAGAAAAAAGCTAAACATTTACTTTGAAATTGCTTAACTGCTTTATGGTGCCAGTAAAGGAACAATCAAGTCACAATATCTATTTTCTTGTTAGTTGACCCAAGAGTTACGTACGAAAATCTTAGAGAGAAGGAAAGGATTGATCATGTGACCCGGGAGACCTTTGGTGATGGACCTCTGCCAAAACTGGAAACTGCATCGTACAAGGTAAGTCAGGCAAATACTAAAAGGAAAACTCTGACATCTCAGGTTCCACACCTGAGTGCTGCTATTTCACTTCGCTCTGCTTTGCATAGCAGATCAGTATTATGTTGCGTATGGTGACGAGTGCTGATGTTGTCACAATATGAATGTAAAGCAGAATGATCCTTGGTTGTTTAAACACGTACTCCCAATAAAGGATTAAATGACTGTGCTTTGGATGGAATCTAAGGAAGAATGGTAGTTTTCCTTTAAGAACCATTTAAATTTATGTTTTCTAGGGAGCTGTAAACAAATATCTTTTCTTTCCTTCTTCATTAAGTGAACATTAACCCCTTAACGCCGTTACGGCGTTCTATGCCGTCGCGGCTTTAAAGCCTTTGCGTCGGCATAGAACGCCGTAACGGCTTAAGCCCCCAAGAGATCGGAGGTACTTACCTCCGCCGCGATCCTCTTCTGGAGGGCTACCTGACAGCCCAGGCAGCCCTCCTTTGGAAAATGAGGCCCCCGAGGGCCATGTGATCGCTCTCCAAGAGCGATCACATGGGCCCCTATAGCTGGCTGTGGATCTGCCAGCGGGGGGGGGGGGCTGCTGGTAGGTAGTGTAAAAAAAAAAAAAAATTAAACATGTTTAAAAATAAATGAAATATATTTTTATATATATACTATATGTGTATGTGTGTAACGTCATACATAATGTATTTTAATACTAATATCAGTGTGTGTGTGTGTGTATATATATATATATATATATATATATAATATATATTAATATCAAAATACACTTAGAATGACGTTATATATATATATATATATATATATATATATATATATATGTATTATATAATAGATATATACACATTATTTATATATATGTATAATTACAATAATTAAAATAATAAAATATTGAAACAAAATTTTATATAAATTATATATTCATATGTAATTTCATTCTAACTGTATTTTGTTATTTATATATATATATATATATATATATATATATATATATATATATATATATATATATATATATATATATATATATATATATATATATATAATACAATACAAATAACTGTGTGTGTGTATATATATATATATATATCTCACAGTAGTTTCTGGCACTCATCCCATAACAAAAGCATTAATTCAGCAATGACCTGGTGCCTCTCCGTGCAAAATATACAAATGGAACAAATTGAGAGCACTCATTGGATTTAGTAAACAAAAAAATATATTAAATCAAACGCATATAAATCAACGTTTCGACCGTCTAGCGGTCTTTATCAAGATGTTATGACATGTGAAAATCTCAAATATATATATACAATCTAATGTGTTAAACTTACCCAATCACCAAGTGCACCCTGTTTGTCCGGTCTGCTCTGTGAATAAAGCCACAAACCGAAGACTGTCAAACATACTGCCGAAAAGTGACATAAAGCACAGCCACCAAGTATTGTCTAGAAACGGCAAAGTTGTTTTAAAAGAGAAAAAATCGGAGTAAAATTAAAAGCATATATGGAGGAGAAAGAAATAAAGTCTGATTACATGGTCTTAAATGTATATAAGTGTGGAATGTTAAAGACAGCAGTATGAATGAAAACGGGTTAGCCAAAGGGTTAACCAGAACAGACTAATGTGTGTGTGCGTGCTGAATAAAGAGAAAAAAAAAAAAGAGTGAATGTGTGAAGAATTGCAAAGAAGTCAAATGTGTGAGATGTACGACAGTGTATGAAATGGAAAAAAGAACTGTATCAAAAAAGTCTATATGATCTGAAGAGACTAAATATGTAACAAAAATAAAAAATGCATCTTGATAAAGACCGCTAGACGGTCGAAACGTTGATTTATATGCGTTTGATTTAATATATTTTTTTTGTTTACTAAATCCAATGAGTGCTCTCAATTTGTTCCATCCATTTGTAATCTTTTATGTATATAGTTACATAAAAGATTACATTAGTATACACACAGAATTTAAATACTTATAAATGCATATATATTAAAATTCTACGTGTATATTTAAGTAATCTTTTAACATAATTATGTGATTTGATTGACATGCCTGACAACACAGGGAGAAAGTGCAGAGAATTTAATTCGCAAGCACTATATTTGACCCTGTAACTCTCCAAGACACCATAAAAACTGCACATAGGGGGTACTGTTTTACTCGGGAGACTTCGCTGAACTCAAATCTTAGTGTTTAAAACTGGTAAATTGTATTACAACAATGATATTTTAAGTAAAAGTGACATTTTTTACAAACAAACGGCATTTTTATGGACTATATTATTGTAATATGTTTTACTGTTTTAAAACACTAATATTTATGTTTAGTGAAGTCTCCTGAGAATAACAGTACCCCTCCAATGTACAGGTTTTGTGGTGTTTTGGAAAGTTAGAGAGTCACATATAAGGCTTGCATTTCATTTTTTTGACATTGAAATTTGCCAGATTGGTTATGTTGCCTTTTGAAAGCATATAGTAGCCCAGGAATGAGAATTACCCCCATGATGGCATATTTGGCCAGTGTTTGTGACTAAGTGGCTGCTTATAAAGACTAAACATACCCTACTTTCAATACCTTGAGTTGTCTACTTTTTCAAATGGTATGCCATTATGGGGGTAATTCTCATTCCTGGGCTACCACACCGTCTCAAAGGTAACATTACTAATCTGGCAAATTTCAATTTGAAAATGGAACGTTCTATATTTGACCCTGTAACTTTCCAAAACACCACAAAACCTGATAATGGGGGGTACTGTTGTACTCGTGAGACATCACTGATTACAAATATGTGCATTTTTTTTTTTTACAGTAAAACCCAACAGTATTATGACATTTACAGCTAAAATGTGAGGCAGAACTACAATTTTTTGTTAAAAATTTAAATTTCTCACAGTTTTTTTAATTTTAATCATAATAAATTATGTTTCATATATAAACATTTGATATGAAATGAAAGCCCTGTTTCTCCTGAACAAAATAATATATAATAAGTGTGGGTGCATTTAATATGAAAGAGGTGAATTACGGTTGAACACATATATAGCGCATATTCCAGTTTTTGTTTACGTTTTGTTTTGATCAAAACGTGTACTATTGACTCCGTCCTGAAGGGGTCAAAGATCAGTTACAGGCCAAATGGACCAAAACATGCACATGTGGCTCCTCAGAGCCAATTAAATCATTAGAACAATGCTGTTTTAAACCGGCTTCATGTTACCCAGAATCCTCAGTGCAGCGTGTTTCCATGCACGTTAACGAAGAGGCCCTTGTATGCTCAAAACATGCCCTTGCAGCTTCCCCACTGCCTTTGAAATAAATTAAATATTGCACAGGCAAGTGAATGGAAGTTGGTAAAAGATATTTTATGCAGGCCGCGCCCCTTTCCTGTGCATGTCGTCGTACATGTATGCTAAGGATAGACTTAGGTAGCTCATCCAGTGCCTGTAGTACACAGAACAACAGGATGACTGTTAGTATTGTAAATATTTTGTTAGAGTATCCGTACCTGTTTTTTGTATTTGCAAGTGCCTGGCTCTGTAAGGTGTGGTTTCTTTTTTGTTGTTGTTGTTGTTGTTGTTGTGTTTTTTTGTTGTTTTTTTTTATAGAGATGAAAGGTTACTCATGTCATAATACTGATTTATTCACAAACTTTGAACAGTAGTGAATTGAACCCTGAATGGCAACAATAGCTGGAAAATAATCTAAGTCTGCCATAGTCACATGTAGTCCGTTTTAGCCTAAATTAGGTCATTTAGTGAAAAAAACACCAAAATGATTCCCTAATTATTTAAGCGTCTATGTGTACTGACACCTCTTAGAAGTATATTGCAGTTACCGTTGACCTTGTATTTTGAAAAACCTGAATTCTGTTTGTTCTATTTTATATTGTATTTGGAAGCATTTAGCCTCTCTTAGAATTGGCACCTCTATGTTTTACAGCCTATATTGGTTATGATAACAAAATTAATGTTCACCTAACACTGTTGTTGAACAGCTGGAAACCATGTTTAAAAGTGAAAGTGGTCTTGCTACCCGAACAGATCCCTTCCGATGCGTTGTAAAGTTTTCAAGTCCACACATTTTGGAGGCCATCAGATCTTTGGCACCAGCCGGTGAGTGTTTTTCTTTGCTTTTTAATTCCAACCACAACATGGAAGTGTTCTCCAGTATGGTAATTTGTTGTGGACAAAGCAAAAGGGGGGGAAAAAAATCATACAACTTTTTGAAGAAGTTGATTAAAAAAAATTTAAGTCTTCAATACTTTTGTACCCTACTCCCTGTAGCATGTAAGCTCATTGAGCAGGGCCCTCAACCCCTCTGTTCCTGTGCGTCCAACTTTTCTGGTTACAATTGCATGTCTGTTAGTCCACCCCTTGTACAGCGCTACGGAATTTGCTGGCGCTCTATAAATTAATAATAATACCAAATGCGACGGACATCATGTGCCCCATGTTGCTAAAGTCAAGACACATTTTCTGTGCACGGGTGACCACAGCTGGTCCAACTTCAATAATTACAGGAAACTTACAGTCTGATCATATTTACCTCCTCAACATCTATAATCAGCATCAAAGGGTTGAACACAACAGCCAGAGAGCATGAGGGTGGCCCTTGCTTTCATAGAAAACAGGCTTAAAATCCCTATACATCCTATTGAAACAAATAAATCTTGTTCCACCTTTGACATTGCCTTTGACTGTTTAGCCACCACTTGCCACATCGGGTGATATGTATAGCCTCCGGTTTGTGTTTCTGTCCTTTCCGGCGACTCACAAGCAAGTATTTGGTATCTGTAGCAGCTGCTGTTATTCGTGAAAGGTTACAAACATTTTGCAATAAGATTGCAAAATGTATCTTCATAGACATAGATAATTGATCTTCAGTAATCTGGGCCCTATGCCATCAGCACAGACCCTATGCCATCATTGCATCACATGTTTATTCACCATCAACCTTGATGTCACTAAATGAGTAGTGTGCTGTATGTGAGTGCATGACAATTAAAAGTTACTCCAACCTTTTGAGGGGGTGGAGAGGGGTACCTTTCCTGTGTGATTTGCAGTAAACCTGCAAAAAAAAAAAAAATGTTTTACTTACCCGGAATCCGCGCCGGGCAAGGCTCTCGGCACTGACTTCCGCACTCCCTCTGACGTCACAGGGATCTTGAACAATGCAATCGCAGGCTACTCATAGAGGACGGAGGGAGAAAAAAAAAAAAAGAGAGAGGTGGAAGGGAGGGGAAAGCAATCTTCTTCTTGCTTGCGTCAGATGCAAAATATGCACAGAATTGACATTAACAACCCAGAACAGAGTTCTGGACTGTCAATGTCACATGTACTGCAGTTGTAACTAGCCCCCAGCACAAAATTAAAAACGTGCAGCGTTTCAAGCAGAAATACTGCACATAGTGACTCCTACCACCGTGACCACTTAAAATCATTGAAGTGGTCATGGTGATTGGAGTAACCCTTTAAAGGGACACTGTAGTCACCAGAGCCACTACAGCTTAATGTAGTGGTTCTGGAGTCTATAGTATGTCCCTTCAGTCTTAGCACTGTAAACACTGCCTTTTCAGTCACTCAGACCACCACTAGGGTTGCTTTCTAGTTCAGAGCTGCACTGTGCAGAACCTATGTTCAGTGTCTCCATGGAGATGCTGAATGTTCCCCATAGAGATACATTGATTCAATTCCTCTATGAGGAAATGCTAATGAGCACAGTGCAGTGTTTTGCCGTGCATGCGCCATAAACTCACAGTGCTTTCCCACTGGAAAGCATTGAATTAACTGAGATCATCAAGATTGATCACCTTTGGAGGTGGACCCAGCTCGGCAATTCCAGGGCGGCGTTAGATAAAGGGTCAGTTTAATACCTTTTTATCTTCACAGAGAGGGGTGCCGGGGAGCTAAACATTAATTCATGACACTTTAATCTCCAAAATAACTTTAGCTTAATGATGCTGTTATGGGCAAATACAAATATTACAAGTTTTAGAATGAAATGTTTTATTTTTTTAAACTGTGTACTTTGTCTTTAAGAGATATTGCAAACTGACAAGGTGTTAGAAATGGAACATATTGTTTTTCATAACTGTTTCTTTAAGCAATAACCCCCTGTGCATAATATGTTTGCGCCATTTTGTCCCAGACAAATTACAATAACAATAATGCCTAAACAAGCTTCAAGGCTATGCTACTGTGGTAACCTTAAGTAGATAAGGATGTCCAGACTTTAAGATGCAATCTTGAACTAAGTCAGGAAAATTTCCATGACGTATGCACCTTTTAGTTATGGCCTTGTATGTTTGCCAAGTTAAGGGAGGTCCTAAAATGAATAAAGTAAAAGAAGTGTTACTTTTTATATATGAACTACGGTAACCCTAAAATGGAGACACCTAAGGTATAAATAGGTGTACTTTTAAATGTTAAGACACAGAGGAGAGACTTGGAGACAGATGCTGCTCCATCTTAAAATGACAGAGAGGCTGAGAGGATGACCTGTTCAAAAGGGTATGTTAACCTATTAATGATATATGCAAGCATTTAGTTAAATCTTATAAACTCTGCTATAATGGATTTTATATGTTTATATTTTTATATAATAAATATCAAAAAGACAAAACTTTATTGCTTCCAAGACAATCCTTATTTTATATTGTATTCTCAATTATTTATATATGTTAAATAGAGGATCTCTTACACTAACGATATAAAATTATGGCTAAGATATCTGTATGGTTAGCCCTACTAAGTTCTATGCTTTAAGACATTATAGTGGTAAATAAGGGAACCGTCCGCGGTTACAATGCAGCTTCGGTGTTTTGATCATGCCCCTGCAGTATCACTGCTCAATTCTTTGTTTATGCTGCCCTTGTCTGTCCTTGACTTACACTTTCACCTTAACACTTCCTGTAAAGAGTCCTCTAATGTTTACACTTCCTTTTATTGCAAATTCTGTTTAATCTAGAATTTCTTATCTCTTGCGCTGTTAGAGGAACACTATAGGGTCAGGAACACAAACATGTATTCCTGATCTTGTAGTGTTAAAACCACCATCTAGCCCCTTCTTGCCTCCCTAAATATAGTAAAATCTTACTTGTCTGCAGCTGCTGGCTCTGCCCCTGTCTTATGACATCCTCAGAAGTTGTGGTCTGAGCCAATCTCAATGCTTCCCCATAGGATTGGCTGAGACTGTCAAGGAGACAGATCAGGGGCAGAGCCAGCACAAGCCAAACACAGCCCTGGCCAATCTGCATTTCCTCATACAGTTGCTTTGATTTAATGCATCTCTATGAGGGAAGTTCAGCAGAGGGTGGAGACACTGAATGACAGTGCTGCTTACTGTAGAGCACTGCCTCAGAATGCACCTCTAGTAGCCATCTAAGGAATGGCCAGTGAAGTTATCACTAGGCTGTAATGTAAACACTGCATTTTCTTTAAAAAGACAATGCTTACTGCAAAAAGCCTGAAGGTAATGATTCTACTCACCAGGATAATTGCAATGAGCTGTAGTTGTTCTGGTGACTATAGTGTCCATTTTAATAGCTTGCTAAACCTGCAGGAGCCTCCTGTGTATAATTAAAGTTCAATTTACAGAGCAGGAAATAAAAACTTACATCTAATTTAAAAATTAAACCATTTTGTTTTCATGCAGACAGTGTCAGCCACAACAAGGGGAGGTGTTGCCAGGGCCACTTAAACAGAAACAAAAGTGATTTAACTCCTAAAGTGAATTGAGCAGTTAAACATCAGAGGCATGATCTATACACAAAAACTGATTCAGCGTTGCACTGTTCTTGTGGAACTCTCTTCCCTTTTCCGTTACATGATCACTTAGTCTCCACTCCTTCAAAAAAATCATTAAAACCCCACTTCTTCATAAAAGCGTATCAATTAAACTGTTAATAGCTCCGACTGATTCCTCATTTGCAACTGTCATTAGTCTAATACTATCCTTACCTTTTGTGTCATTTTACCCCACTCCCTCTAGCATTTAAGCTCATTGAGCAGGGCCCTCAACCCCTCTGTTCCTTTGTGTCTAACTTGTCTGGTTACAACTACATGTCTGTTCGTCCAGCCATTGTAAAGCGCTACGGAATTTGTTGGCGCTATATAAATAATAACATAATTAAGCTAAAGTTGTTTTGGTGACTATAGCGTCCCTTTTAAGGGCGAGATTATTAGAACATCGACATTTATTGAGCATTAATAATAATGAAAATGGTGTTACATTTGTATGCTTTGCAGGAAATGATAAATTAATGTGTATATTGAACTTTTCTACTAAGTTATGATTTCAATTAGGAGCAATGTTTTCTTCGCACCCAGCATGTTGGCGATTAACCTCACATCTTTTGTTTTCTCCCTGTAGGCATTGCAGAAGCGCCGATTTCCAATTTACTGACATGCATACCACACAAAGCCAGGAATGTATTTAAAATCACAGACAAGAGACCTTTGCATCCTTTGAACAGCCAGGCAACTAGTGTTTGACACTTCTGATGGAACTATAGCTTTGCTATCACATGGCCAAGCGTTTGTACAATTCCACTGTCCTGGCTCCATCTGGAGCATCATGTGACATTAAAGAAACCTGTATTTATGCATAATGCACTTTGTACTGCAATGTCAATTGTATATATTCCTGCTTTCTACTTTCTGGGTTGTATGAAGAGCTTCAGCATTTTCACTATGTTTCTGTGTTACATTTCATTTGTAGGATGTTAAATGTTACTTTTTTTTTTTTTTTTTTTTAACGAAGGTTAGCCTTTGGTGAAATATCCCTGGAACTAATTTGCAGCCCAGTTACAATTTGTACCACACTATTGTTGCTTCTGAGCTGTTCAAATAACACCTCTTGGAAGTCAGTAACTTTCTACTTCCAATGATGTCATCAGGGCGAATCTGATGCCCATTACTAATAAGTCCGAAACATCTTCCGGTAGCAAGCATTAACCTATTTAACTCCATCTTACCTGCTGATAATAAATATTTTAAAGTTTTTATTGTTATTTCTCCTGTGTTATTAGTCAGAGTTCATGTCCTAGGGAACAGCCCGGAAAACAAGTGTTTGGGTGGGAGGCATCAGAACTACATATAATTTGTGCCAAAGATTCTCGTATTTTATAGTTTCCAGGAACTTTGGAAAGGTTTGTATGGATGTTTGGACCTCTGCGATTTGTAGCTAAACTCCATGAAGCTCATTGTAAATGAACATGTTATTTGTCTTAAAAAAACTTGAACAAATTTTAAGAAACCTTCATGTACATCTAACTAGCTTTTTTTTTCTTTCTTTTTTTTTTTTAAAGATTTTTATTTTCCTTAGCTCTTTTTTACATCACTGTCCCCTTAATTATGTTTTTAAACAAACTGTCTAGTTCAAATGCATTAATCCAAACTGTGTACTTGCTTATTTTATTTGGACAATTGTTCTTATGGTACTTCTTTTTATTATTTTTTATGTTAAATGATTAAGATCAATACATCAGTTGTATTTCCAGTGGTAAATCTGTGAAACCAATTTCAAATAGTTTAGTGGATACGTCCTAATTTTCAATTAAATAATGTACTTATTTTCTAAAATAAAAATAAAACCCACATACATGAAACAATCAGCTATTGGGGCTATCACCAGTTAATTAGAGATTATATATTAGCATTTTAAAGCTGGAAATATAACTGAGCTTAACTATTGTGGCCTAGCATTATTTGGTTCACTCCAATACACAGTTTAGTGATTAGCTCAGAGTATGTCTTTAGGCTCCAAATTTAATTCATTCATGCAAAAAGCCTGCGATTTAGACAAATTGACAAATCACAAGCCAGCACTAAAATAATTTCAAAAACCTTTATTTGACAAAATGGACACCTACTTTTCAATGCACAAAAACTGCCCTGGGAACGCTCTTTAATGAGTTCCACTCCTTGAATATTCATAAGTGTGAGTATAAAAGGAATGTTTGTACCTGTGTTGGATAATAAAATACACTATTTTGTCTTTTTTTTTTTGCCACAATTATTGGGTTGCACTATGTTTGCAATTGAATATATTACATTTGTGTCATTGGTCTAATGTATTGCTTGTCAAACCTACTACACCAGGTGTGATAAATTTCATCACACCTCTCTCACCTGCTCTAGCGAGTCTTTGATGACTCATTTTTCAGATGTAAAAATGAGCCATTTACATGTTAATGTCTCTTTGTGTGTGTGTTTGTGTTATTCATTTGTATGTAGTATGTTAATTTTTGCTAAAATCAATTTTATTTCTAGAAATAAAGATTAAATATTTTAAAGAAAGGATTGAAGCCATTTAAGTGGAGCTATGCAACTGCATCAGTGTCTAAACATTTTTGTAATATAGATTTGGCCTTTAGTTAGTTTTCTGGAATACAAGAATAGGGACGTGCGCAACTGTACAACAGACCTGGAGGGTGAGTGGAAGCTAACCAGACTGGGCGGGGGGGGGAGGGAGGAGAAGTACCTTTAACCCCTTAAGGACACAACATCAGAAATAAAAGAGAATCATGATGGAATATTTCCATCGTGTGTCCTTAAGGGGTTAAGAATAAGTGCATTATCAGTAGAATATGTTCAACCCGTGGGGGTTGCAGGTTCAAATTCTGGTAGGGTTGACTCAGCCCTTCATCCTTCCAAGATAGATAAAATGAGTACAATTAAATTGGTCAATAGTAACATCCCCTGGCTTTTGGGCAAAAGTAATATCCCCAGGACATCCTTGGAATCCAGAGTAATCTGAATGCACCTTTCCTGGATAAATACATTTTTATAAGATACATTGCAGTCCGGCCTATGACACCAGTGCCAACAGTAATTCAGAGGCTTTTTAAGTGACATTAAACATTTGCCTTCTTTACCATACATGCTGGAATGAAAGGTAACAAATTGTGTTATCTGTTGACCTGTATAAGGAAGCATTGATAGCTTCTTAACCACCCAACAGGGAGATAGGGTGCAAACATCGAAAATTGGCCCTCATGCCTGACAGGTGCTCATTTGATAGGCCGCCGCAGCAGCTAACACAGCCTAAGATAGCACCTGGAAGGCCATGAGACTCCAGAGAGTCTGAGGCATGTCTGGATAAAGAGAACCTATGACCTCACAGGCCCCTAGTGGGGTGTACCAAAGAGCGGATTCGGACTCCAACGCCTAACCGTCCACCAGGGATGATATTTTTAAAAAAAGAAACTGCTGCTTAAAGGACCACTCTAGGCACCCAGACCACTTCAGCTTAATGAAGTGGTCTGGGTGCCAGGTCCAGCTAGGGTAAACCCATTTTTTTTATATAAACATAGCAGTTTCAGAGAAACTCAAATCCTCTAGTGGCTGTCTCATTGACAGCCGCTAGAGGCACTTGCGTGATTCTCACTGTGAAAATCACAGTGAGAACACGCAAGCGTCCATAGGAAAGCATTGTAAATGCTTTCCTATGAGACCGGCTGAATGCGTGTGCAGCTCTTGCCGCGCGTGTGCATTCAGCCGAAAGGGAGGAGAGGAGGAGGATCAGAGGCGGAGAGCTCCCCGCCCGGCGCTGGAGAAAGGTAAGTTTTAACCCCTTTCCTCTCCCCAGAGCCCGGCGGGAGTGGGACCCTGAGGGTGGGGGCACCCTCAGGGCACTATAGTGCCAGGAAAACGAGTATGTTTTCCTGGCACTATAGTGGTCATTTAACTTACGGGAAGTCTGACCTGGAAAGGGGTACACACGAGAGGGAGACAGAGAGTGTATACTTACAGAAACCCGATTACAACTGGAGACTCTGTCCCAACAATTCCAGCCACTTACCTGCACTGTCATTTCTACTTTTAAACCCAACCAGAGGAAAGGAGGGTAAATAGGTAAGAGCGAGTTAGTGAGAGTGGGTATTTGAGGAGATATGTATACAGGGGAGGAGAATTGAAATATTTTGTTTAGAGATTTGTTATTCACTATGACAATGCATCATAGTTCTCTGATGTTATGAGATGACAAGACTCCTATTAAGTTTTATTCCTTAGCTGAGCTGTATCGGTTCTCCTTGGAACCTCAGGTGTATAGGGATTACGCATTGTTAGGCTGATTAGGTTTAGGAGGTGGACACAACAGCGCAGCAGATTTGCCAGGATGCGGCAAAATTGTAAATGTATGTGTCGTGGGAGTGTGAGCGAAAAAGAGGGTGACTTCATGTAAGCATGAAGAGTGTCTGACAGTGAATGACGACAATATGAGTGTGATAGAGGGTGAACCCAGGCAAGTGTCATGAGGTGTATGATTGGGTGCAGTGACAGTGTCTGAGAGAAAGAGGGAGACTGTATGGATGCGTGGAGAGTTGTGTGAAGGTGTGCAGGGGTTTTATTGAAGAGTCCTTAAAGGACCACTCTAGGCACCCAGACCACTTCAGCTTAATGAAGTGGTCTGGGTGCCAGGTCCCTCTAGGATTAACCCATTTTTTTTTATAAACATAGCAGTTTCAGAGAAACTGCTATGTTTACAAATGGGTTAATCCAGCCTCTAAATCCTCTAGTGGCTGTCTCATTGACAGCCGCTACAGGCGCTTGCGTGATTCTCACTGTGAAAATCATTGATAATGCTTTCCTATGCAACCGGCTGAATGCGCGCGCAGCTCTTGCCGCGCGTGCGCATTCAGCCGACGGGGAGGATCGGAGGAGGAGAGCTCCCCGCCCAGCGCTGGAGAAAGGTAAGTTTTAACCCCTTTCCTCTCCCCAGAGCCGGGCGGGAGGGGGACCCTGAGGGTGGGGGCACCCTCAGGGCACTATAGTGCCAGGAAAATGAGTATGTTTTCCTGGCACTATAGTGGTCCTTTAACTGTTATGTTAAATTGTATTGCTTTACTTTTGCAAGAAATTGGATGTGTTGCTTCAAGCATTTACATCACAGATAAAGAGGAATTGGTTGTGGAGTTGTGGTAGGTGATACAGAATGAATTAATCTAGGTGAATAGCGAGGGCTCTGACTAATGGATGACCAGGACCAGGTATGCATATTAGTCTGAGCGATGACAAGTTAAGTCAATTTTGCATTCTTAGTCGATCACTGCCGCCCACTATTAGTATGAGCTGTTTTAACTAAGAGTTTACGTCTAGTGAGTGCCAAGCTGTGGCAAGCCAGGGGCAGTTGTTCTGTGTGAACCATAGGATGGAGCCAGAGGACTATGAAATGAAGAGATTATGGTGTGTAGAGTGGATGTTAAAGGAACACTGTAGGCACCATAACCATTTTAACACATTGAAGTGGTTATGTTGCAGGCAGTCAGTGGGGGCTGCGTCCTGCATTCCAGCTAAATGGTTCTCCCACCATTAAGAAGAGATGCTCAGTCCCCTGCAGCTTTCCAACATTAAATGGCGGAGGCAAATTATGTTCAGCTCAGCCAATCACTACCCCAATCGGTGGTATGAATTGGTAGGGACCAAGGCTGCCTCCGCCATATCATCATTGGGAACTGAGCATCACTGCTAAATTGTGAGTAAACCATCCAGCAGTGATGTAGAACCAGGTGCCCACAGACTCCAGACACCATAACCACTTCCTTTTTTTTTTTTTTATTGAAGTGCTTATGATGCCAACAGTGTTCTTCTAACTTCAACCAGAGTAGAGCTTGCTTAAAGGGGATAAATAATTGCTTCTAGGTTCATTGACATGCAGTTAACATGCCTAATTTTTTTTTATTAGTGATCTGTTGACTATTTTTCTTTTTTTTTTTTGGCAACAACTCGTCAATGAAGGGGGTCCAGGTCACAGATGTCAGGGTATACCTAAAGGTTCAGAAGTCTGTATAAATGGAATATGAACCAGGGCTGAGTATCAGGAAAAGAAAATCAAAATTATATATATACATACATATATAGTTAATACAATGTTAAACAATAAACAAAAATCTGCATACCAGTCAAGCCATAAGACTTGCTTTTCCCACAGAAATCCCAAATCTGCAGTGATGTTACAACCGCAAAGGATTCTGGATGCGCATATGCAAATTAGTTTAACAAAGAATCACATTTTTGCCTCATTCCATTTTAAACATGGATTCCTTTGAGTCTGTGTTTGCTGTATACAACAGCTTTGAAACACAACTTAGGAAAATATGTAAAGCCAGTGAACCACTCATGGACAGCTGTTTCATTGTTAATGCAAACCATCAGCATGAGGTTGGTTACTGGTTTGTTATTGAGGTTCGGTAGTACTTGGGAAGCAAAAACCAAATAGGTTATGGTGAAGAAAAAAAATTGTGATTGAAAACCCCTTCCACCTGAAGTCTGTAGATAGTTAATACATTGTTAAACAAAAATCTGCACACCAGTCAAGCCATAAGACTTGTTCCCACAGAAATTACAAAGCAAGTCTTATGGCTTGACTGGTGTGCAGATTTGTGTTTAACATTGTATTAACTATCCACATACTTCAGGTGGAAGGGGTTTTCAATCACAATTTTTTCCCACCCTAACCTTTGGTTTTTGAGATATATATATATAAAATAGCTTTTTAGTCAAAAGACTATGACTAAAACTAAATTGAAATTTGCCGCCAAAATTAACACTGGCAGGTAAGAAACATGGGGAGGAAGGAGAGGAAATGAGACATGGAAGGGGAGCTGGAGGGAGAGAATGAGCCACATGGAGGGGCTGAGAGACATACAAAGCAACAGAGGGGTTGGGGAAGAGACAAGGTGCTGCGGGGAAGAGACACATAAATGTTGCTGTGGAGAGAAAGACACAGAGGGGCAAAGAGCCACAGAGTGTTTAGGAAAGGGGCAAAAGAGGTCGACAGTGGCTTAAGGAGGGGGGGTGGAGAGGGAGGGACGACACCTAGTGGGGCTGGGTAAGGGGAAAAAGAGACAAAGGCATTACCTAAATCCACTAGATTTTAGTTGTGTCGACTAGAATGTATAGGAGATTAACCCCTTAATGACACATGACTTGAGTGACATGTCATGATTCCCTTTTATTCCAG
Source organism: Pelobates cultripes (assembly GCA_933207985.1). Taxonomy (NCBI): domain Eukaryota; kingdom Metazoa; phylum Chordata; class Amphibia; order Anura; family Pelobatidae; genus Pelobates; species Pelobates cultripes. The sequence goes on along the minus strand of OW240923.1, from coordinate 30,954,659 downwards.
AAGATTGGTCCTTAAGGGGTTAAGTCGACTAAAAAAATTCAGATGACTAAAACAACTTTGTCAAACGACTATGACTAAAACTATATTGAAATTTGCCGCCAAAATTAACACCGTACCCAATTAAAATATATACTAGGGTGACTCTTGCTCAGATAAACTACAAGTAGGTTTGAGACCAGGAATCACTATTGAGTAACACGGTGACGTTTACATTTAGGATTCTTTATTACAAAACAGCAACAAATCCTTTGACAGGGTTTGTAAATATAGTGCAGATCATTAACATACAGATCAGACCATAACACAGAAATTACAGAGTGACAGGTCATGTCTCAGACACAGATCCACCAATCACTTGCAGCAGCTGCAGCTCTCGCATCCCTTTTCACACTGACAGCCCTGGCTGCATTTACTGCAAGTGTGAGAAAGATCAGCCAATAAGTGCAGTCTGAACGGAATTCATTGTGATCTTCAACGTTTAGCAGTTCCGTAACAGAACAGAAGCCTTGGGAAATTAAATAAAACTCTGTGCCCCGTAGGGTCCTTGGTATATGCTGTGATAGTTCACCAACTTCTTAAGAATAGGAGTCACAGCTATTTTACTAAAATAATCCTTTCACTAAGTTTTGATAGGGTTATATTTATGATTTATTAGTTTTGAGGTGACAGTTGTCCTTTAATAAGCGTTTACCATTATTCGATCACTGTCAACATTTCGGTTTGAGATCTGAACTTTCTTCAGGGCAGCTAACTTGTCAGACACCAAGCTGTAGTGAAATAAACTACAAACTGCAAGATTTAGGTAAAAACAACTGATTTGGAAAATTTCTTTGAATAGGTCAGTCACAGCCTGGTTTTCAATTCACTTAAATTCTAGATTTAGTAAATAACGCATGGTTTAAGTACACATTTGGAGGAGATGTCCACAACGTAGATATCTGTCACATGAGGGTGTCAGTGATAGCACGTGGATGCTGGGGGTGTTACAAATCTGTGCTCATAACACACACACAAAATAAAATACAACACACTTGTTTACTAAAGTGTGAAAAGCCAGGAATTAAAAATTAGATTCTAATTTTGGACCAAAATAACCAGACTTGGATTTTTCCAGGTTTTCCGCAATGGTGCTGCTACACATGTAATGTCTACATGCGGACCCTCAAATGAGAATAGGCCCCTATAATTCAATGTAGAATTAGTGAGCTATAGTGTTGTCGCGAACCGTTCAGGAACTTGCCACGAACCGTTCGCCACGAACCGTTCGTGGCGAACTCCGGTCAGCTGACACATCCCTGCCAATCTCCGGCAGACCCTCCCTCCCAGATCCTCCCACCTCCTGGACAGCATCAATGTTCGCGACATCACTAGTGAGCTACACTGGAATACAGGTTTATAAAATACTTTCCCCCCCATTTTTACTATAAGTTGTATTAGATTTCTACCCATAAACCAGCACTTACTTTTCTTGCATGATTTACATTTGCAGTTTTTATATTTGCAGGCATTACCACAATTGCAGGTAGCACCTGGGAGGGAAAAAAAATAAATGAAAAAATATATATATCCCACGGTTGAATCAGAGTCAGAGCAACCCAATCAATTCTGAATGGAGCGATTTTCCTACCGCTATTACCCAATAGGTGGCAGTAAAACTAGATTTATTTTGAAGGGACAATATAGTCACCCAGACCACTTCAGCTCAATGAAGTGGTATGGGTGCCAGATCCCTCAGGTTTTAATCCTTCACATGTAAACATAGCAGTTTCAGAGAAACTGCTACGTTTATTTTGCAGGGTTACTCTAACCTCTAGTGGCTGTGTTCCTGACAGCCGCTAGAGGCGCTTCTGCGATGTTGGATGCGAAATTCGCATCCAACGTGCAGAATGTCCATAGGAAAGCATTGAGAAATGCCATGTGACACACACACAGCCACGTGTGTAAAATTCAATAACAAACCTTGCAGATTAGTAATGAGTCAGACCAGGCCCGGACTGGCCATCGGGCACACCGGGCAAATGCCCGGTGGGCCGCGGTGGCCGTGGGGCCGAGGCCGGCAGGGGAGGTCCCAGGATCTCCCCTGCCGGTCTATGCAGGGCCGGCACTATCCGAGCGCCGGCCCCGCTGTCTTCCATGGAGGGCCGGTGGGGAGATCAAAGAGCTCCCTCACCGGCCCATTTAAATAGACCTGCGGCTGGGGAGGGAGGGAGAGGACCCGGCGGAGCTCTGTCTTGCAGCTCCGCCGGGTTTCTCTCGCGAGATCCGGAGCGTTGCCATGGCAACGCCCCGATCTCGCGAGAGAGTTCACTCACCACTGGACCACCAGGGATGGTGTGCGAGTGCCGGTGCCCCCCCTCCCAGCTACCACGTGCCTGTCCCCCCCTCCCAGGCTAAAGGTAAGAAGGGAGGGGGGGGGTTTAGTTTTTTTTTTGCTTAGTTTTTATTTTATTTTTTTATATATTTACCCCCACTTAATTTTTTATTTGTTTATTTACCCCCCAACACACAACATTTATACACAGCACTATCACACTCAGCATTCTCAGCACTCACACAACACTCTCACACACATCACACCCAGCACTCTCACACCCAGCACTCTCACACTCAGCACTCTCACACACAGCACTCTCACACACACAGCACTCTCACACACATCATAGCACTCTCACACTCAGCACTCTCACACACATCATAGCACTCTCACACACATCATAGCACTTTCACACACATCACACACATCATAGCACTTTCACACACATCATAGCACTTTCACACACATCATAGCACTTTCACACACATCATAGCACTTTCACACACAGCACTCTCACACACATCATAGCACTCTCACACACATCATAGCACTCTCACACACAGCACTTTCACACTCAGCACTTTCACACTCAGCACTCTCACACACATCACACGCAGCACTCTCACACACATCACACACAGCACTATCACACCCAGCACTCACAACACACAACACTCACACACAGCACTCTCACACACAGCGCAGCACTCTCACACATCATAGCACTCTCACACACATCACACGCAGCACTCTCACACACATCATAGCACTCTCACACACAGCACTCTCACACACATTATACACAGCACTCTCACACACATCATAGCACTCTCACACACATCATAGCACTCTCACACACAGCACTCTCACACACATCATACACAGCAATCTCACACATCGCAGCACTCTCACACACATCATAGCACTCTCACACACATCATAGCACTCTCACACACATCATAGCACTCTCACACACAGCACTCTCACACACATCATACACAGCAATCTCACACATCGCAGCACTCTCACACACATCATAGCACTTTCACACACAGCACTTTCACACTCAGCACTCTCACACACATCACACAACACTCTCACACACAGCACTCAGGCACATCACTCTCACACACATCACACTCAGCACTCACACACATCATACACAGCACTATCACATTCAACACTCATACACAGCACTATCACACTCAGCACTCACACAACACTCTCACACACATCATACACAGCACCCTCACACACAGCACCCTCACACACATCACACCTCACACACACATACTGCACCCCTCACATACACACACAACCCCCCAATACACTGCATCACACACATACACAATACTTCCAAACATATTTATATAAACTATATATATATATATATATATATATATATATATATACACATACACACAACACCCCTCACACACACACTGCACCCCTAAACACATTACATTCCAGACACACACTAGATCCTTTAGCCAACTCTGGATCATATACACACACACACTCTGGATCCCCTATATGCACACTAGATTCCTTGTAAGCAAACACATACTACATTCCCTGAACACACACTCTCTACAAACACTAAATCACCTATACACACACACACTATAGCCTGTATGCACACACTTGCTACATCCCCTATACACACATTCTCTACAGCCCCTAGCCACATATGCATTACATTACACCACAAACACAACACGACTAAAACAGACCTTATTACACAATACCACACCATGACCAGCTCACTCTGCACAAACGTAATACCACAAACAGGCTCCAAACACATGCACAATACTCTTTCCTGGCCCTTTTGTCTCCTGGTATCCATTTATAGAGACACCAGAGACAAGTTGCAAGGAAACAGTGCAAGCATGTTATTAAATTTGCTTGCACTGTGCAGAACAAATACAGGGCTTTTTTCTCATGCTAGAGCTCTTCAGCAGAGCTCTGCGCATGGTCTGCCCTGGAAGAGCATTGAACCAACATGCTCACTTTGAGAGGGGGCGTGTTTGTCATGAGTGATGACAAAACACACCCTCTCTGCCCCGCCCCCTTCTTAGTGGGCCGCTGTGATAAAAAAATGCCCGGGCTGAATTTTTTTCCCAGTCCGGCCCTGAGTCAGACTACACACAATAAATGCAGATTCATTCAAGAGTCAGCACAATGCACTATTTAGCTTTTCTTTCTGTCTAATATTCATTGTCAGAATAAGAACAAATAACAATACAGGTGCAACCAACAGATTTAACTACAATGTTGGTTATTTCAGAAGGAAAAATATAAACCTAGAGAAAATGATGTCGCAGATAAAAAATTGTAAATTGGGCCAAAGTTAACCATTTCATTATTATAGTTTTCTTCTAAATAACAATGTAGCATTTATTTGACAAAAGTGATACATAAATATGGTACCTAAAATCAGGATATAAAATATATATTTTTGCATGCCCCAATCTGACCCCCTGGGATCCTAGGGGTAGCAAGCTGCAGTGATGCACTCTGTAAAGCTTGTCTTCTATTCCATTTCTTATGTCTATGGCGATTATGTTACATTGCTGCCAGCCGCCCCACGTTTGTCTTATTAAGACTTTATAAGTATGTAGGGGCAGCACCCCTTCCTGTCTCATCAGAGAAATTTGCCTTTTAGCTGATATCAGCAAGGTGATTTGTATGTGTTATAGCCCTATTCAGGGTTAAGTATGTAGGGGTTTATAAAACACCTCTTCATGTCTCATTAGAGATGTTCACACTTTGTCTGATACCAGCAAAGTTTATTGTATGTGTAGAAGCCCTATAAAGGGTTAAATGTGAAAGGGTTTATAAAATACCCCTTCCTGTCTTTCTGGAGATTCTTGGCTGATATCAGCATATCTAATGGCTAGTGTAGGACTCACCTATTGGGGCTTGCCTTGACGTGGCAGGTGAGCTTATATATTCAAATGGCCATTGGTATAAAACTAAAGAGCCTCCATTGTGTTTAAATGTACATGGGGATTTAGGCCAGAGCGCAGGTAACATTCTCATTGTTTTTACTTTGTATTTTAAGCTGTTGGATACTATGCTACTGCTGCTGTAAGCGCGGTGCTTTATCTTTGTGTTTGTCTATGGCGATTGTTTGTTTTTCTTACCTGGGGAGAGCAGAGAACCTATGGTTTTACCAGTCTGAGCATTCTTTGACAACTTTTGGGGCATTTCTCCTTATCTGGATGTTTTGTGGAGCTGCCTGGGTCTCTCTGGTTGTCTGAGGACCAGGGTACCCTGGTTTCAAATGTCGTTTTCATGCCCTTATGGCGCTGTTGTGCTGATCCCGGTCTATATGCTAACTTTGCGCATGCACAGGTGAAGTCACACTACTCATATGAAATTAATTTGTGTCAGCGGAATGGTGCTGATATCATTTTAACATAATGGAATAACTTTAAAGAACTACAATCATAGAGTGATTCATTTTCTCAATGTCCTGGGCACAAAAATATCTCAAACGTCTGGTAACCATCCATCCAGGTACACAGAATACAGTAACTGATTTCCTATGTTGAATCCAACCATAGCTTTGAACAAGAATTGGACCTATTACACAAGATCTGTAATTTTTTCATGGACAGCAATAGCTAACGTATCTCCTGAGAAGATTTGTAGAGCAACAACCTGATCTTCAGACAATAATATCTCAACAAAAACAAGGCATTATCGGATGGACTTTATAGCAGCTTGCCATGAAAAATTTGGGCAAAGGTTTTTAATGGCTTCCAATTTTTGGTCTGTTTTGTGTCGTTTTCTAATACAGTCTCTTTGCATGCATTTGGTGTCAGTTTGTTTCCTTCCCTCCCTCGATTATAGCTTGGGTATTATTACCCATCATTGTACAGCCATGGATATTATCAGGAAAAGAGAAAGTTGGTCCAGATTATTGTCATATTTTATTATTGCCATGGCAATACAAAGAACCCTCCCTTATATTGCTTTTAACTTAGACTAGGGGTAGGAGAGATGGGGTGTAGGAGTGATGATAAAATAGTTGCTCTCCCTTTCTTTTACTTAGGGTTCGTGCCTTACATATTGAAAGGGGAACAATATAACGAACAAAATAGACAACAGTATGCAATGCTGGTCTGTCATTGCAAAGGCTAGTAAAATGCTGTGAGGACTTGGAGAGGATCTGCAAAGAGGAGTGGGACAAAATCCCTCCTGAGATGTGTGTAAACCTTGTTATTCTGTCTCTCACTGTTAAAATACCTCTACCATTTTTTCCAGAACATTAGAAGTGTGTGCAGTCGATGGCGGGGGTGGAGCGACAACGTGACGGTGCATGCAGGTCACGCCACGCGGGTGATGCAGGCTGCGATATGGGCTGTGTGTGAGCGGTAATGATACAAAGCTGCTGGCGTTCATGCACCTTTTTCCATTCGAGCATACCGCAGACGGAACAGTAAAGCCGGTGAGCAGAGTGACCGTGTTAAGGGTCAGAAGGACCGTGTAGGTCACAATGCAAGTTTCCAGGAAGACACATGGAATTGGAAAGGTTGAGCTCTCCTCACCTAAGGCAGGTAAAAGGTATGGCTGGCTAACAGAGAGATCCGGAGACACTTTTCATTTTCGTGCTGTTGAAGTCTGGCTGACAGTCTGGGGTCCCTCGGTGAGATAGGTAACTGGGGCATGTTCTGACTGAGACTGTCAGTGATCAAGAGGAACCCAGAATGTAATTTATTTTGTCTATATATCACATGGCTGATATATCACATTTCTGAAACTGCTATGTTTTCAGCTGCAGGGTTAAAACTAGGGGGACCTGGCATCCAGACCACTTCATTGAGCTAAACTGGTTCTTGGTGCCTATAGTGGTCCTTTAAATCAAGATCAGCTAAATACGTGTTTTGAGATCCAGATAGATAAAATTAAATACGAAATGCATGCAAGTACAGATGACTCTAAAGGAGAACTGACAAAGATGCTGTCTAAAATCCAAATTCTTGAAGAAAAACTAGAGTATTCTATACAACTTAATAAACAACAGGTCTCCATTTCGCAGTTGGAACAAAAAGTTGAAAAAATTGAAATAAAAATGGCAGAACATGAAGATAACATAAGAATAGGGGGGATACCTGAAAGCATCCCTCTGTCAGATTTGGAGAAGTATATGGAAGAGTTAATACAATTTTTGGGTCTCCAATGGGACAATATTGTCAACTTTTTAGAAGGAATACACAGAATAAATAAACCGAAAGATCTCCCGACACAATCTCCAAGAGATGTTATCACATGTTGTCACAATTGTAACGGCCATGAGAAATAGCTCCATGGCTGGTTCAAAATTCAAGACATTGAAGATATCTAATGACTTGTCACTTGGCACAAGAAACCAACGGAGGTCTTTCTTGACACAAACAGCGGCATTAAGAAACAAGGGAATCAGATATGCCTGGACTTTCCCTGTACGCATAAAAGTTATATATAATGAAAAAGCAGTCATTTAAAGATCCCTTCAACAGTGGCTACAGAAGAACAACTTGGGTTGAAAAGAAAGGGAAGAAGAAAATAAGGAAAAATTAATCTTCTGTATTGAAATGTGGCTTTTGACCTAAAGAAAAAAGAATACAAAATAATAAAGGATAAAAAAAGCCAATAACACCCTCGAAAATCTTAAAAGAAAGTGGTATTACAGAGGAAATAAAGCTGACAAATTAATGTCTAATAGATTGAAAAATGAAAAAACAAGTAAAATGGTGTTTAAAATTATTCAGGGCAATGAGATATTACTTAGTCCAGAAAAAAATTAGTAAAGCTTTTCAAGAATTCTACACTAGCTTGTACAATTTGCTGGAGGGGGGATACTCTGTGAACGTCAAAAAATTATTTCTTAAATATAATCTTCCAAAAATTTCAAAAAAACAAATTATCCAATTTAAACACTCCTTTTTCAGAGAACAAAGTAGAAAATGCTATAAAAAAACTTCAATCAAATAAAGCACCCGGTCCAGATGGATTTGACTTTTTTTTTATTTAACTCTGAGAGATACGCTTAAGAATTCTCTAGCAAAGATATTTAATGACTTTATTCTATCTTGTCAAATCCTTAGTGAAATGCTTAAAGCACATCTTATTCCAATTCTCAAACAAAATAAAAACTCAGAAAGCCTTCGACAGGGTCAGGTGGGACTTCCTCAGGTGTGCCTTGGAATCGTTTGGGCTTCAGGGAAAAATATCTCGCTATAATGCTATAACGCTGTAATGCTCTCTATCCAACCACCTCTGCCCGGGTAGTTGGAAACGGTTTCATATTGAATTGGTTTATCTTAAAAAATGGGATGAGGCAAGGATGCCCCCTCTCACCCCTGCTTTATTTAATGATTATTGAACCTTCGGCAATTGTTATTAGATGAGATCAAAAGGTTAGGGGTTTTGTGACCCAGTAGATAGTATCAAGTACACGATGTATGCAGACAATGTGGTTTTAACTATATCAAACCCAGTTGTGTCTCTTGAGCAGTTTATGTTAGTTGTTGACGAGTTCTCAAATGTGTCTGGATATAAATTGAACTTAGAAAAATCAGCTGCTCTTGCAATAAACCTATCTAATGAAAATAAGAAAATCTTGTGGGATAGATTTGGGCTTGATTGTTCTACACGGGCCAATACATACTTGGGAGTACAAATTACCAATGACTCCTCTGAACTGATGGAGCGTAATTTTATGCCTCTATTGTAATCCACTAGTAAAACATTAAAAGAATGGAATAATAAAGAGTTCTGATGGGGAGGAAGAATCAATATTATAAAGTCGTACATCATTCCCAAGTGGCTCAATCTTTTCAGACTGGTTCCAATATACTAAACAAGGAAGTATAAGCGCTATTTGAGTATAAAATCTTAAAATTATATATAATCTAAACAGCTGCTAACCACCGTGAAAATCTTTTACAGAGTGATAGAGAATAGTAAGTGGTACCGGTGTAGCGCTTATGTGCAAAATTGAATATGAAGCGAAGTTTTACCCAATTTTCTTCTATGTTAGTCAATTATTTCTTGTTAACCTTAAGGTAAAACAGAGAAAAAATACACAACATAGTGCAGATTGTATATAAATATGTAAAAATTGTTTTAAAACAAAAGCCAAATGGCAACTCACAATTTTCTGAGCTATAAATCTAGCTCAGAATTTTGATGCTTTAGGATCCGTATAGGCGACCCTCTCCCTTCTTCTCCTTTCTTTAGTCCAGTCCTATATGGATACAGGAGGGGGTATATAGTGTAGTATAGTTGATGTTATTATGGGTGTGTAAAAGTAATAAATGAGGTACTCACAAACCCAGAGCCAGTCTATAGGCTCACTTCAGTGCGCATATGTGGTTTTAGGACCACACTCCTTCTTTATATTAGCAGGAAAAAAGCCATAAGTGTATCAAAATGTATGTATATTTATTATAAATTTTTTTTACACATTATAAAAAATATATATAAAAAAATAAATAAAAACACTTATAAGGCTTAATAGAGTCCAGTAAAGTCCAAAAAAAGGAGTTTTCAGTGCTCACTTTTCTTTCCAGTGAGGTAGATTACATTTTTTGAGTGGCACGTAATGAACTCTTTAATTTGGTATTCTACACCTTCATCCAAAGCGCTACACCGGTACTGGTTCCAATATACTGCCCAGAGAGTTGACTAAAACTGGCACAATCTGCTGTATGTTTTGGGTCATTGTCCAGCTGGAATCTAAAAGTTGGACCAGTATGAGTTCATGAGAGTTCTGGACCAGGTTTACATTAAGAATATATCTGTATTTTGTATTCAGCTTTCTTGCATGTCTGAATAGTATCCCAGTCCCTGCCGCTGAAAAACAGTCTCAAACCCTGATGCTATAATCACCATGCTTCATCATTGAGATGGTATTGTGTAGGTGATGAGCGGTGCCTGGTTTCCTCCACACATGATGCTTTAAATTGAGGCTTAAAAGTTCATTCTATGTTTCATCAGACTAGAGTATCATGTTTCTCTAAGCCTGAGTGTCCTTTTGCTGCTTTTTTGCCTTTTTAGTTGGGCTTTCCTGTGAAAAGAGACTTCTTTCTGGCCAGTCTACCATAATGTGTAAGTGATCATGAGCGCCTGGGCTACATTTATTGTTTTACCATTGGAGTGGGGTGAGCCAGCCCCAAGTCTAGATGCACCAGGACCAGATAAGACTTTCACATTCTGCTATTCTTGCTCAAAAATGCAGTTCCAGGTTTAGTAAATAAATCTCTCAGTATATTTACAAATGACACCAGACACAATGAAAAGGAATAAAACAATATAATAGTTTAAATTTACTATACGTTTATTTTTGGAAGAAATGTTTTGACAGTCATAGACAGCAGTACATCTGATTTCACCACTAGGTGGCTCTATTCACATAGCAATATACTTAAAGGTAGTAATGTTTGTAGATACGTTTACCTGTCTGTGTCTAATAATGTGTATTAATAATGTGTATTATTTAGCAAATACTTTTTTTCAGAGTTTACCACAATAGGGGTTATTTCACCTTTAGGGTTACTCACTAAACTCTGAATTGTTGACTAATCGACTTCCATATCTTCAACAGATGAGTCTTGTGTGCCGGGATGGTTGACGTCCATTGATTTAATTGGCAGGCTTTCAACATGTATTTCTGACAGTTTTTTAACCAGCTCCTCTAGTGTTATTCTGGCAGAACTGAAATCTATATCTGCGACCCGTTGTCTTTTGGGCTGGAAACCGTCCTCATCTTCAGCTTGACCTTCAATAACAATTACAACGATTTATAGTGCTGACATATTCTGCAGCTCAGTACAATAGGTCAAAAAAAAAAAGACAAACAATTGTAACAAAATGCATCTGACAAACGGAAACAGTAGGTGAAGAGGAAACAAATTTGCTTACCTTCCGAGCATCTTTTGCGTTTACGACTGCGAAGCACTGGGATTTCATTGGCCTTACTTTGTCCAGCTTCCCCTCTGCTCTTTTTAACTTCAGGACAATGACCATCCTTGGTGCTATCCCCTCTAATCTGTTGGGATCTCCCAAACTGAGACTGACAATTTTGGGGATAGTTGAAGTCTGTTGATTTAACTGGCAGACTTTGAGTAGGTAGGTCGTATTCTGCCAGTTTTTTATCCAGCTCCTCTAATGTCATTCTGGGAGGACTGTATTCCATATCTGCATTCCGTTTTCTTTTATAATCGAAAACGTCCCCATCTTTGGCTTCGGCTTGACCTTAAATAACAATTACAATGATTTATATAGTGCTGACATATTCTGCAGCGCAGTACAACAGGTAAAAAAAAACATCAACAATTCTAACAAAACACGTTTCACGAACGGAAACAGTAGGTGAGGAGGAAAAAATTAGCTTACCTTCCCAGAATCTTTTGCGTTTACGGCTGCGAAAGACTGGGCTTTTATTGGCCTTTGTTTGGCAAGGTTCCCCTCTGCCCATTTTAACCTTGTGCGAATGACTATCCTTGGTGCTATCCCGTTTAAACTGTTGAGATCTCTCAAACTGCATGCCATCCTTGGGCATCTGCCGGGCATGGTGAACATTTTGCATCTTACTCTTCTCTTGCTTTCTTCCCACCTCTCCTCCACACTGGGAGTGACAATTTTGGGGATAGTTGAAGTCCATTGATTTAACTGGCAGAGTTTGAGTAGGTAGGTCATATTCTGCCAGTTTTTTATCCAGCTCCTCTAGTGTCATTTTGGGAGCACTGTACCCCATATCTGCACCCTGTTTTCTTTTGTGATGGAAACCGTCCCCATCTTTGGCTTCGGCTTGACCTTAAATAACAATTACAATGATTTATATAGTGCTGACATATTCTGCAGCGCAGTACAATAGGTAAAACAAAGGACAAGCAATTTTAACAAAACACATTTGACAAACAGAAACAGTAGGTGAAGAGGAAAAAATGAGCTTACCTTCCCAGCATCTTTTGCTTTTACCAATGCGAAATATGGGGCTTTCATTGACCTTAGTTTGGCCAGGTTCCCCTCTGCCCCTTTTAACTTCATTCCAATGACCATTCCTGGTGCTATCCCGTCTAAACTGTTGGGATCTCTCAAACTGCGTGCCATCTTTGGGCATCTGCCCGGCATCGTAAACATTCTGCATCTTTCTCTTCTCTTGCCTTCTTCCCACCTCTCCTCCACATTGGGACTGACAATTTTGGGGATTACGCCTCTCTGATCCATCCATTATATCTTGCATACAACGTCTTTTTTCCATGTTCTGGTCAAATCGACGGTTTTTAGCTAGATGTTGATGGATCTGGCGCGAAGAATCCCGGAAGTTGAGCTCTTCCCGTGGTTGGTCTTTCACTCCATAACTAAAGCTCCTGTTTTTGGGGCGCTTCCTCTCGCGCTCCATCTCAAATTTCAACACCAGCTATAAAGCCCTTTCAATGTAGCTATGATATTATCTTTTTTGTCTTTTCCACAATTTGTGCGATCAAAAACGTTTGCAACCTGCTGCAAGGATATACAACAGTGATATGACCTATCTGCTGCCTTTCACCACTGATGGTTTATGTGTTATGACATCACAGATACTTTATGCAAATCAATTAAACAATAAAGTTCAACAACAAACAATTACCAGTAGGACTTTATCAATAATAAAGGACCTGAAGAAAGTTTTAAATACAGCATTTTTATTATGTCTATTAAGAAATATTTTTACAAGTTACAAATTAAACTATATATTTATATTCAACGAATGTATGTTTACATAATCAAAAAACAAATGTTTCACAATAAACAGATCTTTATATTTTGTTACTTTTGTTAATGGCCCATAAGTCTAATCTATCACACAATTGCGTTAATAAGTAGTAATTAAAAACAATTATAAATGGAATATCTATGAAAAAAATTATTTTTTCATATTTATATACAAACAGATAAGAATTTAATTTAAAAATCAATAAAAATTTATAAAAAATTGGTGTTTTATACCTTTTATCTTGACTTGAGTAGTAGAACCAAGTAAAATAAATCACATGACTACATCAGATTAACAACATGAACATTAACTTTCCACTTAAGAAAAATATTTAACGCTTATATTGCTTTTAAAAATCTTTTTCCCATATTTCCCAATAGTAAGTAAGATTGTCGCTCAATTGAGAAGGCTGTCTAATGGCCAATTCATAACTTTTATTCTCAAGAATGGAATTGAGATCTTTAACTGATGGAATGGCAGGTGACCTCCAGTGTCTGAAATAAATAAATTAAAATTCTTGGAACTAAAATCAAAAATCAGGGGAATCTCTTTTTTTCTTCTTTCTGTTAACTAATATTAAAACATCAGGGGAATCTCCTTTTTTAGCTAGAATCAAAAATTAAAATTGTGAATGAAATTTGTTTATTGCAAATTATACCATAACTACCATCATAAAGCTTATGCAGCAGCATACAGGCCATGACACTGCAAACCTCTGAATCTTGTGGGAGTCCCAGTTTTGGTATCAGGGTCAGTGCCTCTGGCAGGTCATGGACGATGTGTCTCTTTTCCCTTTTAAGACCGTGAGTGAGAGGGTCAAGTTCCAACGATATTGCATGCCTTGTTGCTGGAGAAGTGAGGTAAAAGGCTTAAGGGTTCTTCGTCATGCCAGGGTGCACCCGGACAGGTCAGCAAAGAAGGAGAGTGACATCGATTTGACTTTGTAAGATGTGTGGTTCTTGACCGCTGCTAGCAACACTGCTTTATCCGTCCACTGTTGGAAGCGAATTTTGAGGTCTCAAGGCGCCATGGCTGGGGGCTGTGGCAAGATTTGTGACTCGAAAAAGGCCATCTAGGCATATTCCCTTGACATGCCACGATGTCAATAGCGTCACCAGGAGCCGACGTAAAAATGTGCCAATTCGGCTGCTGGGGTGTCTTCTGATATGCCTCGTACGTTAAGATTGTTTGTGCAACGTGCATATTCCAGGGATGCAAATCGGTGGTCATGCACTTTGGTCTGACGTTGTAGCCCCTGGACCACTTGCTGCAAGGAGGCGATTAGCTTCGTACGCGTTCGAGGTGGCCTTCAGTGCTCCCATTCATCCTGCCAGGCCCTGGATTTCAGGGTTAGTGCTATTTCTTTTTAAGTTTGATCTAACTTAGGAATAGAACATTTTTCTGTCAATTTAGTAATAATTAATTTGTATTCTATCTGTAGATTATCAGGTAGGCCAAATTTTTCTTTCAATTTTCCAATAGACATCAAAGAATTGCTCTAAAAGAAAGCATCTACATCTTAAATTAAATATGAATGTCAATGTTCAAAATCAATTTGAGGAAAATTATATTTTAGAATAGATAGCGGCATTGCCCATGACCACCCGGAGGAAGGACCCACATCTTTCCACCCAGTGTCCCAAGCTCTGATAGTACTTTTTGTTGTAGAGAAAATTTATCAAACTTTTAGTTAAATTTCTTTAAAATGTTTTGCTTCTCTAAATATAAATCTTGGTTTATCCCCTAGAAAAGAATGGATAACTTGATCCTCTTTTAAGATACGACAATTTCTATGTATAAGCTTACGCAAATAAAAATTCATGGAACTAAAATAAAAAATCAGAGGAATCTCCTTTTTCTTCTTTCTGTTAACTAATATCTAAATCAGGAGAATCTCCTTTTTTAGCTAGAATCAAAAATCATAATTGAAAATGAAATTTGTTTCTTGCAAATTAATTTTATTTACAAATTATGCTATAACTACCAATATAGAGCTCACAACGCAGCAGCATAGGGAGCCATGACACTCAAGCCTCTGAATGCTGAATACAGAGACTGGCGCTGCAAGTCCACCAGTCAATATAACTACAGCACCTTATACACACACAATGCAACCCCTATTTATTCACTTTGGGTGTTACTGGGGGCCTCACGTTTGAGTTTCACCTAAGGCCTCAAAAAGGCTAGAGCCGCCACTGCCTCAGACGAACAACAACACATGACATATTACACCGTGTCATGATTTATTTAACAAAAATAAAGCCAAAACGGAGAAGCCATGTGTGAAAAACTAAGCACACCTAATGATTCCATACCTTGTAGAATCACCTTAAGCAGCAATATGACCCAATCTCAGCTCAGTTTTAACTGTTTTACAGAGGGCCTCATATTTCACTATCAAATACTTTGGTATGCAGAGGACTTCATGTTCAACTTAATGACTGGAAGGTTCCCAGGTGATGTGGCTGCAAAACAAGTCCAAATCATCCATTTGACGGTGCACGCAGGTCACGCCATGCGGGTGATGCAGGCTGCGATATGGGTTGTGTGTGAGCGGTAATGATACGAAGCTGCTGGCGTTCATGCTCCTTTTTCCCTTCGAGCATACCGCAGACGGAACAGTAAAGCCGGTGAGCAGAGTGACCGTGTTAAGGGTCAGAAAGACCGTGTAGGTCACAATGCAAGTTTCCAGGAAGACACATGGAATTGGAAAGGTAGCGCTCTCCTCACCTAAGGCAGGTAAAAGGTATGGCTGGCTAACAGAGAGATCCGGAGACACCTTTAATTTTCGTGCTGTTGAAGTCTGGCTGACAGTCTGGGGTCCCTCGGTGAGATAGGTAACTGAGGCATGTTCTGACTGAGACTGTGAGTGATCAAGAGGAACCCAGAATGTAATTTATTTTTTCTATATATCACATGGCTGAGATATCACATTTCTGAAACGGCTATGTTTTCAGCTGCAGGGTTAAAACTAGGGGGACCTGGCATCCAGACCACTTCATTGAGCTGAACTGGTTCTGGTGCCTATAGTGGTCCTTTAAATCAAGATCAGCTAAATATGTGTTTTGAGATCCAGATGGATTAAATTAAATACAAAATGCATGCAAGTACAGATGACTCTAAAGGAGAACTGACAAAGATGCTGTCTAAAATCCAAATTCTTGAAGAAAAACTAGAGTATTCTATACAACAACAAAATAAACAACAGGTATCCATTTCGCAGTTGGAACAAAAAGTTAAACATTTTTTAATAAAAATGGCAGAACATGAAGATAACATAAGAATAGGGGGGATACCTGAAAGCATCCCTCTGTCAGATTTGGAGAAGAATATGGAAGAGTTAATACAATTTTTGGGTCTCCAATGGGACAATATTGTCAACTTTTTAGAAGGAATACACAGAATAAATAAACCGAAAGATCTCCCGACACAATCTCCAAGAGATGTTATCACATGTTGTCACAATTGTAACGGCCATGAGAAATAGCTCCATGGCTGGTTCAAAATTCGAGACATTGAAGATATCTAATGACTTGTCACTTGGCACAAGAAACCAACGGAGGTCTTTCTTGACAAAAACAGCGGCATTAAGAAACAAGGGAATCAGATATGCCTGGACTTTCCCTGTACGCATAAAAGTTATATATAATGAAAAAGCAGAGTCATTTAAAGATCCCTTCAACAGTGGCTACAGAAGAACAACTTGGGTTGAAAAGAAAGGGAAGAAGAAAATAAGGAAAAAGGAATCTTCTGTATTGAAATGTGGCTTTTGACCTAAAGAAAAAAGAATACAAACTAATAAAGGATAAAAAAGCCAATAACATCCTCGAAAATCTTAAAAGAAAGTGGTATTACAGAGGAAATAAAGCTGACAAATTAATGTCTAATAGATTGAAAAATGAAAAAGCAAGTAAAATGGTGTTTAAAATTATTCAGGGCAATGAGATATTACTTAGTCCAGAAAAAAATTAGTAAAGCTTTTCAAGAATTCTACTCTAGCTTGTACAATTTGCCGGAGGGGGGATACTCTGTGAACGTCAAAAAATGATTTCTTAAATATAATCTTCCAAAAATTTCAACAAAAAAAAACAATTATCCAATTTAAACACACCTTTTTCAGAGAACAAAGTAGAAAATGCTATAAAAAAAACTTAAATCAAATAAAGCACCCGGTCCAGATGGATTTGACTTATTTTTTTATTTAACTCTGAGAGATACGCTTTAGAATTCTCTAGCAAAGATATTTAATGACTTTATTCTATCTTGTCAAATCCTTAGTGAAATGCTTAAAGCACATCTTATTCCAATTCTCAAACAAAATAAAAACTCAGAAAGCCTTCGACAGGGTCAGGTGGGACTTCCTCAGGTATGCCTTGGAATCGTTTGGGCTTCAGGGAAAAATATCTCGCTATAATGTTATAACGCTGTAATGCTCTCTATTCAACCACCTCTGCCCGGGTAGTTGGAAACGGTTTCATATTGAATTGATTTATCTTAAAAAATGGGATGAGGCAAGGATGCCCCCTCTCTCCCCTGCTTTATTTAATAATTTTTTGAACCTTTGGCAATTGTTATTAGATCAGATCAAAATGTTAGGGGTTTTGTGACCCAGTAGATAGTATCAAAAACACGATGTATGCAGACAATGTGGTTTTAATTATATCAAACCCAGTTGTGTCTCTTGAGCAGTTTATGTTAATTGTTGATGAGTTCTCAAATGTGTCTGGATATAAATTGAACTGAAAAAAATCAGCTGCTCTTGCAATAAACCTATCTAATGAAAATAAGAAAATCTTGTGGGATAGATTTGGGCTTGATTGTTCTTCACAGGCCAATACATACTTGGGAGTACAAATGACCAATGACTCCTCTGAACTGATGGAGTGTAATTTTATGCCTCTATTGTAATCCACTAGTAAACCATTAAAAGAATAGAATAATAAAGTGTTCTCATGGGGAGGAAGAATCAATGTTATAAAGTCGTACATCATTCCCAAGTGGCTCTATCTTTTTAGACTGGTCCCAATATACTGCCCAGAGAGTTGACTAAAACTGGCACAATCTGCAGTATGTTTTGGGTCATTGTCCAGCTGGAATCTAAAAGTTGGACCAGTCTGAGTTCATGAGAGTTCTGGACCAGGTTTTCATTAAGAATATATCTGTATTTTGCATTCAGCTTTCTTACATGTCTGAATAGTATCCCAGTCCCTGCCACTGAAAAACAGTCTCAAACCCTGATGCTATAATCACCATGCTTCATCATTGAGATGGTATTGTGTAGGTGATGAGCGGTACCTGGTTTCTTCCACACATGATGCTTTAAATTGAGGCTTAAAAGTTCATTCTATGTTTCATCAGACTAGAGTATCATGTTTCTCTAAGCCTGAGTGTCCTTTTGCTGCTTTTTTGCCTTTTCATTTGGGCTTTCCTGTGAAAAGAGACTTCTTTCTGGCCAGTCTACCATAATGTGTAAGTGATCATGAGTGCCTGGGCTACATTTATTGTTTTACCATTGGAGTGGGGTGAGCCAGCCCCAAGTCTAGATGCACCAGGACCAGATAAGAGTGCGGATTCCTCCTTTTGTTAGATCATAAAAGCAGACATATTCTACAACTTGGCATTTTTTCAGCTTGTATTTCACATTCTGCTATTCTTGCTCAAAAATGCAGTTCCAGGTTTAGTAAATAAATCTCTCAGTATATTTACAAATTACACCAGACACAATGAAAAGGAATAAAACAATATAATAGTTTAAATTTACCATACGTTTATTTTTGGAAGAAATGTTTTGACAGTCATAGACAGCAGTACATCTGATTTCACCACTAGGTGGCTCTCTTCACATAGCAATATACTTAAAGGTAGTAATGTTTGTAGATACGTTTACCTGTCTGTGTCTAATAATGTGTATTAATAATGTGTATTATTTAGCAAATACTTTTTTTCCGAGTTCACCACAATAGGGGTTATTTCACCTTTAGGGTTACTCACTAAACTCTGAATTGTTGACTAATCGACTTCCATATCTTCAACAGATGAGTCTTGTGTGCCGGGATGGTTGACGTCCATTGATTTAATTGGCCGGCTTTCAACATGTATTTCTGACAGTTTTTTAACCAGCTCCTCTAGTGTTATTCTGGCAGAACTGAAATCTATATCTGCGACCCGTTGTCTTTTGGGCTGGAAACTGTCCTCATCTTCAGCTTGACCTTCAATAACAATTACAACGATTTATAGTGCTGACATATTCTGCAGCGCAGTACAATAGGTAAAAAAAAACGACAAACAATTGTAACAAAATGCATTTGACAAACGGAAACAGTAGGTGAAGAGGAAACAAATTAGCTTACCTTCCGAGCATCTTTTGCGTTTATGACTGCGAAACACTGGGCTTTCATTGGCCTTACTTTGTCCAGCTTCCCCTCTGCTCCTTTTAACTTCAGGACAATGACCATCCTTGGTGCTATCCCCTCTAATCTGTTGGGATCTCCCAAACTGAGACTGACAATTTTGGGGATAGTTGAAGTCCGTTGATTTAACTGGCAGACTTTGAGTAGGTAGGTCGTATTCTGCCAGTTTTTTATCCAGCTCCTCTAATGTCATTCTGGGAGGACTGTATTCCATATCTGCATTCCGTTTTCTTTTATAATCAAAACCGTCCCCATCTTTGGCTTCGGCTTGACCTTAAATAACAATTACAATGATTTATATAGTGCTGACATATTCTGCAGCGCAGTACAACAGGTAAAAAAAAAACTACAACAATTCTAACAAAAAACGTTTCACAAACGGAAACAGTAGGTGAGGAGGAAAAAATTTGATTACCTTCCCAGAATCTTTTGCGTTTACGGCTGCGAAACACTGGGCTTTCATTGGCCTTTGTTTGGCTAGGTTCCCCTCTGCCCATTTTAACCTCGTGCGAATGACTATCCTTGGTGCTATCCCGTTTAAACTGTTGAGATCTCTCAAACTGCATGCCATCCTTGGGCATCTGCTGGGCATGGTGAACATTTTGCATCTTAGTCTTCTCTTGCTTTCTTCCCACCTCTCCTCCACACTGGGAGTGACAATTTTGGGGATAGTTGAAGTCCATTGATTTAACTGGCAGAGTTTGAGTAGGTAGGTCATATTCTGCCAGTTTTTTATCCAGCTCCTGTAGTGTCATTTTGGGAGCACTGTACTCCATAGCTGCACCCTGTTTTCTTTTGTGATGGAAACCGTCCCCATCTTTGGCTTCGGCTTGACCTTAAATAACAATTACAATGATTTATATAGTGCTGACATATTCTGCAGCGTCGTACAATAGGTAAAACAAAAGACAAGCAATTTTAACAAAACACATTTGACAAACAGAAACAGTTGATGAAGAGGAAAAAATTAGCTTACCTTCCCAGCATCTTTTGCTTTTACCAATGCGAAACATGGTGCTTTCATTGACCTTAGTTTGGCCAGGTTCCTCTCTGCCCATTTTAACTTCATGCCAATGACCATTCCTGGTGCTATCCCGTCTAAACTGTTGGTATCTCTCAAACTGCGTGCCATCTTTGGGCATCTGCCCGGCATCGTAAACATTCTGCATCTTTCTCTTCTCTTGCCTTCTTCCCACCTCTCCTCCACATTGGGACTGACAATTTTGGGGATTACGCCTCTCTGATCCATCCATTATATATTGCATACAACGTCTTTTTTCCATGTTCTGGTCAAATCGACGGTTTTTAGCTAGATGTTGATGGATCTGGCGCGAAGAATCCCGGAAGTTGAGCTCTTCCCGTGGTTGGTCTTTAACTCCATAACTAAAGCTCCTGTTTTTGGGGCGCTTCCTCTCGCGCTCCATCTCAAATTTCAACACCGGCTATAAAGCCCTTTCAATGTAGCTATGATATTATCTTTTTTGTCTTTTCCACAATTTGTGCGATCAAAAACTTTTGCAACCTGCTGCAAGGATATACAACAGTGATATGACCTATCTGCTGCCTTTCACCACTGATGGTTTACGTGTTATGACATCACAGATACTTTATGCAAATCAATTAAACAATAAAGTTCGAGAACAAACAATTACCAGTAGGACTTTATCAATAATAAAGGACCTGAAGAAAGTTTTAGATACAGCATTTTTATTATGTTTATTAAGAAATATTTCTACAAATTACAAATTAAAAAATATATATATATTCAACAAATGTATGTTTACATAATCAAAAAACAAATGTTTCACAATAAACAGGTCTTTATATTTTATTACTATTGTTAATGACCCATAAGTCTAATCTATCACACAATTGCATTAATAAGTAGTAATTAAAAACAATTATAAATGGAATATCTATGAAAAAAATGAAAGTTCATATTTATATACAAAAATATGAGAATTTAATCATTTAATAATTAAAAATCAATAAAAATGTATAAAAAATTGGTGTTTTATAACTTTTATCTTGACTTGAGTAGTAGAACCAAGTAAAATAAATCACATGACTACATCAGATTAGCAACATGAACATTAACTTTCCACTTAGGAAAAACATTTAACGTTTATATTCCTTTTAGAAATCTTTTTCCCATATTTCCCAATAGTAAGATTGTCGCTCAATTGAGAAGGCTGTCTAATGGCCAATTCATAACTTTTATTCCCCAGAATAGAATTGAGATCTTCTTTAACTGATGGAATGGCAGGTGACCTCCAGTGTCTGGGGACAACTGTAATGGCAGCAATGACAATATGTCCAATAATGATCTTATCTATTTTTCCAAGGGAACTTGGGAATTTTTTAAACAAAACAAATTCTGAGGTTAATACTGAGATGTTAGGATTCACATTTTGAATTAATTTATGAACGTCTTTCCAATATTTTGTTAACTTTGGACAATACCAGAGAATATGTGAAAGAGGATCAACCAAGGCACAATTTCTTTGGCATTGATCCGACAAATGTGTGCTCATTTTTTTCATTCTATATGGTGCCAAATGCCATCTGTATATTATTTTAAGGTGGTTTTCCCAGTGATTGGAACACTGCGTTATTCCTTTTAGAGTAGGAATGAAACTGAGCCATTCCTCCAGGTTGCACCGGGCCCCTAGATCTTTCTCCCAAGCTAGCATAAAATCTGCTTATAGCTTGGGACTAGGCATCAATTATTTATAACATTGTGTAATAGTGCCACTTCTACTAGGATTATATATATTTTTTTTTTGTAAATACGTTTTTATTGAACGTGCAGTCTTTCAGATCCTCAAATAGCTATGAATGTGCGACAATTAGAACACGCAGGTCCCTTCAAAATGAAACCATAACAATTTTAGTAGGAAGTGATGTCCGCTCAGTCATATATCGGTGACACGCAGGTCACAACATAACATGCATTATCTTACTAACAGGACTGCTAAGCACATTCCTTACAGTATCAGGTAGTAATGCGCTAACTTGTGGTGAGATTCGTAGACCTCAGTCTGCATCTGAACTACCATGGCGTGGGCACAACATGCGCAAAGAGTAACGCCAATAACATTGGCACTTTCGTAAGCCCAGTGGTCTACAACCTTGGTGAACACATAAGTCTTGCGTGCATTCTCTTACCAGACATCTGGTATGGGGTTAGTCCCAAGATAGTATCTACTACTGTGGGGGGTGCAGTACGAGTCAGTCTTACAGAGTACTATAGTCAAGTACCAGGCCATGGCCTCTCCCATCCGTCAGCCCTGACACTAGCGTCTCCCGCTCTGTGGTGGTTACTTAGGGTTAGTACGGAGTGTCTATTGTCAAGAGCTGGATCTTCATCTGGTTCTCATGTGCGGGGCGAAGTCCACGTGGAGTGGCTTCGTGGTGTGGCAAGTCATCTCTATTGTCTTGCTTCTTGTCTGGCGGTGTTAGGTGTAGTCCTCTAGTCTTTAGTTACTACCTGAATCTGTACTGTGTCATGCAAGTGCACCCCTCATAGGGCGGGTGTGCTGTGTCGACATTCCATCTGTGTGTCAACTCTCATATGTCGTCCTGAGGTCACTTCTCAGTGTAAGTATAATCTTACTAGAGGTCGTCCCTACTGCGAAATGCAGCGTCGTGTGGGCCTCTGTTTCTCTATGTAGTCTCGTTCGCCCCGTAGGGTCTCCTACCAGTGAGTCCAAGTAACGCCGGGTGGTACTAGGATTATATAGATATGAATTTTCCAAATCAGTTAGTGCTATTTCTTTATATGTTTAATCCAAGTTAGGAACAGAATTGTTTTCTGTCAATTTATTAAGAATTAATTTGTATTCTTGCTCTGAAGGAAAGGATTTACATATTGAATTAAATATGAATGCTAATATTCAAAATCTATTTGAGGAAAATTATATTTTAGAATAGATAGCGGCATTGCCCGTGACCACCCAGAGGAAGGACTTTAAACATAGTGTCCCAAGCTCTGATAATACTTTTTGTTGTAGGAAACACTTGTAAAACTTTTAGTTCAATTTGTTTAAAATGTTTTGCTTCTCTAAATATAAATCTTGGTTTATCCCCTATAAAGAATGGATATCTTGATCTACTTTTAAGATATGCCAATTTCTATGGATAACTTTACATAAATAAAAATTCTTGGAACTAAAATCAAAAATCAGGGGAATCTCTTTTTTTCTTCTTTCTGTTAACTAATATAAAAAATCAGGGGAATCTCCTTTTTTAGCTAGAATCAAGAATTATAATTGTAAATGAAATTTGTTTATTGCAAATTATACCATAACTACCATCATAAAGCTCACAATGCAGCAGCATACAGGCCATGACACTGCAAACCTCTGAATCTTGTGGGAGTCCCAGTTTTGGTATCAGGGTCAGTGCCTCTGGCAGGTCATGGACGATGTGTCTGTTTTCCCTTTTAAGACCGTGAGTGAGAGGGTCAAGTTCCAACGATATTGCATGCCTTGTTGCTGGAGAAGTGAGGTAAAAGGCTTAAGGGTTCTTCGCCATGCCAGGGTGCACCCAGACACGTCAGCAAAGAAGGAGAATGACATCGATTTGACTTTGTAAGATGTGTGGTTCTTGACCGCTGCTAGCAACACTGCTTTATCTGTCCGCTGTTGGAAGCAAATTTTGAGGTCTCAAGGTGCCGTGGCTGGGGGCTGTGGCCAGATTTGTGACTCAAAAAAGGCCATCCAGGCATATCGCCTTGACATGCCACAATGTCAATAGCATCACCAGGAGCCAACGTAAAAATATGCCAATTCGGCTGCTGGAGTGTCTTCTGATATGCCTCGTACATTAAGATTGTTTGTGCGACGTGCATCTTCCAGGGATGCAAATCGTCGGTCATGCCCCTGGACCACTTGCTGCAAGGAGGCGATTAGCTTCGTACGCTTACGAGGTGGCCTTCAGTGCTCCCATTCATCCTGCCAGGCCCTGGATTTCAGGGTTAGTGCTATTTCTTTATAAGTTTGATCTAATTTAGGAATATACATTTTTTCTGTCAATTTAGTAATAATTAATTTGTATTCTATCTGTAGATTATCAGGTAGGCCAAATTTTTCTTTCAATTTTCAAATAGACATCAAAGAATTGCTCTAAAAGAAAGCATCTACATCTTAAATGAAATATGAATGTCAATGTTCAAAATCAATTTGAGGAAAATTATATTTTAGAATAGATAGCGGCATTGCCCATGACCACCCGGAGGAAGGACCCACATCTTTCAACCCAGTGTCCCAAGCTCTGATATTACATTTTGTTGTAGAGAAAATTTATCAAACTTTTAGTTAAATTTCTTTAAAATGTTTTGCTTCTCTAAATATAAATCTTGGTTTATCCCCTAGAAAAGAATGGATAACTTGAACCTCTTTTAAGATACGACAATTTCTATGTATAAGCTAACGCAAATAAAAATTCATAGAACTAATATAAAAAATCAGGGGAATCTCCTTTTTTAGC
Organism: Pelobates cultripes; assembly: GCA_933207985.1. Lineage (NCBI taxonomy): Eukaryota > Metazoa > Chordata > Amphibia > Anura > Pelobatidae > Pelobates > Pelobates cultripes. Next base: position 30,929,692 of record OW240923.1, on the reverse strand, counting down.
TAGAATCAAGAATTATAATTGTAAATGAAATTTGTTTATTGCAAATTATACCATAACTACCATCATAAAGCTCACAATGCAGCAGCATACAGGCCATGACACTGCAAACCTCTGAATCTTGTGGGAGTCCCAGTTTTGGTATCAGGGTCAGTGCCTCTGGCAGGTCATGGACGATGTGTCTGTTTTCCCTTTTAAGACCGTGAGTTAGAGGGTCAAGTTCCAACGATATTGCATGCCTTGTTGCTGGAGAAGTGAGGTAAAAGGCTTAAGGGTTCTTCGCCATGCCAGGGTGCACCCAGACACGTCAGCAAAGAAGGAGAATGACATCGATTTGACTTTGTAAGATGTGTGGTTCTTGACCGCTGCTAGCAACACTGCTTTATCTGTCCGCTGTTGGAAGCAAATTTTGAGGTCTCAAGGTGCCGTGGCTGGGGGCTGTGGCCAGATTTGTGACTCAAAAAAGGCCATCCAGGCATATCGCCTTGACATGCCACAATGTCAATAGCATCACCAGGAGCCAACGTAAAAATATGCCAATTCGGCTGCTGGAGTGTCTTCTGATATGCCTCGTACGTTAAGATTGTTTGTGCGACGTGCATCTTCCAGGGATGCAAATCGTCGGTCATGCCCCTGGACCACTTGCTGCAAGGAGGCGATTAGCTTCGTACGCTTACGAGGTGGCCTTCAGTGCTCCCATTCATCCTGCCAGGCCCTGGATTTCAGGGTTAGTGCTATTTCTTTATAAGTTTGATCTAACTTAGGAATATAAATTTTTTCTGTCAATTTAGTAATAATTAATTTGTATTCTATCTGTAGATTATCAGGTAGGCCAAATTTTTCTTTCAATTTTCAAATAGACATCAAAGAATTGCTCTAAAAGAAAGCATCTACATCTTAAATGAAATATGAATGTCAATGTTCAAAACCAATTTGAGGAAAATTATTTTTTAGAATAGATAGCGGCATTGCCCATGACCACCCGGAGGAAGGACCCACATCTTTCAACCCAGTGTCCCAAGCTCTGATATTACTTTTTGTTGTAGAGAAAATTGATCAAACTTTTAGTTAAATTTCTTTAAAATGTTTTGCTTCTCTAAATATAAATCTTGGTTTATCCCCTAGAAAAGAATGGATAACTTGAACCTCTTTTAAGATACGACAATTTCTATGTATAAGCTTACGCAAATAAAAATTCATAGAACTAAAATAAAAAATCAGAGGAATCTCCTTTTTCTTCTTTCTGTTAACTAATATCTAAATCAGGAGAATCTCCTTTTTTTAGCTAGAATCAAAAATTATAATTGAAAATGCAATTTGTTTCTTGCAAATTAATTTTATTTACAAATTATGCTATAACTACCAATATAGATCTCACAACGCAGCAGCATAGGGAGCCATGACACTGCAAGCCTCTGAATGCTGAATACAGAGACTGGCTCTCTGTATCCAGCGCTGCAAGTCCACCCTTCAATATAACTACAGCACCTTATACACACACAATGCAACCCCTATTTATTCACTTTGGGTGTTAGTGGGGGCCTCACGTTTGAGTTTCACCTAAGGCCTCAAAAAGGCTAGAGCCGCCACTGCCTCAGATGAACAACAACACATGACATATTACACCGTGTCATGATTTATTTAACAAAAATAAAGCCAAAACAGAGAAGCCATGTGTGAAAAACTAAGCACACCTAATGATTCCATACCTTGTAGAATCACCTTGAGCAGCAATATGACCCATGACCCATGACTTCATGTTCAACTTAAGGTTCCCAGGTGATGTGGCTGCAAAAAAAGTCCAAAACATCACCCCTCCACCACCGTGCTGAACAGTTGGTATGAGGTGCTTGTGCTGATATTGGCCAAACATTGCGCTGTGCATTATGGCCAAACATCTTCACTTTGGTCTCGTCCTTCCAAAGAACATTGTTCCAGAAGTCTCGTGATTTGTTTTAGATGCAACTTTGCAAACCTTAGACGTGCTTCCATATTCTCTTTAGAGAGAAGGGGCTTTCTCCTGACAACTCTTCCAAACAAACCATACACGTTCAGTCTTTTTTTAACTGTACTGTCATGAATTTTAACATTTAACATTCAATAAAGTTGTTTTCCTGGCAAAATAGCTCCCTATAGTACCCCTTCTGTATATATATATATATATATATATATATATATATATATGAAACAAGAGGGGGTTGGCTGCACTCACCTGAACATGCATAAATGGGGGTGCTGCTGGGGGCCAAATAATACAATACTCAAGATCCAGCGCACTCACCTATCCACTAAACAGCAACTTCAATGTTGAAAGATTTTATTTTCATTGAAGTTGCTGTTTAGTGGATAGGTGAGTGCGCTGGATCTTGAGTATTATATATATGGGAAGGCGGAGCCTGGAGTTGTGGGAGGGGTTGCAACCGGCCTATATAAACCCACTACTTACCTCCATACCTTGCTGACAGCGCTTGGTTACTTGAGGTTGCTTGAGGTCAGCATCAGAATGATTTCCACTTCCGGGTCATCCAGACGCCATTTTACCTGATTACTCCATGAGGTTTTCTAAGCTGAGCTGTGTCAGGAATTCAGCCACAGGCTTTTCCGGCCTACCAGCTTTTTCTTCAATCCATCACCGTGGATGGTGTCCAAGTGGCTCACAAACCGTAAGTCGACCTACCCGTTACGCCAGGCATCAGTCCCACGGCACCATGCACGGGTCAGGTCCTCACTTTACGGCTGCATTTTGTCTAAATCTGTCCTAAAACCATTGCATGTTAATGCATATCATTCGTTTAAATTCACTTGTTTATATCTGTCACTGGCTCATTTTGAGCTTTAGCATAATCCCGAACGGGAACACATTCTGTTTCAATTGCCTAAACATACTAGGCAATTCTGTGCGTGCATTTCGAATCTCACTGCTCGTTTCGTTTGGTTTCCCTGACATACCAGGCTCACGGTTCGTGCAATTTTCTACCAAACGGGAACTAGTTCATGCATTTACTATTGTACTACACACACGCTTCGTGCGTTTACAACCCACGAACAGAACTTTGGTTTGTTACAATGACTGTTATTAACCCCTTAAGGACACAGCTTCAGAAGCTTGACTTACGCTTAATGACACAAGCAATTTTTGCATTTTCTTGCTGTTTGCGTTCAACTGCAATTTGCATCTCTCTCATTTATTGCACCGACACATATTATATACTGTTTTTTAAAGGACAGAAAGGGCTTTAATTTGATATAACATATATATATATATATATGCTTACTTATTATAAAAAAAATACAGAAAAATGCAAAAAAAATGAAAAATATTGTTTTTTTTTACAGTTTTTGCAATAATAATGTGTGCATAATTAGTGCAGGTTAAGGAAAGTAATTAAAAATAAATTTATTTATTTGTTCTGATTTACAGAATATATAATGTGTCTGGGATTTTAAGTTTTTTTTGGTAGTTACAGATCACAAAGCACAAGGAGTAAAATAAACTTTTAATGTGGAGCGACTTTAGAATTTGGTATGTTTGTCTTGTAAGCGTAATAGCCATAAAAGAAAACAAAATTGCCACACAAAAGTATATATTTATATAAAGTAGACATCACGGGCTATTTACCTAAGGTTGTTTTGACACTTTCTACGTAGCCATTTCACCGCCAACCTCTGCTAAATATTGGAGTAAAATTGTGTTCTTTTTGGTTTTTGGCACACAAACTTATAACAGAGAAATTCTCGTGTATATTTTGTAAAGTTGGTGTGTGCTATTCCTGTACAAAGTTTTATTTTGTGTTCAGTTACATCTGCTGAGTAAAATGACACCCCATTGTATGTCTTTTGCACTATTTCGTGAAGTTACAGTGCCATACAGGATACCTGTCCTTTTCAGTATTCACAGTAGAATTTTGAGAGATGGATTTAATGAGCCTTAGCTTCCATTTTGGGGTATTATAACAGTTTGACTGTTCAAAAAACCCCCACAAAGGCCTACCATTTGTAAAAGTAGACACTCCAGGGTATCTTATAAGGTGCATATTGTGCCTTAACATGCCCCCATTTTTTCACCAATATATGCCAAAGTATGTGGTAAAAAATAATTTTGTGCATTTTTTACATACGGATTGCATTTTTGCTGGGCGTTTTGTATATTTCATATGTGCCACTAAGTTCAAACCCCCAAATTATGCTCAGCTAAGTCTTCTGAGTAAAATGACACCCCATATGAATGTCTTTGGCACTATTTCGTGAAGCTACAGTGCCATATAGGAGACCTGTCCTTTACAGTATTCACAGTAGAATTTTGAGAGATGGATTTAATGAGCCTTAGCTTCCATTTGGGGTATTATAACAGTTTGACTGTTCAAAAAACCCCACAAAGGCCTACCATTTGTAAAAGTAGACACTCCAGGGTATCTTATAAGGTGCATATTGTGCCTTAACATGCCCCCATTTTTTCACCAATATATGCCAAAGTATGTGGTAAAAAATAATTTTGTGCATTTTTTACATACGGATTGCATTTTTGCTGGGCGTTTTGTATATTTCATATGTGCCACTAAGTTCAAACCCCCCAAATTATGCTCAGCTAAGTCTTCTGAGTAAAATGACACCCCATATGAATGTCTTTGGCACTATTTCGTGAAGCTACAGTGCCATATAGGAGACCTGTCCTTTTCAGTATTCACAGTAGAATTTTGAGAGATGGATTTAATGAGCCTTAGCTTCCATTTGGGGTATTATAACAGTTTGACTGTTCAAAAAACCCCCACAAAGGCCTACCATTTGTAAAAGTAGACACTCCAGGGTATCTCATAAGGTGCATATTGTGCCTTAACATGCCCCCATTTTTTCACCAATATATGCCAAAGTATGTGGTAAAAAATAATTTTGTGCATTTTTTACATACGGATTGCATTTTTGCTGGGCGTTTTGTATATTTCATATGTGCCACTAAGTTCAAACCCCCCAAATTATGCTCAGCTAAGTCTTCTGAGTAAAATGACACCCCATATGAATGTCTTTGGCACTATTTCGTGAAGCTACAGTGCCATATAGGAGACCTGTCCTTTACAGTATTCACAGTAGAATTTTGAGAGATGGATTTAATGAGCCTTAGCTTCCATTTGGGGTATTATAACAGTTTGACTGTTCAAAAAACCCCCACAAAGGCCTACCATTTGTAAAAGTAGACACTCCAGGGTATCTCATAAGGTGCATATTGTGCCTTAACATGCCCCCATTTTTTCACCAATATATGCCAAAGTATGTGGTAAAAAATAATTTTGTGCATTTTTTACATACGGATTGCATTTTTGCTGGGCGTTTTGTATATTTCATATGTGCCACTAAGTTCAAACCCCCAAATTATGCTCAGCTAAGTCTTCTGAGTAAAATGACACCCCATATGAATGTCTTTGGCACTATTTCGTGAAGCTACAGTGCCATATAGGAGACCAAGCCATATCCGTTTTTACCAAACTTTGAATTTTGACGCTGGGCCTATGTGCAATTTCCAAGCATCTTCGCAGGTTTTAAATTCAAACTACCCCACAAAGGCCTACCATTTCTTAAAGTAGACACCCCAGGGTGTTTCAAAAGGTATAGTTTGAACCTTAGCGTGGGATCATTTTTCCGCTAGCTTGTACCAGATGTAGTGGTAATAAGCGTTTTTTCTGCCTTTTTGACATACAAAGTGAGTTTGCACAGTATATTTTGCAAACCTTATGTGTGCTACGACTGTATAATACTTCATATGTTGCTCAGCTATGTCGGCTGAGTACAGCAATACCCCCGTATGTACCTTTGCCAGGTATGTGTGGACATCGGAGGGGCACATTTGGGACACAGCCATTCCAGTTTTTTTTCAAACTTTGAATTTTTATGCTGTGCCTATGTCCCATTTTAGAGTATTTTACCAGGCTATATAATCCAAATTCCCCATAAAGCCATACCATTTCTTAAAGAAGACATCCCAGGGTATTTCAAAAGGCATATTTTGAACCTTAGCGTGGGATCATTTTTCCGCTAGCTTGTACCAAGTGTAGTGGTAATAAGCATTTTTTCTGCCTTTTTGACATACAAAGTGAGTTTGCGCAGCATATTTTGCAAACCTTATGTGTGCTATGACTGTATAATACTTCATATGTTGCTCAGCTATGTCGGCTGAGTACAGCAATACCCCCGTATGTACCTTTGCCAGGTATATGTGGATGTTGAAGGGGCGCATTTGAGACGCAGCCATTCAGTTTTTTTCTAACTTTGAAGTTTTACGCTGTGTCCATGTTCCAATTTGGAGTAGTTTAGACGGTTGGTTATTGAAACTTCCCCACAAACACATACTATTTATTAAAGAATACACCCTGGGGTAATTCAAAAGGCATATTTTGAACCTTGGCGTGGGATAATTTTTTCTCTAGTTTGCTCCAGGTGTAGTGGTAATGAGCGTTTTTAAAATGTATTTTTTTACTTTTTATAACTTTTTTACTTTTAAAAACTAGTTTTTAAACTTTTGTTTTGCTTATAAATTTTTTTAAACTTTCCTAAACTTTCTTAAAACTTTTTTACAGATTTAACATTTTTCTAAGCTTTTTTTTTTACCGTTAACCCCTAACTAGCAGTACGCAGCAGTAACAGTAAATTCCCCATTTTCCCATAACTCCCACCCACCCCAGCTAGCAAAATATATAGTTATAAAATATTTAAATTAATTAATTAAATAAATTGAACCCCTGAGGGTTAAAAAAAATAAATAAAAGTTAATCCTCAGGGGTTAAAAAAAATTAGATCACAGTATAATACTGTGATCTCTATTTGATCGCTGTAGGCAGTGATCGACTGGCAGGGAAGGGGTTAATTTTTATTTGGACTAGGTAAAGTGTGTTTTTTTTGTTTTTTTTACTTAAATGTTATTAAAACATTTTTTTAAGCTTAATTTTTAACTTTTTAAAGTTTCTTTTAAAACTTTTTTTAACGTTAACCCCTAGTTAGCCTAACGCCAAATCCCCCAATTCCCCACTAACTTCCACCTACCCCAGCTAGCTAAATATATAATTAAAAAAATAATTTAATTAATTTAATTAATTTAACCCCTGAGGGTTAAAAAAAAAAGAATTAACCCTCAGGGGTTAAAAAAAAAAAAATCAGATCAGCACTGTTCCGGCTCCCTGCACTTCACACAGAACCCGGAAGTGCAGGGAGCCGGTAGGTGAGTATAGAGAGCACATGTGCTCGCTCAGACTTGCGGTCAGAGCGAGCACATGTGCTGGGCAGACTGCCCGGGTGCTCCCGGTATGCCTCCAATGCAGAGGCATACCGGGAGCACCATTAACCCCGCGATCGCCGCAATAGCGGCGATCCGGGGTTAATTTTACCGCGTGACGGACGAGGTCCGTCACCCGTCGTTAAGGGTCTCCCCTCTGTGACGGACCTCGTCCGTCACCCGTCCTGAAGGGGTTAAGCTATTATGTTCACTTATTGTATATTGTCAAACGGGCACTGTTTGTTTCCCTGTTATACAACTATAATGCTGGGGCATTTCTCACAAACAATGTTTCACATTAACCACACTGACCCCTACAGGTCACTCTCAAAATCTCACGTTAACCTTGCATTTGGATTAACCCCTTAAGGACCAAACTCTGGAATAAAAGGGAATCATGACATATCATACATGTCATGTATCCTTAAGGGGTTAAAGGGTATTTTACCATACAATCAGCATTTCTGACCCCTACTGGTCAACAGCAAAACTGTCTTCACATGTCATATACAATTTACCTGCCAATATAAATTACACATAAGATTGTTTTAAACATAACCATAAACCATAAATTAAACTCCAGCACTGGCTCAACATTTTGTCTTTCACATCAAGACTAACAGTGGTTCTATCAACACTGCCACCTACAGGTCTGTCAAGTACATTGACAATTTTCATGGGGTTTTACAAACACCAAAACACTGACCCCTATAGGTCAACAGACAAACAACATTTCACATACCAATCAGTATCAACTACACTGCCACCTATAGGGCACTCGGCAGTTCTCCAGTGCACTTGCATTTTGCAACACCATGTTCACTGACCCCCACCATTCAATAAAGCATACAACAATTCACATAGCAAGTAGTATATCAACATCTGGTAAAAATACACATAATATTACACAGTAGCACACGCATCTATATATACGTAACTGATAATATAGTTCACATACATTTTTCACAGCACGCTGCTCACACATCAGACTTTCCCCTAGCAATGGCACATACAACATCCAAGGTGGGGACAGACCACTTTTCACTTGTACATACGGCACTTAATGGGTTAAGATTGATACATATTTAACCAGTATGGCTATGATGATTAATATTTACATGTCACGGCACTTTACTTTTTACATATACTGTATGTTTTAAGATAAGCTTGGTCTATGCCATATTTACTTATGCCATACGATTTTATCCATTCAGGTTACAGTTACTACTAAAAAACCTATACGGATTGTCAGGTTCAATACCAACTACCAGGTACGTACACCTGCTCACGTAGTTATCCATCTCTTACCTTCCCTGGAATAGTAATAGTGTACTGGCAATTAGGGTTCTAGGGCCCAATAGGTATTACCCCCTTTTTTCTCTGCATTATGCTTCGGTTAGTGGTCCCGCGAGGCCAACAACCCGCCTCACACACGGAGGCATACACCCCTCGGGCCACTCGTGAACTAGCCGCCTTGCATTGTATCATAGAGAGGGCCTCACCTGTCACTCCCCTTCCTATTTTTCTGGTTACTGTCACCGAGAGGCCAACATCCTGCCACAACATTCGGTGGCCACAAAAAATCCCCTCGCACCAAGCATAGATAGAGCCTCTCAAGCCACTTGGCAACTAGCAGGGCCTCACCAGTCACCAAAAAATACCAAGCCTAATCGTTTCGCCTTACAGCTTAGCTAGCAAGCCGGTACAAGACCCCTGGGTACAAATATATAATTGCAATCTTTATTGTTATTTAAGTATTTCTCAAAAAGATGGTAAAGAATCATCTCACCTGTGTTGGCATTTGGAACATGTAGAGATGCTTATTTGTGCAGGTACCCATACAGAAGGGATTTTCTCCCAAACAAATGGACGAGCACTCTCAGGCTCCAGGTACCAGCACCTCTGAACTACCAGAGACAATTGGTATGAGTCGTTGCATTGCATATAGACTGTTGCATATATGTTCAAATCATTCAGGGCACATGACAAACCATGTGTCCCAATACAACTTACAAATAACGTACTCACCATCTGTACACACCAATCCATTTTCAACACTACTGACTCATCACCCTTCCAGACTTGTAGTAGATTTACTAAAGCTCCGGAGCTTCAAAGGGCTCCCATACAGGTATCATACATACACCTTCAAGGAATATCGCATGCCCTCACTTACAGTCAGCAGAGCAGAACCATCGGCTGTAAACACACTCATAGCCAAGAATAGCAGAGGGGTTTTTACTTGGGTTTTCCAATCACCACCATTTACAGCATGGCGCCAAACACAAACACATTGGTATTGTCACAAGGGAATCTTCCCTTAAACAAAGACTAACCATAGACTTATTGGCACCACACACCTTCGCTACCCCAAGTCTCAACTCCCTCATACCCTCCAAAGAGTTTCCTTACTATACACACCATTGATCTACCTTTACAGTTATCACTCAAGCATGGGTTGAAGCTTGGTTAAGTAAGACCAATATCATCAACACAGTAAATGGCTACCATCTACCCTACACACTGGCACTTACATGGCATAAAAATGGGCAATCCTTTCCCCACTAAAAGCAGCTGCTGTGGAATGGGGTAAATCATGGTCAGGGTCATCAATCCGTTGTTACTCAGACAACTAAGCACATGTCATATCATCAACAACTTCGCCATGATAGTAATACCACAGGGACGAGCTTTCATCTCACGTCTACTCGGTTTGTTACCCGACTTACCCAACAACGACAGCAGGGTTACACTGGACATTCAGACTAGGGCGCATGTGACCAGGTGGTACCATTTCCTGTCAGACTGGAATGGGAGAAACTTGTTCATACCACCGTTGACATTAAACTCCCCTGTGTTATGGACGGATGCTGTTACGCAGGTTTCGCAGCCATCTTCGAAGACAGATGGTTGAGGGACGCTTGGCCTAGCAAAGCACTAGGATTACCTGCTTTCACAAAGACTTTCACAAAGATTTCAGCAATGTTTGAGATCTACCCAATAGTGGCCGCAGCTAAAGTCTGGGGCCACTTATGGGGAGGCAAAGCTGTCAAATGCTACACCGACAACATGGCGGCTTGCGAGATTCTGAACAAGGGCAGGTCTTCTTCACTAACCATCATGAGCCTGGTCAGGAGACTCACATGGTTGGCAGTCACACAAAAATTTTTTTTCCTGACTTGCATACACGTGCCAGGTCACCATAATTCAGCAGCTGACGCACTATCCCGTTCAAAATTACAGGTTTTCAGACAGCTACACCCAACAGCAGAGGAACAGCCAAGCAAGGCGCCGCTGTTCAGAGACCTCATCCTGGACTAAAATTACTCATGGAGCACGGAAGGGCACTAGCACAGGCATCACTTTCCCCAAACACCAGACGCACATACAACCGAGCCTTAATGTTATTCAACAAATTTATTTCAGAATACCTCATTACGAATCCTTATAGGTTAGATACTATGGTGGCTTTCACCTCCTTTTGCCATCTCAACTTGAAACTGGCACACAACACCATAAAACTCTATTTAACTGGAATACAGCAACACATATCCCAGTATAAAAAACTTCCTATCAGCACACCCCATTAAAACATGCTAAAAGGCATCCAACGCCTAGAAAACCCAAAACCTACTACACGGCTACCAATTGACGCAGAGAAATTCAGGGCATTGTCTGACATGTTAGATACCAAACCCTAATAATGATATATATAATGATAATCACACCAATAACACACTCAAAACAGCCATATACCTGGCATTTTATGGGTTTATGCATCCCAACGAACTCACCTTAAGCAACATCAACAATAAGGGAAATATACTGTGCGTGTCACACATAAACATAATAGGTGATCACTACACACTGTCATTAAGACATTCAAACGAATCAAATGGGTCCACCCCTTGACATTCAATTTTACCCAACCGGCAATCATTGGTGCCCCGTACAACTATTCGACAAATACATGGCAGGTATGGCTTATCAACCCAAACAAGCTCCTCTCCTCACAATACACAGTCAACCCCTGACTACGTCAAAATTCGTCAAATACGTGAGACTACTATTCACAAGAATCGGGTACGATCCCGCAGCATATACAGGCCACTCCTTTCGTATCGGAGCGGCAACATCAGCCTCCAGCCAAAACGTACCAGTTCATATTATTAAAAAAACTAGGCCGTTGGAAGTCTTCGGCATATCACCGTTACATACCTCAACCTGAGAAAGAGTTGAGACAAGCTTTTAAACAATTGGCAAAGTAGGGAAGCTCGGGTAATAATGTATGTGTATATGTATTAAAGTGTGGAACTGATATTTCTCTTTTGCCCTCTTTATTTACAGGCCGACCCATACGTCGGTTTCGGCACACTACAACCGACTTAGTATATTAGACTAATGGTAAGAGGTATAGGTCCACATAAATACGGCCTTCTTCCCTGACCACAAATGGGAAGGCGGAGCCTGGAGTTGTGGGAGGGGTTGCAACCGGCCTATATAAACCCACTACTTACCTCCATATCTTGCTGACAGCGCTTGGTTACTTCCGGTAGCCCCACCCACCACTCCACAAAAGAAATCAATTAATTGGTTGGCCCTCTTTAGTTACAGGCCGACCCGTACGTTGGTTTCGGCACACTACAACTGACTTAGTATATTAGACTAATGATAAGAGGTATAGGTTCACATAAATACGGCCTTCTTCCCTGACCACAAATATATATATATATATATAGTTTTTATTATCTTTTTATTGTCCTGATGAATGGTTCTAAAGTGAACGGAAGCGTCAACATTTTTCTTATGGGTTAAAAGCATAATAAAGCAGGGGTATTTTTGTATTAGACGAGCCACAGTGCCGGTATGGTTTGAAAAACAATGTGTTTAAGTGTCTATATACATATATATTTATTATTGGTATTCTTCTTTTTCTAATTAAAAAAATGAATTATTTCAAAAATTAAAGGAACACTATAGGGTCAGGAACACAAACGTGTATTCTTGACCCTATAATGTTAAACAAACTATTTAGCCCTCCTGGTTCCCCTTGACCTCTCAAATAGAGTAAAAACTAACCTTATTTCCAGATCTCCCCAGGTCTGCCAGCATTGGCTCTGCTCCTGATCCGCCTCCTTAGCTGACATGATCAGAATTGATTATCTCAGCCAATCAAAATACTTTCCCATATGAAAGTATTGGTGTAGTGGACTAGCCCCTGTACAAGGGTCTGCCCCAGTTTCCTGGAGGGGGCTGCTTGCTCGCCGCCTGCCCAGTGATTATGGTCTCGGAAAGATGTGGCCCTTTAAGTACAATGGTTGGGCCTAATGGATTTTGTATTGCGCTGCTGGCCCTTTAAGAACCAGCTAAGGACATGTAGTATAACAGAGAATTCAGCCTACATACCCCATGCCCCGAAAAGCATTGGGCTGCCTGCAAACTTGTGTGTTCTTACATGCTTTCATGTAATTCCTACTGCAGCGGATTTCATTAAGGCTGTCCTCAAAATTTGCGTATTTTAATATGTTTTCGTGTATTGCCTATTCCATGTATTCACATTGTATGCAGCATTCATTGATTGTTTGGTAAAATAACTCTGTTTACTATACAAGTGAAACTACTGAACAATCAGACCACCCCAGGGATAAGTGTGCCTCTCATTACCATTCGCAACAATGTTGCAAACCCCTAATTGGCAGTCGGTACTTTGTTCTATGGGTGGCCGCCATTCGGGATACGAACACGTGGTGGCGACCAACTTAACTTCCGAACAGCGGTGTTTGGTCGTTGAGTGTCTGGAACCAAAATCGGACACTCGACTAAGCAAACACCTCTGAGACCTCCAGACTTCCATATCTTCGTGCGGAAACAAGCGAATGAGCCGCCGTTTGGTAGAAAGACTCATCCAAACAAGGGGCTTCACATGAAGGAAAACAACAGCCATTTCATTTGGTATTTTCATCCGTTTATACCCACGAACCAAGGAAAAAACTTATGGAACTATTTTCAGATACTGTTACCTGTGTGGTCGGTCAAAAATTTACTCTTCCATAACTCCCGAACCCCTGGTCCGATCTGGGTGATTTTTGAGTATGTTACTCACCCAGATCAGGGCTATCAGAGGATCCGCTATTTAGGAGTGTACCCCATGTATTTGGGTACATCCAGAAATTGGGGAAATACTGTACATGGATTAAGTGGATTATGTGTCATGCTGAGGGGAGGAGATGTGTGGGAGGTAACATGTATTTTATTGGTTACTGTATTAATTACTGTGGGTGTCTCCCTTGCATGGGATAATTGCTTAAAAGCAGGCCTGTGAAATTAAACCTTAGTTAAGTTCTGCTCCTGATACTGTGTGTCGTCCAGTTATTGGGAAAGGTGATGGGATACGATTGGATTTTACTGCTGATTGTGCTTGTTATGCTGCTGGATTATTCTCTCACTGTGGGAACTGTGCCTGGGATTATTGCTTGTTCCTGAGCCACACCTGGACTACCAGCGGAAATAGTCTGTGAGAGACCAGCGTTACACTACATTGGTGGCAACGGTGGGATGGCGTCCTGGTGTGAGAGGAATAGCACCCTGAAGACACCGGAATTATTATGGAGCGGCATAGAGACAGCGAGTCCCTGGACAATGCTTGAGGTGGAGGATGAGTTTAACCGGAGGTTACAGAACCTCTTGGCCTAACTGGATAAGCCAATTGTAGAGGCAACCAGGTTGGACTGCAGAGAGGGCGCCCGACAAGAGATGTGGGAAGAAACCCTAGAGGGTGTCCAGCATTGGCTAGGTGAGCGTCTCCCCAGCAAGGAGCAGCAACTACAAGCCAGAGTGGCCCTACAAATGCCTATGCTGGGAGACCAGCCCCGGGAGGAGTTGGTGATACAGCTTGATTCACTGGCATGGAGGGAACTGGGTCTCGATGATGCATACCAAGCATTACGTTGGTACGCGGTTCAGCGTGTTCCCGGAATGGCCAAGTTTGACAAACCGGAGGGCAAGGATTACAATCCCCAGAAACCAAGGGTGTTATTGGGAGAAGGGACAGGCGGTCCCTCTCCCCAGCGGCAGAATGTCAGGAAGGGGAGACAGCTGATTCCCCTTCCCATCAGCACGACAACTTATTGGAAGGGGAGACAGTCGGTCCACCCCTACAATAAGGGAGAGTGTTGCAGGAAAAGGAGCCGGTTACCCCTTCTCCCCAGCGGCAGCGTATCCCACCAAGGCGAGAAACGGAATGCCCGGGGGAGGCAACAGATCTTCCTTCCCCACAGACAATCTACAACCCAGTCCTGGGGATACGGGCCGCTGATCATCTCCCAGCAGAGGAGCGGGCATCTAGGCAGAACACAAGCGGCCTCTGCCCTCTCTTCCCTTTTGCCTTGCCATCTACACCAAGGGCACCGAGGACCACAGTGCAGAGTGTCGCTGGCCTCTGCCCACCAGGGCCAGAGGAGGGGAGCTGCATCTGCCGTTCCCAGCAACCGCTTGGTCCAACCAGGGGACAGGGCGGCTTGGTTATCTTCCCACCAGACCATGGACTTACAACTGGACATATGGGGCAGGGGGCCATCTGGACACCTACACCGTGTGAGAAAGGCCAGCCAACTATCAGCACTATAAGCACATCTTATTCCAATTCTCAAACAAAATAAAAACTCGGAAAGCCTTCGACAGGATCAGGTGGGACTTCCTCAGGTATGCATTGGAATCGTTTGGGCGTCAGGGAAAAATATCTTGCTATAATGCTATAACACTATCATCCCCTCTGCCCGGGTAGTTGGAAACGGTTTCATATTGGATTGGTTTATCTTAAAAAATGGGATGAGGCAAGGACGCCCCCTCTCACCCCTGCTTTATTTAATGATTATTGAACCTTCGGCACTTGTTATTAGATTAGATCAAAAGGTTAGGGGTTTTGTGACCCAGTAGATAGTATCAAGACCACGATGTATGCATACAATGTGGTTTTAACTATATCAAACCCAGCTGTGTCTCTTTAGCAGTTTATGTTAATTGTTGACGAGTTCTCAAATGTGTCTGGATATAAATTGAACTTAGAAAAATCAGCTGCTCTTGCAATAAACCTATCTAATGAAAATAAGAAAATCTTGTGGGATAGATTTGGGCTTGATTGTTCTACACGGGCCAATACATACTTGGGAGTACAAATTACCAATGACTCCTCTGAACTGATGGAGCGTAATTTTATGCCTCTATTGTAATCCACTAGTAAAACATTAAAAGAATGGAATAATAAAGAGTTCTGATGGGGAGGAAGAATCAATGTTATAAAGTCGTACATCATTCCCAAGTGGCTCTATCTTTTCAGACTGGTCCCAATATACTGCCCAGAGAGTTGACAAAAACTGGCACAATCTGCTGTATGTTTTGGGTCATTGTCCAGCTGGAATCTAAAAGTTGGACCAGTATGAGTTCATGAGAGTTCTGGACCAGGTTTTCATTAAGAATATATCTGTATTTTGCATTCAGCTTTCTTGCATGTCTGAATAGTATCCCAGTCCCTGCTACTGAAAAACAGTCTCAAACCCTGATGCTATAATCACCATGCTTCATCATTGAGATGGTATTGTGTAGGTGATGAGGGGTACCTGGTTTCTTCCACACATGATGCTTTAAATTGAGGCTTAAAAGTTCATTCTACGTTTCATCAGACTAGATTATCATGTTTCTCTAAGCCTGAGTGTCCTTTTGCTGCTTTTTTGCTTTTTCGCCTTTTCAGTAGGGCTTTCCTATGAAAAGAGACTTCTTTCTGGCCAGTCTACCATAATGTGTAAGTGATCATGAGTGCCTGGGCTACATTTATTGTTTTACCATTGGAGTGGGGTGAGCCAGCCCCAAGTCTAGATGCACCAGGACCAGATAAGAGTGCGGATTTGTTAGATCAAAAAAGCAGACATATTCTACAACTTGGCATTTTTTCAGCTTTTATTTCACATTCTGATATTCTTGCTCAAAAATGCAGTTCCAGGTTTAGTAAATAAATCTCTCAGTATATTTACAAATTACACCAGACACAATGAAAAGGAAAGAAACAATATAATAGTTTAAATTAACCATATGTTTATTTTTGGAAGAAATGTTTTGACAGTCATAGACAGCAGTACATCTGATTTCACCACTAGGTGGCTCTCTTCACATAGCAATATACTTAAAGGTAGTAATTTTTGGAGATACGTTTACCTGTCTGTGTCTAATAATGTGTATTAATAATGTGTATTATTTAGCAAATACTTTTTTTCAGAGTTCACCACAATAGGGGTTATTTCACCTATAGGGTTACTCACTAAACTCTGAATTGTTGACTAATCGACTTCCATATCTTCAACAGATGAGTCTTGTGTGCCGGGATGGTTGACGTCCATTGATTTAATTGGCCGGCTTTCAACATGTATTTCTGACAGTTTTTTAACCAGCTCCTCTAGTGTTATTCTGGGTGAACTGAAATCTATATCTGCGACCCGTTGTCTTTTGGGCTGGAAACCGTCCTCATCTTCAGCTTGACCTTCAATAACAATTACAACGATTTATAGTGCTGACATATTCTGCAGCGCAGTACAATAGGTAAAAAAAAAAGACAAACAATTGTAACAAAATGCATTTGACAAACGGAAACAGTAGGTGAAGAGGAAACAAATTAGCTTACCTTCCGAGCATCTTTTGCGTTTACGACTGCGAAACACTGGGCTTTCATTGGCCTTACTTTGTCCAGCTTCCCCTCTGCTCCTTTTAACTTCAGGACAATGACCATCCTTGGTGCTATCCCCTCTAATGTGTTGGGATCTCCCAAACTGAGACTGACAATTTTGGGGATAGTTGAAGTCCATTGATTTAACTGGCAGACTTTGAGTAGGTAGGTCATATTCTGCCAGTTTTTTATCCAGCTCCTCTAATGTCATTCTGGGAGGACTGTATTCCATATCTGCATTCCGTTTTCTTTTATAATCGAAAACGTCCCCATCTTTGGCTTCGGCTTGACCTTAAATAACAATTACAATGATTTATATAGTGCTGACATATTCTGCAGCGCAGTACAACAGGTAAAAAAAAACATCAACAATTCTTACAAAACACGTTTCACAAACGGAAACAGTAGGTGAGGAGGAAAAAATTAGCTTACCTTCCCAGAATCTTTTGCGTTTACGGCTGCGAAAGACTGGGCTTTTATTGGCCTTTGTTTGGCTAGGTTCCCCTCTGCCCATTTTAACCTCGTGCGAATGACTATCCTTGGTGCTATCCCGTTTAAACTGTTGAGATCTCTCAAACTGCATGCCATCCTTGGGCATCTGCCGGGCATGGTGAACATTTTGCATCTTACTCTTCTCTTGCTTTCTTCCCACCTCTCCTCCACACTGGGAGTGACAATTTTGGGGATAGTTGAAGTCCATTGATTTAACTGGCAGAGTTTGAGTAGGTAGGTCATATTCTGCCAGTTTTTTATCCAGCTCCTGTAGTGTCATTTTGGGAGCACTGTACTCCATAGCTGCACCCTGTTTTCTTTTGTGATGGAAACCTTCCCCATCTTTGGCTTCGGCTTGACCTTAAATAACAATTACAATGATTTATATAGTGCTGACATATTCTGCAGCGCAGTACAATAGGTAAAACAAAAGACAAGCAATTTTAACAAAACACATTTGACAAACAGAAACAGTAGGTAAAGAGGAAAAAATGAGCTTACCTTCCCAGCATCTTTTGCTTTTACCAATGCGAAACATGGGGCTTTCATTGACCTTAGTTTGGCCAGGTTCCCCTCTGCCCCTTTTAACTTCATGCCAATGACCATTCCTGGTGCTATCCCGTCTAAACTGTTGGGATCTCTCAAACTGCATGCCATCTTTGGGCATCTGCCCGGCATCGTAAACATTCTGCATCTTTCTCTTCTCTTGCCTTCTTCCCACCTCTCCTCCACATTGGGACTGACAATTTTGGGGATTACGCCTCTCTGATCCATCCATTATATCTTGCATACAACGTCTTTTTTCCATGTTCTGGTCAAATCGACGGTTTTTAGCTAGATGTTGATGGATCTGGCGCGAAGAATCCCGGAAGTTGAGCTCTTCCCGTGGTTGGTCTTTCACTTCATAACTAAAGCTCCTGTTTTTGGGGCGCTTCCTCTCGCGCTCCATCTCAAATTTCAACACCGGCTATAAAGCTCTTTCAATGTAGCTATGATATTATCTTTTTTGTCTTTTCCACAATTTGTGCGATCAAAAACTTTTGCAACCTGCTGCAAGGATATACAACAGTGATATGACCTAACTGCTGCCTTTCACCACTGATGGTTTACGTGTTATGACATCACAGATACTTTATGCAAATCAATTAAACAATAAAGTTCGAGAACAAACAATTACCAGTAGGACTTTATCAATAATAAAGGACCTGAAGAAAGTTTTAAATACAGCATTTTTATTATGTTTATTAAGAAATATTTTTACAAGTTACAAATTAAACTATATATATATATTCAACGAATGTATGTTTACATTATCAAAAAACAAATATTTCACAATAAACAGGTCTTTATATTTTGTTACTTTTGTTAATGGCCCATAAGTCTAATCTATCACACAATTGCGTTAATAAGTAGTAATTAAAAACAATTATAAATGGAATATCTATGAAAAAAATGAAAGTTCATATTTATATACAAAAATATAAGAATTTAATTTAAAAATCAATAAAAATGTATAAAAAATTGGTGTTTTATAACTTTTATCTTGACTTGAGTAGTAGAACCAAGTAAAATAAATCACATGACTACATCAGATTAACAACATGAAAATTAACTTTCCACTTAGGAAAAACATTTAACGCTTATATTCCTTTTAAAAATCTTTTTCCCGTATTTCCCAATAGTAAGTAAGATTGTCGCTCAATTGAGAAGGCTGTCTAATGGCCAATTCATAACTTTTATTCCCCAGAATAGAATTGAGATCTTCTTTAACTGATGGAATGACAGGTGACCTCCAGTGTCCGGAGACAACTGTAATGGCAGCAATGACAATATGTCCAATAATGATCTTATCTATTTTTTCAAGTGAACTTGGGAATTTTTAAACAAAACAAATTCTGAGGTTAATACGGAGATGTTAGGATTCACATTTTGAATTAATTTATGAACGTCTTTCCAATATTTTCTTAACTTTCAATATATGAAAGAGGACCAACCAAGCCACAATTTCTTTGGCATTGATCCGACAAATGTGTGCTCATTTTTTTCATTCTATATGGTGCCAAATGCCATCTGTATATTATTTTAAGGTGGTTTTCCCAGTGATTGGAACACTGCGTTATTCCTTTTAGAGTAGAAATGAAACTGAGCCATTCCTCCAGGTTGCACCTGGCCCCTACACTTGTAAAACTTTTAGTTCAATTTGTTTAAAATGTTTTGCTTCTCTAAATATAAATCTTGGTTTATCCCCTATAAAGAATGGATATCTTGATCTTCTTTTAAGATTTGCCAATTTCTATGGATAACTTTTATTCTAGGAACTAAAATCAAAAATCAGGGGAATCTCTTTTTTTTTCTTTCTGTTAACTGTTATAAAAAAATCAAGGGAATCTCCTGTTTTAGCTAGAATCAAAAAATTATAATTGTCAATTGTAATTTGTATTCTTTCTGTAGGTTTTCAGGTAGGCCAAAGTTTTTCTTTCAATTTTCTAAAAGACATCAAAGAATTGCTCTGAAAGAAAGTATCTACATACTGAATTAAATATGAATGCTAATATTCAAAATCTATTTGAGGAAAATTATATTTTAGAATAGATAGCGGCATTGCCCGTGACCACCCAGAGGAAGGACTTTAAACACAGTGTCCCAAGCTCTGATAATACTTTTTTTTGTAGGGAACACTTGTAAAACTTTTAGTTCAATTTGTTTAAAATGTTTTGCTTCTCTAAATATAAATCTTGGTTTATCCCCTATAAAGAATGGATATCTTGTAATTCTTTTAAGATATGCCAATTTCTATGGATAACTTTACGTAAATAAAAATTCTTGAAAAAAAAATAAAAAATCAGAGGAATCTCCTTTTTTTCTTCTTTCTGTTAACTAATATAAAAAACCAGGGGAATCTCCTTTTTTAGCTAGAATCAAAAATTATAATTGTAAACGAAATTTGTTTATTGCAAATTATACCATAACTACCATCATAAAGCTCACAATGCAGCAGCATACAGGCCATGACACTGCAAACCTCTGAATCTTGTGGGAGTCCCAGTTTTGGTATCAGGGTCAGTGCCCCTGGCAGGTCATGGACGATGTGTCTCTTTTCCCTTTTAAGACCGTGAGTGAGAGGGTCAAGTTCCAACGATAATGCATGCCTTGTTGCTGGAGAAGTGAGGTAAAAGGCTTAAGGGTTCTTCGCCATGCCAGGGTGCACCCAGACAGATCAGCAAAGAAGGAAAATGACATCGATTTGACTTTGAAAGATGTGTGGTTCTTGACCGCTTCTAGCAACACTGCTTTATCCGTCCGCTGTTGGAAGCAAATTTTGAGGTCTCAAGGTGCCGTGGCTGGGGGCTGTGGCCAGATTTGTGACTCGGAAAAGGCCATCTAGGCATATCACCTTGACATGCCACAATGTAAATAGCATCCACAGGAGCCGACATAAAAATATGCCAATTCGGCTGCTGGGGTGTCTTCTGATATGCCTCGTACGTTAAGATTGTTTGCGCGACGTGCATCTTCCAGGGACGCAAATCGGCGGTCATGCACTTTGGGTTCTTCGCCATGCCAGGGTGCACCCAGACAGATCAGCAAAGAAGGAAAATGACATCGATTTGACTTTGAAAGATGTGTGGTTCTTGACCGCTTCTAGCAACACTGCTTTATCCGTCCGCTGTTGGAAGCAAATTTTGAGGTCTCAAGGTGCCGTGGCTGGGGGCTGTGGCCAGATTTGTGACTCGGAAAAGGCCATCTAGGCATATCACCTTGACATGCCACAATGTAAATAGCATCCACAGGAGCCGACATAAAAATATGCCAATTCGGCTGCTGGGGTGTCTTCTGATATGCCTCGTACGTTAAGATTGTTTGTGCGACGTGCATCTTCCAGGGACGCAAATCGGCGGTCATGCACTTTGGTCCGACGTTGTAGCCCCTGGACCACTTGCTACAAGGAGGCGATTAGCTTTGTACGCTTACGAGGTGGCCTTCAGTGCTCCCATTCATCCTGCCAGGCCCTGGATTTCAGGGTTAGTGCTATTTCTTTTTAAGTTTGATTTAACTTAGGAATAGAACATTTTTCTGTCAATTTAGTAATAATTAATTTGTATTCTATCTGTAGATTATCAGGTAGGCCAAATTTTTCTTTCAGTTTTCCAATAGACATCAAAGAATTGCTCTAAAAGAAAGCATCTGCATCTTAAATTAAATATGAATGTCAATGTTCAAAATCAATTTGAGGAAAATTATATTTTAGAATAGATAGCGGCATTGCCCGTGACCACCCGGAGGAAGGACCCACATCTTTCAACACAGTGTCCCAAGCTCTGATAGTACTTTTTGTTGTTGAGAAAATGTATCAAACTTTTAGTTACATTTTTAAAAATGTTTTGCTTCTCTAAATATAAATCTTGGTTTATCCCCTAGAAAAGAATGGATAACTTGATCCTCTTTTAAGATACGACAATTTCTATGTATAAGCTTACGCAAATAAAAATTCATGGAACTAAAATAAAAAATCAGAGGAATCTCCTTTTTCTTCTTTCTGTTAACTAATATCTAAATCAGGAGAATCTCCTTTTTTAGCTAGAATCAAAAATCATAATTGAAAATGAAATTTGTTTCTTGCAAATTAATTTTATTTACAAATTATGCTATAACTACCAATATAGAGCTCACAACGCAGCAGCGTAGGGAGCCATGACACTGCAAGCCTCTGAATGCTGAATACAGAGACTGGCTCTCTGTATCCAGCGCTGCAATTCCTCCAGTCAATATAACTACAGCACCTTATACACACACAATGCAACCCCTATTTATTCACTTTGGGTGTTAGTGGGGGCCTCACGTTTGAGTTTCACCTAAGGCCTCAAAAAGGCTAGAGCCGCCACTGCCTCAGACGAAAACAACACATGACATATTACACCGTGTCATGATTTATTTAACAAAAATAAAGCCAAAACGGAGAAGCCATGTGTGAAAAACTAAGCACACCTAATGATTCCATATCTTGTAGAATCACCTTAAGCAGCAATATAATCCAATCTCAGTTCAGTTTTAACTGTTTTACAGAGGGCCTCATATTTCACTATCAAATACTTTGGTATGCAGAGGACTCCATGTTCAACTTAATGACTGGAAGGTTCCCAGGTGATGTGGCTGCAAAACAAGTCCAAATCATCCATTTGACGGTGCACGCAGGTCACGCCACGCGGGTGATGCAGGCTGCGATATGGGCTGTGTGTGAGCGGTAATGATACGAAGCTGCTGGCGTTCATGCTCCTTTTTCCCTTCGATCATACCGTAGACAGAACAGTAAATCCGGTGAGCAGAGTGACCGTGTTAAGGGTCAGAAAGACCGTGTAGGTCACAATGCAAGTTTCCAGGAAGACACATGGAATTGGAAAGGTTGAGCTCTCCTCACCTAAGGCAGGTAAAAGGTATGGCTGGCTAACAGAGAGATCCGGAGACACCTTTAATTTTCGTGCTGTTGAAGTCTGGCTGACAGTCTGGGGTCTCTCGGTGAGATAGGTAACTGAGGCATGTTCTGACTGAGACTGTGAGTGATCAAGAGGAACCCAGAATGTAATTTATTTTGTCTATATATCGCATGGCTGATATATCACATTTCTGAAACGGCTATGTTTTCAGCTGCAGGGTTAAAACTAGGGGGACCTGGCATCCAGACCACTTCATTGAGCTGAACTGGTTCTTGGTGCCTATAGTGGTCCTTTAAATCAAGATCAGCTGAAAAAAACATGTTTTGAGATCCAGATGGATAAAATTAAATACGAAATGCATGCAAGTACAGATGACTCTAAAGGAGAACTGACAAAGATGCTGTCTAAAATCCAAATTCTTGAAGAAAAACTAGAGTATTCTATACAACAACATAATAAACAACAGGTTTCCATTTCACAGTTGGAACAAAAAGTTGAAAAAATTGAAATAAAAATGGCAGAACATGAAGATAACATAAGAATAGGGGGGATACCTGAAAGCATCCCTCTGTCAGATTTGGAGAAGAATATGGAAGAGTTAATACAATTTTTGGGTCTCCCATGGGACAATATTGTCAACTTTTTAGAAGGAATACACAGAATAAATAAACCGAAAGATCTCCCGACACAATCTCCAAGAGATGTTATCACATGTTGTCACAATTGTAACGGCCATGAGAAATAGCTCCATGGCTGGTTCAAAATTCGAGACATTGAAGATATCTAATGACTTGTCACTTGGCACAAGAAACCAACGGAGGTCTTTCTTGACACAAACAGCTGCATTAAGAAACAAGGGAATCAGATATGCCTGGACTTTCCCTGTACGCATAAAAGTTATATATAATGAAAAAGCAGTCATTTAAAGATCCCTTCAACAGTGGCTACAGAAGAACAACTTGGGTTGAAAAGAAAGGGAAGAAGAAAATAAGGAAAAATTAATCTTCTGTATTGAAATGTGGCTTTTGACCTAAAGAAAAAAGAATACAAAATAATAAAGGATAAAAAAAGCCAATAACACCCTCGAAAATCTTAAAAGAAAGTGGTATTACAGAGGAAATAAAGCTGACAAATTAATGTCTAATAGATTGAAAAATGAAAAAACAAGTAAAATGGTGTTTAAAATTATTCAGGGCAATGAGATATTACTTAGTCCAGAAAAAAATTAGTAAAGCTTTTCAAGAATTCTACACTAGCTTGTACAATTTGCTGGAGGGGGGATACTCTGTGAACGTCAAAAAATTATTTCTTAAATATAATCTTCCAAAAATGTCAAAAAAAAAATTATCCAATTTAAACACTCCTTTTTCAGAGAACAAAGTAGAAAATGCTATAAAAAAACTTCAATCAAATAAAGCACCCGGTCCAGATGGATTTGACTTTTTTTTTTATTTAACTCTGAGAGATACGCTTAAGAATTCTCTAGCAAAGATATTTAATGACTTTATTCTATCTTGTCAAATCCTTAGTGAAATGCTTAAAGCACATCTTATTCCAATTCTCAAACAAAATAAAAACTCAGAAAGCCTTCGACAGGGTCAGGTGGGACTTCCTCAGGTGTGCCTTGGAATCGTTTGGGCTTCAGGGAAAAATATCTCGCTATAATGCTATAACGCTGTAATGCTCTCTATCCAACCACCTCTGCCCGGGTAGTTGGAAACGGTTTCATATTGAATTGGTTTATCTTAAAAAATGGGATGAGGCAAGGATGCCCCCTCTCACCCCTGCTTTATTTAATGATTATTGAACCTTCGGCAATTGTTATTAGATCAGATCAAAAGGTTAGGGGTTTTGTGACCCAGTAGATAGTATCAAGAACACGATGTATGCAGACAATGTGGTTTTAACTATATCAAACCCAGTTGTGTCTCTTGAGCAGTTTATGTTAATTGTTGACGAGTTCTCAAATGTGTCTGGATATAAATTGAACTTAGAAAAATCAGCTGCTCTTGCAATAAACCTATCTAATGAAAATAAGAAAATCTTGTGGGATAGATTTGGGCTTGATTGTTCTACACGGGCCAATACATACTTGGGAGTACAAATTACCAATGACTCCTCTGAACTGATGGAGCGTAATTTTATGCCTCTATTCTAATCCACTAGTAAAACATTAAAAGAATGGAATAATAAAGAGTTCTGATGGGGAGGAAGAATCAATATTATAAAGTCGTACATCATTCCCAAGTGGCTCAATCTTTTCAGACTGGTCCCAATATACTGCCCAGAGAGTTGACTAAAACTGGCACAATCTGCTGTATGTTTTGGGTCATTGTCCAGCTGGAATCTAAAAGTTGGACCAGTATGAGTTCATGAGAGTTCTGGACCAGGTTTTCATTAAGAATATATCTGTATTTTGCATTCAGCTTTCTTGCATGTCTGAATAGTATCCCAGTCCCTGCCACTGAAAAACAGTCTCAAACCCTGATGCAATAATCACCATGCTTCATCATTGAGATGGTATTGTGTAGGTGATGAGCGGTGCCTGGTTTCCTCCACACACGATGCTTTAAATTGAGGCTTAAAAGTTCATTCTATGTTTCATCAGACTAGAGTATCATGTTTCTCTAAGCCTGAGTGTCCTTTTGCTGATTTTTTGCCTTTTTAGTTGGGCTTTCCTGTGAAAAGAGACGTCTTTCTGGCCAGTCTACCATAATGTGTAAGTGATCATGAGTGCCTGGGCTACATTTATTGTTTTACCATTGGAGTGGGGGTGAGCCAGCCCCAAGTCTAGATGCACCAGGACCAGATAAGAGTGTGGATTCCTCCTTTTGTTAGATCAAAAAATATTCTACAACTTGGCATTTTTTCAGCTTGTATTTCACATTCTGCTATTGTTGCTCAAAAATGCAGTTCCAGGTTTAGTAAATAAATCTCTCAGTATATTTACATATTACACCAGACACAATGAAAAGGAATAAAACAATATAATAGTTTAAATTAACCATATGTTTATTTTTGGAAGAAATGTTTTGACAGTCATAGACAGCAGTACATCTGATTTCACCACTAGGTGGCTCTCTTCACATAGCAATATACTTAAAGGTAGTAATTTTTGGAGATACGTTTACCTGTCTGTGTCTAATAATGTGTATTGATAATGTGTATTATTTAGCAAATACTTTTTTTCCGAGTTCACCACAATAGGGGTTATTTCACCTTTAGGGTTACTCACTAAACTCTGAATTGTTGACTAATCGACTTCCATATCTTCAACAGATGAGTCTTGTGTGCCGGGATGGTTGACGTCCATTGATTTAATTGGCCGGCTTTCAACATGTATTTCTGACAGTTTTTTAACCAGCTCCTCTAGTGTTATTCTGGCAGAACTGAAATCTATATCTGCGACCCGTTGTCTTTTGGGCTGGAAACCGTCCTCATCTTCAGCTTGACCTTCAATAACAATTACAACGATTTATAGTGCTGACATATTCTGCAGCGCAGTACAATAGGTAAAAAAGACAAACAATTGTAACAAAATGCATTTGACAAACGGAAACAGTAGGTGAAGAGGAAACAAATTAGCTTACCTTCCGAGCATCTTTTGCGTTTACGACTGCGAAACACTGGGCTTTCATTGGCCTTACTTTGTCCAGCTTCCCCTCTGCTCCTTTTAACTTCAGGACAATGGCCATCCTTGGTGCCATCCCCTCTAATCTGTTGGGATCTCCCAAACTGAGACTGACAATTTTGGGGATAGTTGAAGTCCGTTGATTTAACTGGCAGACTTTGAGTAGGTAGGTCGTATTCTGCCAGTTTTTTATCCAGCTCCTCTAATGTCATTCTGGGACTGTATTCCATATCTGCATTCCGTTTTCTTTTATAATCGGAAACGTCCCCATCTTTGGCTTCGGCTTGACCTTAAATAACAATTACAATGATTTATATAGTGCTGACATATTCTGCAGCGCAGTACAACAGGTAAAAAAAAACATCAACAATTCTAACAAAACACGTTTCACGAACGGAAACAGTAGGTGAGGAGGAAAAAATTAGCTTACCTTCCCAGAATCTTTTGCGTTTACGGCTGCGAAACACTGGGCTTTCATTGGCCTTTGTTTGGCTAGGTTCCCCTCTGCCCATTTTAACGTTGTGCGAAGGACTATCCTTGGTGCTATCCCGTTTAAACTGTTGAGATCTCTCAAACTGCATGCCATCCTTGGGCATCTGCCGGGCATGGTGAACATTTTGCATCTTACTCTTCTCTTGCTTTCTTCCCACCTCTCCTCCACACTGGGAGTGACAATTTTGGGGATGGTTGAAGTCCATTGATTTAACTGGCAGAGTTTGAGTAGGTAGGTCATATTCTGCCAGTTTTTTATCCAGCTCCTCTAGTGTCATTTTGGGAGCACTGTACTCCATATCTGCACCCTGTTTTCTTTTGTGATGGAAACCGTCCCCATCTTTGGCTTCGGCTTGATCTTAAATAACAATTACAATGATTTATATAGTGCTGACATATTCTGCAGCGCAGTACAATAGGTAAAACAAAGGACAAGCAATTTTAACAAAACACATGTGACAAACAGAAACAGTAGGTGAAGAGGAAAAAATGAGCTTACCTTCCCAGCATCTTTTGCTTTTACCAATGCGAAACATGGGGCTTTCATTGACCTTAGTTTGGCCAGGGTCCCCTCTGCCCCTTTTAACTTCATGCCAATGACCATTCCTGGTGCTATCCCGTCTAAACTGTTGGGATCTCTCAAACTGCGTGCCATCTTTGGGCATCTGCCCGGCATCGTAAACATTCTGCATCTTTCTCTTCTCTTGCCTTCTTCCCACCTCTCCTCCACATTGGGCCTGACAATTTTGGGGATTACGCCTCTCTGATCCATCCATTATATCTTGCATACAACGTCTTTTTTCCATGTTCTGGTCAAATCGACGGTTTTTAGCTAGATGTTGATGGATCTGGCGCGAAGAATCCCGGAAGTTGAGCTCTTCCCGTGGTTGGTCTTTCACTCCATAACTAAAGCTCCTGTTTTTGGGGCGCTTCCTCTCGCGCTCCATCTCAAATTTCAACATCGGCTGTAAAGCCCTTTCAATGTAGCTATGATATTATCTTTTTTGTCTTTTCCACAATTTGTGCGATCAAAAACTTTTGCAACCTGCTGCAAGGATATACAACAGTGATATGACCTATCTGCTGCCTTTCACCACTGATGGTTTATGTGTTATGACATCACAGATACTTTATGCAAATCAATTAAACAATAAAGTTCAAGAACAAACAATTACCAGTAGGACTTTATCAATAATAAAGGACCAGAAGAAAGTTTTAAATACAGCATTTTTATTATGTTTATTAAGAAATATTTTTACAAGTTACAAATTAAACTATATATATATATATTCAACGAATGTATGTTTACATAATCAAAAAACAAATATTTCACAATAAACAGGTCTTTATATTTTATTACTATTGTTAATGGCCCATAAGTCTAATCTATCACACAATTGCGTTAATAAGTAGTAATTAAAAACAATTATAAATGGAATATCTATGAAAAAAATTATTTTTTCATATTTATATACAAAAATATAAGAATTTAATTTAAAAATCAATAAAAATTTATAAAAGATTGGTGTTTTATACCTTTTATCTTGACTTGAGTAGTAGAACCAAGTAAAATAAATCACATGACTACATCAGATTAACAACATGAACATTAACTTTCCACTTAAGAAAAATATTTAACGCTTATATTCCTTTTAAAAATCTTTTTCCCATATTTCCCAATAGTAAGTAAGATTGTCGCTCAATTGAGAAGGCTGTCTAATGGCCAATTCATAACTTTTATTCTCCAGAATGGAATTGAGATCTTCTTTAACTGATGGAATGACAGGTGACCTCCAGTGTCTGGGGACAACTGTAATGGCAGCAATGACAATATGTCCAATAATGATCTTATCTATTTTTCCAAGGGAACTTGGGAATTTTTAAACAAAACAAATTCTGAGGTTAATACGGAGATGTTAGGATTCACATTTTGAATTAATTTATGAACGTCTTTCCAATATTTTCTTAACTTTCAATATATGAAAGAGGACCAACCAAGCCACAATTTCTTTGGCATTGATCCGACAAATGTGTGCTAATTTTTTTCATTCTATATGGTGCCAAATGCCATCTGTATATTATTTTAAGGTGGTTTTTCCAGTGATTGGAACACTGCGTTATTCCTTTTAGAGTAGGAATGATACTGAGCCATTCCTCCAGGTTGCACCTGGCCCCTACACTTGTAAAACTTTTAGTTCAATTTGTTTAAAATGTTTTGCTTCTCTAAATATAAATCTTGGTTTATCCCCTATAAAGAATGGATATCTTGATCTTCTTTTAAGATTTGCCAATTTCTATGGATAACTTTTATTCTAGGAACTAAAATCAAAAATCAGGGGAATCTCTTTTTTTTTTCTTTCTGTTAACTGTTATAAAAAAATCAAGGGAATCTCCTGTTTTAGCTAGAATCAAAAAAATATAATTGTCAATTGTAATTTGTATTCTTTCTGTAGGTTTTCAGGTAGGCCAAAGTTTTTCTTTAAATTTTCTAAAAGACATCAAAGAATTGCTCTGAAAGAAAGGATCTACATATTGAATTAAATATGAACGCTAATATTCAAAATCTATTTGAGGAAAATTATATTTTAGAATAGATAGCGGCATTGCCCATGACCACCCAGAGGAAGGACTTTAAACACAGTGTCCCAAGCTCTGATAATACTTTTTGTTGTAGGGAACACTTGTAAAACTTTTAGTTCAATTTGTTTAAAATGTTTTGCTTCTCTAAATATAAATCTTGGTTTATCCCCTACAAAGAATTGATATCTTGATCTTCTTCTAAGATATGCCAATTTCTATGGATAACTTTACGTAAATAAAAATTCTTGGAACTAAAATCAAAAATCAGGGGAATCTCCTTTTTTTCTTCTTTCTGTTAACTAATATAAAAAACCAGGGGAATCTCCTTTTTTAGCTAGAATCAAAAATTATAATTGTAAATGAAATTTGTTTATTGCAAATTATACCATAACTACCATCATAAAGCTCAAAATGCAGCAGCATACAGGCCATGACACTGCAAACCTCTGAATCTTGTGGGAGTCCCAGTTTTGGTATCAGGGTCAGTGCCCCTGGCAGGTCATGGACGATGTGTCTCTTTTCCCTTTTAAGACCGTGAGTGAGAGGGTCAAGTTCCAACGATAATGCATGCCTTGTTGCTGGAGAAGTGAGGTAAAAGGCTTAAGGGTTCTTCGCCATGCCAGGGTGCACCCAGACAGATCAGCAAAGAAGGAAAATGACATCGATTTGACTTTGAAAGATGTGTGGTTCTTGACCGCTTCTAGCAACACTGCTTTATCCGTCCGCTGTTGGAAGCAAATTTTGAGGTCTCAAGGTGCCGTGGCTGGGGGCTGTGGCCAGATTTGTGACTCGGAAAAGGCCATCTAGGCATATCACCTTGACATGCCACAATGTAAATAGCATCACCAGGAGCCGACATAAAAATATGCCAATTCGGCTGCTGGGGTGTCTTCTGATATGCCTCGTACGTTAAGATTGTTTGCGCGACGTGCATCTTCCAGGGACGCAAATCGGCGGTCATGCACTTTGGTCCGACGTTGTAGCCCCTGGACCACTTGCTACAAGGAGGCGATTAGCTTTGTACGCTTATGAGGTGGCCTTCAGTGCTCCCATTCATCCTGCCAGGCCCTGGATTTCAGGGTTAGTGCTATTTCTTTTTAAGTTTGATTTAACTTAGGAATAGAACATTTTTCTGTCAATTTAGTAATAATTAATTTGTATTCTATCTGTAGATTATCAGGTAGGCCAAATTTTTCTTTCAGTTTTCCAATAGACATCAAAGAATTGCTCTAAAAGAAAGCATCTGCATCTTAAATTAAATATGAATGTCAATGTTCAAAATCAATTTGAGGAAAATTATATTTTAGAATAGATAGCGGCATTGCCCGTGACCACCCGGAGGAAGGACCCACATCTTTCAACACAGTGTCCCAAGCTCTGATAGTACTTTTTGTTGTTGAGAAAATGTATCAAACTTTTAGTTACATTTTTAAAAATGTTTTGCTTCTCTAAATATAAATCTTGGTTTATCCCCTAGAAAAGAATGGATAACTTGATCCGCTTTTAAGATACGACAATTTCTAGGTATACGCTTACGCAAATAAAAATTCATGGAACTAAAATAAAAAATCAGAGGAATCTCCTTTTTCTTCTTTCTGTTAACTAATATCTAAATCAGGAGAATCTCCTTTTTTAGCTAGAATCAAAAATCATAATTGAAAATGAAATTTGTTTCTTGCAAATTAATTTTATTTACAAATTATGCTATAACTACCAATATAGAGCTCACAACGCAGCAGCGTAGGGAGCCATGACACTGCAAGCCTCTGAATGCTGAATACAGAGACTGGCTCTCTGTATCCAGCGCTGCAATTCCTCCAGTCAATATAACTACAGCACCTTATACACACACAATGCAACCCCTATTTATTCACTTTGGGTGTTAGTGGGGGCCTCACGTTTGAGTTTCACCTAAGGCCTCAAAAAGGCTAGAGCCGCCACTGCCTCAGACGAAAACAACACATGACATATTACACCGTGCCATGATTTATTTAACAAAAATAAAGCCAAAACGGAGAAGTCATGTGTGAAAAACTAAGCACACCTAATGATTCCATATCTTGTAGAATCACCTTAAGCAGCAATATAATCCAATCTCAGCTCAGTTTTAACTGTTTTACAGATGGCCTCATATTTCACTATCAAATACTTTGGTATGCAGAGGACTCCATGTTCAACTTAATGACTGGAAGGTTCCCAGGTGATGTGGCTGCAAAACAAGTCCAAATCATCCATTTGATGGTGCACGCAGGTCACGCCACGCGGGTGATGCAGGCTGCGATATGGGCTGTGTGTGAGCGGTAATGATACGAAGCTGCTGGCGTTCATGCTCCTTTTTCCCTTCGATCATACCGTAGACGGAACAGTAAATCCGGTGAGCAGAGTGACCGTGTTAAGGGTCAGAAAGACCGTGTAGGTCACAATGCAAGTTTCCAGGAAGACACATGGAATTGGAAAGGTTGAGCTCTCCTCACCTAAGGCAGGTAAAAGGTATGGCTGGCTAACAGAGAGATCCGGAGACACCTTTAATTTTCGTGCTGTTGAAGTCTGGCTGACAGTCTGGGGTCCCTCAGTGAGATAGGTAACTGGGGCATGTTCTGACTGAGACTGTGAGTGATCAAGAGGAACCCAGAATGTAATTTATTTTGTCTATATATCGCATGGCTGATATATCACATTTCTGAAACGGCTATGTTTTCAGCTGCAGGGTTAAAACTAGGGGGACCTGGCATCCAGACCACTTCATTGAGCTGAACTGGTTCTTGGTGCCTATAGTGGTCCTTTAAATCAAGATCAGCTGAAAAAAACATGTTTTGAG
Organism: Pelobates cultripes; assembly: GCA_933207985.1. Lineage (NCBI taxonomy): Eukaryota > Metazoa > Chordata > Amphibia > Anura > Pelobatidae > Pelobates > Pelobates cultripes. Next base: position 30,897,280 of record OW240923.1, on the reverse strand, counting down.
ATCCAGATGGATAAAATTAAATACGAAATGCATGCAAGTACAGATGACTCTAAAGGAGAACTGACAAAGATGCTGTCTAAAATCCAAATTCTTGAAGAAAAACTAGAGTATTCTATACAACAACATAATAAACAACAGGTCTCCATTTCGCAGTTGGAACAAAAAGTTGAAAAAATTGAAATAAAAATGGCAGAACATGAAGATAACATAAGAATAGGGGGGATACCTGAAAGCATCCCTCTGTCAGATTTGGAGAAGAATATGGAAGAGTTAATACAATTTTTGGGTCTCCAATGGGACAATATTGTCAACTTTTTAGAAGGAATACACAGAATAAATAAACCGAAAGATCTCCCGACACAATCTCCAAGAGATGTTATCACATGTTGTCACAATTGTAACGGCCATGAGAAATAGCTCCATGGCTGGTTCAAAATTCGAGACATTGAAGATATCTAATGACTTGTCACTTGGCACAAGAAACCAACGGAGGTCTTTCTTGACACAAACAGCTGCATTAAGAAACAAGGGAATCAGATATGCCTGGACGCATAAAAGTTATATATAATGAAAAAGCAGTCATTTAAAGATCCCTTCAACAGTGGCTACAGAAGAACAACTTGGGTTGAAAAGAAAGGGAAGAAGAAAATAAGGAAAAAATTAATCTTCTGTATTGAAATGTGGCTTTTGACCTAAAGAAAAAAGAATACAAAATAATAAAGGATAAAAAAGCCAATAACACCCTCGAAAATCTTAAAAGAAAGTGGTATTACAGAGGAAATAAAGCTGACAAATTAATGTCTAATAGATTGAAAAATGAAAAAACAAGTAAAATGGTGTTTAAAATTATTCAGGGCAATGAGATATTACTTAGTCCAGAAAAAAATTAGTAAAGCTTTTCAAGAATTCTACACTAGCTTGTACAATTTGCTGGAGGGGGGATACTCTGTGAACGTCAAAAAATTATTTCTTAAATATAATCTTCCAAAAATGTCAAAAAAAAAATTATCCAATTTAAACACTCCTTTTTCAGAGAACAAAGTAGAAAATGCTGTAAAAAAACTTCAATCAAATAAAGCACCCGGTCCAGATGGATTTGACTTTTTTTTTATTTAACTCTGAGAGATACGCTTAAGAATTCTCTAGCAAAGATATTTAATGACTTTATTCTATCTTGTCAAATCCTTAGTGAAATGCTTAAAGCACATCTTATTCCAATTCTCAAACAAAATAAAAACTCAGAAAGCCTTCGACAGGGTCAGGTGGGACTTCCTCAGGTGTGCCTTGGAATCGTTTGGGCTTCAGGGAAAAATATCTCGCTATAATGCTATAACGCTGTAATGCTCTCTATCCAACCACCTCTGCCCGGGTAGTTGGAAACGGTTTCATATTGAATTGGTTTATCTTAAAAAATGGGATGAGGCAAGGATGCCCCCTCTCACCCCTGCTTTATTTAATGATTATTGAACCTTCGGCAATTGTTATTAGATCAGATCAAAAGGTTAGGGGTTTTGTGACCCAGTAGATAGTATCAAGAACACGATGTATGCAGACAATGTGGTTTTAACTATATCAAACCCAGTTGTGTCTCTTGAGCAGTTTATGTTAATTGTTGACGAGTTCTCAAATGTGTCTGGATATAAATTGAACTTAGAAAAATCAGCTGCTCTTGCAATAAACCTATCTAATGAAAATAAGAAAATCTTGTGGGATAGATTTGGGCTTGATTGTTCTACACGGGCCAATACATACTTGGGAGTACAAATTACCAATGACTCCTCTGAACTGATGGAGCGTAATTTTATGCCTCTATTCTAATCCACTAGTAAAACATTAAAAGAATGGAATAATAAAGAGTTCTGATGGGGAGGAAGAATCAATATTATAAAGTCGTACATCATTCCCAAGTGGCTCAATCTCTTCAGACTGGTTCCAATATACTGCCCAGAGAGTTGACTAAAACTGGCACAATCTGCTGTATGTTTTGGGTCATTGTCCAGCTGGAATCTAAAAGTTGGACCAGTCTGAGTTCATGAGGATTCTGGACCAGGTTTTCATTAAGAATATATCTGTATTTTGCATTCAGCTTTCTTGCATGTCTGAATAGTATCCCAGTCCCTGCCACTGAAAAACAGTCTCAAACCCTGATGCTATAATCACCATGCTTCATCATTGAGATGGTATTGTGTAGGTGATGAGCGGTGCCTGGTTTCCTCCACACACGATGCTTTAAATTGAGGCTTAAAAGTTAATTCTATGTTTCATCAGATTAGAGTATCATGTTTCTCTAAGCCTGAGTGTCCTTTTGCTGATTTTTTGCCTTTTTAGTTGGGCTTTCCTGTGAAAAGAGACGTCTTTCTGGCCAGTCTACCATAATGTGTAAGTGATCATGAGTGCCTGGGCTACATTTATTGTTTTACCATTGGAGTGGGGGTGAGCCAGCCCCAAGTCTAGATGCACCAGGACCAGATAAGAGTGCGGATTCCTCCTTTTGTTAGATCAAAAAATATTCTACAACTTGGCATTTTTTCAGCTTGTATTTCACATTCTGCTATTGTTGCTCAAAAATGCAGTTCCAGGTTTAGTAAATAAATCTCTCAGTATATTTACATATTACACCAGACACAATGAAAAGGAATAAAACAATATAATAGTTTAAATTAACCATATGTTTATTTTTGGAAGAAATGTTTTGACAGTCATAGACAGCAGTACATCTGATTTCACCACTAGGTGGCTCTCTTCACATAGCAATATACTTAAAGGTAGTAATTTTTGGAGATACGTTTACCTGTCTGTGTCTAATAATGTGTATTAATAATGTGTATTATTTAGCAAATACTTTTTTTCAGAGTTCACCACAATAGGGGTTATTTCACCTATAGGGTTACTCACTAAACTCTGAATTGTTGACTAATCGACTTCCATATCTTCAACAGATGAGTCTTGTGTGCCGGGATGGTTGACGTCCATTGATTTAATTGGCCGGCTTTCAACATGTATTTCTGACAGTTTTTTAACCAGCTCCTCTAGTGTTATTCTGGCAGAACTGAAATCTCTATCTGCGACCCGTTGTCTTTTGGGCTGGAAACCGTCCTCATCTTCAGCTTGACCTTCAATAACAATTACAACGATTTATAGTGCTGACATATTCTGCAGCGCAGTACAATAGGTAAAAAAAAAGACAAACAATTGTAACAAAATGCATTTGACAAACGGAAACAGTAGGTGAAAAGGAAACAAATTAGCTTACCTTCCGAGCATCTTTTGCGTTTACAACTGCGAAACACTGGGCTTTCATTGGCCTTACTTTGTCCAGCTTCCCCTCTGCTCCTTTTAACTTCAGGACAATGACCATCCTTGGTGCCATCCCCTCTAATCTGTTGGGATCTCCCAAACTGAGACTGACAATTTTGGGGATAGTTGAAGTCCGTTGATTTAACTGGCAGACTTTGAGTAGGTAGGTCGTATTCTGTCAGTTTTTTATCCAGCTCCTCTAGTGTCATTCTGGGAGGACTGTATTCCATATCTGCATTCCGTTTTCTTTTATTATCGGAAACGTCCCCATCTTTGGCTTCGGCTTGACCTTAAATAACAATTACAATGATTTATATAGTGCTGACATATTCTGCAGCGCAGTACAACAGGTAAAAAAAAACATCAACAATTCTAACAAAACACGTTTCACGAACGGAAACAGTAGGTGAGGAGGAAAAAATTAGCTTACCTTCCCAGAATCTTTTGCGTTTGCGGCTGCGAAACACTGGGCTTTCATTGGCCTTTGTTTGGCTAGGTTCCCCTCTGCCCATTTTAACGTTGAGCGAAGGACTATCCTTGGTGCTATCCCGTTTAAACTGTTGAGATCTCTCAAACTGCATGCCATCCTTGGGCATCTGCCGGGCATGGTGAACATTTTGCATCTTACTCTTCTCTTGCTTTCTTCCCACCTCTCCTCCACACTGGGAGTGACAATTTTGGGGATAGTTGAAGTCCATTGATTTAGCTGGCAGAGTTTGAGTAGGTAGGTCATATTCTGCCAGTTTTTTATCCAGCTCTTCTAGTGTCATTTTGGGAGCACTGTACTCCATATCTGCACCCTGTTTTCTTTTGTGATGGAAACCGTCCCCATCTTTGGCTTCGGCTTGACCTTAAATAACAATTACAATGATTTATATAGTGCTGACATATTCTGCAGCGCAGTACAATAGGTAAAACAAAGGACAAGCAATTTTAACAAAACACATGTGACAAACAGAAACAGTAGGTGAAGAGGAAAAAATGAGCTTACCTTCCCAGCATCTTTTGCTTTTACCAATGCGAAACATGGGGCTTTCATTGACCTTAGTTTGGCCAGGGTCCCCTCTGCCCCTTTTAACTTCATGCCAATGACCATTCCTGGTGCTATCCCGTCTAAACTGTTGGGATCTCTCAAACTGCGTGCCATCTTTGGGCATCTGCCCGGCATCGTAAACATTCTGCATCTTTCTCTTCTCTTGCCTTCTTCCCACCTCTCCTCCACATTGGGACTGACAATTTTGGGGATTACGCCTCTCTGATCCATCCATTATATCTTGCATACAACGTCTTTTTTCCATGTTCTGGTCAAATCGACGGTTTTTAGCTAGATGTTGATGGATCTGGCGTGAAGAATCCCGGAAGTTGAGCTCTTCCCGTGGTTGGTCTTTCACTCCATAACTAAAGCTCCTGTTTTTGGGGCGCTTCCTCTCGCGCTCCATCTCAAATTTCAACATCGGCTGTAAAGCCCTTTCAATGTAGCTATGATATTATCTTTTTTGTCTTTTCCACAATTTGTGCGATCAAAAACTTTTGCAACCTGCTGCAAGGATATACAACAGTGATATGACCTATCTGTTGCCTTTCACCACTGATGGTTTACGTGTTATGACATCACAGATACTTTATGCAAATCAATTAAACAATAAAGTTCAAGAACATACAATTACCAGTAGGACTTTATCAATAATAAAGGACCTGAAGAAAGTTTTAAATACAGCATTTTTATTATGTCTATTAAGAAATATTTTTACAAGTTACAAATTAAACTATATATATATATTCAACGAATGTATGTTTACATAATCAAAAAACAAATGTTTCACAATAAACAGGTCTTTATATTTTATTACTATTGTTAATGGCCCATAAGTCTAATCTATCACACAACTGCGTTAATAAGTAGTAATTAAAAACAATTATAAATGGAATATCTATGAAAAAAAATATTTTTTCATATTTATATACAAAAATATAAGAATTTAATTTAAAAATCAATACAAATTTATAAAAGATTGGTGTTTTATACCTTTTATCTTGACTTGAGTAGTAGAACCAAGTAAAATAAATCACAACATGAACATTAACTTTCCACTTAAGAAAAACATTTAACGCTTATATTCCTTTTAGAAATCTTTTTCCCATATTTCCCAATAGTAAGATTGTCGCTCAATTGAGAAGGCTGTCTAATGGCCAATTCATAACTTTTATTCCCCAGAATAGAATTGAGATCTTCTTTAACTGATGGAATGACAGGTGACCTCCAGTGTCCGGAGACAACTGTAATGGCAGCAATGACAATATGTCCAATAATGATCTTATCTATTTTTTCAAGTGAACTTGGGAAAAAATTTTTTTTTTTTATTCTTTATTTGTGAGTGCATAGAGAAAAAACGGTTACAAATGCATTTGACATGCCCCAACAGCATGTGCTCACTATTTAACAGTTAACATCGGTAAACTGAGGCATGGCATGGGAAAACAATGCACATTTTTATATATTATGACATGAAGGCTAGTTGTGACTATAAATGGTTATGAGTTAAGAAAAGTAAATGTAAATAACGACTTAATATGTAAGTGGTTAGCATGATACACAGATTATACCTGTTTGATTTGATTTTATGTATAGTGAGATGCCTGTCAGGTACAGCTGTGTTAAACTATAGGCTGTCATATACAAGAAAATCTTAGGAGGATAATCCCTTAAGGACCAGACTTCCGTAGTAAAAGGGACCCATGACATGTCACACACGCCATGTGTCCCCAAGGGGCTACACAAGGTAAAACAGTGTTTCTACCATGTCTACATGTTAGTTGCATCGCTTAATGTAAGATTGCTATGTCTGTACAAATATGGAGAACAAAGAATAAAAAGGTTCTGGTAATGGCCAGCGGTTGTACTTTAACTATAAACTATAGCACGCTTGTGATTGCTATATTGTAGCCTAAGAGTGAGGTTGTGCTCGCTGTTCCTGTGGCTCTCTGTGGGACGTCTATCAGTCTCGGTGAGGCAAATGGTCTATATGAGTCTTGGTGTCGACTGACCTTTAAAGAGCTGTTATGTGGCCAGCCTTGCTGTGTCGTGGGTCCCTGCAGTGTGATGTCTACCCTCACCTTCCTGTGTGTTTCGTGCGTCCCCCCCCCCCTCCCGTCCTTCCCCCGTTCCCTGTATCTCTCACCCTACCCAGCCACTCCTCCTGTCTTAGGTTGGGGTCATGTGGCGAAAAGATTAGGTACGAGGAGTCTGAGTCTGTGGCTCCGAATGTACGATATCAAGTATGCGTCTCTGAGGGAAGAATTAAGTTAAGAGAGAAAAACAAAAGGTGGAAAACATTGAAAGCAACGAGTAATTCAAAGTTTGAAACTTGAGGGTCTATAATGGGCTTGGTTCTCCCAATTGTCACCAGTACGTCCATCGGATAAGCGTGTAATCGGCACTTCTGCGTTCAGACAGTCCTATGGGGGGTTCTGTGGACGCGGCCTTCTCAGCGCTGCTGCCATCCCAGGGCTTCTCTCCTGTTCAATGTTACCGCTGGTGACACTTGGGGCGTTGTTTCTCCCTTGTCCAGGGGGTATGGGTTGTTGGAGTCGGAGCTCCTGCAGAAAGTTCTTTGGGTCCTCCTCTGCCGATAGCGAGAGAACTCTGTCTCCGTGTGGGACTACTAGGGTGCCCAAGACGCCCCATCGATATCTGATGCCAAGATCTCTCAACTGCCGGGTGATTGGCAGAAACCTTCTTCTTTCAAGCAGGGTTGTAAATGGTAGGTCATCAAATACCTTGACCTGGATGTTATCCACGGTGGTGGTAGGCTCTTTCCTTGAGTGGGACATGATAGCCGCTTTAACTGAAATGTCCCGGGTTATGGCTATAATGTCCCTGGGTGCGTCAGCCGGAGCGGCTATGGCCTTCCGGATCCTGAATGCCGCTGTGATGGGCCATGTTTCGCCAATTTTCTTAGCACCCATAGCGATCGCCATTTTGTTGGTGAACTCCAGCAAGGCTTCTGGGCCTACAGTTTCTGGTGCTCCGCGGATGCGGACGTTTCTCTTACGGTGTCTAGCCTCCATTGCGGTCACAGTGCGTGTAAGTCGTAGGAGTTGTTGAGACAGGGAGGTCACCTGGGTTTGGGTCTCTATGAGTAGTGTGTCTCTATCCCCTTCCCGGTTCTCCACCGCTCCAAGACGTGTTGCAGTTCAGTTCGCACCTCTTCCAGGTCTGACTTCCACACCCTCCTTAAATCAAGCAGTAACTTTTTAATATCGCCTTTTGTGGAGGGCGAGTCGTCGGAGTCAGAGTCTTCTGTCCGGTACACCATATTGGCGGTCGGAGGGGGGTCCTCTGCCGAACTTGGGAATTTTTTAAACAAAACAAATTCTGAGGTTAATACTGAGATGTTAGGATTCACATTTTGAATTAATTTATGAACGTCTTTCCAATATTTTGTTAACTTTGGACAATACCAGAGAATATATGAAATAGGACCAACGAAGGCACAAGTTCTTTGGCATTGATCCGAAAAATGTGTGCTCATTTTTTTCATTCTATATGGTGCCAAATGCCATCTGTATATTATTTTAAGGTGGTTTTCCCAGTGATTGGAACACTGCGTTATTCCTTTTAGAGTAGGAATGAAACTGAGCCATTCCTCCAGGTTGCTCCGGGCCCCTAGATCTTTCTCCCAAGCTAGCATAAAATCTGCTTATAGCTTGGGACTAGGCATCAATTATTTATAACATTGTGTAATAGTGCCACTTCTACTAGGATTATATAGATATGATTTTTCCAAAGCAGTTAGTGCTATTTTTTTTATCAATTTAATCCAAGTTAGGAATAGAATTGTTTTCTGTCAATTTATTAAGAATTAATTTTTATTCTTTCTGTAGATTTTCAGGTAGGCCAAAGTTTTTCTTTCAATTTTCTAAAAGACATCAAAGAATTGCTCTGAAAGAAAGGATCTACATATTGAATTAAATATGAATGCTAATATTCAAAATCTATTTGAGGAAAATTATATTTTAGAATAGATAGCGGCATTGCCCGTGACCACCCAGAGGAAGGACTTTAAACACAGTGTCCCAAGCTCTGATAATACTTTTTGTTGTAGGGAACACTTGTAAAACTTTTAGTTCAATTTGTTTAAAATGTTTTGCTTCTCTAAATATAAATCTTGGTTTATCCCCTATAAAGAATGGATATCTTGATCTTCTTTTAAGATATGCCAATTTCTATGGATAACTTTACGTAAATAAAAATTCTTGGAACTAAAATCAAAAATCAGGGGAATCTCTTTTTTTCTTCTTTCTGTTAACTAATATAAAAAAATCAGGGGAATCTCCTTTTTTAGCTAGAATCAAAAAATTATAATTGTAAATTAAATTTGTTTATTGCAAATTATACCACAACTACCATCATAAAGCTCACAATGCAGCAGCATACAGGCCATGACACTGCAAACCTCTGAATCTTGTGGGAGTCCCAGTTTTGGTATCAGGGTCAGTGCCTCTGGCAGGTCATGGACGATGTGTCTCTTTTCCCTTTTAAGACCGTGAGTGAGAGGGTCAAGTTCCAACGATATTGCATGCCTTGTTGCTGGAGAAGTGAGGTAAAAGGCTTAAGGGTTCTTCGCCATGCCAGGGTGCACCCAGACAGGTCAGCAAAGAAGGAGAATGACATCGATTTGACTTTGTAAGATGTGTGGTTCTTGACCACTGCTAGCAACACTGCTTTATCTGTCCGCTGTTGGAAGCAAATTTTGAGGTCTCAAGGTGCTGTGGCTAGGGGCTGTGGCCAGATTTGTGACTCGAAAAAGGCCATCTAGGCATATCGCCTAGACATGCCACAATGTCAATAGCATCACCAGGAGCCAACGTAAAAATATGCCAATTCGGCTGCTGGGATGTCTTCTGATATGCCTCATACGTTAAGATTGTTTGTGCGACGTGCATCTTCCAGGGACGCAAATCGTCGGTCATGCACTTTGGTCCGACGTTGTAGCCCCTGGACCACTTGCTGCAAGGAGGCGATTAGCTTTGTACGCTTACGAGGTGGCCTTCAGTGATCCCATTCATCCTGCCAGGCCCTGGATTTCGGGGTTAGTGCTATTTCTTTATAAGTTTGATCTAATTTAGGAATAGAAATTTTTTCTGTCAATTTAGTAATAATTAATTTGTATTATATCTGTAGATTATCAGGTAGGCCAAATTTTTCTTTCAATTTTCCAATAGACATCAAAGAATTGCTCTAAAAGAAAGCATCTGCATCTTAAATTAAATATGAATGTCAATGTTCAAAATCAATTTGAGGAAATTAATTTTTAGAATAGATAGCGGCATTGCCCGTGACCACCCGGAGGAAGGACCCACATCTTTCAACACAGTGCCCCAAGCTCTGATAGTACTTTTTGTTGTAGAGAAAATTTATCAAACTTTTAGTTAAATTTCTTTAAAATGTTTTGCTTCTCTAAAAATAAATCTTGGTTTATCCCCTAGAAAAGAATGGATAACTTGATCCTCTTTTAAGATCCGACAATTTCTATGTATAAGCTTACGCAAATAAAAATTCATGGAACTAAAATAAAAAATCAGAGGAATCTCCTTTTTCTTCTTTCTGTTAACTAATATCTAAATCAGGAGAATCTCCTTTTTTTAGCTAGAATCAAAAATAATAATTGAAAATGAAATTTGTTTCTTGCAAATTAATTTTATTTACAAATTATGCTATAACTACCAATATAGAGCTCACAACGCAGCAGCATAGGGAGCCATGACACTGCAAGCCTCGGAATGCTGAATACAGAGACTGGCTCTCTGTATCCAGCGCTGCAAGTCCACCCTTCAATATAACTAGAGCACCTTATAAAGACACACTGTTTATTCTCTTTGGGTGTTAGTGGGGGCCTCACGTTTGAGTTTCACCTAAGGCCTCAAAAAGGCTAGAGCCGCCACTGCCTCAGACGAACAACTCATGACATATTACCGTGTCATGATTTATTTAAGAAAAATAAAGCCAAAATGGAGAAGCCATGTGTGAAAAACTAAGCACACCTTATGATTCTATACATTGTAGAACCACCTTAAGCAGCAATATGACCCAATCTCAGCCCAGTTTTAACTGTTTTACAGATGGCCTCATATTTCACTCTCAAATACTTTGGTATGCAGAGGACTCCATGTTCAACTTAATGACTGGAAGGTTCCCAGGTGATGTGGCTGCAAAACAAGTCCAAATCATCACCCCTCCACCACCGTGCTGAACAGTTGGTATGAGCTTGTGCTGATATTGGCCAAACATTGCGCTGTACATTATGGCCAAACATCTTCACTTTGGTCTCGTCCTTCCAAAGAACATTGTTCCAGAAGTCTTGTGATTTGTTCAGATGCACCTTTGCAAACCTTAGCCGTGCTTCCATATTCTTTTTAGAGAGAAGGGGCTTTCTCCTGACAACCCTTCCAAACAAACCATACACGTTCAGTCTTTTTTTAACTGTACTGTCATGAATTTTAACATTTAACATTCAATAAAGTTGTTTTCCTGGCAAAATAGCTCCCTATAGTATCCCTTCTCTCTCTCTCTCTCTCTCTCTCTCTCTCTCTATATATATATAGTTTTTATTATCTTTTTATTGTCCTGATGAATGGTTCTAAAGTGAACTGAAACATCAACATTTTTCTCATGAGTTAGAAGCATAATAAAGCAGAGGAACCCAAATCGGACACTCGACTAAGCAAACACCGCTGAGACCTCCAGACTTCCATAGCTTCGTGCGGAAACAACCGAACGAGCCGCCGTTCGGTAGAAAGACTCATCCGAACAAGGGGATTCACATGAAGGCAAGCAACAGCCATTTCATTCAGTATTTTCATCCGTTTATACCCACGAACCAAGGCCAAAACTTATGGAACTATTCGGCTACTGTTACCTGTGCGGTCGGTCAAAACTTTACTCTTCCCCATTGAGCTCACTCAGAAAGAGTGGAACACCATATCTATAACACCCAAAACCCTCCTCAAATCAGCACCGTTACTGGAACAGAACAAAAAAATGATTTACAGATGGTACATGGTCCCGGAGCGGCTTCATAAAATGTTCCCCGCCACTCCATCTACCTGCTGGAGATGTCGGGAGCACACTGGATCAGTTTTACATATATGGTGGACGTGCCTACTGATAAAACCCTTCTGGGAAGCAGTGCACTCCTTTTTACAAGACCTTACGAAACTTAAGCTGCCCCACGATCCACTCACGTGCCTGCTACTGCACACTCCCCCCCACACTCCTAAGTATCTCCAAAAACTAATTTTCCACACAACACTGACGGCTCAATGCCTTATAGCACGGGCCTGGAAATCTCCAACCATTCCTACGATACAAAACGTACTCTCAGAAATGGATGAGCAGAGGCTCTATGAGCGTTGCTTCACGAATATATGCCCACCCACTCACATAGGGACAATGGCATGGGATGCATGGGACGCGTGGAGATTGGCACACCCTGAGTAGGGTGACTCATTCCTGTACCATAGCAACATGTATGCAATGTACTGACCCACTGTGTCCGCAAAGCAGGCGAGCATCGAATTAGGCTACGCTTGGGGAAGTAACATTCCAAGCTGTACAGAACTCTCCGGCCTACGTATGGACACATTGACTAGAATTATATTAAGCAACAAAGTGCGGTTTACTATTAACAACAATGTTATTAACACTACTGTCAATACCATTACTGTATTACCACGCTACTATGCTACTACGCTACGTCGCCTTGGAACGAGCGACCATAAACTGTACATGGAAACCCCCCCCCCTCCCTCTTGTCTTCTGTACCCCCCCACCCTGTTCTTATAAAACAATAAAAATTGTCAAAAAAAAAAAAAAAAAAAAACTTTACTCTTCCATAACTCCCGAACCCCTGGTTCGATCTGGGTGATTTTTGAGTATGTTACTCACCCAGATCAGGGCTATCAGGGGAAACATGTATTTTATTGGTTACTGTATTAATTACTGTGGGTGTCTCCCATGCATGGGAGAATTGCTTAAAAGCAGGCCTGTGAAATTAAACCTCAGTTAAGTTCTGCTCCTGATACTGTGTATCGTCCAGTTATTGGGAAAGGTGATGGGATACTATTGGATTTTACTGCTGATTGTGCTTGTTATGCTGCTGGATTATTCTCTCACTGTGGGATCTGTGCCTGGGATTATTGCTTGTTCCTGAGCCACACCTGGACTACCAGCGGAAATAGTCTGTGAGAGACCAGCGTTCTGCTACAATTGGATTAACTGAGATTGTCAATTCTGATGATTTCAGCCAAGGAGGTGTGATGGAGCTAAACACCACGCTGGCCAATCAGCTTATCCTCATTGACATGCATCGAATCTATAGAGTAAGTTCAGTGTCTCAATGTAGAGTATATAGACGCTGAACGTCAGTGCTACACACCCAGGAAGCACCTCTAGTGGCTGTCTGAGGAGTGGCCACTAGAGATGTTCCTTGGCTATAATGTAAACACTTTTGTCTGAAAAGGCAGTCTTTACAGCAAAACCCTGCATGGACAGGGATAATTCTGCAGAGACTGACTATACTCACCAGAACAACTACATTAAGCTGTAGTTGTTCTGGTTACTATAGTGTCCCTTTAAATTATACAGTAAACAAACTCACATGAAGACTCAGAAAATCTCACTAACACAAGCACACAGGCTCATTGATACACCTAAGCTCACTGACATAAAAACACAAGTTCATTGATACACACAAATAGGCTCACTGACAGACAATCTCACTGACACACACACAAGCTTACTACAGACAAACTCACTTGCATACGCACAGATGCTTACTGCAGACAAACTCATTGGTATACAAACAGATGCTCACTACACATAAGCTCGGACACACCCACATTCTCGCTACAGAAAAGCTCACTGACACACATACTTACTACAGACAAGCTCACTGACACACACACACACACACATACAAGCTCATTACAGGCAAGGTCACTGACACACACACATAGAAGCTCACTCCCTAGCAGACATATACACACCAAATCACTGTGATGGGCTGAAACCTACCTGGCATTGAAGACTGTGGGAGCACTGGGGTGTGGAGTTGCCATTTTCTGGCAGAGCTTGAATGTGGGGGCGGCGCTTGCATGTGAAAGGTGGGGCTTGAGTATGGGGTGGGGCCTAAGAGGTCTCAAATTGCTGGGAATTGTGAAAGGAGACTCAAAGTGCTCTCTCCAGCCGCCGGCAGCCTAAATGCAACCGCATTAGCCCCCAGCACCTCCTTCATTAATCTCCTCAGACTGACTCACAGTCCGAGGGGAAAATAAGTTAAAAGGGCATTAGTCTGATGATTAGGGCTGTCTGCCTAGCCCCAGGTGCCATGTCCCACCAGGATATTTCCCGGTATCCTCAGTGGGCCACTTGGTATTACTTGGATGTAATACACACAAGACTATTCACAGAGTTGCCCCTAAGCCATCCTTGTGTTGTATTTGTACTTGATAAATATGTGCGGCTCTGTAAAAAGCCCTGCATTAGTGCTAAATGCCTATTATTAAAATCAAATCAAGGGGGGGTTGGGAGTTCCCCAGTTAAAAGTAATCTGGCAGGCATGTGGCCTGATGCATGCCATTATTACTTATTTAGACTGGGTCAGAAATGAGGCTTGGTATATTATAGGGTCAATACTGTTATAAACTAATGGAGAAATTAAGCTAGAATCAATTTTTTTGGTTGAAAAGAGATAAAAATAAAAGATATCGACAAAAAAAATGTTAAAAAGTATTGTACTTAAAAATCTTTTGACTATTTAGGATAAATTTAGAAAGGATTGCCACTTATCTCATAAGATTGTAGCTGTATTGCCTTTAAGTCATTTAACCCATAACATTGAAGATCTTAATCTAAATAGTTGGTTCTCCTCTGGAATAGTTACTATTGAAGATCGATTGAAGAATAATAAAATCCAAGATTTTTACACACTTTCTAATTTTTTCAGTTACAAAATAAAGACATTTTTAAATACTTGAGAGTAAAGAGCCACCTAGATAACCATCTGGTTACTGTCAAAACTAATACAATTGTTAAGTTAGAAAACGTGCTTAAGACCAATACTCTGAAAAGATTAGCAGCAGGCTCTATAACATTGATAAGCGAGGATGTAGAGACACCTCTCCTAACCGTTGTAAAAAAATGGGAACAAGAATTAAAAACAAAAATTGATTATAAAGAGTGGATTGAATCAATAAAATTAGTCAATAAAAAGTGCACTGCCTCAATTTGGTGAAGGTACACTATAACATATTAAATACGTGGTATCTGGTACCTAGTAGGTTAGCAAAAACATACCATGACCGTACAGATAGATTTTGGAGATGTGAAATAGATAAAGGAGGACTGGCCCATATTTGGTTGGATTGTTAACCAATCCAATTGTTTTGGCAATATGATCTATATTAAAATACAAAAATTGCTTAATAACCACACAGTTCAGGGAGACATGGGAAATATGGGAAAAGTGGTACAGCAGAGGGGGGAATGGCACAGGATGATGGGTGCATGCAGCGGAGAGAGACTGGTTTGGTTTACCATGAGGCACACTCACGGGGTAATATACACCCAAACCTGTATGGGGGTTCCGAGGGCTTGGGATGGACACCAGGTGTTATACCATGACAGATGCGAAGAAGAGAATATTACAGATACCTATTGCCATGTCAGCCAGTTCACACTTTTACTCATATTTCTTTATTGTACTTGTGTTACTTCTGATTTACGTTATCTTTATGCGTTGTTTTTTATGTGTATTGACATATGGCTACATAAAGGTCTAGGAACAGACTCGGGAGTCACTCTTTCCTTCTGTATAAAGTCCTCAGTTGCTCAGACTGTACCACCTCATCATACTGTGTCGATGACTAGTATTCACGTATATACCGCGATCGCAAGTGTCGCAGCTGCGACTGAACCCGTCAGTCCAGGAGGCCTGGCCGCCCTGCGAACCCCTGCGACTGGGTACCAGCTGCCACGTTTTGCGGCCCCGTCCTGCACGAAAACTGCCGGGGCCGCACGTGAACGGGTCCATGCTGTCAGGGCCACCCGGTGGATATGGATTATCAGGGGGCCCGGTCGCACTGTTAAAGCACCCAGCGCTGACCGGGCCCCCTGTGATGAGATCACTGTTGGGAGGAAGTGACTGCACGTCACTCCCTTTTGTGTGATTGTGTTATCTGTTGACCTGTAACCGGTAGCACTGATAGCAGAGTGACGCTGGAAAAGTAAATTTTTATCTATTTCTTTAAATTCTTTTTTTATAGGTAGACAAGTATTTCGTTCAATGACATATTGTAATAAAAGTAACATTGACATGCGTATGACAGACAGTATCACAGAAAACATAGACAATTCCAAAGCACAATATGGCTATACATGTTATGACTCGTGTATCAATAATACTTTTTGTCTTCTTACTCCAAGTTTTTAGATTTTTTTTTCCAATCAATTAAACAAAATTCCCTACGCTAAAGAAAAAAAAAGAATAGATAAATGTATAAAAGGTGATGGAAGCTTCTCTCTGGTAATTACCTGATGGATAAACTTACCTGAGTCGTAAGTTTATCCATCAGGTAATTATCTTTCATTTTCGCTATAACTCTATAAATATTAGGTATTTCTATCTATATTAAGCCATGTCTGTGCTAAAGCCCGCCTTATTTAACAAATTTTATTTTCATGAAGTTAAGGCCTTTGGTTGGTTTGGTTATTAAGAATGATCATGGTTCAATTTACATTTGTCTATGCATTATACCTTTTAGTAAGGCCCTGATCATGTTCCAGTACTGCACTACCTTGGGGCACGTCCACCACATGTGCACATAATGGCCACATCCTCTCTTGGAGATTTGCCCCTGTGGAATTATTTAACTGGGGTTGTGTACCACCTCATCAGCATTTTATACAATTGCTCTTGGAGTGTTGCACAAATTGAGGTTTTAACCACTTTACCACTGCCTCCAAAATGTACTCCTAGTCTCCACCCTCCAGTGTCTGTTACAAGTCCGTTTCCCACTGGTCCACGTATCTCAGGTTACCCTCATCTCCCACTGGAGCGCTAAGCTGGGCATAAATGGTAGTGATTGAACCCTTCTGTGGGCTATCATACACAATCTTTCAAATAAGGTCATGGGGACAGTGGCTGCCTGCATTACTCTATTGTCGCAAATATCTAAAATAGTCTCCTGTTCAGTGGAGCCAGTGTCTCCAGGTAATCGTATGGTCTAAATACGTTATCTTTGAACACACGGCCATATCGCTGCAAGCCTGTATTTTTTTAGACCTCTGAAATCTCTAGCTCTCATCCTTGGTTCGTAAGTTTTGGAAGCAAGAATTTTACAGGACAAAATTAGCCACCAAACATACAAAAGAAAAGTCTTGAAACACAAATCAAAAAAGTGATTTGGACACTCTTAGAACCCTTACTTTACTTTTTCTGAAAATTGGGCGTTTGACATTTGCATCACAGATAAAGAAGTTGTGGCAGGATGAAGAAGTCTAGGTGACTAGCGAACGGTCTGGTTATTGGATGTCCAGAACCAGGCATTGTGCAAGAAGCTAGAATGGGGGAGAAGATATAACATAAGGCTTAGTTGCTGAAGTGTGAAAAGTTGAGAGTTAAATCAGCATTTTCAGACGATCACTGCTGGTATGAGTTCTCACCAAGGCGGAGTGTACATCTATTGAATGCCAAGCTGTGAGAAGCCCGGGACACGTGTGAACCATAGCATGGAGTCAGAGGACTATGAAATGAAAGGATTATGGTGTGTAGAGGCACTGTAGGCACCATAACCATTTAAACACACTGAAGTGGTTATGTTGCAGGCAGGCAGTGGGTACCAGGCCCTGCGTCCCAACTAAATGGTTCTCCCACCATTTAGAAGAGATTCTCTGTCCCCAGCAGCTCTCCAACATGAATGTAATGGTGGAGCCAAACTATAGACCGCTTAGCCAATCACTACCCCAGTTCGTGGTATGCAGCAAGGTGAAAGCATAGCTCTGGCTCTGCTTATATCATTGGGAACTGAGCATCACTTCTAAATTTGTAATAAATAATTTAGCAGTGATTTAGGACCAAGTTCCCACAGACTCTGGATACCCCAATCACTTCAATTTGTTGTATTTACAGTGTTCCTTTAACTTCAACCAAAGTTGTGTGTTTGCTAAAGGGAAGAGATAATTACACCCAAGTACACTGACATGGAGTTAACATGCCTAATGTCATTGGGAATAGTGAGCCGTTTACCATTTCATGTTTCTTATTTTGGAACAGACTATTTTATGTGAGGATTAGATATTTTGTTCCACCCATGAGGGGGAGGGGGAAAGAACGGCTACCATTATGAACAACGATTGGATGGTTTGTATGGACATCTTCATGCTCTGCAAGAGCCTAATTAGCAGAGTTCATTGCAGCAGTGTTGTTAAACCAGTTACCTTCTGATACACAAAGGGCTATATAACTGACAATTGGTTATAGTAGTCTCCTCTGTAGTTTCATAGAGACAGGGACCAATGTGGCATGTTCTATGTAAACAGACAGAGTTGTATTTGACAGTCAGAATAGGCACATTCCTCTTTGGGTTAAGTGTACCTTTATGAAGTGTATTCATATTACGGTAGTGGGTGTACCCTGTCACAGGGCTTGCTCACTTACCATAAAGTTATAAATTAGGCATCTCAATATGCTCCACTAACCTGTGGGTACAAGAGAGACCCTGGTTCCACAGTCCAGCTGCAATAGTAAGTTGGTCCAGCACACCATGGTATGGGAAAGTGGTATACAAAAGGCAACAACTCCTCAATGAAGAGGATCGCGCTTACAGATGTCAGGGTATACCTAGCAATGTTCAGAAGTTGGTGTACCACAAGAATCAGTTTAAATGTTAATTTGCGGAACCCATGTTTCTTGTAGCTGCTAGTTCTATTGTGCATTTATTTGTCCGATTTGGGAGAAAAGTGTCCCCTGTAGTGTCAGGCTCAGGGCAGATAAAAACCAGTTGCAATCACAGTGGAAGGGAGGCGTTAAAAATAAAAAGCAATCCTTAAATTAGCTGTACCATAACATACAGTGTAGTAGTTATGGTGTGTACAGTACCCCTTTAAACTGTCTACAACTAAATTATATAGTATGGCGACTAATGTTCAGACAAGTTACAGCAAAATAGGTTTGAGACACGGAATCACTAATTAGTAACACAATTAACTTTTAACTTAGAATTCTTTATTATGAAAACAGTAAGAATTAAAACATTTTACAGGTTTTTAACAAAAATACTGCAGATCATTAAAACAGATGAGGCCAGAACACAGAAATTACAGAGTAAGAGACGCAGATCCACCAATCACTTGCAGCAGCTGCAGTTTGCATTTCCCTTTTCACACTGACAGCCCTGGCTGCATTTACTGCAATCTGCTGGACAGCAGGGGCAGCAACCTGTGGGAGAGGAGGGAGAAACAGGGTCAGAAGAAGGGCTTGTTTGCACCACCTTACAGTTAAACATAATGTGAGCACAATGAACATGTTATTATAAAATTCTAGAGAGACTATATAAACAGCCAAATGTGAGAAAGATCAGCCAATCAGTGCAGTCTGAACGGAATTCATTGTGATCTTCAACGTTTAGCAGTTCCGTAACAGAACAGAAGCCTTGGGAAATTAAATAAAACTCTGCCCCGTAGGGTCCTTGGTATATGCTGTGATAGTATACCAACTTCTTAAGAATAGGAGTCACAGCTATTTTAATAAAATAATCCTTTCACCAAGTTTTGATAGGGTTATATTTATGATTTATTAGTTTTGAGGTGACAGTTGTCCTTTAATAAGCGTTTACCATTATTCAATCACCGTCAACATTTCGGTTTGAGATCTGAACTTTCTTCAGGGCAGCTAACTTGTCAGACACCAAGCTGTAGTGAATTAACCCCTTAAGGACCAAACTTCTGGAATAAAAGGGAATCATGACATGTGTCCTTAAGGGGGTAAACTACAACATTTAGGTAAAAAAAAAATTTATTTATATATATATATATATATATATATATATATATATATATATATATATATATATATATATATATATATATATATATATATATATATATATATATGGAACGTTTATTTGAATGGTTAGTCACAGCAATTCTAGATTTAGTAAATAAACGCATGGTTTAATTACAAATTTGGAGGACATGTCCGTGACAGATATCGGTCACAGAAAGGTTTTTTTTTCTTGGAGACAACACACACGAGAGTGGTAGCACTTGGCTGCTGGAGGAGTTACCAATCTGTGCTCATAATGCAAAACAAAATTGTGTTTGTCAGGAATTAAAAAAGGAGTTTGTAATTTGGGACCTAAATAGGCAGACTAAAGACATGATAGACTTGGATTTTTTTCCCCTCTGTTCAGCTTTAGATGCCATATATACATACAGACCCTCAAACGAGAATAGCCCCCCATAATTCAGTGTAGAGTTAGTGAGCTACCCTGGAGTACAGTGTTCATTTTTATAATATACTTCCCATCCTCCTCCCCTCACCCACACAATAGGCTGCATTTAAGAGCACTTACTTTTCTTGCAGGATTTACATTTGCAGTTCTTACATTTGCAGGCATCACCACAATTGCAGGTAGCACCTGGGAAAGAAATCAGGTTACAGGATATTAGAGTAATAACAACCAACGCATTTCGGGATAAAGGAGAAATTGTCCTACCGCCATTAGGTGTCAGTAAATCTACTGTATTTTAATACAGCCTATGGTCCTAATCCAATTTATAAACCTGGTAGTTTTCCATATTGCTTGTAAGAAGCTTCAATGTGTTTCAAGCATGATGGAGGGGAAATTCACAAAAAAAAAAACCCAAACCCACAAACAGCTAAAAACCAAATTGCAATCATTAGGGGGGGGGAAAACCAAGACGGAAATTTTTTTTAAATTATTTTTTAAAAGACCCATTGTACAGAGCTACGGAATCTGATGGCGATATAAATAAAAAAAATAAATAAAAAAAAAAAAAACACAGCTGATCTGGGAAATGTATCCAACCCCCTATAGGCACAGCTGTGCATTTTTACAATCCAGTTTTCAGGGCATTGCAATTTGACTTCTAGTGAATAAACCCTGCTATTCTATAATATGTTTACATTAACCCAGGAATAAAACTATTAATAGGGAATAGTTGAAAACGCAACCACATCTTTAAGTTTGGTCTGAATCTAGCAATTTGCCCCATTTACAGAGCCTCTACCTAAATAATTGCCAATATATGGATGTACTGTAAGTAAGAGGCAGTGCACATTACACAATTCACTGATTCAATTTATAGAGTCAGTTTAAGCAGAGTAAACATCCATCTGGATAATTGTATAGATTATGTATATCTCCTTAAATACATAAGGCCAATTTAAATTTTACTCGGCTCTACCCACCCTGTTTCCTTCTAACTATATAGCATGCATCTCTAGCTGTTTGGAGCCACACCAATCACCTCCCTATTACTTTCACATGTTATCAGCTGCTGCAGTTATACCATTAACTCTCTCTGCCATCACATACAAATTCCTCTGCTACCTCTTGTCTCATCTCCACAGTTTAACCTTTAGATTGTAAGCTCACGGGCAGGGCCCTCTACCTGTTGTAATCAGTCTGTTATTATTGTGTTTGTCTTTTTCCCTAATTGTACAGCACTGCAGAATTTGTTGTTGCTTTATAAATGCCAGTAATAATAATAATTAGTTAGATGCATTCTATCTCTATACAGATAGTTTCTATATCCATACCTGTTGCGCAATTACAGTCCTGGGGGTCCATGCTTGTTGCTATAGTAACAGAATCTCAGTGAGTCTCTCTGGATGCTCTGTGAAGCTGTATGAAATGCAGGGCTGAGCTGATCCTATATATACCAGAGCTGGGACTGAGTGCAAAACACAGACAAGTGCACAAACACACCCCCTGTACCATGTGACACACACACAGCCACGTGTGTAAAATTCAATAACAAACCTTGCAGATTAGTAATGAGTCAGACTACACACAATAACTGCAGATTCATTCAAGAGTCAGCACAATGCACTATTTAGCTTTTTTTCGGTCTATTATAGTTATTCATTGACAAAAAATGAAAGAACAACAATATAGGTGTAACCAGCTCCTATGCCCCCTCCCCCCCCCCAAAATAAAATAATAAATGCTTTCTTTTAATTAGAGTTCCTTCCTTATAGATTTAATGGGGTGGAAATAGGAATCACATTAAATGAAAAGGACTTTGGAATATAAATAACAAACTGGACAACAGTATGCAATGATGGTCTGTCATTGCAAAGGCTTTTAAAGTGCTGTCATTATAAAAAGGGGTATTAATTCATGTAATTAAAATATCATTTTGCCCCTTCATAAATCAATTGTAAGACCCCATCTTGAAAACGTGATGCTAGTTTTAAAGAAGGATTTTGCAGAACTTTTATTTTCAATTTATTTAAATTCTTGACCATTTTATATTTTTTAATTTACATAACGTGTCTCACTGTGCAGACCGAGAACATAGATCTGACTAAGAGTATATGGTCTCCTGTACTACTGGTGTCATCATGTTGCACAAGGTCCTCGAAAACTTTAACTTTCCCGACAAAATTAGGACAGTTGAGAGGTGTGAATTTAATTCTTTATATTCTATTATTCATTCCTTTATTTCCTATGTTTGCAAAGTTTGTCCCATTTTTCCCATCTGTGGGACACGTTTATTTTTGCTGGTTAATTAATCACTGCTATTAGTATGCTTCATTGCCCACACTTTTCTTTCCAGATTCTGCATACTTCCTCCTTGCAGCCTAGCAATGTAGAGGATAATGAGCTGTGATTGTTAAACTGTAAACAGAACCGTGTGCAGAGACCTGAGTAGGACACAGAGATCGAGCAAAGATGCATAAACAACTCAGGACACTGGAACATTGTGTGCAGAGCTCCCATGTTATAACCGGAGTCCGTAATTCTTGGCAGCCTTTTTGTAGGGCTGTAAAAACACAGGATCTTGGTATTGTAATGCTTAAACATTACTGGGAAAACATCCAAGTAGAACAGTGATAACCAATGGGACTCCTACTTTTGTGGACTATATTTACCATGATAAACACTAATCCACTATATATAAGTGATGCGCTCAAATACATATATACTTAACAAGCAGTCTTCATTTACTTTTCATAATCTGTGAATAATAATACAAAAGTCCCCAGTAAAGACCATCTGTATATCATAAATAAATACACAACATAAATGTAAGGACTCCACTAGCATCTATATCATACATAAATACACAACATGAATGTAAGGATCTCACTAGCATCTATATCATAAATAAATACACAACATAAATGTAAGGACTCCACTAGCATCTATATCATACATAAATACACAACATGAATGTAAGGATCCCACTAGCATCTATATCATAAATAAATACACAACATAAATGTAAGGACTCCACTAGCATCTATATCATACATAAATACACAACATGAATGTAAGGATCCCACTAGCATCTATATCATACATAAATACACAACATGAATGTAAGGACTCCACTAGCATCTATATCATACATAAATACACAACATGAATGTAAGGATCCCACTAGCATCTATATCATACATAAATACACAACATGAATGTAAGGATCCCACTAGCATCTATATCATACATAAATACACAACATGAATGTAAGGATCCCACTAGCATCTATATCATACATAAATACACAACATAAATGTAAGGACTCCACTAGCATCTATATCATACATAAATACACAACATAAATGTAAGGACTCCACTAGCATCTATATCATACATAAATACACAACATGAATGTAAGGACTCCACTAGCATCTATATCATACATAAATACACAACATAAATGTAAGGATCCCACTAGCATCTATATCGTACATAAATACACAACTTAAATGTAAGGATCCCACTAGCATCTATATCATACATAAATACACAACATGAATGTAAGGATCCCACTAGCATCTATATCGTACATAAATACACAACTTAAATGTAAGGATCCCACTAGCATCTATATCATACATAAATACACAACTTAAATGTAAGGATCCCACTAGCATCTATATCGTACATAAATACACAACATGAATGTAAGGATTCCACTAGCATCTATATCATACATAAATACACAACATGAATGTAAGGATCCCACTAGCATCTATATCATACA
Source organism: Pelobates cultripes (assembly GCA_933207985.1). Taxonomy (NCBI): domain Eukaryota; kingdom Metazoa; phylum Chordata; class Amphibia; order Anura; family Pelobatidae; genus Pelobates; species Pelobates cultripes. The sequence continues at coordinate 30,873,684 of OW240923.1, read as the reverse complement.
TAAATACACAACATGAATGTAAGGATCCCACTAGCATCTATATCATACATAAATACACAACATAAATGTAAGGACTCCACTAGCATCTATATCATACATAAATACACAACATGAATGTAAGGATTCCACTAGCATCTATATCATACATAAATACACAACATGAATGTAAGGATCCCACTAGCATCTATATCATACATAAATACACAACATGAATGTAAGGATCCCACTAGCATCTATATCGTACATAAATACACAACTTAAATGTAAGGATCCCACTAGCATCTATATCATACATAAATACACAACATGAATGTAAGGATCCCACTAGCATCTATATCGTACATAAATACACAACTTAAATGTAAGGATCCCACTAGCATCTATATCATAAATAAATACACAACTTAAATGTAAGGATCCCACTAGCATCTATATCATACATAAATACACAACATGAATGTAAGGATCCCACTAGCATCTATATCGTACATAAATACACAACATGAATGTAAGGATCCCACTAGCATCTATATCATACACAAATAGGGAGGAGTCGGGCAACTATAGGCCAGTAAGCCTTACTTCAGTAGTGGGGAAAGTGATGGAAACCATGTTAAAGGATAGGATTGATGAACATCTAAAAACACATGGATTTCAAGATCAGAGACAACATGGGTTTACTTCAGGGAGATCATGCCAAACTAATCTTATTGATTTTTGATTGGGTAACTAAAATTATAGATCAGGGTGGTGCAGTAGACATTGCTTACCTAGATTTCAGTAAGGCTTTGACACTGTTGCACATAGAAGGCTTATCAATAAACTGCAATCTTTAAGTTTGGATTCCAATATTGTTGAATGGGTAAGGCAGTGGCTGAGTGACAGGCAACAGAGGGTTGTAGTTAATGGAATATATTCAAAGCTTGGGCTTGTCACCAGTGGGGTACCCCAGGGATCTGTACTTGGACCCATTCTCTTTAATATTTTTATTAGTGATATTGCAGAAGGTCTTGATGGTAAGGTATGTCTTTTTGCTGATGATACCAAGATATGTAACAGGGTTGATGTTCCAGGAGGGATAAGCCAAATGACAAATGATTTAGGTAAACTAGAAAATGGTCAGAATTGTGGCAACTGACATTTAATGTGGATAAGTGCAAGATAATGCATCTTGGACGTAAAAACCCAAGGGCAGAGTACAGAATATTTGATAGAGTCCTAACCTCAACATATGAGGAAAGGATTTAGGGGTGATTATTTCTGATGACTTAAAGGTAGGCAGACAATGTAATAGAGCAGCAGGAAATGCTAGCAGAATGCTTGGTTGTATAGGGAGAGGTATTAGCAGTAGAAAGAGGGAAGTGCTCATGCCATTGTACAGAACACTGGTGAGACCTCACTTGGAGTATTGTACACAGTACCGGAGACCGTATCTTCAGAAGGATATTGATACCTTAGAGAGGGTTCAGAGAAGGGCTACTAAACTGGTTCATGGATTGCGGGATAAAACTTACCAGAAAAGGTTAAAGGATCTTAACATGTATAGCTTGGAGGAAAGACTAGACAGGGGGGATATGATAGAAACATTTAAATACATAAAGGGAATCAACACAGTAAAGGAGGAGACTATATTTAAAAGAAGAAAAACTACCACAACAAGAGGACATAGTCTTAAATTAGAGGACAAAGGTTTAAAAATAATATCAGGAAGTATTACTTTACTGAGAGGGTAGTGGATGCATGGAATAGCCTTCCAGCTGAAGTGGTAGAGGTTAACACAGTAAAGGAGTTTAAGCATGCATGGATAGGCATAAGGCTATCCTAACTATAAGATAAGGCTAGGGACTAATGAAAGTTTTTAGAAAATTGGGCAGACTAGATGGGCCGAATGGTTCTTATCTGCCGTCACATTCTATGTTTCTATGTTTCTATGTAATACACAACATGAATGTAAGGATCCCACTAGCATCTATATCGTACATAAATACACAACATGAATGTAAGGATCCCACTAGCATCTATATCATACATAAATACACAACATAAATGTAAGGATCCCACTAGCATCTATATCATACATAAATACACAACATGAATGTAAGGATCCCACTAGCATCTATATCGTACATAAATACACAACATGAATGTAAGGACCCACTAGCATCTATATCATACATAAATACACAACATGAATGTAAGGACCCACTAGCATCTATATCATACATAAATACACAACATGAATGTAAGGACTCCACTAGCATCTATATCATACATAAATACACAACATGAATGTAAGGATCCCACTAGCATCTATATCATACATAAATACACAACATGAATGTAAGGATCCCACTAGCATCTATATCATACATAAATACACAACATAAATGTAAGGACTCCACTAGCATCTATATCATACATAAATACACAACATGAATGTAAGGATCCACTAGCATCTATATCATACATAAATACACAACATGAATGTAAGGATCCCACTAGCATCTATATCATACATAAATACACAACATGAATGTAAGGATCCCACTAGCATCTATATCGTACATAAATACACAACATGAATGTAAGGATCCCACTAGCATCTATATCATACATAAATACACAACATGAATGTAAGGATCCCACTAGCATCTATATCTACATAAATACACAACATAAATGTAAGGATCCCACTAGCATCTATATCATACATAAATACACAACATGAATGTAAGGATCCCACTAGCATCTATATCATACATAAATACACAACATGAATGTAAGGATCCCACTAGCATCTATATCATACATAAATACACAACATGAATGTAAGGATCCCACTAGCATCTATATCATACATAAATACACAACATGAATGTAAGGACTCCACTAGCATCTATATCATACATAAATACACAGCATGAATGTAAGGATGCCCAGCCAGCCATTAGACTTGTGCATTTAGTTTCTCCTGAATCACGATTCATTTGAATTTTGGCCGATCGGTGGTTCGCGGGAAATCCTGAACTCTGACATTCCAACACTACTATATTAATAAATCACAAAACAAATGAAATGGCGTTCGTGGAGCCAAAAAAGATTTAATTGATAGGAAAAAAGATAATTAAAGATGAGGGGACAGTCATTACATGTGAGTTTATTCACAGATCAGATATGTCTGATCTATGGAAAGGCGGAGCCTGTAATTGTGGGAGGGGTTTATCTGGTATATAAATTCACAGACCCCCCCTCCTCTGGGCTGAGATTTCCTGGTTCAGCCCACTCACCGCACCCTTTATTAGGGAATTCACTTAGTGGGCCCTCTTTTACAGGCCTACCCGAACTTCGGTTTCGGCGCACCACAACCAACTTATACCACTACCATAACTCTGCTTATTGTCCCCGACTACAAATATATTTAAATGAAGTGAGAAGTAACCAGCAGAGGGGAAAATAGAAGAGAAGTAAAAAATGTTTTTAAATTAAATTAAAATACAATCTCTCTCTCTCTATGCATATGTGTGTGCGTGTGTGTGTATATATATATATATATACTATACCATATATACCACTGCAGAGAGTCCCAGGAGGAAGGATTTCCCAAGTAAGTGGGATAACCTTATTACAGCAGGCATTAGGTTGCTAGAGTTAGGACCTTCCAAAAATGGGGTGCATTGACGTTGTGGCAGGCTTATGTAATGTATGATCATATACTGTAACTAAACCCCAAATATTTTTTGCCTAGGTGAGGTGTTTTTAAATAAAACTATTATATTCTGTGAGCTTTGAAATTGCTGCTTAGTGAATGAGCTAGTGCGCTGGATCTTGTATGTCGTATGAATGGCCCCTGCGGCACCCTATGATGTATGCATGTAAAGTCTTGGGGTGATTAAAACTAGCACATTTATTAAACTGTCTTTCTGCAAAAATAGAAAACAACAATATATCAAAACATACTAGCAATAAACGTAAGGCTTATAAATGCAGTTTATTCCCTAAATCCTGAATTTGTAGCATAGAATTCTCCAACCCACCTACAGTCACAGCTTGGCTATTTTTTACTCTACATTTTAGTGTTTTTAGTGTTTAATGAATGAATCTCGGAGTATGAATGACTACACTCGAATGCGCTGTGTGACTTTAAACAACTTAGCAGAACCTGATCTGTTGCTTGCAGTTAGATTGTGTCTGTGTTGCAGAGCAGCCCCGAGGCGGAGCCGTGTGCAGATTATATCACTCAGACACAGTGTTAGAGCAGAGCCGTGTGCAAAGCAACCGTCACCGCCTCCTCCTTAATGCACACCGCTTGTTTAGTATTCAGAGAGAGGGATATGATCTCAGTTTAGGTATCCATGGAGTGCAGATAATACCGGACAGACCAGAGCTTTATTTTAAGACTTAAGGACTTAACCCTGCATGGTAAATATTGCAGTTTATAAAAAAAATTACACTTGCAGGGTTAAGGGTGATGGGAGTTGGCACCCAGACCACTTAAATGAGCTGAAGTGGTCTAGGTGCCTACCGTGTCCCTTTAACCCTTAAAGCACTTTAGCAAGTGCTCTAGGGGTTTGAAATGTCCTTAAACTATGACACATGAGTTTTTTGTGGGTTGTTTTTTTTGGTTTGTAATGATCAGTTATTTCTAAGTTTTCAACTTACAATGCATACGTAGCAGTCTTGGAACTGCATTCCATGTCGATTTATTTTATAGTGCTGTATGCACAGGCACATACCTGAACATGCCCAGATGACATGGGGTAGGCAACCTTTGGCACTCCAGAAGTTGTGGACTACATATACCATAATGCTCTTACAGTCATAATGCTGGCAAAGCTTCATGGGCGATGTAGTCAACAACATTTGGAGAGCTGAAGGTTGAGGATGGGGACAGACGGTGCATTCCAGCCAAGCACACCAGGCTGATGGACAGCCTACCGGCTCCACTCAGATCGCTGGTTCTATTACCCTCATACAGGCTGGGGACAGTTCCACGTTGACCGCGAATGTGTGACACCAGGCAAAAAAATCAGGATGGTGGGGCAGGACCCTGGAATCTGAAATGTTCCACCTAAATCGGGACTGTTGAGAGGCCTGTTAAGAGCATTTATTGGGATGAGGGGAAAAGTAACTATCACTGGCTGAGTGAGATGGGAGTTAGTCAGTGAAGGCTCAGAAAGCCACTCACTGGGTTACTGTGGTCTAGATACAAGAGCTATACTTGTTTATTTTGGTTTCAATGAGCCATTTATTAATGAACTTGGTGAGTTAAAGGAACACTCCCGCGTTAGGTATATACACATGTATTGCTAACTATAGAGTGTTATACTAACTACAAATTTAAAAAAAACTAAATACCAACTGTGGCGAAACCAACCTCGCCACTGGGCATTGGAGAAGACTGGTTGCCAGCCTCCTGCCATGTGACTATGGCCCCTGGGATGTATTGCCCTTTAAGGAACCTATTTTGGGGATTATAGACTTGTATTGGACTGTGTATGGCCCTTTAAGAACTGTATTTGGGCATAATGGATTTTTATTGTGCTGTTTCTGTCCCTTTGTGCTGAAGTGCCAAAGTAGTCGAAGTGGCCGCCATTAGAAAACCGAAACACGTGGCAGCAGCCATTTTGATTCATTTGAATGCAGTCAGCCGTGTGTGCAGTCAAACTCATGGAACTAAATTCGGCTACAGTGTCCGGTTGGCCCAGATAAGAAGTCAGACTGTTTGGAAATGATTTGACTACTTACAAAGGGGGAGCCAGGACACTCCTGGCACTCCTGGCACCATAACCACTACAGTGTTTATATGGACAGTACTAGGGGAAATGCTTATCTAACAACATTTAAATGGACAGATATCAGTGCTTCTGTTTATGGGGTGTCTAGGTGCAGAGATTCTTTGTAATATTTTGTGTAATTGAAGAATAAAATTAAAATAACAACTTAGTATTTCCTTAAAGCAACATTATAGTGTCAGGATCACAAACATGCATTCCTGACAGTATAGTGTTAAACTAACTACTTGGGTCCCCGGCCCCACTTAGTATGCTGAAAAGGTGCCTAAAGTTACCTTTTTTTCCCACGCCACACAGGTCTCACCATGACTGGCCCTACTTGGATCCATCTCCATGGTTGAGATCATCAAACTTGATGATTTTAGCCAATCCAATGCATTGGAGGGCTAATGCGCATACACAGCAAAATGCTGTTCTGTGCCAATCAGCATCTCCTCGTAGAGATATGATGAATCAATGCATCTGTAAGGGGAGCATTCAGCACCTCCATGCGGAGCGTAGAGATGTTGTAGGTGCTAGTTGCACCCCCAGCGCACATAACTCTGTTCCGTGGCTGCTTAATGTCCATTCTGTGCATAATATATGTAAACAGTACCTGCTATTTTTTACACCACTGTGTTCCTTTCCACTGTGAGTATAGTAGATGTTTAAAAGACAAGTGTAATCTCTTTTGAACACATCCACTTCATATTAAATATACAGTGTAAGCTTTATTGCTGTGCAGATCTTGCACCGCATGTCACAAATTTGTGACTATTATAAAAAAGAGTGAGAGCATGGTAAAGAAGAAATATAAAGGTATTATGTAGGGCTGTGAAAACAGGGTCTTGCTATTGTGATGCTTAAACATTAATGGGAAAACATCCCAAGTACAATCATGAAAATGTCTTTCAGCAGAAATGTAGACAATAACAATATATCAAAACATACTAGCAATAAACATAAAGCTAATAAGAGCAGTTTATTCCCTAAGCCATACATTTCAAGTATAGAATTCTCCAACCCAGCTACAGTCGCAGGCACAGCTGGGCTATTTTTTCCAATTTAGTGTTTTAAGTGTTTAATGAATGAATCTCGGAGTATGAATGAATACACTGGAATGCGCTGTGTGAATTTAACCCCTTAAGGACCAAACTTCTGGAATAAAAGGGAATTATGACATGTCACACGTCATGTGTCCATAAGGGGTTAAACCACTTAGCAGAACCTGATCTGTTGCTTGCAGTTACATTGTGTCTGCGTTGCAGAGCAGCCCAGAGGTGGAGCCGTGTGCAGATTATATCACTCAGACACAGTGTTAGAGCAGAGCCGTGTGCAAAGCAACCGTCACCGCCTCCTCCTTAATGCACACCGCTTGTTTAGTATTCAGAGAGAGGGATATGATCTCAGTTTAAGTATCCATGGAGTGCAGATAATACCGGATAGACCAGAGCTTTATTTTTAGATAGGACGGTTTCTGCTACTCCTTTATACTGGAGAAAATAGATTATGATACTCTTCTCTGCTGAGGAACTAAGGGGTTTATTCGTTAAACACCAAATTGTACTGAATTGAAATCCAAACTGATAAATTCTGGCAAGAATGTCCCATTTCCGGTGAGAAATTGCGATTGCTGCGTATGCACCAATCAAATGTGGCGATTGCGACTGATGCCCAATAGAATGCTTCTCATAGAGCAACTTTGATTAATGCTTGCCTATGGATCGTTCAAGTGGAGTGAATCAGGAAGCCCTCCAAACGGGCAGATTGACTGCTGGATGGGGTGGGAATTCCCAAATTTCTCTCGAATTTAGCACTTTTATGAAAACGGAAAAGGGAGACTTGCAGTTAACACTTAAAGCACTTCAGCAATAACAAGACACAAAACAAACAAAAGGATAAGGGTGCGCCTAAAATGTATAATAAAACTTATAAAATATTTAAAATATTTAAGAAATATAAAAAAAATATAAAAATTGTTAGCAATAGTCCAAAACACTTATCATAAGTCCATAACGGTAGGTTCTTCGTGTGGAAACAGGGATTCTTGAGACGTAAAATGGAGTTAAATCTTCACAGTAAAATGCTTGAAATCCAGTGAAGTATATATAAAAAGAAAAACAGAAACAAGACTCCAATGGCACAGTATATAGATGAAAATTAAATACTAAAATAGTGAAGATAGTCTTACTCACACTTTTCAGAGCTAAAACCTAGCTCTGATATTACGCGCGTGACGTGGAATAATCCTCACTCAGGGATATGCAGAGTAGTATTTGATTGAATTTCTAGCCCAGCCCGGCGTTCGAATTAATATTGTTCGACCCAAAAAGAAAGGATAGGAATATAGTGCTCTCTGTATATAATTAAAAGTTTTTAAAAATTTAAAATATATTACTCACATTATATAGAGCAGACTTGTACTTTTGTTTGTTTTGTGTCTTCTTATTACTAGGGGATTATAGGGGACTCCCCTTTGAGGAGTGCTGCCTTCTCATTATCTCTTTGTGTGGCAATTTAGCGCTGATTTCCTCTTTCTTCGTTTACTTCAGCAATAACAGTCCTACAGTATCATAGCTAAATGCCCAAGATGAGAACTTGACAAAAGGTGGAACTTATCCCTATGCTTATCCCTACAGTTAACAAATATGTATTTGTGAGGTGTAAAAGATAAAAATAAAAACAGAACTCAATACTACGTTATCATGTAACTGGGTGTATCCATCTTGGCTCCCTGTCCCTTATTGGTATAAGCTCCGTCCTTAGAACCTGGCAGTCAGCACAGAACATAATTTATCTATAAAAACTGCAGCATTTGCTTTCATGTTTATGTTAGTTTTGTGCACGTGTACCGTTTATAAAACAGTTACTCCACCTTTAAACATTTCCAGCACTTTTTATTCCTTTTTTTTCCCCCTGTTGATCCTATTATTGATTTCCCTTAAAAAAATAGGACACATACTTAAAGGGTTATTCCAACAACCATGACCATTTGCACTTCACTGAAAATCAAGAGATATTGGCAGTTATGTGCCATGGGCAGGTTGTACCTCCTGCACACGTGACTTATGCAGCCTGAAACCCTATTCTGGGCTGCCTAATGTGAATTCTGTGCATAATTTACAATGCACGCTGACAACAGATGTGCAAATCTTTCACCTGTAGTCTGAGTGCCTACAAGGGGAAGCTAGCTCTCCCATACCACCCTCCCTCCCTCCCACATTTCGATTCCTCCAGCCTTCCTGCGTTCCATATTTGTGGTTTAAAAATAAAAAAACTCCCTTCTCCCAACTCCCTCCCTCCGCCTCTCTCCCCTCCCTGGCCCGAAGCAAGGAGGAAGCATGCGCATGTGCTTTGAAATGGCTATATGGACCTTGGCGGGGCCCCTGTGATGTCACTTGGGGTTGGAATCAAAATGAGTAAAATCTTTTTTTACATGTTTTACAGAAAATTGAGAGGACAACAAAACACGCATTCACAATTTGAAGGATTTTTTAAATCCTTCAACCGAAAGGAAGATTGTGAAAGCAGTTTACTTGTCATGGAAAACCAGCCATTCTAACAGTGGAAGAAAAAAATTGGCACAAATAAAAGGCACACATGTGCACCTATAACACAAGTTAAAGGAGATTTCCAATGTTTTATTCAATAGAGTATGTGGCAAACTGTACATTATTGCCCTCTCATTTGTTCATGAAAGGGCTATCTCCCTACCCCTGGCTCTGTGTCATCTAATTACTGGGGGAAAGGGTTATAATCACTGACCAGCGCTTCTTCCAGCTACGAGGAGAAATCAGCTGAGATACCCAGTCAGGGTGGTGGAGTTCCGCTATAGTGTCATTTTCACTGAAGTGAAGGATCCACTTTAATATATTTTGCATTGGGGAGGGGGGTTATAAAAAGGCTAGATTACTTTAGCTGCATAACTAATCTCTGCAGCTACTGTAGGCCTTCCCCTTAATCTCCAGCACTGTAGTATCTGGTCTGTGTTTTCTCAGTTCTTCTTGGGTAAAAGGCTCGCCATGTTAATATACATCTATATTAACCAAAAATATTAATACACAATCTGACTTACGGATGGTAATTGCTGGACTCCTGAAGGGAGAGTTAGTCTCTACATAGTTAGATAGCCGGACAAAAAGAACAACCTCGTGCAGCAAGCAGCAAGCAACAGCAAGACTTTGTGGTCCTTTGTCCCCTATTCTATATAGATATGACCATAATGACGTCAGAATAAAACCCTATCCATATAAGGACAAGACACTCAATCCACATTCCAGAGTTCTCAGACAAAGAAAGCCTTGTGACTTATTGACACCATCTGTTACTTATGTCAATTCAGACATCCATAAATAATCAATAGAAACATAGAATATGCAATATTCTACGTTCCCTCTGTTTATGGCTTGTCTTAAAACCTTAACACAATGTCACTAACTTGTCCATTCATATATCACTTTTATCACATTCAAATCAGCCATTGAGCATAAGACAAGATGAAGTCACAACTTTCTGTTATATGAGAGTTCTTAGAAGGTCAAGTTTCTATCCCTCATACTGCTTACTTTACTTCAAACTCCCTCTGTTTCAGCTATGTATTGATATCCATATCCATTTTACATCACAACTGCTTGAACATAATATATACATATAACAATAGTAAATGAATAAAATAAAATATTTACAAGTGTTGATCCAACAAACAATGTAAAGCAATGAGAAAGATCTACCTGCTCAGGTACAGTCAGGTCATTGCAGACAACAAAATCAAGATCTTGCAACTTTCTAAATAATAACTGTGTATTACTATCATATACCTACAGACACATTTAATATAGTTTTTTCATTCTCAAGAACTGATATTACTTAAGTACTAATACATGTATTACTTTTATATCCCATCCACTTATATTTCTATGATTCTTATGGTTTCTAGTGAACTTAAACTCTTTGTCATTTGTATTCATGAATTACATTCCTATACCATTGTAGCGGATGGCATTGGGCTGTCCTTAAAATTATGTGTTTTCGTATGCTTCGGGTTAATTTTTGCCATATGTATGTATGTTGTATGCAGAATTCCACTGATTGTTCGGTAAAATCACTCCAGTTATTATGCGAGTGAAACTACCGAACAATCAGACCACCCCAGGAATAAGTGTGCCTCCAATTACCGTTCGCAACAATGTTGCAAACGGGTAATTGGCAATCAGCGCAGTGTGTGCGTTGTCCTCTGGGTGACCGCCATTCGGGCCCAAATCGGACACTCAGCTAGGCAAACACCGCTGAGACCTCCACACTGCCATCAATTTGTGTAGAAACTACCGAACGGCTCCCCGTTGGGTAGAAAGAACCCCACTAACAAGGGGGTTTATCCGAATCCTCCCCAGTCTCCATAACCCAAGCCGTTCGTGAATTTTATTCCCTTTTTCTGTGACCGACCGCAGGGCCAAAATATATGGAACCCATTTCGGCTGTTACCTCTAGCGCGGTCGGTCTTTTTACTACCTCCAGGAATTTCCCGAACCCCTGGTCTGACCTGGGTGATTTTTGAATATGTCACTCACCCATATCAGGGCTACCAGGGGATGTAACATTTAAAGGGGTATCCCTATATTTAAGGGTACATCCAGAAAACCAGGGAACTGTGTCCTGCATAATGGGTTTATGAGTCATACTAAGGGGAGGGGATGTGTGGGTGGCAACTCATGTATGATTGGTGTACTGTATAATTACTGTGAATCTCTCCCTTGCATGGGAGAAAGCTTTAAAAGAAGGTTGAGTGATTAAAAGTTCAGTTCCGCTCCTGATGCTGTGTGTCGTCCAGTCATTGGGATATTATTGGATTGACTTGCCTGCTATAATTATTGCCTTATGGATTTTTAATACTTGTTCCTGAGCCTCACTGGGATCTTGAGTGGAGATAACCTGTGGAATACCAGCTCTCCACTACAACCACTTAGTTACGATTGTATCAGTACTTTACAATCAAAGTATTCAATTTGTATATTCAGTAGGCTCTCACTACCTGAAATATACCAACAATACTTATAAGACTCATAATATTCTTTTAACCCCTTAAAGGACCACTACAGTGCCAGGAAAACATACTCGTTTTCCTGGCACTATAGTGCCCTGAGGGTGCCCCCACCCTCAGGGTCCCTCTCCTGCCCGGCTCTGGAAAGGGGAAAAGGGTTAAAACTTACCTTTTCCAGCGCTGGGCGGGGAACTCTCCTCCTCCTCTCCTCCTCCGTCCCTACCCGTCGGCTGAATGTGCACGCGCGGCAAGAGCTGCGCGCACATTCAGCCGGTCTCATAGGAAAGCATTATCAATGATTTCCTATGGACGCTTGCGTGCTCTCACTGTGATTTTCACAGTGAGAAGCACGCAAGCGCCTCTAGCGGCTGTCAATGAGACAGCCACTAGAGGATTTGGGGGAAGGCTTAACCCATTCATAAACATAGCAGTTTCTCTGAAACTGCTATGTTTATAAAAGAATGGGTTAACCCTAGAAGGACCTGGCACCCAGACCACTTCATTAAGCTGAAGTGGTCTGGGTGCCTAGAGTGGTCCTTCAAGGACACATGACGGAAATATTCCGTCATGATTCCCTTTTATTTCTGAAGTTTTGTCCTTAAGGGGTTAAACATTCAAAGGATGTGTTATCAACCATGAAGTTCTATAATAATTCTTCAAGTAATGTTCCTGTTGTTGACAATACTTATTGTTCTTAAAATTCTCCACCCAGAAATCTTTCTATCATAGATTTGTTTTTGTTTATATAATTATAATTTTCACCAAAATTCCACCTTATAGTAACAAACGTTTCATTCAATAAGAGAAAGGTTTACTGGAAAAGATCTTGGAAAGAATAATTTAAATTCATAACATCACTCTCTTCATTAGACCTTAATGGTAATGACTTAGTAATGTAATACATTTTAACATAAAAGTAGGATTGTCCAAATGTTACCTAAACATTTGTTCTGACCAATCGGTATTCCCTATTCCCTAGTACACTTCTTCAACTAACTAAACTTAAATAAAATAAAGTAAAAAAAAAACATTGGGTCATACTGCCCAGAAACTCTTATCTCTAGTCCATGTCTTACAAACTCAGGTTAATCATAAAACAACTTATTCATTGGATATCGTCATATCCAGAAACCTATTCTCCCTACTCCATACCTTTATAGACTTAGGTCAAATATAATTGTGTACTATAATCTTAAGTAAACTTCAATTCAGTTCCTCTTGGATCTCTGAAATCTTATACCCAAGGTAGTCTTAATGTATACCATTCCTTAATATTAATCAATATAAATTATCCTTCCTTAGTTTTCTTCCTTTAGTTACCATTGTTTGTTTTACGTCACCTCAATATTAACAAATTACTCATTCTTGTGAATCTATGAAATACTGTTGAACTCAATCTTTATGGTATTAAGTATACATAATCCTTATTTTATCAACTTCATATTTTATCTACCTCTAATACTTCTCAAATATTCGTAGTCTCCGTGACACAGTCTAGATTCTTTTTTTCTCTTCAAGTTTGATTTCCCAGTTCCAAAACTCAGCTCTGTAACGTGATTCTTCTCTCTCCCTCCTGGAAGTGGGGACAAAACCTGAATAGAAGACTGGCTGGGTGGCTGGCCAAAGTAATATCTGGTCTGTGTCTTCTCAGTTGAATAAGTCTTAATGTATATTTCTTCTTGGGTAAAAGGTTTGCCATGTTAATATATGTCTATATTAACCAAAAATACTGTTACTCAATCTGACTTACAGTTTCTTCAGGTTTCTTCTTAGTTACTGATACATAATAAAACAAGAAAGGATGTTACATGATAACGGATGTTCAACAGCAGATAGTAATTGCTGGACTCCTGAAGGGAGAGTTAGTCTCTACATAGTTAGACAGCCGGACAAGAAGAACAACCTCGTGCAGCAAGCAACAGCAAGACCTCGTGGTCCTTTGTCCCCTATTCTATATAGATATGACCATAATGACGTCAGAGTATAACCCTAGCCATATAAGGACAAGACCCCCAATCCACATTCCGGAGTTCTCAGTCAAAGAAAGCCTTGTGACTTATTGATACCATCTGTTACTTATGTCAATCCAGACACCCATAAATAATCAATAGAAACATAGAATAAGCACATTCCTTGCCTGTGCCATAAATTGTCCATTATAAGCCTTGCAGACAAACCGTGAACAGCTCATTTAAAGGAACACTATAGAGTTAGGATTACAAATCTGTATTAATAATGTTATACTGTCCCTCTCACTAGCTCTAAATTGGTTCCCACCCCCAGAGGAAAAAAGTAAATAAATTTAAACATTATGTTTTCATTTTCTCAGGCTGAACTCTCCTCCCCTGCTGATGTCAGGGAATTAGAAATAGACCCTCATGTCACCCTTTCTCCTCCATGATGGTCCAATTCAATGCTCCTCATTGGGGACTTATTGCGCAGCCACTAGAGGTGGAGTTTATCTTATTGCAGTTTTTCTCATTGAGGTGAAGTGAATATAGTGTTCGTTTATGTGTATGAATGGCAAAAGCAAATTCAGTGTAACCCTCCACATACACTTTAAACTATACAAAGGTATTTAACAAAAGTGGAGATTTTCTCTTGAATTTGCTAATTTTATAAAAATAAGCCTGCAAGGCCAAGCAATTTAACCCTAAAGCACTTCAGCAAGTGAAACAGCTTTAGTTGCTTAGAATGTTCCTTTAAATTTCTGAATTGAGGGAATTTGTTTTATTTTTACCTCTTGATATGATGGTTAGGTGATAGCCCCTTTCTTTGTTATGCTTTACTAACATTTCAAGGACATTGTTTGTACTTTCTGTTTTCCCAGCAAATAAAATTTTGGCTACACAGCAAATAACTGAGAAATCACGCGCTTCTAACAGAGATAAAGTAATGCCAGTTAGGTAATTATGGGCTGGATTTATGGCCCCCAAAATGTAGTACTTTGAAAATGTGTTAACTTTTGATTGGTACAAAGTTATGTCACGCCCCTAGACATGAATACACTTTATTATGTTGCTACGCATTAAAATCTCGGGCAGTTCTTTATGAACCATTCATGTGTGTGTGATGTCGTTCATTTGGGGCTTCCCCAGCACAGCATTCAATAAGGGTTCAGGTAAAAGCAGAGATCTCTAAATTGAAATCCATGGCATTCTGGTGTATCGTATGAGGGTCTTCACCACTAAAAAAAAAAAAAAAACTGTCTTACACGAATACACTTTTAATTATGGACTATTAACACTTTACTGAATAAACCTGATGATGATCATAAACATCCTGTTGTCAGAAAGTAACGTTTAAATTACTAAATTGGTAGTTGTTTTCATAAAACAAACAAACATAAAAAAGAACCATAATATTTTTTAAACTTATTGAGCTGTTTAAAGGGACATTCCAGACACCTAACACACTTTACCTTTTTGAATACTTGATGTGTGAAAAGTGTGTCCTCTCTCTTTTTTTTTTTTTCTTCTTTTCAATACAAATTAACACATTTAAAAACTAACCTGGTTACTCCCTCCCGGCTGTCATTCAAACAACCGGTCCTGGTTTAGGCAGCTCAGTAATGCTAAACTCAAGAGGCAGCAATTGCCCAGAGCACCTGCCTTGTAAAGACTTCTCATTCAGCTGCATTGGAAAGTGTGAGATTGTACAGTCACAGAAAGTTTGGCAGGGCTAGCGATGGCTGCAGACAAGATATCTGCAGCATTTGCTATCTGTTGTTAGGTACGCCCACAATGAACAAAATACACAATTAAATGCATGCATTTCCTCATTTGGGGTTTATTTACTAATCAGTGATTTTTATTTATTATTATTTTTTTTTTATTTGGGCAGTGTCCCTTTAACTGCATGTAGTCTGGCTACAAGTCACATGACTCTCTCTAGCGGAAGACTGGCATTTTTTTTGCGCATGTGACGTTTTAACGCAACTTTATTGACAGCCCACAAAGTAACAGCGGTGGGCCCCACCAGATAGTAAAAATAACCGGGATATTGCGCGGTGAGGGACCCGGGGACAGGAGCGGGTGAGCGGAAACATTAACGGGCTGAATAGCGGCTCCGAGAATACACCGAGAACCGGGGGGGGGGAATACAGGCAGGGGAAGTGACGTCAGGGGCACGGGATTAAGGTTGCCATGGTGACGAGAGGATACAGAACAAGGTAATCGCTAATCTGGCCCTATGTGTGATTTATATAAAGATAAATAATATAGAAATAGCACAGTGTGGGCCCTGTGTATGGGGTATGTGTCGGTTACCATGGGGACACTATCTGTGTGAATGGAAATATTATCTAAACCCTGTCACCCCCTCTCCATGTACAGACAGGTATCATTGATACTGATTGCTGGGGGTAAAGGGGTAAATACATCTTATATTACCCCCCTCTCCATGTACAGACAGGTATCATTGATACTGATTGCTGGGAGTAAAGGGGTAAATACATCTTATATTACCCCCCCTCTCCATGTACAGACAGGTATCATTGATACTGATTGCTGGGGGTAAAGGGGTAAATACATCTTATATTACCCCCTCTCCATGTACAGACAGGTATCATTGATACTGATTACTGGGAGTAAAGGGGTAAATACATCTTATATTACCCCCTCTCCATGTACAGACAAGTATCATTGATACTGATTACTGGGAGTAAAGGGGTAAATACATCTTATATTACCCCCTCTCTCCATGTACAGACAGGTATCATTGATACTGATTACTGGGAGTAAAGGGGTAAATACATCTTATATTACCCCCTCTCCATGTACAGACAGGTATCATTGATACTGATTGCTGGGGGTAAAGGGGTAAATACATCTTATATTACCCCCCTCTCCATGTACAGACAGGTATCATTGATACTGATTACTGGGGGTAAAGGGGTAAATACATCTTATATTACCCCCCTCTCCATGTACAGACCGGTATCATTGATACTGATTGCTGGGGGTAAAGGGGTAAATACATCTTATATTACCCCCCTCTCCATGTACAGACAGGTATCATTGATACTGATTACTGGGGGTAAAGGGGTAAATACATCTTATATTACCCCCCCTCTCCATTTACAGACCGGTATCATTGATACTGATTGCTGGGGGTAAATACATCTTATATTACCCCCCTGTCCATGTACAGGGACAGGTATCATTGATACTGATTGCTGGGGGTAAAGGGGTAAATACATCTTATATTACCCCCCCTCTCCATGTACAGACAGGTATCATTGATACTGATTGCTGGGGGTAAAGGGGTAAATACATCTTATATTACCCCCCTCTCCATGTACAGACAGGTATCATTGATACTGATTGCTGGGGGTAAAGGGGTAAATACATCTTATATTACCCCCCCTCTCCATTTACAGACCGGTATCATTGATACTGATTGCTGGGGGTAAATACATCTTATATTACCCCCCTGTCCATGTACAGACAGGTATCATTGATACTGATTGCTGGGGGTAAAGGGGTAAATACATCTTATATTACCCCCTCTCCATGTACAGACAGGTATCATTGATACTGATTGCTGGGGGTAAATACATCTTATATTACCCCCCTCTCCATGTACAGACAGGTATCATTTATACTGATTACTGGGGGTAAAGGGGTAAATACATCTTATATTACCCCCCTCTCCATGTACAGACCGGTATCATTGATACTGATTGCTGGGGGTAAAGGGGTAAATACATCTTATATTACCCCCCCTCTCCATGTACAGACAGGTATCATTGATACTGATTGCTGGGGGTAAAGGGGTAAATACATCTTATATTACCCCCTCTCCATGTACAGACAGGTATCATTGATACTGATTGCTGGGGGTAAAGGGGTAAATACATCTTATATTACCCCCCTCTCCATGTACAGACAGGTATCATTGATACTGATTGCTGGGGGTAAAGGGGTAAATACATCTTATATTACCCCCCTCTCCATGTACAGACAGGTATCATTGATACTGATTGCTGGGGGTAAAGGGGTAAATACATCTTATATTACCCCCCCTCTCCATGTACAGACAGGTATCATTGATACTGATTGCTGGGGGTAAAGGGGTAAATACATCTTATATTACCCCCTCTCCATGTACAGACAGGTATCATTGATACTGATTGCTGGGGGTAAAGGGGTAAATACATCTTATATTACCCCCTCTCCATGTACAGACAGGTATCATTGATACTGATTACTGGGAGTAAAGGGGTAAATACATCTTATATTACCCCCTCTCCATGTACAGACAAGTATCATTGATACTGATTACTGGGAGTAAAGGGGTAAATACATCTTATATTACCCCCTCTCTCCATGTACAGACAGGTATCATTGATACTGATTACTGGGAGTAAAGGGGTAAATACATCTTATATTACCCCCTCTCCATGTACAGACAGGTATCATTGATACTGATTGCTGGGGGTAAAGGGGTAAATACATCTTATATTACCCCCTCTCCATGTACAGACAGGTATCATTGATACTGATTACTGGGGGTAAAGGGGTAAATACATCTTATATTACCCCCTCTCCATGTACAGACAGGTATCAGTGATACTGATTGCTGGGGGTAAAGGGGTAAATACATCTTATATTACCCCCTCTCCATGTACAGACAGGTATCATTGATACTGATTACTGGGGGTAAAGGGGTAAATACATCTTATATTACCCCTCTCTCCATGTACAGACAGGTATCATTGATACTGATTACTGGGGGTAAATACATCTTATATTACCCCCTCTTCATGTACAGACAGGTATCAGTGATACTGATTACTGGGGGTAAAGGGGTAAATACATCTTGTATTACCCCCTTCTCCATGTACAGACAGGTATCATTGATACTGATTGCTGGGGGTAAAGGGGTAAATACATCTTATATTACCTCCCTCTCCATGTACAGACAGGTATCATTGATACTGATTGTAGCGGAGAGCTGATTTCTCACAACTTAACTCCACTGGTATATTAGAAGAATGCAGGAACAAGTAGTAAATCCAAGAGGGTAATCAGCATGAAAATCCAATAGTATCCCATCACCTTTCCCAATCACTGGACGACACACAGTACAGGAGTAGAACTGACATTTAATGACACAATTCCTTCTTTTATGGGATTCTCCCATGCAAGGGAGGGACTCACCATAATTACTACAGTAACCAATCACATAGACGTTACCTCCCACACATCTCCTTAGCTTAACAGTTAACATAATTATAAAGTACATACTTTTCCCTAATTCCAGGATGTACCCCAAATATGGTAGGTACATCTTTAAATGTGGTACCCCGGGTAGTCCTGATCTGGGTGAGAAATATATTCAAAAATCACCCAGATCAGACCAGGGGTTTGGGAGTTATGAGGAAGCAAAGATTTGACCGACCGCATGGGTAAAGTAGCCGAAAATAGTTCCATGAGATCTGGCCCTGCGGTCGGTCTCTGTTCGTGCCTCAAAAGTCCCGAAAATCTATGTCATCCATGGTTAAGTTTGCATTCGGATGAATCCCCTAGTTCGTGGGATTCATCCTACCGAACGGCGGGCCGTTCTTGCATTTCAATCAGCACTTTCTGAAGTCCTGGAGGTCTTAGCGGTGTTCAGTTAGTCGAGTGTCCGATTTGAGTTCCAGACACTCGACGACCAAACACAGCTGTTCGCGCGTTAAAGATGGCCGCCGCCACGTGTTCGGCTGCCGAAATGGCAGCCACCCAGGAAATACAGCAGAGCGTTCGTGTGTTTAAACCAAGGGAATAGAACAAGCATACAGGGAGGTAAATTACAGCCACACTTCACACCAGGGTGGTCCGGTTGTTCGGTACCTTAGTTCGGATGGTGAATATAGCTGTTCCCATGCCGACTTGTACATCTTTTATGTAATTCTGTATAATCCAGGCACAGGAAAAACTCTTAGGTTCCAACAATAAAAGGGAATAGATTGGACAGCCAAACGGGTTCTGCTACAGTGTGTTTGGTAGTGTGTGGATGTGAGGGGCTGTTTGGGGTATTGCATGTGAGAGGCTGCATGTAGGGTTGTGTGCATGTATGTGGATTGTTAGTGGTGTTGATTGTGTGTGTGTGTGTGTGTGTGTGTGTGCGTGTGCTGTTCATATTATTTGTATGAGGGGAGGGTTATTCTGCAGCTCTGTGTAGATCTAGCAGTGTGGGTGGCTTCCCTGGATTCCAGTAGGGACCAGGCTGGCCAGGTACAGGTCAGAGACAGGAGCTGCAACAGCAGCCGCGGGCTGCTCTACTACAGTGTGGATTCCCATCCACAAGTGCTGGGAGGAACTGATCTCAGATCACTTCCTTTCTTTATGTGCTGCAATGCATAACTTGAGGATTGTCCTTCACCATGTCTTCGTATTAGCAGATATCTGAAGTTTCAGTGGGACTCCTGATAGGCCAGAGCCTGTTTGGCTCTAGCAGCCTTGAGTGCCGTGCATGGCACAAGTGCCATAGGTTGCCTACCCCTGCTATAGACGTTTCATCATTAAACTTGCATCATTATATCTCCTAAGTACCTAATTCCTAAAATCCCACCTGGGAAGAGGGCTTAGGGAGTCTTTGGGCAATTGCACATGAAATCACAATTTGTGAATGCACACTAAATCTTTATTAAAGGGACACTATAGTCACCTGAACAACTTTAGCTTAATGAAGCAGTTTTGGTGTTTAGAACATGCCCCTGCAGCCTCACTGCTCAATCCTCTGCCATTTAGGAATTAAATCCCTTTGTTTATGAACCCTAGTCCCACCTCCCTGCATGTGACTTGCACAGCCTTCCATAAACACTTCCTGTAAAGAGAGCCCTATTTAGGCTTTCTTTATTGCAAGTTCTGTTTAATTAAGATTTTCGTATCCCCTGCTATGTTAATAGCTTGCTAGACCCTGCAAGAGCCTTCTGTATGTGATTAAAGTTCAATTTAGAGATTGTGATACAATTATTTAAGGTAAATTACATCAGTTTGAAAGTGAAACCAGTTTTTTTCTTTTTTCATGCAGTCTCTGTCAATCATAGCCAGGGGAGGTGTGGCTAGGGCTGCATAAACAGAAACAAAGTGATTTAACTCCTAAATGACAGTGAATTGAGCACTATACACTATGATCTATACACTAAAACTGCTTTATTTAGCTAAAGTAATTTAGGTGACTATAGTGTTCCTTTAACTGCACAGTATTTGGTTGGATAAGCTGTGGTTCTGAGCAGAGCAGACTTAGAAATGTCTGTCCCTATCAATCAAGAATAACCAGAAGAAAGGCATTAAAAAAATACTGTATGCAAGTTGTATGATTCGTGTAGTTTTGTATTTGAAACAATAAAACTACTGACTGTTTTTCCTGTTTAGTACTACCAATGGAAACATGCATGTATGGGGACAGTTGTATTGCTAAAAACGGCTTGCAAATGCTGCAGATGTCATGTCTGCAGCCTTTGCAAGCCCTTGGTCTTCTAACCCCGCCCAGACTTTCTGTGGCTGTCCAATCACAGACTTGACCAATGCAGCTCAATGAGCAGTCTTTGCAAACCAATCCTAGGATGTAAGGGGGTGTAACAAGGTTAATTTATCAAAGTGCCAATTTCTATTGAAAGCTGCCCTTTTTTGTAAAATGACAAAAGAGGACCCTGTCTTCACACATAAAGTGCTTAAGGTGTCTGGGGGTCCCTTTAAGTAAATATTTGGTCCATGTTTCTAAAACAGTATTTAGTTTTTTACCTTGTTTTGTGTTCTCCCATTACAGGAGTCATCATGCTTGTTCCCATATTTACCTTGAAATTAAACCACAAAATCAATCCACGTATGGTGTCTGTAGGGAAGTATGATGGGATACATCCGTGTCTCACAGCTGCCACCCAAGCTGGAAAGGTACAATATTTAACGTGTGGAACCATTATAGATCCTCTTTAACATGGGCTTAATTTGCTGAGACCATGCCAGAATTGGGTGTATAAGGGATTACAAAGGGAATGTCTCTTTTCAATAGCTACTAATAGAAAATAATGTATTGGTACCTTAGATTTGTTGGAGAAAAAATGCCTTAGACTTTAATCTACTAAATACACAAAGAAATGCAGACTTGATACAGTCAATATGCAAGACAGAATACAGCGACTTTGCTTGTGTCTGATGCATTGTTTAGCTATAACTTTGCATTCATTAGCTATTATTATATTAATTTCATATCCCCCTTCTGTGATTGGTTGAGAGCTGTTGTGGTTTTTATTCCCCTTTTTGAGTACAACAAAGCTTCTAGGTATGTTTTTCCTGTCCGTGTACAGCTATTACATGTACAGTTTCTGTCTGCATGGGCCAGTATAGCTGTCTGCATTTCTATTGGCAGCCTAAAGGATGTAAGTATAGATCATCCCTTAGATTCCCGTTGTTGAAATTCTGTTGTGTCCAGCAAACCATTGGCAATACTCAAGTGAGCTGCTGAAGTGCCCATACTTTGATTATTATTTATAAAGTGCCAGCAGATTCCGAAGCGCTGTACAGTGGCTGGACGAACAAACGCGTAATTGAAACCAGATGAGTTGGACGCACAGGAACAGAGGGGGTTGAGGGCCCTGCTCATTACGCAAACATTCTATAGCAGGGCTGCCCAATAGGTAGATCCCCAGATGTTGTAGAACTACAGCTGACATGATGCTTTGTCATTCCAAAGGCATGCAAAGCATCATGGGAGTTGTAGTTCTTCATCTAGGGATCTACGTATTGGGCAGCACTGTTTATAGGGGGTGGGGTAAAGTGACACTAAAGGTGTCTTATTGGGCATCACATTTTTTGATAAATAGTGTTGGTCCATTTGAATGTCACTGTTTCTTGTTTTGTCCCACAGTTATCCCTACAGTCTCTACAATGAATGTATTTCTACTGTCTTACTATTCTACGCTGTGTTTTATGGAAGTGGTCTGTTACCATCAACCTGCACTTTGTTTTTTAGATTTTTATCCATAACCCCCACACCAGAGGCCAGCGGGCTTCTTCCAACCGCCTGGTGCAGAGCAGCCAAGACTCTGACATCTCTCTATTAAACATTAACCAGACAGTCAGCTGTCTAACAACTGGGGTGTTGGATCCAAAGCTGGGCTGTGACTCGCTCATCGTGGGAACACAAACCAACCTTCTAGCGTATGATGTGCACAACAACTCTGACCTTTTCTATAAAGAGGTGTGTGTGTCCACGAATTATACTTAATATATTAGATGTTAAATAATGCACTAGTGGTGCAAGTATAAAATGTGATCATCAATGGGCTATTAAATAATTAGGATATTTTTAAGCAAATATGTATTTTTTTTTATTTTTTTTTTGCCTCCTGTGAGCGTCATGTGGACTTAATTTTGTCAGAGAAATCTAAATGTTAATTATCAGTGCTCCAGTAAGGTGCTGTGTTGTTTCGGCAGGAGCAACACCCACTGAAATACAATATATCGCCCATTTTATTTTTGACTCAAACTCCTTTTTCATAGAAATCAGCCATAATTCAGTTTATTGGGGACATCCATGATTATTCTTTCCATACGGAAAGGAATGTGTCTATTTCCAGGCTGTGTTGTAAAATATGCTAATAATTTGATGCTAATTTTATATGTGCATGTTTCTGGGTTCATTACAAACGAGTAGCCAGCTTTTAACACGGGCATTGGTGAGCTACAAGCAGTATTGGGCTGAGAATAAACGTGTCTCTCCTTTTCTAATGTGTGTAACTGAGAATATGGATCACCATCCAGTGTGGTGCTAATCTCTGTGCTTCATCTGTGTAGATTGTAGATGGAGCCAATGCTGTGGTGGTTGGGAAGCTGGGAGACGTTTCTTCCCCCCTCGCTCTCATCGGAGGAAACTGTGCCTTGCAAGGGTTTGATTGCAGTGGAAATGACTTGTTTTGGACGGTGAGCAAATAATCCTGAAAGGGGGGGGAACAATCTACTGTTTCCAACATGGGTATAGCATTGATCATTTTTTTTTTTTTTTTTTTAATTTTTATCCCAATTTTAATATTTTTGGGTAACTTTTGAAATGACTAGATTTTTGGCTACTTTTAAAAAATGATTTAATAGTTTTATATGTAATATATTTTTACGTATTATAATATTTTTTTATTTTTTTAAGTTTATCCAAAATTTTAAATGATTTGAAAAGCTTACCTAAAACTATAAAATCAAGGTCTTTATTAAGTATAAATAAAGGATACGGAGATCAGTAGAACAATGATATAGTAGTTTCAGATTTGAAAATATATATCTAGATCTAGAAATCGAATTAAAAAAAAAATGTTTGTGATATTTGTCAGGAATTCAAAGTGAATGGGTGGTTTCTGCACTCGAATCTTCTCACTTGCAGTTTAGCATGATGCTTCCAGACCTCATAGGAGATCCCATATAATAGTCTTAGTTTACAATTTACTACAGTTTAGTCTCAGTTTAGTCTCAGTTGAGTCTCAGTTGAGTCTCCGTTTACAGTCTGCAGTTTTCTATTCCTAATGCTATAGTGTTCATTTAACTTGCTTTTTATCTCCTGCTCTGTAAATTGAACTTTCATCACACAGGAAGCTCCTACAGTGTCTAGGAGGCTATTATCCGAGCAGGAGATAAGGAATTCTAGATTAAACAGACGATGCAATACAGGAACCTAGAATATCTAGGTTCATTTTCAGGAAGTGTTTAGGACAGCTGTGCAAGTCACATGCAGGGGGGTGTGACTATGGCTGTATGAACTAAGTAATTTACATCCTAAATGGTAGATAATTAAGCAGTGAGCCTGCAGGGGCAGTACTGCTGCATTAAGCTAAAGTTGTTTTGGTGCCTATAGTGTCCCTTTAAGCTGTATAAGACAGTCTGATTAATTTTTGCTTTAATTAATTGATACATGATTTATGTGCTAATCTTTTAATTACAATTTCACATTGAAACATAGATAAACAAGAACATTTGCCAGATATTCAACCAAAATAACATTTCGGGGGAATAATGCAAGGCCATGTAGGGTTATCAAACATACCAAAAGCGGTATCCAATACAGCAATATCCATAGGATGCTCAGCAAGGCAGGTGTGAGGTACAAGTTACAAGTGTCGGAAGCAGTGGGAAGAGGAAGGAAGTGAAGGCACAGCGTGTTTATTTCGGGTTCAAGTCAGCTGTGTAGAGCAAAAGTATCCAAGTCCCAAAAAGGATTGGTTGGTCTTTTTTATTTTATATGTGAACAGTGCTGTATTTGTTTTATTTTTATATATATATATATATATATATATATATATATATATATATATATATTCCAAGCTGTTGTATACAGCAAACACAGACTCAAAGGAATCCATGTTTAAAATGGAATGAGGCAAAAATGTGATTCTTTGTTAAACTCATTTACATATGCCCACCCAGAATCCTTTGCGATAGTAACATCACGGCAGATTTGTGATTTCTGTGGGAAAAGCAAGTCTTATGGCTTGACTGGTGTGCAGATTTTTGTTTAACATTGAGATATATATATATATATATATCTCTCTATATATATATATCTCTATCCGTCCAAGTCCTTGCACTCCAACTATAGCATTATTACCCGGTGCAAAAAAAGTCACTCTGAGAATTCCACTAGCATTTTCTTTATTCAAGTAAATCCAAGTCAACGTTTCAGCTCCTCATTGGAGCTTTCATCAGGACATATAAAATAAAGTTATGTGTATTTATTTTTGTCCAACCTTTAAATTGTTTGTTTTGGTAGGTTACTGGAGACAATGTGCGATCATTGGCACTATTTGACTTTGACGGGGATGGAAAGAATGAGGTAGGTTTGCTTTTACTTCACTTTGCTGACTACATTTTTCATCTTTGGGGAATTCACAAACCTTATGGGATGAATGATGCTCTTTTATGTATGTTGGAAAACACACTTATAAGTACACGGAATGGTATATGTTTTTAATAATGGTTGCATTGAACCCCCATCCCTCATCACAGAATAAATATCTTTTAACTTCTCTCCAGCAAACCAATTCTATTCTATATCATGTGTCCAACTCTAGTTTATAGTATAAAGGATATTGTACTGATATAGTAGATCCTAATAACGTAATGCTTTTGAAGTAAATTGCTTTAATTGTACTTATAACTATGCGTTATTAACCGTATAACGACTGTTAATTTACCCAATTTATCTTATTTCACGTAATGTTCATAATAAACGAACATACATACAATAAAGAAAAAAAGCATAGTAAGAAAGGGTATCTTGTGTGCTGGAGGTGTGTTATGATTGAGAGACGGAATCGCTAAGACTGTTTTTGGTATGATTGTTAAGGTTTGGTTGGTTAGAGACAATATTTCAAATTATTAAATTAAAGACTTAATCATACAGTAGTTTCATGCCCGATGAATTTGCTGGTAGATCAATTACTCGTAATGTAATACTCATACCACCTAGACCAGATTTTATTATATTTCGTAATGTTTCTTTTATTAAAGGTAACCGCTTTCTCCATTTGACCTTGGTAATTAATTTTGCTTATGATTTCGGTAAAGGTAGGAGTTTCTTTGCTCCTCCAATACCTAGAACTACAAATCTTTGTTGCCATCAAAATATGGACTATAAAAATTTTTTTGGAATCCAATAGACCGGTAAGATTTATATAACACTAAATATCCTTAAATAGTTGTGATACAAACTCCTTAATCAAATTAAATTTAGGACAGTCCCACCAGATATGTTTCAACGATCCAAAATCTTTATTGCATCTCCAACATCGGTTGGAGTATTGAGTTTACATAATCTGGGGGGAACCAAGTACCACCTATTAAGAATTTTATAAAAATGTTCTAATATGTTTATACAGTGTACTGATTTTTTTAAGATAACCAATGGATTTAATCCATAGTTGATAAGAAAAGGAGTTACCAAGGCCACTTTATAATAGTTTAAAAAATTCTTCAGGGACAGATTTATTAATAATCTGTCTAATTTTAGAAGGTTATTTTTTTTTTTTTTTTTTGTGATTGACCTAAAAAGAAGTATATCCATAGCGGACTGATCCACTAATTGGATATTTTTTTATTTATTTTTTATTTATTTTTTTAGAAAATTAACAATCCTTAGATTTGTAAATGTTTCCGCTTGAAACACATTCTGTGCAGCTACCCAGTTTGGGGGACACACTGTGCTGTGTCTTTTTAAAGAATCGGTGTAACTAACACTCTCTTTTCTTGATTGCAAAGATTTTGGTGCAGAGAGTACCCTGGTGCAGAATGTTCCTACTTTCCTTGCTTAAAATGGTTTTTGTCTGCAACAATTCGTATATGCAAGTCATAAGTCCCCTTGCTCAGGCACAGTAAATTAAGAGTTTTTACTTTGTCCTTTGTTGCCTCAATTTCATCCAACTTGTCTGGGCAGAATCTTGGCGTCTTACGCCCCCATGAACTAATGCAAATAGCTGCATATGGTCTGGTTCACAAAACTGGGTATAGACTGACCGCTGCCATGGTATGGCTCCTATCTGTTTATAGAGCATTTCCATATATCCTCTATGATGAGCGTAACTGTGACTAAGGAGACATTATTTATCCCCAAAACTCCTCCTGGACAGCAGTCTATCTAATCTATCTCATAAACTGGTCACTAACTGCTTGGCTGTCACTCGAAGAAACATTACTGAAGAGTACCATTAAATCGCTTTCATTCCTTGATTCAGATGTTCACTTCGTTCTGTCTGCTTTCTTACCCTTTGTATCTTTTGTTTTTTGACATCTATAAAAAGTGTTTCATTCTCTTCATTAGCTTCTTGTTGGATCCGAAGATTTTGACATTAGAGTCTTTAAAGAAGATGAAATAGTTGCTGAGATGAATGAGAGTGAGGTAAGAAACTTAGCAGCCTGTTAAATGTCATCATTTGTCCTGTGTGTCATTAAACAAGTTTTGTCATGCTCACAGATCAGCGTCTCTTTACAATATTGTTAAACTTGCTCTGATTTAAAATGGGGGAGTTTAGACAAGACTTAGTCTTAAGCAGCAGTTGATATCTGGCTTTCTTGTGGCCCCTTGAAGGACTAGATGATTAAAGAAGATGAATTTGCCCCAGGCTGCACACTCCCTGTTGCTTAATTATGGAGACCGTTTGAACTAATACAAGGATTATTAATAAAATGTGACATGGCGGAAAGTTAAAGGAACATTATAGCAGTAGGAAAACAAATGTGTTCTTAGTGCTGTAGTGTCCTAGTCCCTATATATATTAAGCCCCCCTCTTAACCTGTAAAAAATAATATTTAAAGAAATGTCTTACTTACCTTATTTTCAGCACCAATACTCACTCAGTACCGCCGTCCGCTCCTTCTCCAGTGATGTCATCCTGGAAACATGACTTCAACCATGATCAACCAACTCAATGCTTTTCACAGAGAAGCATTGGGGACAAGATGATGCATGTGTGGTTAGCACCATACAATCAAATGTTTCTCATAGGGAACCATTAAATTAAAAGCTTTCTTATGAGTTGCATTTAATTTTTTTTTTTTTTTTAATATAGTGAGGTTTTATTGATCCATCATGTGCAGATCATGGTCATTGTTTTAAAGTTTAACATACCTCACGTCACGCAGGATTGAGTCCATAAAAGGAAAAAGATAGGAGCACAAGAACAGTAACAGTCTCCTGGTGTCGGACATATATCTGTATCGGTGTGTTTAACCCTTCACTCAGAACTTTATTTCTACTAAACGGCCATTGTTTAGAGGGTGAAAACAACAGGGTCACTGCACCCAGACAGTGAATTACGACATTCATGCACGAAACATGGCTAAATCCTATCCAGATGAAAGGAGTATAATGTGAGCATGATGTGTGGAGTTCTTAAATTACACTTTCCCTTTCAGACTATAACATCTCTGTGCCCAATGAATGGCAGTCGTTTTGGGTACACATTATCCAATGGAACAGTTGGGGTCTATGATCGGGCGGTTCGGTCCTGGAGAATGAAAGTAAGTATGACTACAAGATGCATTTCTCAAAGCATAGACCCTTTGCACCAATTTAAAGGACACTGACCTAACCAATGATGACTATTACTAGGAGAATAACTATTTGCTGTTGCACAGATATAAACCACAAGCTTACATTGGCATCATATTTTTGTGGAGCATGTTAAACATAATTTATCATTAAAGTGTACTGTAATCTGAAAGGCTCAACAGATTCATTAAAATCATTCCTTTTAAATTATATATTTATTTTTTTTCCTATGCCTAAAAAAATAAATAAAAGCAGACAAGCAATAGCATATGAAAATAGAAGCACTCCCTTATTATTTGTCTTATACTCTCTTATTATATTGATCAAGATCTTAAAAGTATTCCGAGACCAGATTTGAAAGGTTTGGAATAAAGTAATGCTTTTAATGAAGTGTCTGCACATTTCTCCTTAGAGTACACTTTATTGTAATGAATCCTTGCATGACGTTGGTTTGTGTTTGGTAATAATATGGAATGGTTCTTCTCTGTCCTACTTGATATCATTTTACTGATTTTGTCTAAAGGTGCTCAGATATGCTTGCGAAGGCAATAGCACGGTAACTCTGTATTGAGGTATGATTTCCGTCTTGCTATTCTGCCTATAATTCAGACCTGTGTTTCTGTCTTCTCTCTTCACAGTCTAAGAATCTTGCCATGAGTATACATGCCTTTGACCTCAACTCAGATGGAGTCTGTGAGCTGGTCACTGGGTGGTCCAATGGAAAGGTGGGTGCTAGGTCAGCTTCTTCACACATTTAAAATTTTTCTTTTTTTGCATGGTTTAATTGCATCTTCGAAGTCATGTAAACCGTAATGTTGAGAAAAAGTTGCCTAGTCTTTTAAAACATACATTTTCTGTCCTTGAAGAGATGCCTAGCAGCTCCCTGCATCCTCTAAAGAATAACTGCACTGGGAAGAAATGAACAATCTGTAGATATCAAATGATCTCTGTGTTAGACGCGGATTGTGCGTGGAGAGAAATTGAGGGCTCTTATAGATCTCTCCAACAAGACAATGAAACCATTTAAAAATGTTAGGCAACCATCTTTAATATTACTGCATAAACAGCGTCTATGTTGCCTAAACAAAAACATATCATAAATCAGACTATACATAAGACACATGGTCACCCATTTAGACTGGAAAAAAATGAGATTTAGTCTAAGGCAAAGGAAAGGAAAGTTGGGAGGGTTTTTTTTTTTTTTTTTTTTACAGTGAGAACAATAAGGATGTGAAATTCTCTCCCTGAAGAGGTGGTTTTATCAGAGTCTCTACAGATGTTTAAGCAGCAACTGGATGAATGCTTGCAAAAACATGTTCAGGGATATCATTTTTTTTTTTTTTTGTATTTGACAATTTTTATTGTTTTTGCCATACGTAAACATAAATGCTGTGGGGATACAGAAGAGAAAGGGGAAGTAGGGAAGTCTCAGGACACATTATTCCATTTTCACACATCACAGTTCTGTGTAAGTAGGTACATATCATATTCCCTTACATCTATATCATAAAATCACATTATTTGCCGACGATGTGATGCTTACTCTAACCAAACCCGAAACATCCCTACTGACACTACAATCCGTAATACAGAGGTTCAGTAACTGCTCATACTATAAACTCAATGTTGCCAAAACCCAAGCCATGAGCTTCAACATCAGAAACCCAAGACTTTCAAACCTGCGAGCTGCCTTCACATATGACTGGAGACAAGACCACCTTACCTTTTTAGGAATAGCTCTAACACCACATACACACAAACTGTACCACGCTAATTATGAGAAACTCCTTCGGGAAATAAACAATCAACTGCAGAACTGGAGGGGGAAATATGTGTCGTGGATGGGTAGAATAGCAGCGGCAAAAATGATGGTGCTGCCCCGCTTACAATACCTCTTCAGGACCTTACAAATTGATCTTCCAAAACAATTCCTTAATAATGCCCAACGAGCTATAAATACGTTTATATGGGGTGGGAAAAAAGCCAGAACGGCAGCAGACATCTTATACAAACCTTTTATAAATGGAGGAATGGGGGTGCCGAATGTCTCACGATATTACGATGCGGCCATAATAAGCACACTAGTGCAAATGCACCATCACAAAAAACCACTAGCGTGGAACCAAATAGAAATGGTGCACACTGAGGGGCTATCACTACACACATTGGCCTGGATGCCAGCGGACAAAAGGCCACATTACAAAAAAATATGCCCAACTACGGCAACGACACTGAAAGTGTGGGACAATTTAGTTAAAAAACAACAACCTCGAGCGCGGATTTCCACAACCTTCCAAATCCAGGCATTAACTATCCTGATCCCAGGATTTGAATATAAAATATGGAACTCCCACGGGGTATTCTGCTTGTCACAGGTACTAGACAACGGACATATGATAGACTATGACACACTACATAGCAAGTACAATCTTCCATCTACAGCTTTCTTCTCATACCTACAATTGAAATCGTGGGTAAACAAACACTACGACATCACACAAATCCAGGGACACGTGCTCACAGAGATAGAACATTTATGTTTGGCAAAGAAACCACCACAACGACTACTATGCACCCTGTATAGCTTGATCGGGCCAAGCGACCATATAGAACAATTCAAATGTATTAAAGCATGGGAAAAAGAACTTGAACAAACACTGACACCTGAAGACTGGTTACAAACACAGAGGGCACACAAAACACTGACACTGAACACAGCACATATTGAAATCAGTAGGAAAATACTATATCGTTGGTACATGGTGCCAACCAAGATCCACAAAATAGACCGCACAAAACTAGACACCTGCTGGAGATGTGGTGCAGCGCCAGGCAATATGACACGTATTTGGTGGGCATGCCCGAAACTAACCACCTTTTGGTCTGAAATAAGGGATATCATTTTTAATTTGTGGGGTAACAGCTTCTTGAGCCAAGTAGAGATCTGACTGCCATTCTGAGGTCAAGAAGGAATTTATCCCTAATTTGTTGTTTTTTTTTTTTTTGTTTTTTTTTGGAAGCGCTTCAGACTGGGTTTTTGCCTTCTTTTGGATCAACAGCAAAAACAAATGTGAGGAAGGCTGAACTTGATGTCCGCAAGTCTCTTTTCAGCTATGTAACTAGTTAACTAATTGATATTTCCTTTAGTTTTTATTCTGGTTTCCAGAGAAAGCAGATTTGTAAGAGGATATTCTCTGTTCCATATAAAGCTGGTAAATATCAGTTTGGTACAGAGATTGTTCTGTACAGCCATGGCTCTCATGCTCTTATATATACAATAAACATGTATTGTGAATATGTGTAGAATTTATACTTTTTTTTTTGCAGATTGATGCCCGTACAGATCGTACAGGGGAGGTGATCTTTAAAGACACCTTCTCATCCTCAATAGCAGGGGTGGTGGAAGGTGATTATCGTATGGATGGAAAGACACAGTTGATCTGTTGCTCCATCGATGGCGAAGGTGAGCATTAAAAGAATAACGAATGGTTGAATCAGATCAAAATATTGCACTAAGCTGTGTGTAAATCTCCTCCATTGGCCACCATGTAGCAGTTCCTGGGAATGCAAAAGGGCAAATGCTTTCTATTTCTATACAAATGAATTGTATTAATGGTTATTGATGTATTTTATTTTAAATCTAAGCTTTATCAAGTCTTAAGGAGAAATGAAAATTGAGGTAAATAGCAGTAGTAGTGCATTTAAAAAAAAAAAAAAAAAAAATGTAATATTTATTTTTTAGTCACTCATGACTTTCAGGTAAAGCACAAGAGCATTCCACTAATTTTATAGAAGTATTGCTGTTCATGTGTAAGAGAGGATAAATTCGGGGGCGGAGCCTGACTGTGGCGCTGAGCAGACACACTATCTGTGAGCTCCCGAGTCTGGGCCCGATTATCGGCTGTAATAGTGGGCAAATCGCCTCATCTTGAACCCCAACCTACCGCATCTTGCTACACAGAAGCTGGTGAATCGGGGGATACATCGCATACCCAAAATGCCCGCTGAATTGCCTGGGCTGGGGCCTACCTTACGCAGAGCAGGGGAGAGGCAGCCGCTCTCCCGGCCCATCAACGCACCATCCAAGGTACTCACCTCTCAGGGGTTATCCCGGTCCCAATTGTCCCAATCCGCATACCTCAGTGGACTCCAAACGCTGGCACGAGCCCCATTCATGTACCATACCTGCAGGCCACTCGCCACTCTAAAATGGCGGACGCGCAGTCCAACGGGGTCTCTGTGCCTCCGGAGTAAGCCTGGGCTGGGGCCTACCCTACGCAGAGCAGGGGAGAGGCAGCCGCTCTCCCGGCCCATCAACGCACCGTCCAAGGTACTCACCTCTCAGGGGTTATCCCGGTCCCAATTGTCCCAATCCGCATACCTCAGTGGACTCCAAACGCTGGCACGAGCCCCAGTCATGTACCATACCTGCAGGCCACTCGCCACTCTAAAATGGCGGACGTGCAGTCCAAAGGGGTCTCTGTGCCTCCGGAGTACCGTTACAGCACAAACGAGCCTCTAATCGCCTGCTGGAACAAGTTGTTTGATAACTTCTGGGCACGGATTGAAGCTCGACACGCTGTTCCACAGACGCAGCTGCAGGAGAGCTGGAGCACACAAGGAAACCAGAGCGGCGGCAGCCGGAGAGGGTCTGGGACACCCTCTGGCACCACCTCGACTAAGCAGTCCGCAACTCTCCACACTAGCCCATCTGGGTCAAAGGCCATCAGGGGAACAACCCCGGCGCATCTTCCACGCAGGCGGAGGCCTACCCACCGCTGGCGGCGCAACAACACCAAAGCCCCCAGACCTGTCCCAGCAGGGAAAGACCTGGCTACATGATGCTGGCCTTACAGCAGACCTGGAGCTGGAGGGAAGAACAGGCTTGCTCCTGGCTGTCTGCCAACACCAGCAATTACCCAGTGCTGCCGGAACAGATTCTCCCTGGAAGAATAGGGTGACCCACTAGCCCACGGGCGTTCCCCCACATCCATAAAAGGATGCTACCCAGTCATACATGGACGCTGGCTATATATGTCCTGATGCCTCACATTGAGACAGTTCTCACTTTTCTCTGCATGTGTTTACTTATATTGCATTGGTCCTTCTTAATCTGCTGACTATGATATAACTTAGCCAGCCATCACGTCCCTCAGGCCGTGATGTCTCTGTATAAGCTACCACCTATACATCTGTCTTCTACAGCATACGACACTTAGGGTTAATCCAGCTATGAATAGCAATTGGCATAACCGTGATACCTAGCTCGCAACCTATAACTTGCATTCTGTAACGTCCTCTGTCGATATCACACAACCCCAATGTAACTACCGCTAGATAACCCATCTCTATTCCTTCAGCAATATCGGTTATGCGTGTTTATACTATGTCCACGGAGATACGCTTACCGTTCTCTATACATGTTTTAAGCTTACTTACTCAAATCTGAACGCACACATGTCCTCTTAATCCTGAAACCCAACTCTTTAATTCGAGACATGTCAGAAAGTTTAAGCCAGTTTATAATATAAAAGTGTGAAATTGTTTTTAATGCCATTGTTTCGCTTGTTTGTCAATGCGTACGCTGTTGTGGCATTTTGAAGCTGATTTGTACTCACCTGCACAACATAAATAAAAAAATTTAAAATAGAGAGGATAAATTCCTACACTCCTGTAAAATCATGTGGTCCGAAGATTAAGTTGGCAACTTTTAGCTGGGCGTCTACAACTTTTGGTGATGTGTTGGGCACTGGAGTCTAGTCTTTTTAACGATGAGCTGTAGAAGTATTTTAAGCCTAGCACAGAACACTAGCTGATACTCATGCAGATGAGCTTTTACTTTATTTTATTTTTATAGATATATTGTTTTTATTCTTTGATCAATATATCCTGCTAAAATTCAGTTCTCCATTTTCCTAAATTTCCATGAGTTCCAACTTGAGTTGTGTCCACACTACAGGCAAAGTTAATGCCGACTAGCTAATGATTGCTGCGTGCCTTTTCAGAAATGTTTTAAAAAAAAAAATTATTATTATTATTATTATAGATTATTTTTTTTTGTGTTGTCAGAGTAAAATTCTAATAATATATATAAAAATGAAACATTGAGATGATATTTATTTGGCTACAGTAGCATCTTACTTTATGAAATGTTATGTTTCCTCTCCATCACAGTTCGAGGCTACCTTCCCTCTAGTCAGCAAGCTACAGGAAGTCTCATGGATACAAGTGTTGAGCAGGAATTAGTTCGAGAACTAAGTCAAAAGAAGCAGAATCTATTGCTGGAACTGAAAAACTACCAAGAGAATTCAAAGGTAGTTAGATCTGTGTCACGACTGTTGCTAAGAAAATTATGATGAACAACAGTCAAAGTACAGCTGGTTGTAGTGGTTATGGTATCAGAAGTACACTTCCTCCTCCATTGTAAGTTGTCAGATCATTTTAGGGCGTTTTGACTTCTTACCTGGGGTCTGCTGAGTTCCGCTCATTGACCGAAAGCGATCAGCTGACTGCATTGCAAGGCTTCATTCAGGAGCGCTAATGGAAGCCTGTGCTTCGAAGCTTCTGCCTGTCCATCGTCCGTAATGAAGGGAGCAGTTTGACTACTTGACTACTTACTATAGGGCACTCCTGGCAACATAACCACCTTTGTGTGCTTGTTTTAAAGGAACACCCAAGACACATAAAAGACACGAACTTGCGGAGGTGCTTCATGTTTGTGGAGCCTGTCATTTTTTTTACAGTTTATAAAATTTCAATTGAAAGCACTTTTATAACTAGGGGCAGAAATACCTCCCTGGCTGTCACTAACACAACCAGTGAGGTTTTCTTACGCTTCCATTTGCTCCACAGAGCGAACAGAAATGGCAGATGTGCTCGGTAGAGGATGCCTGCCTTCCTCCTTTTCCTTAATGAGCTACGGCTTGAGCACAGAGGTTTCTTAATGAGTCTGAAACCATGTGTTGGGGAAAGAAGGGAGGGCTTACAAAGGCTGCAGACAGCAGGTCTGCAGATTTTTCAAACTTTTTTTTTTTTTTTTATTTACCTCCAAAGAAAATGTGCAGTAAAAATACATGTATGTTTTCTTTTTGGGTATATCCACTAAATGATAAATAAAATTGCAATTGAGTGTACCTTTAAATTTAATCTTTTTTTGGACAACATTGCGCAAGACTTGTGTATCCCCCACAATCGCACTGAATGACCCATGGGTGACACTTGTTTCTTCCTTGTAGAGGTCAAAAGCTGTAAGGTTCTTTATTAACTTCTTTTTACTCTGACCAATATTGTAAAATTTACATATTGTACTTCATAATTGCTATTTGATTTGCTAAGGTAGATACACTTTGATATATGTATTTACCAGGTGACTTTTTTCATTAATACTGTCTTCCATATTGTGTTGTCATTCTTGAGCAGGCAGATTCACGGGTTCAAGTGAATGAGCATGATGGTCAGATGGGTGTTATTCCGGCAAACACCCAGTTACAGACTGCTTTGTCTGTGAATATGGGCTCTGAAACGCAGTCTGCACATGTTGAACTGAGCATCTCAACATCGAATGGTGAGCAGCAATGATCTATCATACCTCCCCACAAAACATAATCTGCTGTATATGTGTATACTGGGTCATTCTATTAACTTCCCTTATACCAATACTGCCTATCCTGTATGCCCATTCAGATTCTAATTCTGACCAAGTATTGAATTAACTGAGCATATTTTGCTTCTAGATCTCGGTCTGCTGAAATGGGAATTCTAGGCTGATCGTGCCCCCATTTTTTTTTTTTTCTCCTGTTAGTTTTTAAATAGTACATTGAAGCTATATATATATATATATATATATATATATATATATATATATATATATATATAATAATAAAATAAACTCTATTTAAATGTTCTATCCTCACACATGTTGTAATCAGTTTTGCGCTTTGCCCACTCCAAGCAGTTTGGTCAATCAGCAGCCTCTCATTCTGTTTTATCTGCACACTCCATGTTCAAACACAGAGTTTCTGGGGCTTGTAGCTCAGTTGTCTATTTTGTACTGAGAGAGCTTTTTTCAGCTTTAGTTCAGCTTTGCTTCATGATCAACTGTTTATTGGACACTGCAGGTTATTGCAGGTTAGGAGAGACATGTACAGCTGCGTTACTGGGCCCTGCAGGTTAGGAGAGACGTGTACAGCTGCGTTACTGGGCACTGCAGGTTATTGCAGGTTAGGAGAGACTTGTACAGCTGAGTTACTGGGCACTGCAGGTTATTGCAGGTTAGGAGGGACAGGCGCAGCTGAGTTACTGGGCACTGCAGGTTATTGCAGAATAGGAGGGACATGCACAGCTGCGTTACTGGGCACTGCAGGTTAGGAGAGACGTGTACAGCTGAGTTACTGGGCACTGCAGGTTATTGCAGGTTAGGAGGGACAGGCACAGCTGAGTTACTGGGCACTGCAGGTTATTGCAGGATAGGAGGGACATGCACAGCTGAGTTACTGGACACTGCAGGTTAGAAGGGAGGAACAAAAATAGAGCTCTCTTTGAAGATACAAGAACCAGCAAGAAGGAAATATATTAGAGTGGTGGAATAGAGGAGTTGAGTTTAAGGTTAACAATGCTTCCCCTCCCCAAAATCTATACAATATTTGCCATCTATAAAATACAGCTAATTATTTAAGACAAAATCTATAAAATGCAGGAAAGTTGTATTGGTGCATGGAGTGTCTATTTACATTGAAAATGCATTTGCTGTGGGATGTATACACATTGTGTGGCCTGTTCTGTCCAGTAACCAGCCCAAGTGGTTTTATTAAATGACAATTTAGATACAATCATCCGAGCTGTGCAGATCTTTGCAGAAGGCATATTTGAAGGGGAAAGCCATGTTGTCCATCCCAGTTCCCAGCAACTAACAGGCCGGATTCACATTCCCATCTGTCCACCTAAGGATGTGCCTGTGGATATGCACATCAAAGCCTTTGTGGGATACAGAAGCAGGTAGGAAAAATACAGTCATTTTTATATGATTTATAATGTTGTATATGAAGAGGCTTTTGGAATTAAAGGGACCCTATAGGCAATGTAACCATTTAAATGCATCTCATTGAATTGGTTATAGTGCCTGGTGTCCCCTGGCACTGTTCCTCTATTCAGAGTTTAACACTGAATGAGAATCTGTGGCCTCTGCTGGAGGTATACCTAAAGCAGAAATTACACTCCTTCGTACCAATTCATTCCAGCAATGTAGGCTGTGATAGGCTGAAAGCGGTCAGCTGACACACTGCTGCCTGGGCCAATGAGAGGCAGTACAAAAGGGATGGGAACTGTGAATTCTCACTTGGCATTGACACATTTAAAAACCGTTTAACAGTGAATGGAAGGACTCCAGAGGACTCCAGACACTGATATGAAGCAGTTACAGTGCCTACAGTGTCACTTTAAATAAACACTCCAAGCAACATAACCTCTAAACACTTTCTAATGGTTATGGTGCCACGAGTACCAACGTGGTCAAACCAGTTTAGAATGGTTTGACTTCTTTCCTGGAGTCCGCTAGGTGCAGCTACCCCCTTCCACTACCTCCTCCAGATAGCCAGAAGCTTCTGCGAAGTAGCCTCCATTATCTCTCCCATGCTAATCCCTGCAGGGCAGCTCAGACAGAGAGCTCCCAGCCCTCTGGATAAGGTAATGGAGGTGGTAAGTGGTGGGTACCAGGTCACTCCATAATTACTATCATTTGTTGCAGTGGTTATGGTGCTTTAAAAGCTTGAA
This sequence comes from Pelobates cultripes, assembly GCA_933207985.1. Taxonomy (NCBI): domain Eukaryota; kingdom Metazoa; phylum Chordata; class Amphibia; order Anura; family Pelobatidae; genus Pelobates; species Pelobates cultripes. Next base: position 30,835,089 of record OW240923.1, on the reverse strand, counting down.
AATCAAAAAAACATGTTGACCACTATAGATTCTATATTTGCTGCCTATATAAACTGCATTATTCAGTCTGTTATACTAAAAGATAAGTGGGTGTTATCCACAACGGATAGGCTGCATTGATCTATCGATGAAAACAGATGTGCTCCCAAGTCCCAACATGCCATATAGTGCAAAATAATTTAACCCTCACAGCAGCATATGCACGGGCACTGGAAGAAATCCCAAAGTGTGTATGGGCTCATAAGGAATTTGCTCAGCACATGCCCATAAGCACACCTAGAGTATCAGGACAATTGTGACACTCGGGATATAAAATTGCTGGAGAGGTGGGTGTGTTTGATACTTGCATCCACCGCACCACACACCTGTATTCACTTCAGTATTCTGTAGTGGGCAGAGGGACTGAGATAGTGATCGTTCCACATTGAAGAAACACAAGATAGTGTGTGATGATTGCTTCTTCCTTTTAAACATCAGGCACATTTTCTTCACTCTAGTATACAGTTCCACGTCTTTGAACTGACACGTCAGCTGCCACGTTTCTCAATGTACGTGCAAAGTAACACTGCTTCTGCACCGGAGCCTTCCAGCTTTGTGACTTTCACCATTAGTGAACGTGTTCAGAGGGTGAGTAGTACCCAAAGTCTGGCTTATCCCCAGCGTGTTCATTTAATCCACTGATTATACGTGAATCCTTCAATTTATTTCTGTTTTTTCTTTTTGTTTTGTTTTTTCAAGGTTGTTCTTTGGATCAATCAAAACTTCCTGCTTCCCGAAGAGACCGAGACACAGAGCACTCCATTCCAGATCAGCTTTACATCTCTACGAGATGGAGGAACCCTCTTGATCACCATGAAATCCAATGGAGAGGTAACATGCCCTGTTGAATACTCTCTGCTCATCAGGGTTGTATAAAATCGTTCTGACAAATAATCCATGATTCATGATCCTTACCCAGGCCAGAAAATGTTACCTTTAAAAATGCTGTGAGCATAGTAGGGTTTTGGTGAACTTTATCCTTTTTCGCCTTCCCGATACGCCTCTCAGGAACATTTTAAAAATGATTCTGTAAATAACCTCATGGGCATCTAATAATTCTTTTGTTTTTTGTCTGTGTTCTCTCTCCCATTAGATCACCGTAAGGACAGATGACATGGATTTAGCTGGTGAAATCATCCAGTCTTTGGCTGCATTTTTAGCCATAGAGGACCTGCAGGTGGAAGCAAATTTTCCAAAATATTTTGAGCAGCTCCGTAAGGTGCTGGGGCAGGTGAGTTGAAGAAGAATCTTGTTAAATAATAAGTATTGTTTCTATGTATTGGATAGACATGTATTGGTTTATGTTGGTATGCTTTAGGATGCAATGGGCAACCTCTTGCATGATCAAGTTATTTTTACAGATCGCTAATTGTATGTTCCTGGCAGGTGGATGATTCTCACTCTGTGCACCAGAAGCTAACTGCAGACATGGCGGAACAGTCCAACCTGATCCGAAGCATGTTGGTGCAGGCAGAGGATGCTCGTCTGATGAGAGACATGTAAGTAACTGCTTTGAAGCTTGATACTTAGTGATATCCAATTATATGCATATGTGGCCACATACTTTTCTCAAGGTGAGGAAAACAATGAGAAAATTAAAGGGATTAGCCCTTGACTGGAAGGAACATTCTGTTTGACTCTGCACTCTATGAAGAAGCCACGCAAAGCAATCTGCAGCTAGAGGGACATTCAGCATCTGTTTTACCTCCATCTACATTGTCATTCCATTGCTAATTTATCATTTCAAAATAAAATTAAAAATTTAAAATACTAAAAGAGCGATTATTAACAAGTTTCTCACAGAACCATATTATGAGCCTGGTGACCTATTCTTTAATTGTAAAAATAGTTTATTTGCAATATAAGTTGTACTAAACATCGCTTCTGACTAAGGTGTTAAGATATGTGTTGGTAGAAGTAGGTGCAAAATTGTGATGTCATATCCCAGTACCGCAGTTTATAGACTAGAACTAGATCTCTCCCTGGCACTTAGAGACTGCCCACTCTTCAGCCGCAGCGATAATGGAAATAATTCACTTCCACGTTATGTGCGATTCTTTCCAATCAGGATCGGAATAAAAGCCTATTGTTGCAGTCAAACCTGCATGGAAGTGTAATTTTGCATTATCAGTGAGACTCTTGAGGAAGCAGCCTATAGCTGCTGTAGTGGTTTTGGTGCCCCTTTAAAATGTTTATAGATTTTATAGTGCCCTGGTCCCGCTTTGTACTGTATTTTAATAATATCTCCCACAGAAAGAATATGAAGAAACGGTACACCGAGCTCTATGACCTCAACAGAGATATTATAAATTCCTACAAGATCCGTTGCAACAATCACAGTGAGCTGATAAATAATCTAAAATTCGTCAACCAGGCAATCCAGCGTGCAGGACGGCTGCGGAGTAAGTGCACAATGGATTATTACTACTAAATGACCCATTCAATCAATGCTTTCATTTAGCTGGTGCTTAATTCTGTACACAGAGTTTAATTGTTGATTTAAGTGCTCCAATGACTGCATAATTCTGTGTGTGTGTGAATATGTTTGTATATGAACACTAAATAGGAAAGAAGGGAACTTTTGTTTTTGAATTAACACAAACATTTAGTAAATGTTTGTGTAACACAAGAACAATACATACAATAGGTGGATCACACTCCTAGAAATATCTAAAAGAGAATAAAAAAAAAACCAATATAGTGTAATATTGTCAGTAAATGGAAATCCAAATAAGTGTAGAGATCAGGTACTCACAAACCAAGAGCCAAACATGTACATGTGGCTCTCATGGGAACAGCACTGGGACCATTAGTTAGGATGTCCCTTTCCTTCTTGGAATCTTCTGGTAGCAAATATAAATGACTGTAAACACTTACTACTTCAGTAAAGTGTTTATTGATCCAAAAGTAAAACAGGAATGGAGACAAAAGGAATAACTCCAATAAAATGCATAAAAATAGTAATATAGTAAAAGAGTCCAAAACAGGAGTCTCTGTAAATCCGAAACGCGTTTCGCCCTGTACCAGGGGCTTTCTCAGTCGGTAGTATGGGTCTCTTCTTCCTTGGCGTCTTTTTATGTGAATGGGATGGCCGGCTCCTATCTGTGGAACGCATATCGCCGAGGTGGAACGCACTTCCGGCACCGCCGCGCGCCATATCCGGGTTGTGAGGTCTTTCCGGTGAAGACGCCGGCCTGACTTCCGGCGTAATTGTTCTTGTGTTTATATTTGAGTGGTATAAGGGGTTTCCTGCTCAGGTGATAGATCACACCCATATTGTCCTCACTGTATACATTGCACTTTCTTTATTAATGTTTGTGTAACACCTACAGGGGTTAATTTAGTAAACTCTAAATTGTAGTAAACATGGTATAAAACATTTGCAAATCAATAAAGAATTAATTCTTGCCAAGATGCCCAGCATTTGTTATCCCGGTAGGTTGGTTAAACTCTGAGCTCAGTAAACTTCATGAGAGTTTATGGTAATGTTTTGTCTCTGCAGTTGGAAAGCATAAAGTCCAGGTGATCACCGCTTGCCGAGATGCAATTCGAAGCAACAACATCAATGCCTTGTTTAGAATTATGCGAGTCGGGGCCACCCCCTCCTAGCACCGTTCATCCATGGCTTGTGACAAACCATGTGCTTTGGACACACATGAACCAAAGGATTGTGAGTTCTTCCTTCACAACAAATCAGCCTCACCTTAGGATTACTACGGGATCTGGATGTCTCAGTCCCCTGTCATCGTGTCTAGTCTTTTAATCAGAGGAGCTGAGTAAGCCTGTGTAGTTTAAAGAATGTGAACAGTTTAACTCATGTACTATGGGTGTGTATAGTTGGTGTTATTTGGAACACTTTAAAACAATATTTTTTTTGTTTTTTCAATATCTACTTTTTCACATCCTGCCAGAGTAACTAACTTTTTAAATTTTGTCAATAAATTGTAGATACAATTGCCTACATAAGGAAGAAAGTTTAGACGTCATAAAGAAATACATATAGTTATAATATTTTAAAAAAAATACAAACCCTCTCCCCCACAATAGGACAGTGCAGATTTTTAATGGAGGATAGAGGATGCTTCCTGCAGTCAAGTGAGCATAATATCACCAAAATATTACCTTAATGCAACAGACTTGATGTGCGCTGATTTTTAAGGTCCTATGTGCATATTACTTCCTTTCTACTTTGACTAATGCATTACTGTGCAGTTCTCGGGGGTAGAGAAAGGCAGTGTCTCCTTGTGCTCTGGGCAGTGTATGGCATCATAGGAGTACCACCAGCAAACTCCCCTTACCGACACCTGGCAGTGATGCAGCAATGAGGGTTCTCCGATGTTCTGCTGTTTTGAAAAGTTAGGAAAATTGAAAATAATATACAGCACTTGGTAACAATATCAAAGGAAAGTAAAGCTGCAAAAGCTGTACACAGTTAGCACAATATATAGACCTAAAAAAAAGAAATGTCGTTAAAGTATGTCATATTATTCTTTCATGAATGGTGCACTTTGATGTTTAATTATTTATTTGATACTGCTGGTATTTTTCATTAAAAGAGCCTGTATTTGACAATACCCTTTCTTGTATCTACTTTTTATTTGTTTTATTTTTATTTTTAAACCTATTTATTGAAAAAAAAGAAGAGGAACATAAAAATATATATTGTAACTTTTGTAATCATGGAATTATGTTGGAGAATGCCATAGCGATTTGTGTCTGTAGCAGAAGGAACAGGTAACACCTGACTTTTTAAATCAAGAATTAGCAGCCTGACACTTGAAATGTTTCCATCAAGAGTCCCCAACGGAACCAAACATGTGCGATGCTTCTGAGCCTCTACAGGTATGTCTGTTGTTCAAAGGTTTAATGCATCTTGTTTTTAGTGGCATTTCAAAAACAGATCAAAGGGTATTGAAAGCATAATGATGGGCAACAATTAATCTCCAAGACAAGCCATGACAATGGAAGTCATTCGGTGTTCATATACAGCAAAGCTTGAACTGCAGAATCTATTTGTTGGAGGATTAAATCTTGGAAAAGAAATGTGGGAAGAGAATAAGGACCTGTCTCTCACATGTTGGAATGTTGTACTTGTATTACTGCCCTCTTAAAGGAACACTCTGGCACCATTACCACTTTATCTCAGTAAGGTTGTTATGGAGCCTGGAGGTTCTGGGTGTTGCCTTTTGTTAAGGTGTTAAGAAGTTTATGAGCAGACTGGGTCTTAAAAGAACACTGCAAAGTTTTGTGTTGGTTATGGTGGCAGGAGTGCCCTAGTGCCTCCCTCAGAGTAGAGCCGGAGCCAGAAACTTCTGCTCTGAGCTAATCCCATCAGCATGGTTTTTCGCTTTGGCTGAGAGTGCTTAGTTGATGCTCCCAGCCAATGAGCCGGCCTTGCAAGGCAGATCTTAGTTTAGTGGAGCTTACTTAAAGGATAAATTTAACCCTTTGGAGGAGGGGGACCTTTCCGTTGTAAAATGCCCTATTGGGAACTAAGGAGAAGGTCCCCCTCCTCCGCTTTCAGTAAAAGCTGTAAAAAAAGCATTTTACTTACCTTGACTCCAGCGCTGGGCAAAGCTCCCAGGTGCTGATCTTCCAGGCCTCATTTGACTTTACTAGGGCAGTGCGCTGTCCAATCACAGACTTCAAAAGACCTAAATATGCTCAGAATTGACATTAAGCAGCCCGGCACCGAATTCAGGGCTGCCAATGTCATGTGTGCTGGGGGTGTAATGTTCCCACAGCACACAAGTGCAAATATCTCTGTATGTGCAGTATTTCAGTCTGAAACCTTGTACATACCAACTCCTACCACTATGACCACTTCAAATCACTGAAATGATCATAGTGGTTGACATAACCCTTTAAGCTTCTTGCAGGAGCTTACTGCTCCAGGAGAGGAAGTGAGCGGTAAATTGTCAAACCAAAGTTCACAAATCAATTGACTACTTGGCCTGTGAGGGCATCAGAGCACTCCTGGTACCATAACCATTACAGCTACAGCGGGCCATAGTAGTTCTGGTGCTTGGAATATTGATATGTGGGTAGTGGAAGATCCATTGGTCTGTGTGGGTCAGTTGTGTTGGACACTGGTAAATTAAACAAAGGATTGCTAGTAATCTAAAACCCAGCATTAGCTTGAATATCACTATCAGAGGGAATTTTATGTATGGACATAGCTGCATTTCACTTACCATTTGTTAAACTTTACAACACACTGTTGCCCCCTGTAGAAATCCAGTTTATTTACATGTTATTTCTGCCAGTTATTAGATTGAAGATACTAAGCAAAATCAGAGTGCTATGTGGAGCACCTACAGGGTTGGCAGTACTTGATTGTGAGGTTGCCGTGCTTCCATTTTATGTTGTTTTTTGAATTTTATTTAATTTTTTTAAATCTATTTTGCCGATTTACACTGTATGCTGGAATTTTCCTCCCTTTCTATGTATTATTGTGAATAACATGAATTATTCCCAGCTACTGCGATTGTTTCCTTTTTAGTGTGATCACATGTACACTGTGTTGTGTAAGGCACAGACACATTGTGTGAATTTAAAAGGCAAAGCACATCTTATATTTACTATTATATGATATTCCACATAATACGTAGACGCTAACAGGGCTGAACGGCCTTAACGCAGTCAGATTTGTATTTTGTAATATGGAGTAGTTGTAGAATTGAAAGCTCGGTAATGGTTTGCAGTAATGTTACTGCCACTTGGCTAAATGTCAGGACTGTTCATTGTAATAGGTTGTAGCACAAACTTACTGAAAGCAGTAACATGTTATCAGGAAGCCCTCGTGTGTAGGGAGGCGTAAAATGACTTAATGGGCCTTGATGTTACAATTTTGATGAGCCTAAATGCTGAATTTATATTTTTATAGTCATAGTGGGTATTGCCTATAGGTGTGACATATAGAATATCAAACACTGATCCATGTGACCTCTGGATTCTCCTTCCTGTGTGATTCCAATGTCTGAGATCTGGCTTAGAAGCTGCACACATTTGAAGAAGCCCAGCAATTCTCAGTTTAGCATTTTTCTTCCAGTTGTTTTTTTTCACTTGGTTATTGGCTCCTATTTAACCAAACTTCCTAGATTGCTATTTTGCTTTCCTCAGAGCTCTGTGATTTCTGCTTTGAGATTCCCAGTACATCACAGAGACAGTATTATGGAAAGATAACCAACGGATAAAAGTTTTGCAGCTAAATTACCCATTGTAGAATATCGGCATAAACATCCTAACTGTAAATTTGTAAATAATCTGACCGATTCATGCATAACAATCATGCATTAACTTGTATAATACTAGCCATCTCAAACATCATCAACGCAACCTATTATCAAACATTCATGCAGTGCTTTAGCCTGTATATGAACCTCATAACTGTTGTCATGGAAACCTATAATCAAACTTCCATTAACTACTGCGTCATGTTGCATAATATCAACCTCTAACGGTTATCACGGCAATGTATGTAATAAATACATTTCTGCGCACTGCAGCATTTACTTGTATAATACTAACCCCTGCCAACTGTTGTCTAGGCAACCTATATCAAATTTCAATGCAACATCGCATTAGCTTGTAGAATACTAACCACTCACTGTCAAATGCTATCATGCAGTACAGCATTAGCTTGTATATCTACCACTGTAACCATTACCATGGCAACCTATATCAACAAACTTGAAGGAAAGGAAAATATTTCAATTTTTAAAGAGTGAATTGCTCTTGCGTAAATCTAGATATAAAAGTAACAAAAAATAGTTTTAAAAGGCAAAGTAATAAGAATATAATTAACTCATTAGAGGAAAACTATAGTGTTAGGAATACAAGCATGTATTCCTAACGCTATAGTGTCCTAGTCACTATTTAGATTCATGCGCCCCCCCCCCCCACCCTACCCCACCACCTTAAATTAAATGTAAGGATTTTACTAACTGGTTAAGAGTCTGACTCGGTTGTAGCAGCGGAAGCACCCTCTAGTGGGTGTATGGAAAACAGTCACTAGAAGTATGTTTTAGCCCTGGAATGTATACATTGCCATTTCTACAAAACAGCTATGTTTTTACATTGCAAAATCAAAAATACAGGGCCCTTTCACACATACCACTTTATTAAGATTAATTGATCTGGGTGCTAATATTGGTCCTTTAAACCATCTATTCCCCAATTTAGATGTGTTATCTAATCCAGCTGTTTATTTCAAGGCTAAGGCACAGGTGACTTAAGAATTAATTACAAGTGTTTCAGAAGTCATAAAACATTCATTTTCCACCAGCCAATCCTGTAAGTATTACATTCCTCCTCCAATTACATAAATTTCACACAAATCTGCAACATTCCCAAAACCATCACCCTTTAATTTTTATAGTAAATGCTTATTTTTTCTTACGGTCTAGTCTTAAAGGGACACTATAGTCACCAGAATAACTACAGCTTATTGAATTTGTTCTGGTGTGTAGAATCATTCCCTTCAGGCTTTTTGCTGGAAACACTGTCTTTTCAGAGAAAATGCAGTGTTTACATTACAGCCTAATAACTCACTGGCCACTCCTCAGATGGCTGTTAGAGATCCTTCCGGGGTCATGGCTGCCTAAAATGCATCCAAACATTCAGTATCTCCTCCCTCTGCATGCAGACACTGAACTTTCCTCATAGAGATACATTGATTCAGTTAATCTCTATGAGGAGATGCTGATTGGCTAGGGCTGTGTTTGAATCATGCTGGCCCTGCCTCTTTGTCAGCCTCAGCCAATCCTATGGGGAAGCATTGCAATTGGATCAGGCTACCACTTCTGATGATGTCAGCAGATTGCTTGATTGCTTTTCTGAGTCTAACAGCATGCAGAGTTACAGCTTCAGGCTTGAATACAGTAAGATTTTTAGTATATTTATGGAGGCATGAGGGGCCCAAATGGTGGTTTTAATACTATAGGATCAGGAATACATGTTTGTGTTCCTGACCCTATAGTGATCCTTTAATAATGGGACAATCAAACAGCTGGGGATATTCACTTCCTACTTCCGTTAGCTCTATTGAGCTAACGGAAGTAGCAGGCACGTTATACTAGATTGTGCCTGCCATCCCACTTTTCCTGTATTGTTTTTTTTAATGTTATTTTGGCACCTGCACGCGTTTGTATGTGTGCGGGACCGTTAGCCCTCCAGGTTGCAACCTCCTAGATGGCCAGCCCGCACTCATTCCTCCTGCATGCTCCAAGCACATCCTCCGGATTGCTGCTGAACAGACTCTCTGCTCTCCCTCCTGCAGTCTGTGAGTTAGAAAGCTATAGAGGAAAAAATGATAGATGTATATAGGTTGTAAAGAGAGAAAGATATAGATGGAGAGAGATATATATATATATATATATATATATATATATATATATATATATATATATATATATATATATATATATATATATATATATATATATATATACACACAGTTATATGGATATAAAGAGCTATAGAAACTTATTGAAAGATAGATACTGAGCTAAATTGTGAAATGGTTATACAGATAAATATAGATATAGCTTAAGAGCCAGATTTAGATAAAGATGGTTAGTTAAAAATATATTGAGATCGAAATTCAGACAGAAATATACATGTGGATATAGATTACAGTTATGATAGTTTATTAATTTTACACACACTGAATTCTTGAAAAAGGAGAATATAATTTCATATATAGATTCTAATAATATACAATACATATGTATTTACTTTACCTGTAGATGTATTATGTAGAGGGACTTTTACAAATAAATAAAAATCCTGTCAGCCAGCAAAGTTCAGTGAAACTGTACACTGGGTTACACAAGGCTCTGTTTCAGTTGTCGAAAGCTGTGTGCCTATGAGAAGCCTCTGATTGGTCAATTCACCGTGAAGGGACTGAAAGTCACTTCCTGTGAAAAAGGGGAGGGCTTACAAAGGCTGCAGTCCTAAAAACTGCAGCTTTTGAAGCTGTATTAGACTATACCCCCAATGATTACGTACGGAACAATATGCATGTATGTATTCATTGGGGGTATATCTACTAAACTTTAGTTTTTTTTGGTAAGTGTGGCATGGTCCTTTAAGATTCCTATATACCTTTTAACTTGTATGTTTCTATACTTGGTATGGAATTTGTTTTTGAAGTTGTACGTTCAGAAACTACGGCCCATTTATTCCTCATATGCTCTATTCACAAGGGTAATTCCAACATTTCCTGTTCCTTTCTTTTTTTTTAGTTTATAGTTAAGAAGACCTGTTCAAAAGTACAAAGCATGTGTCAGGTGAAAGCTTTATATCTAGAACAGTGTTCACTAAATACTCAAACCCTATAAAAATCTTAGGGTATTATAACAAGCCATGAAAATAGCTGCCACTGTTACCACAACCCCACAAACCAAGACCAGAAGAGGTTGGGTAAACATGCAGGTTGTGATTTGCATTGAGTTTTGAACACTGTACTCCTCTACGACAAATCGATGTGTGATATACCTCTGCCACGGAGTTTAATGACAAGGGAAGCCTGGAAACTTTGCATTAACCTTGAACATACCAATGAGAACATCACAACATCAGACTTTAAACCCAGTACAGATGGTCAAAAGGGCAGGAGGGGATGTCATGTATTTTGTTTTTTTGATGGTCTGATGGCATCTTGTGCAGCAAAAAACAGTCTTCTGTGTGTTGCCTCCAACTCTGTAGCATTTTTATTTTTTGCCAATCTTTGTTTTATTGAGACAAGGTAACAGGCATTTTAGGTTTCACAGAATAAGTTGAGAAAGCACAAATGTGGAATATTGACAGTTGTAAGCATTCAACATTAGCAGGCCTCTTACTTTTTTTTAAATTTTTTTGTGTGTAAATCAGATGGGGTTGGGCGGCATGATTAGTGACGGTTTGTGTTAGGTGTAGGTACCACGTAGCTACACTTAGGTGGGTACACGTAGGTGGGTGGTGGGCTGCTCAATTAGGTGTAATGCGCTAGTCTGGCACCAGACCATTTTGTGTAGGTAGTGTCTTACTCTCGTGTAGGCAAGTCGGGCGTGACTATAAATGACTGTTGGCAAGCTAGGTACCTGTCGTTTTAAACTGGTAGATGAATGACCCCTAACAAAGGGGAACGGGAAGGAACGGAGCTAGTAAACCTTCTTGTAAGTCTGGGTGCTATTGTGGCTGGTATGGGCCATCTTGGGGCAAAGACTGTGTGAGTAGATGAGATGTAGGTAGGCATGGAGTTACTCAACTTTGTGTTAAGGCATGAGAGAAAAGATTAAATTAACGGTAATGGTGAACAAAAATATATTTAACAAGATACACTTATAGGCATATTGGGTGGTCCAGATGTGAAAGGCTTAGTCGGGCTGGATCCCAGGATGAGATTGGTGGAGGAGGTATTAGGCTCATCAGGATTTGGATTTAGTCCAGTTTTTGAAGAAATGCTGCAGCATCCGTTATGGAGGTGAGTTTAAGCATTCTGCTATACGCTGTTGTACCGGTAAGGGATCGCGGTAGAGTCCAGCGATATTCCACTACGGCTTCTCTTAATTGACCCGTGACTGTGCCGAGGGTCCTCCGCCATTGTAGGGTATTCCTGGTAAAATCTTGAAAAAAGTGTCAGTTTGGAAGCCTCAAAGTCCAATGGGGTTTTGCCCCTCACTGCTGCTAAGATGCGATTCTTGTCAGCCAAGGAATGGCAGCATACAATTATGTCACGGGTGGCATTGGACGGGGCCTATCTGGATTTATTAATCCTTTAGCAGCCGTCAAACTGAAGGGTTTTTTTTAGCCTGAGAATGAGGTAGGAGTGATTCTGGCAGTCGCCTTTAGTGTGGCAGTTCGGCCTGGCCTATGGAGTCTAGAACGCCTCGGATTTTAATGTTGGCTCGTCTTTTGCAGTCTTCAGTGATATCTACCTTCTGTGTCAAGGAGGTATGAGAGTATTGTAGGCTTTGCATTTGGTCTTCTATCCCTTGTACGAGATCCTGGACTTCTTCCTCTGTAGCTTGAGTGCGTGCTTTTACCGTCTGCACTTTGGTGTCCAGCTCCCTTAAGAGGTTGGCAATATCCTGTTTATGAGCTGGGGCTAGTGGGTCTTGTTCTGCCATTTCCTCTACAAGTTTCATGGGGGAGATTGTGTCTCCAGATGCAGGTGGGTCTACTCAGGAGTCTGTCCTGTTAACCCCGCGGTCTGACCGGGCTGCCATCTTGAAGGCTGCTGGACTTTGCAGCATTGCACCAATGTCGTGGGAGTCTTTGCTGGAGCCAGGCTGTGGCTTCTGGGATCTAAGTCCCATGGTGTCTGGGCTGTGAAGGGTTGTCAAGGGGAGCTATAGAGCTCTGCCTCAAGGTCCCTTGTGGCTGAATACTCTGGTAGGCCCCAGATTTGTGGCAAGCCTTCTTGCTTGATTTCAGGTACAAGAATGGCATGGGTCTGTTGCTCACCCCTTCCTGGTTATGTTGAGTGCAGGCATTTGCTCCAATGGCTGTGGGGTACCCCAGATTATTAGTGATTAGTGCCCCGAGCGATGGTCCGTTCGGCTCAGGCGCTAAGCTTCGCCCTCCTCTGTAGCATTTTAACTTAAGACATACGTCCTGAGATCAGAAGCAATAGAAAACTATATACTTTAAAAAATAAAATTAACCTTTTGTTTTTTTAAATAAAAATATGTATTTGTCAATTTTGTTTTTGCAGGAAACACTATTTGAAATATTAGTTACATAAATTACAAGAAAGATCATTCTAAATTCTTTTTTACGGCATTTGTTCTTCAAACACTGATTAAAACACCTCTGACAACCGCTATATTTGTTATTTTTCAGGTGAGAAACATGCCAAGTGTAGGATTATAAAATGTCTTAATTGCAAATTCATGTAATCCTAGTATGATGCACTGTAGCTTAAATTCCATACTGTCATTCGTGATAGGCAAATGCAAAGTCCCAGAATCCTTTGTGGCTGGCATCTCTCTCAAGGCTCTTGTGGTTAATGTGTTTTACAAATCTCATTGTTTCTTTATCTCTGTAGACTAATGCCAGGCAGTTGTTCTCTGGGTAAACTGTGAGGAGCTAAGGTGTTAAAAAAAAAAAATTGGATGAAATTTTAGATTATCAAACATGGAACATATATGCAGAAAATAATTTTTAAACTTCAGCTGAAAATAGACATTGGAAACAACAGTTAGAGATTTAATGCAAATAACAAACCTGGGTGGCATTGAGAGTGCAAGGGTGGACAAAATTAACACTAATAATACAGAAATAGTAATTCTGTATGATCAATGATGTCCAGTAGAGGATGCGTTTTTTGGCTACGAGAAAATCCCTGATTTATGTAAAATTTCTAAACATTTTGTGCGCAGGATGTATGTAATGTGTGTGTTGTCTGTATGCAAGGTGTGTGCTGCCTGTATGCAGGGGTGTACCTAGAGCATTTGGCACCCGGGGCAGATCCTAAATTTGGCACCCCTCAACTTTAAAATGTAAAGGAAAAAACAAAATGCAAACTGTTTAATGTATTTCGCACTGAGTAGTGCTTGTGTGTTTGAATGTAAGCATGTTTTTGTATGGAGTATGTAAGTGAATGTAGTATTGGCATTTTAATGCAGGCGTGCATCTGTGTGTAGTTTTTTTTTTTTTCTTCACACACACACACACACACACACACACACACGTGTGTTTATATATAATGGTGGTGTTCTAAAACTTAGGTGTGTTTTGTAGTGTTGAGGTTTGAACACGGGTGTATTTGTGTTTAGTGTTGGCAAGATGCTGAGATACATAGACACTGATACACTTGCAGATATATAGACATACAGACACACAGCGCTACACACACACAAAACAAACGCAGATAGACAGGTACACTGTGTGTGTTTTTATAGTGGATGCAGTGTATACAGTGTGGGATAAGTGCTGGGAAAAGCAGATTTTTAATTAGTTGGGGTAAATAACCCCAACTAATTTAATAAAAACTGCACCCCCTTTCCCCAGTACTTATCCAACACAACAAACACTGCATACAAAACACACTGCTTACACACACACACACACACGTCACACTATTTCCCCCCTTCCCTGCCTCCTACCTGTGGTCTGGTGGCTGTAGCAGGGACCCAGGAGTCATCTTGCACCCTCCAGCAGCAGTATTCCCTTTCCTCTCACAAACCGCGATAGTGTTGCTGTGGGTTGCTATGGCAACGCTCCACGCATGCCAGAGCAAACTTTTTATTCACAACAATTGGATTGTTTTATGCATATCAAAGCAATGCTTATAATATACAGTAGACACGTTAATATTAAACACATTAATATGCATATACTCTCAAACTAAAATCTAAATTGTTTAACCTAATCAGACCTTGTCCTCCTTTGGCGCACAATCACTGACCCCCATACTGTCATTCTGACACAATCACTGATTTACATACCCACACACGCAACAGGGCTAAAAGAATAGAACTACTCGCCAGGCGTCTGAAACTGCATGTCCTGAGAAATTCCATATGCCCGCACTCTAGAGGATGCCATCGTATTTTAATTTGTACAAATTAGTTAATTTGGTGTAAAGCATGTGATTAACTTTTAGTTGTTCTTCGTTTAAAAATTTTATTAAGTCAGTAGTGTGAACTCCCAGAAACGAAAAATGTGCCATATTGAAGTACAAAATAGTCAAACTGAAGAATTCTCCAATATACCTGTTATCAGTTCAGCTATTCTGGCCTTGAATTTGTGATAGTTCATACTTTAGGGGCTAATCCTGCATATATTTGGCAGAAGAAGCGCGACTTGTGTTATTACTGTACAAACATGCACTATATTTTTTCCTGCAGTTGTCTAAAATCTTGCATTCCCAACTACCAGTACACTAAAAGTCTGATTTACCTCCTCATCTTCTTCCTTTGCAATGTAAGATGTAAATCCTCCATACTCTTCTTTCCAGTCTGTATTTAAAATAAAGTGTGAACATTTCAAACACTAGTACTACTACTAATAATTCCTCATTATACAACACTATTATCCTTTGACCATCTTGAATTAACAGACAATTAAAATATTTTATTATTAACCAAACACAATGTACTTTATTTAACTGACTGTTAAATTAAGCGGTTGGATTGATTCCACAGAAGAACTTGTGAATGAGGGGTTACAACAGACATCTGAACTTGGTGTATTGCAAAACTAAGCGGTCTTAAAAAGGACAAACAATCAATCATGTATGACTTGTGTAAAATGTGCAGATGGAATGCAACAGAGCTTGTAACTAGTTGAAAAGTTCTATTCTGATATACTGTATATAACTTAGAATGTAAATCATAATTTATTGTCTACAATCAACCATTCTTTATGTATAGCTGCAGTCACAAGCAATTACAACATTACAAAACAAGTGTGATGGAGGAAAACCATATTGCTTTTCTAGTAGATGTCACATGAGGCATCTTACATAAATTAATTGTGGCTGTATATATTAAAGAAATCAATCTGATGATAGAAACATATCTTCCTGCAAATCAAAAATTTTAAAGCAAGGAAACATGGTCATTTTGCACACTCAGTACCTCCAGCTTCTCTTGTGCTGGTAAAGAAAAGTAGTTATCTTTTATTATTCTACATAAAATTTATGATTTAATTTAAAGAGCCCAGAATCTGACCTTTACATCCAAAGAACAGCAGGAGGTCCAATGCAAATTGATGTCGCTCTGGGTCATGATCGTGTATCAAGGTGTAATGTCCATGCGTCCAGTGACGCAGCTCTCCACTACATAAAGGAACCTTTTCACCTGCAAATGATGGAGGAGCAGACAATGAATGGAAAAGCTGCTGTGAATTCTCAGATTTAGATATGTAGTGTGGCTGTACTTACTTTGCCCTTGTTCAGTCTCAGACTGCTCAGCTCCACTATCATCTTCTGAGACTGATTGATTGTTTTGTGAAGGTCCTTCTCCTTCAGAGTCATCACTGTTTGTAGATAAGAAATGTAAACTAAGGCCAGTGAGGTTGGACAGCAGCAGAAAGAATGCTTCAGACTTCAGCAGTTCCATGCAGCTACTAATGGCGTTGGGGAGATCACCTCTTGCCCTTTGATAACACCTACAGGGGATAGACACAAATTAGAAAAAGACTTAACAGTCCCACTTGTAAACACATGTTGTCCCATGATCTGCACCAACCTTCGATTAGGTGGGCCACACTGTTCCCACTCAATAGATTGGGTTGCAAGAACCGAACAAACTTCATTGAACTTTTCTTCCTGCAAATTAAAAATGGTGATAAATTAAAAAAAAACCCACACGTTGTTTGCACATCTAGGGTTCCTTCTACCTCCTGCTTCTCTCCAATGACCTTACATTACATAAGGAAAAACCTTATGTGAAAATCTTTTCACTACACATAAAGTATGTAAAAAACAAACATTTTTTGTCCAGTTTTACTTGTTTCTACACAACTAGTGTAAATAAAGATGAACTCAAAATAGATTAACTTATTTGTCATGATTGAAGCAGCTTAATATGACTAGGACCTCAATTAATTTTGGTATATAAAACTGGACCTTTGCCAAATGATGAAACTATTCTTTAAAAGGGACACAAAGCACCATTTTTTGTTTTAGCTTAATTAAATGGTTTTGGTGTACAAATCACTCCCCTGCAGTCTCACTGTTCAATTTGTGGCCAGTTAGAAGTCAAATAATTTTGGCAGGGGAGGTTAGGGCTCCATAAATAGTCACTCGGCTTCCCTGAATGCTTCCAAAATAAGTATTTTTTTTTTTCCCCCATTACTTTTTAGCTACCCTTCTTGCACAGTTTGTTTAACTATGAATCTCTCATTACATGATTCTTTTGGATCAAGTAGCCTGCTTGATCCAAAAGAATCATTTTGTGTATGATTAAAAGGACACTAGTCACCAGAACAACTACAGCTTCATGTAGTTGTTTTGTTGAGTATAATCATTCCCTACAGGCATTTTCATGCAAACACTGCATTTTCAGAGAAAACTCCTCAGATGGCCACTGGAGGTGCTTTCTGGGGCAGTGCTGCACAGGAGGCAAGCACTGCTGTTCAGCGTGATGCTAAATTTTCATCATAGAGATGCATTGATTCAATGCATCTCTATGAGGAGGTGTTGATTGGCCAAAACAATGTTTAGCCTCTCCCCATCCCACCTCCTTACAGATTTCAGCCAATCCAATTATGATGTAGCTAAAGAGGCGGACTGGGGATGGGGCAAGTGCCAGGGGACCTGCGCAGCGCTGTTAATATGGTGGGTTTTAACACCTAAGGGAGAGGAATGGTGGTTTTAACACTATAGGGTCAGGAATACGTGCTTTTATTTCTGACCCTATAGTTTATCTTTAAAGTATAGTGTTCATTTAAAGATCAATTAACAGAGCAGGAGATAACTTATAAAGTAAACGCACGGTGCTGTAAGATCTGATTGAAAATAAATCCATTTTTTGTTTTCATGGAGGCTGTGTGAGTCACAGCCACGGTTGGTGTGACTATACTTGTATTAAAAAGTAATTTCATTAAATGGCAAAGGATTGAGCTGTGAAACTGGAGGGGCATCAGCTATACACCAAAACTGCTTAATTAATCTAAATATATTTTTGTGCTTTATAGTGATCACAGAATCCAAAATTTTGACAAGAGTATATATATTTGTAGAAAAAGGACAATACCTAGAAGTTATTTGACCTTTTTTCAAATAACGGAGTTTTCTAGTAACTGCGAAATAATCCAGTTACATTTAATTTTGTTGTACATACGTGAGCATTGCATTTTCCCTGTTAATACTAAATTCCTAACGCGCACTAATGAAAAATAAAAACAAATGTGTTCGGCTATGTCCTCTAAATCCATTAGCAACCCTAACGACATGTACAAGTGTCAAGCATTTAAAAAACCCAAAATGCATTCTTTGACAATTTGACCTTCCCGTTTTAAAATAAAGAGGATTAAAGATGCTTGCCCCCACAGGGTAGGCCAGATGTACTGAAAATGGATAACATGTATATTTTTTGCAAAATAATGCATGAGGTTATATTGTATGCAGAGTTTTATTTTCAGTTATAATAATGACAGTTTCCATTAATTGCGGAGATATGATGCTACCATGATACTATCCACATTAGTTGCTCTGTCTCTGTCATTTTAACCCGTTTTACTATACTCTAACTAGCCTTCCATCCTCGATATCAAATATCTGCATGTAACCCCCACCCCTGTTTTGCCATGTTCTATTGTCTTTCCTCCCTACTCCCACACCGTGCCTTCTTCATTTAACACAAACCTGAAGGAAGTTTTTCAAGAGCATCTCCGACCGTTCTTCAAATTCCTCTTGTATTTGAGACTGGGCATCAACTGACAAATAAACTGGATTCACCCACTCGTACAGGATTTCATGCTGTGGAAACCAAAGTATACATTGGTCAGTAGATGCGTGGTCTGTGGAAACTCATTTATTACACCGTGAAAAAAATTATATATATAGTAAATAAATTCTTACATCATGAGGTATGTGGGGACTGCGGAGAGGTAAAGGATCCAAGAAGGGTTGGGGCCTTTCAAGATACGGCCCATAAAACCAGCCACTGACTGAAAGGCGACACTTTCCTTCACAAAGCACTTCTGAAACCTGTTCAAAAAGGAAATAATATTAACATACAGATAGTATCAGAGCAGTGGATTAGTTTAATGGACACTATAGTCACCTGAACAACTTTAGCTTAATGAAGCAGTTTTGGTGTATAGAACATGCCCCTGCAGCCTCACTGCTCAATCCTCTGTCATTTAGGAGTTAAATCCCTTTGTTTATGAACCCTAGTCACACCTCCCTGCATGTGACTTGCATAGCCTTCCATAAACACTTCCTGTAAAGAGAGCCCTATTTAGGCTTTCTTTAGTGCAAGTTCTGTTTAATTAAGATTTTCTTATCCCCTGCTATGTTAATAGCTTGCTAGACCCTGCAAGAGCCTCCTGTATGTGATTAACGTTCAATTTAGAGATTGAGATACAATTATTTAAGGTAAATTACATCTGTTTGAAAGTGAAACCAGTTTTTGTTTTCATGCAGGCTCTGTCAATCATAGCCAGGGGAGGTGTGGCTAGGGTTGCATACACAGAAACAAAGTGATTTAACTCCTAAATGACAGTGAAATTGCAGGGGAATGATCTACACACTAAAACTGCTTTATTTAGCTAAAGTAATTTAGGGGACTATAGTGTTCCTTTAAACGAATGGGCCAATTAAAAGTGGGTGTAAAACTACACCTCCCATGATGCTTTGCCAGCCATAAGGCAAGGAAATCATAACTGGGAATGTAAATTAACAACTTCTGATGTACTCTTTGCCACAATGAATCTACACAAGGCTGTGTAAGTAGACTTAGAGCTCTTGATTTTTCTTAAAAGTCTAGGTAACAGGCTTTGTATGATAAATGAAAAATAAGGCAATATAACCTGGCAACCAATGGTAGATACAAGATATCAAACAACTCAAACTGGTTACATATAGTTCTGCGAGTCTGTGCAAGCCACTTTTCTTGTAGTATTCCTTTCTTCTCAACCTTCCGTCATCACATTTATACACCATCAAAATACAGTGGTACCTCGGTTTACAAATTTTATGCGTTCTTTGGGACGTTTCTCATTGCGGAAAAAAATTTGTAAACCGAAAGCAGTTTCCCATAGGAATGCATTGAAAACCAATTAATCCATTCTGAAGGTCAGAAAAAAGTAAAAAACGAGCTGGCATGGAAACCAACCCATAATGCAGAACACACAGTAAAAGGCATGCAAACGACGAAGCTCAGCTCCCTACCTTTCCACTGCTTGAGAAATGCACGAAAAAAGTTCCCAAGACCGCTGCAAAAAATTTCCAGAATGCCACGTGCTACCCACAAACTCCAGCATGCACAGGGGCCGTGCTGTAAACCTCCCAGGTGCAATGCATCCTGGGGAAACTCAAGCTTTGTATTGCGAAAAAAAAACTGTACACTGAGGCATTAATTTTCTAATGGATTTTTTTTGTAAACCAAGGAACCACTATAAAATAAAATTTTCCCTCTAGTGAATTAAGTGAACAAAATGCAATAAATTTTGATGTTTAATAAGTATAGGTGTTGCCTCTCACCTGATGAAAAGAAATGGGTGAAACTTCAAAGAAAACTAGTGAATTCCATTTGGGAATGAGAGACTTAGCAATAGACCCAGGCTGTGCATTTTCTGCAAGGAGAAGGCACACAAATTATATATGGACTAGAGAGGACAAATGGAACAATTATAAACCCCCCTAATTAACTGTTTAAAGAAACACACCAAGTACAATAAACACTACAGTACATGCTAGCTAGTGGTTATGGTGCCAAAAGTGCCTTGTTGCCCCTCCCAATGTAATTAGTCAAAACAGTTGGTAGTGGTTTGACTTCTTACGTAGTGACTACAGGGCCCTTGTAATACCCTGACAGCCAGAAGCTCTCTCTAGCTGAACTAATTAACGTACAGTGACATTTACCTC
The DNA here is from genome assembly GCA_933207985.1 of Pelobates cultripes. Classification (NCBI taxonomy): domain Eukaryota; kingdom Metazoa; phylum Chordata; class Amphibia; order Anura; family Pelobatidae; genus Pelobates; species Pelobates cultripes. The sequence continues at coordinate 30,814,523 of OW240923.1, read as the reverse complement.
CTATAGCCACAAATATGCAGAACACATATGTGTGTACTGGCATGAAATAGGGTTAACAAAGAATGGAAATTTCTAACCAAGCCTGGTGCATGAAAATAATACAATATTTTACCCATCTGCTAGATTTTCTTGCTTGTCACATTAGAAGTATATGTACTGTCCAATATATGATAAGAATTATTTTGATTTTTGTAGTTTTACTTTAAGAGTTACAGATGCATATAATAGCTTTGAGGCTCAGAAGTTAAGCGTTTAATTTATTAATTTATCTATCTTTATTTTTATGAAACTTTCTAATTAAAACAGACCATCAGTGTTGTACAAATCAAGGGATCCTCCGTATGCTTCAAGCCATTCTGGAACTAGGTACAGGATAAAAGCAAATCTCCTGCCTTCTAACTCATCATCATGACATAGCAAAGTGTCTGCAAAAAAAGAAAAAACTAATTAAAAACAGTAGCATCCACTGATGTAAGTTCCAAATTCATGGACACATGGCCTGTACCTGTGTAGTCATACTGAGCACAGGACATATCAACTGTCTTCTCCAGTTTGACACCTGTAACATCCGACAGCCATTCCCGGAAATCCTCAAACAGTACCTGTCTGAGAACAGCATATAATAGGGTTATGGAATTCCAGTTTACTTTGAGCAAGATAAATGATCTACATTACAAATGTAATCATCTTGGAAGAGACATTTCTGTATCTTTAAAAGGCAAGAATGGAACCATTGCTACACTGCATACTTGGAGTGTTCCCTTTAAGAATTATAAGCATAAAACACTTTGAAGTGTTGGACGTTACTGTACAAATTTACTGTACAATGTTCTGTAAGTTTAATTTTATTGTGTTAAAGGACCACTCTAGGCACCCAGACCACTTCAGCTTAATGAAGTGGTCTGGGTGTCAGGTCCAGCTAGGGTTAACCCATTTTTTTTTTAACAAGCATAACAGTTTCAGAGAAACTGCTATGTTTATGTTAGGGTTAATCCAGCCTCCAGTGGCTGCCTCTTGACAGCCGCTAGAGGCGCTTGCGTGCTTCTCACTGTGAAAAATCACAGTGAGAACATGCCAGCGTCCATAGGAAAGCATTGTGAATGCTTTCCTATGGACTGGCTGAATGCGCGGGCGGCTCCTGCTGCACATGCGCATTCAGCCGAAGAGGAGGAGGAGAGCTCCCCGCCCGGCGCTGGAGAAAGAGGTAAGTTTAATCTCTTCCTCTCCCCAGAGCCCGGCAGGAGGGGGTCCCTGAGGGTGGGAGCACCATCAGGGCACTATAGTGCCAGGAAAACGAGTATGTTTTACTGGCACTATAGTGGTCCTTTAACTTTAAGGTACATTGAAAATGTGGTCTCCACATTTTATTGTAAGAGGCCCATTGCCCACTCTGACTGTGCTTCAAGCTATAGCTGCATAACATTTGGGTGACTGGAATTAACATTTGCCATGGTGGAGGAAGAGTGTCTCAGGAATTAGATTAGGCACAAAATTCATAGATTCTCACCGTAAAGCACTGATATGTGGCTCTTTCCGCCTCTTCAGATCATCAGACTGAAAAAGAACATCAGCATTTATAATAGTGCACATTAAGCCAATCCACTTGGAGTTCTCTGGCATTCAGCTGTCCTTTATTTTACTTATTGCTCCTTCATTGCAACCCAATCAATCAATCTACTCCTTCCAAAGGACCCATCCAACTTTCTTGCAGCACTTCCCAATTCCCACCTGTTTAAACTTGTACAGGTCATTAGATTTTTCGTTGAAGTTCAGACCCAGTAGCTCCTCTTTTAATCCATCCAGGAATTCCAAACTCTGAATGACAGGGTGGATCACACAGTGCGGAAAAGGGGCAGAAGACAAGGTAATGGAGCCTAGAAGATACCAAACAAATAGATTACATCTACTATCGCCCGTTAATAAAGCTGATCATCTTAATTTCACAGTCAAGTGTCCAATCAGTTTTGGCACACGAGTTAAAAATGAAATCTAGCTTGCAGTCAAGTGTTGGTTTGTTTAACCCTAAAAAAACTGCAATGTTTTACATTGCAGGGTTAAACATACAGGACCACAGCACCCAGACCACTGCATTGAGATGAAGTGGCTTGAGTGATTTTAGTGGTCCTTTAAGACGAGATATGCAGTTTTAGGACATACCCTCAATGAAAAAATGCATATATAAGGGCATGCATGTTTTCACTGGGGTATTTCTTCTAAACAATGTTTATTTTATGTGTTGTAATTAGGCAGTGGAGCATCCCATTAACAGAATTTATAAATGATTTTTAGTTTTATTTGAAAGTGTAATTTTTGGAGGTGATGGTTTCCCCTGAATGAGTTTGTTTCCTATATGCAGTATACAAACACCATGTCCACAAACATTAGCATGGTGTATATGGCAGCCCCATGTCCAGGACAGAACTCTGTATATGGCAGCCCCATGCCCAGGGTGCATGGTGGGTATATGTCTAGGGTAGCATGGTGTGTATCCAGTGTGCATGGTGTATATATCTAGAGTAGCCTGTGTGTCTGTGTATAGGGTGCATGGTGTGTATATGTCATGAGTAGACTGGTGTATGTCTGTATCCAGGGTGAATACTGTGTATGTGTGTTTGTGTCCAGGGTGCATGGTGTGTCTGTGTGTGTTTATATGTCGTGGGTAGAATAGTGTGCCTGTGCGCATAGGGTTGCATGGTGTGTGTGTATATGGTTGCATGGCGTGTGTCTGCGTGTGTGTCTGGTTGCATGGCGTGTGTGTGTGTGTATACAGGTTGCATGGTGTTTGTGTGTGTGTGTATACAGGTTGCATGGTGTGTCTGTATACAGGTTGCATGGCGTGTGTGTGTGTGTGTGTGTATACAGGTTGCATGGCGTGTGTGTGTGTGTGTGTGTGTATACAGGTTGCATGGTGTGTGTGTATGTATACATACAGGTTGCATGGTGTGTGTGTGTGTGTGTGTGTGTATACAGGTTGCATGGTGCGTGTATACAGGTTGCATGGTGCGTGTGTGTGTGTATACAGGTTGCATGGTGCGTGTGTGTGTGTGTGTATACAGGTTGCATGGTGCGTGTGTGTGTATACAGGTTGCATGGTGTGTGTGTGTGTGTGTATACAGGTTGCATGGTGTGTGTGTATACAGGTTGCATGGTGTGTGTGTGTATACAGGTTGCATGGCGTGTGTGTGTGTGTGTGTATACAGGTTGCATGGTGTGTGTGTGTGTGTGTGTCTGTATACAGGTTGCATGGTGTGTCTGTATACAGGTTGCATGGTGTGTGTGTGTGTGTGTGTGTGTGTGTATGTATACAGGTTGTATTGTGCATGTGTGTATACAGGTTGCATGGTGCATGTGTGTATACAGGTTGCATGGTGCATGGTGTGTGTATACAGGTTGCATGGTGCATGGTGTGTATACAGGTTGCATGGTGCATGGTGTGTGTATACAGGTTGCATGGTGCATGGTGTGTGTATACAGGTTGCATGGTGTGTGTATACAGGTTGCATGGTGTGTGTATACAGGTTGCATGGTGTGTGTATACAGGTTGCATGGTGCGTGTGTGTGTATACAGGTTGCATGGTGTGTGTGTGTGTGTATACAGGTTGCATGGCGTGTGTGTGTATACAGGTTGCATGGCGTGTGTGTGTGTGTATACAGGTTGCATGGCGTGTGTGTGTGTGTATACAGGTTGCATGGTGCGTATACAGGTTGCATGGTGCGTGTGTGTGTATACAGGTTGCATGGTGTGTGTGTATACAGGTTGCATGGTGCGTGTGTGTGTATACAGGTTGCATGGTGCGTGTGTGTGTATACAGGTTGCATGGTGTGTGTGTATACAGGTTGCATGGTGCGTGTGTGTGTATACAGGTTGCATGGTGTGTGTGTGTGTGTACAGGTTGCATGGTGTGTGTGTATGTGTATACAGGTTGCATGGCGTGTGTATATATGTGTGTGTGTGTATATGTATGTATATATATATATATATATGTTGCATGGTGTGTCTGTGCGTGTATATGGTTGCATGGTGTGTGTTTAAACCCAGGGTGTATGCAGTGTATGGTAGCCATATCTGTCCCATGTGTTCACTCACCATGGTTCCCGGCTTCCCTCCTCTCCCAGGCCTGTCTAGCTGCATCCCTCCCGGCCTGGTCTAACAGGCTCTCGGTCAGCCCAGCTTTGATCTCCCGCTTCCCTTTCTTAGTTTTGGGGTCCCCTCGGTCCCCTTGCCTTCTCTTGCTACTCATGTCGCCTGCAACTACAACTCCCAGAATGCTCAGCGGCGGCGGCTGCACGGAGTCCAGTGACGTAACTAAACGGCGACGGACACGCTCTCTGCGCCCGGAAGTGGCGTCATTGGTTTTCCGGCGCTCCGTTGTGTTTCCGTTGTGTGTTTCGGAGACCGGGGGGAGACAGACTCCAGGCAGCCAGTTACCCGGGGGTACCCGAGCGGCTCCGCGTACCCCGATATCAGCAGATCCCCTCGCTCACCATGTCCGTGCTCACACCCAACCGCTCCCAGTCCGGCTGGCCCCGCGGGGTCAACCAGTTCGGGAACAAATACCTGCAGCAGAGCAAGCCGCTCACCGTGGAGAGAACCATCAACCTGTGAGTGGGGTTATTGTTATTACTGGAACAGGGCGCCAACATAGGCCGCAGCGCTGTACATATTAAAGGGACACTATAGTCACCAGAACAACTACAGCTTATTGAATTTGTTCTGGTGAGTAGAATCATTACCTTCAGGCTTTTTGCTGTAAACACTGTCTTTTCAGAGAAAATGCAGTGTTTACATTACAGCCTAGTGATAACTTCACTGGCCACTCCTCAGATGGCTGTTAGAGGTGCTTTCTGGGGCAGTGCTGCACAGTATGCATGGAGACGCTAAATGCTCCCCATAGAGATGCATTGAATCAATGCGTCTCTATGGGGAGATGCCGATTGGCACAGAGAGGCACACATGAGCAATTGCCTGCCAATGCTTTCCTATAAGAATGCATTGGATTGACTGAGATAATTAAAAGACCACTATAGGCGCCCAGACCACTTCAGCTTAATGAAGTGGTCTGGGTGCCAGGTCCAGCTAGGGTTAACCCTTTTTTCTATAAACATATATGTTTATAATAGGGTTAATCCAGCCGCTAGAGGCGCTTCCGTGCTTCTCACTGTGATTTTCACAGTGAGAAGACGCCAGCGTCCATAGGAAAGCATTGTGAATGCTTTCCTATGGACTGGCTGGCTGTGCGCGGCTCCTGCCGCGCATGCGTATTCAGGAGAGGAGGAGGAGAGTCCCCCACCTGGCGCTGGATAAAGAGATAAGTTTAACCCCTAACATCCCATAGTGTCCGATGTGAGTGGGGGCACCCTTAGGGCACTATAGTGCAAGGAAAACGAGTATGTTTTCCTGGCACTATAGTGGTCCTTTAAGTTTGATCTCAGCCAAGAGGGCGAAGCGTCTGTAGGTCCACACGGCACTGGAAGATGGGCAAGCAATCTCACCTTACCCGTAGCTGTCAGGGAAGCTGGGGTCTAAAATGCATTTTCATAAGTAATGTGACAGGAATACATGTTTGTATTGCTGACACTATAGTGTTCACTTAGGAATAGCCAGTACAACATAAACAGATCAACACAAAAGGTAGAGGGCCCTATATCAGCTTACAATCTAAAGATAATACAATTTTGGGTTAAAATATATATATATATTGCATCCTGTATGGTTGAATTAAATGGACACACTTCACCTGAAAATACACAAAATACTCTCACTTTTATTGTACAGCACTCAATGTAGTAAATATTATAGTTTGCAAATCTTAAATTTTTTTTGTAGTATTTTATCTCAGGCAGTTCCTCTTCCAGACGTTCCCATTTGCTTATGTGGTCATTTTCATTCACTAATTATGTTGGTTTTCTATATCCAAATCATGTATGTGCGTATGGAGTTGACATAATATACAAATGTGGACATTATTCTTTGGAGTCCTATAAAATGCTGTCTAAAAATGGAATATGATCTACGTGCACAGTTGGTCAGAAAACATGCAGTTTTACTTTTCATAAAAAGTGATTTATAGGGACACTCTAGGCACCCAGACCACTTCTGCCCATTGGAGTGGTCCGGGTGCCAACTCACATCACCCTTAACCCTGCAAGTGTAATTATTGCATTTTTATCAGACAGCCAATAGAGGGACTTCCAGGTTCTTAAAACACGAAAAATGTTTTAAACAACACTGGACGTCCTCACGCTATGCATGAGGAACTCCAGCGTCGCCGGAAGCCCAATAGGAAAGCATTGTGTAATGCTTCCCTATGGGGAGGTCTAATGCTCGCGCTCCCATTGCCGCGCATGCGCATTAGGTCTCCCTCATCGACTAATGACCGAGGGACATCGGCACTCTTCCAATAACCATGTTTGAGGGCAGAAAAGGGGTAACTTTTGTAACGAGGACACAAAGTCAGGGGAAGTAAGATGCAGACACCCAGGTCCAGGGCAGTGTGGATTTCTACATCTAATTTCATTTTATCAACTGCACAAAAACACACTGTGTGTGGGGGAGGTAATATTGTATTAAAAATCCTGGGAAAGTTCCAAGTGGTGAAGGGAAATTGTAAGATGTAAGTTATTTCATTGACTATTTAATTTTTTCGATTTATAAAGCGATGATGCTGTTGGTTTCTACAGGCTCTGTATGTCCTGTCTACACTACCTACACTATAACATAAGTGGGTATGCGAACATGTAGATTTAAAGAGGCATTTTAGAGGAATACAGCAGTAAGCACAAGACTCGTTTATACGTAGTCCTTTAAAACGAGCTGCTTGGTCTGTTTTCCTCCCCTCTTTTCTGATAGTCTTGAGTTACCTGTTCCTAATTGTTTTAGATTTCCCACAGATATGTCTGTTTGCACCTTGTACTAGTTGTTAATTTCCATTGTTTTGTCCGTCTCTTTAAAAAAATAAAACTCTTTTCTTACATTTGGGATAGTTTGCAATTATTTCGTTATCTGTACTTCAAAGGGGGCTGTAAATACAAGAACAGGGAAATGTTAAATTTTTTTCTAAATACTGACTGGTTTTATTTCAGATATCCTCTGACAAATTACACGTTTGGTACCAAGGAACCCCTGTATGAGAAGGACAGTTCAGTTGCTGCGAGGTTCCAGCGTATGCGAGAAGAGTTTGATAAGATGGGAATGAGGCGCACTGTTGAAGGAGTTCTAATCGTCCATGAACACAGATTACCCCATGTCCTTTTATTGCAATTGGGCACTACCTTCTTTAAACTGTGAGTCCACTGAAAGCCTTCTACTGGGCTTGCCATCTTGAACTGTTAATGAAATGCTATTTAAATTAGTTTGTGCTTGGGGGTAAGGGGGACTAGATGATGTTTTTAACACTACAGGGTCAGGAATGAATGTTTGTGTTTCTGACCCTATACTGTTCTTTTAGTAAAATTGTGGCACGTGTAAGGTCAGAGAGTAGAGCACTGTCTTTGAAATCTTACAGAACTTCAAAAGGAACTGTAATTTTTCAGATAGTAACATATTTCTTTCACCCCAATATGTACTATTGAAACATTTACTGCATTGTGCAGTGGGGTTATGAAGAAAACATATGTGTCTCCTCAGCACATCTGGGTATTTGTGCTGCCATTTTTCTTACATGTGCACGGCATTCTTTTTATGCATTTATAGACTTACAGTTCCATATGCACTGCATCATGCATCTTACTGTGATTTGCTACCTGTTGTATGATTTAAATCAGAAAGGGGGAAAAATGTACAATCGTAGCCAAATTTCAGTTGTGATAGATATTGGATTGTTCAAATTCATCCTGCAATTGACTATTCACTTTATATAGTTGTCCGTATCAAGATTCTATTGCAGAGTTTCCTGGAGTGTTTTCACATGCTGCACATGACAAAAATAACTTGTTACACTGTATGGAAATATGTTTATAAATTGTTAAAATGATGCAGCACACTCTAGTGGTTATGATGTACCGTAACTCCAAGTTTTTGTCAAACCATTTTCAATCAGTTTGGCAAACAATGAGGAATTCCTCTGCCTCAAAACCAACTGTCCTTGCTGTAGATGCCACAGAACTAGGGAATTCACTTCTTTATTACTCGTCCAAAATGTGTCTGCAATGTGCTTGCACCTAGCAATTACAAGCTTTGAGAACTGTGATAGAGAATTCAGCCAATCGCCTTGCTATTACTAGACTCTTTCCATGTGTTTTTTTACGGAGTAAAATCAGTTTGACAAGCATATTAAGGGACTGCACCTATATCCTCTACAATAAGGTGCATTGATTATGGTGCAGGTAGGTAATGTCTGTCATTTAAAAAAAAAAAAAAAAAAAAAGCCTGCTCAAAAACGTTTTTGTTCTTCATTAGAATGGTGTTATTTTTTTGTTTATTAGTTCTTAAAGGGACACTATAGGCACCAAAATATATTTAGCTCAATGAAGTAGTTTTTGTGTATAGACCAGGGCTTGACAAATTTGTTTGGAATCTAGGAGTCCGCTAAAAAAGGTTAGGACAGGTTTTTCAACATCAAAAATACAATTCTTAAAGTGACAGAGTAAAGGCAGTGTTTACATTGCTGCCTAGTAACACCTCTAGTTACGGTCACACAGGCGGCCTCTAGAGGTGCATCCTCGGTCAGTGCTGCATCTACATTCAGCGTTTTCACGCTCTATGATTCATGGCATCTCTGTGGGGAGGTGGTGATTGGCACAGAGTGGAGTTTTGCCACACATGGGAAAGCATTGGATTGGTTGAGAACAAGATTAATGATCTCCGCCATGGAGGCGGGGCCAGCTGCGTGCATGTGATCGGAGCGGGGCTGGTCACCTAGGCACTCGCTAACAGACACACACTACCTCACTGATTTGACACACACTGAACGACACATTCACTGATTTGGGGGGGGTCTTGTGTGGTTGGTAGAGATAATCTGTGTTGGAGTTGCAGCCAAAATGCTTCAAAGAGGCTGTCTATCCGGCGTAGTAATTCAGACTGTGAGCGCGCCGCCGCCGTTTGGGGTCTGTGGTTTGTGGCTGTAGTTAGTGTCTCTGTAGTACCGCAAGTCTCCCACATAGATGAATGATGGACCGGGATAACCCCCACTGATCCACAGGGAGGGAGGGGGATAGCGATAGTCTTGAGACTGCTCTGCATGGAACAGTAGATCGGCCACCTCCCCCACCCAGAGTTTCCACTAGGCCTCATCTGGCTCCTCGAGACAAACAGGTGATATCCACCTCGTGGACCCTTTCCAGGGCACTCAGCGTGTGGCAGATGTCAGGTAAGCCCCAGAGGATGCTTGGGGACAGCGCCCGTAGATTGCAGGGTCTAGCAATTAGTGGGGAGCACTTGCAAGGTGCGTCCAACCGCCATGATAGTCAGGCCCGCCCCGGAATCTGTGTTTTTTTTTATGCCGCTTCTGACATATTTTAGTCTTTTCATTTGTATATAGAGTTATTATTTCCCCAGCATGACACAAATCATCATGTCTTACTGTCTATATTACATTCCTGTGCTATAAATCAGTCTGTTTAGAATTAGCTCAGCATAATGCACACATTTGATGTTTTGCTCAGGATCTGTTAATCCACAGATTTGTGCTGCTGTAACTTTTTCTCATGAATAAGGTAACTTTCCTTTGAGCGTTTGCTTTGTGAATTGGAATAAGTATCAAACTATTTTGTCTTCTTATAGGCCTGGTGGTGAGCTAAACCCAGGAGAGGATGAAGTTGAAGGTTTGAAGCGTTTGATGACAGAAGTAAGTTGTTGCTTGCATCCTTTCTTGTATGGTTATATGTGATCTGTTCGTACCTACACCAATGAAATCTTATATTCTATGGAAACTATATAGATAATACATATTGTAGTTACACCTCTGAGAGCAGCATAATCACTATGTGCAGTGTTTCATACTGAAAATGCTGCACGTCCAGGGTCCTTGTACCATGACCACTTCAAAATCACTGAAATTATATTTGTGTTTGGAGAACCAATTTGAGCAAAGCTAAAGAGATTTGAACAGGGAGAAAGTGTGGCTTAGGATTCATAGTTGCATTACAGAAAGCTGCAAAAATCTTTTTTTTTTTTTTTTTTTAAGCAGAACCAAAGAGATTTAAATGTGGAGAAAATGTGGTATGAATATGAGGCCAAAACCAAATCAAATGCATTTAAGTTGTGTTCGTGCCAAAAGTGTACGCCAAGTGACTTTTAGCAATACCCAGGCATCTTATCTTTCTTCCTCTCTTCACCTCCTACACATTATCCTTTCTCTTGTGTTCCTTTACTAGATCGCTCGATTGAGCAGGACCTTCTTCAACTCTTGTCTGTTAACATTTATCGTTTATGCATACAATAAAAAAAGTTTGTTTTGCTAAAGGTCACAGTGACCAAAATGTTGCCTAAGTGATATGCACCATTAAAAAGACTGACAAGATTTGGAGTACTGAGTGCCTGGACCTTTTTTTTTTTTTTTTTTTTTTTAAATGCATGATATTGTTAAAGAGATGGGTCCACAACCGGAGTATGATAATTGTCTATACTTTATGGTGTGCAGTCACCCTACACTGGATACTGATATAAACATTATTTTTTATCTATCAGCTACCTGTTGTTAAATAACCTCACTATAGGAGTGTAAAGCACTGCGGACAATGCTGAGGATTCACATATTTAATAATCTGAAATGCTTGCTCCTGCATGATGGCAATACCACCAACAAGCAGCAGGTGGTGCTCATCTTACAGCCCATGTGGGCACTGTCAGGCATAAAACAGAAACTGTTTATGGCAGGATATAGATCAGTAAAACCCTAACATTAGTGCAGATAAATTACTCTAAGATCACTGGGTTCCTTGAAAATGAAATGTCACTTCATGCTTGTAATATGATGGGTTTCTAAAAATGCATTGGCTCCTACAGAGTTATATCTAACCAGGAAGTAGAGCTGACCTGGGCAGTGTTTCCAGTGCTGCTTTTTTGTCTTAAAATGTGAAATTTCCTATAATGCACAGTTTAGTTTGAAAATAAGTTCTCTAATGCAATTGGTCAGAAATGACTGGTAGGTATAGGTAGGTTATAAATTGACTTTTTGAGAGCGATCTATGGATGGACCTGGTGGGGGGAATAAAAGCTGCTATTTGAATACGTGATCTGTTTGTGGAAGAGCTGACTTGTAAAACAAAACTTGCATTGTGCGGAATCCAAATATTTTTTTAAATATTGAACAAATCAGACATGCACTTTGTGGCATGATGAAAACGTGGGCAGGATGCTGATGTGACCACGATTAGTGCCACAATATGACTGATATTAAGAAAGACTAACTGATGTTTTTGTTCTGCAGATACTTGGGCGCCAAGATGGGGTGCAACAAGAGTGGGTTATTGATGACTGCATTGGTAACTGGTGGAGGCCAAACTTTGAACCACCACAGGTTTGTAGCTAGAGACCATATACTCCTAAAGCAAACTACACAGACATGTCTGTTTAATGCCCCCATGTGCTATTAAGATGCGCTGAGTTGTTGTAAACAGTCAGCCTTGTTTTTGTTTTGTTTTTTTAGCGAGCAGCAGATGATTTGATGTTATTACTTATGATCTAAATATCCCAGATCACAACTCATGCCATAACTTACAACATGTCAACATTCTAAGAGTTAATCACCAGCAGATATGTGTCTGATTGGCAAATTACACAATATAATAAATATAAAATGCAGGATATAGAATAAATTCCAGAAAGCTGTGCTGGCAGCAAACCCGTGGAGACTTGACTTGTGTTATTGCTTCTAATGCAAATTGGGAGTGTGTAGTTATATTTTAGCAGCTCTTCATTTTCTTTAGTTTTTGAGGCAATTTTAAAATATTTTTATTTTATTTCTAAACTATTTCTGCAGTTTTTTTTGTTTTGTTTTTATTTCTTTATTTAAATTATTGATGCATGACCAGACTAATAGACAATGAAGGCAAGAGTTAATGGCAATAAGAAATGTATATACATGTTGTACACCAGTGGCCGTTTTCATTAATGACCAAGATATTCTAAAGTTAACGAGAAAAACAAATTAAGTTAAAACAACAAAAATTGATGGAATAAAAAATACAAAGAGGGATCAGAGGTGTATAATTAAGTACTGTTCTGTCCAACCTCGACTGTAATGAAAGGTTTTATAGAAACTTAATAATGAAGAACTGTATTTTTCCTAATTTTAAGTGCAGCAGAAGATGGGATGGTCTGATAACAAAACAAAATAAGTCTCTGAGCACCCTAAACACTACAGTTCTTTGTAGTGGCTATGGTGCAATGAGTGCTTTATTGGCTATGTAATAGAAACATAGAATATGATGGCAGATAAGAACCATTTGGCCCAATTAGTCTGCTCAATTTTCTAAATGCATTCAAAAGTCCTTGGCCTTATCGTATAGCTAGGACAGCCATATGCCTATCCCACGCATGCTTAAATTCCTTCAATGTGTTAACCTCTACCACTTTAGCTTGAAGGCTATTTCATGCATCCACTAGCCTGCTAGTAAAGTAATACTTCCTGATATTATTTTTAAACCTTTGCCCCTCGAATTTAAGACTATGTCCTCTTGTTGTGGTAGTTTTTCTTCTTTTAAATATAGTCTCCTCCTTTACTGTGTTGATTCTCTTTATGTATTTAAATGTTTCTATCATATCCCCCCTGTCTCGTCTTTCCTCCAAGCTATACATGTTAAGATCCTTTAACCTTTCCTGGTAAGTTTTATCCCGCAATCCATGAACCAGTTTAGTAGCCCTTCTCTGAACCCTCTCTAAGGTATCAATATCCTTCTGAAGATACGGTCTCCAGTACTGTGTACAATACTCCAAGTGAGGTCTCACCAGTGTTCTGTACAATGGCATGAGCACTTCCCTCTTTCTACTGCTAATACGTCTCCCTATACAACCAAGCATTCTGCTAGCATTTCCTGCTGCTCTATTCCATTGTCTGTCTACCTTTTAAGTCATCTGAAATTATTACCCCTAAATCCCTTTCCTCAGATGTTGAAGTTAGGATTCTATCAAATATTCTGTACTCTGCCCTTGGGTTTTTACGTCCAAGATGCATTATCTTGCACTTATCCAGATTAAATGAGACCATTTTTCTAGTAATAATGTCTTTCTTTCTGATTAAATGCCACATACAAATTGTCTGCTCTCTTTTCAGTATCCATACATTCCTGCTCACATTACAAAACCCAAAGAACACAAGAAGCTGTTCTTGGTGCAGTTACAGGAAAAAGGTAAGGTGATCCTGACTACAGACAAAGCCAAGAGTATAAAAGCATTGAAATAATCAACTCCGTTAATGTCCAAAGACCGTTGTACAGATAACAGTAATAATCGGTTTTCTTCCTTAAGCAGTTCCAGGCCTAGTTTGTGTTGGTTGTCTGTAATGTGCTTATTTCTGACACAGAACTCTATTGTATGGTTATTAAATCCAGTCTCTCTAATCCTTTTTTTTTTCACATTCTTAATTCTCTAGCACTATTTGCAGTGCCGAAAAATTACAAACTTGTTGCAGCGCCCCTGTTTGAACTCTACGACAATGCCCCTGGCTATGGCCCTATTATTTCCAGTCTCCCACAGCTTCTAAGCAGGTAAGGACTTATTAATGTATTGCTACAATTATCATTTTTGTTTTTTTTAAATGTATGTTAACTGTTTTTATGGATAAGTAAATAGTTTATATTTCTAAGAGAAATTTTCCATAGCTCTTGCTTAATATTTTGAAAGGCCTCACTGCATGTGGAATGGTTTCACTGCTGAACCCACCATCCCAGGAATATGACACATTGGGGTTTATTCTCTAATCACAGGACTGCAAAATGTAGACAACAATATCTTATTTTACTGTAGACACATCTGCTTAAGCAAACTCCTGCTAAGACTGAGACATTACTGCAAATCCAATTGTTTGCTATGCTTGCATAATGGAACATTGGGGTAGATTATGCTCATGTAAGCGATTTTATTTAGTGTTCTATATTTATTCAATAATACACAGTTTGTCCTTAGATTTTAAAATATGAGAATTTACACACAGGACATTGACACATACACACAGGACACTGAATTACACTTACACCAAGATGACACTAACATATACGTTTACACATACATGACCCTGTCACACACTTACACACAGAGGAGACACACACTCACTGATTTGACACATACTGACACACACATTCTCTCTCTCTCACACACTCACAAATTTATTGTTTTTTTTAGTTTTATTATTACGTTCACCCAGCCTCTCTACCTCTGGGAGAGCTGAAGTAAATCTTATCCTGGGGTCCACTAGGGGGCTTATGTAATCTCCATGCTCTTCCAGCATTGCTCTTTCGCGCACTGTTTAGTGATGCCGGGGCTGGAGTGACCTCATAACCCAGCATCACTACAGGGCACCCAAGGGAGCAGTGCTGGAAGATCGTGAAGAGTACAGCTCTAAGGTGGCCAGTCAGACACCTTTTGGCATTACCCTCTCCACTTATGAACCTATCCCCTGGTATACGGATTACTAAGAAACACAAGATATATATATATATATATATATATATATATATATATATATATATATATATATATATATATATATATATATATATATATATATATATATATATTCAGCAGTGTTTATACTGACCAAATCTGGTAGAAAGTAAATGAAAAAATAAGTCACCGGCTTTTTGCCATCAAACCTACACATCCACAATATTTTCCTTCTGGCAGTACAAACGGCCAGCGTACAAAGAGTTACAATAATGTAAAAATACTATTTTGTTTAATACATATTATTTATAAAATATTCTCATAATATGAATTTTGTAACCTAAAGGTTTGTTTTAATTATTGGGGTGTGATGTATCCCTCTGTAGCGTTAACCCCTTTCTCCCTAGGAGCTAGTCGTCTAATTGGTGCTAATGACAGATTTTTGCAGTGTCTTAGAATCTGCCACTATATGCTTGCAAATTCAGTTGAGCTGATTATGCAGGTATATGGCATTCATTTCCGTTGAATCTGAACATTCACTTGTGTATTTTCATACGAAATGCGGATTTCAGCTGTTCCGTTAATTCAGAAAAAAAATGGAACCCAAACAAGCTGCCTGTTTCAAAGAGAATCCATTCTATATTATCCTCACAATTTCATTATGGGATAAAAGTGATTTGGAACGTTCTAAAGGAATATAGTGTATGGTTAGTAAAGAGATAATACTTTGCATTAGGATTATATGAGATGAGTTTGTAGAGAAGAATGTCAATTTGTTTTAACAGAACTGTGTGTAACAATCTCCTGTTTCCTGCAGGTTCAACTTTATTTACAACTGAAAAGTCAGCAGTATCCAGGGCAAGACAGTGCGTGAATGAAGCGGTCTCTGTGAGCACAGCTTTAATGTGGGAAATCGGAAGTTGGAGAGAGATTTTTTTTTTTCCCTTTTTTTTTTTTTTTAATTTTTCCTGATCTGTTTAACTTGTTGCTCTCAGAATAGAAGGACTGTGCAGCAATCCACAGCAGCAAGGTGTTCTATAGTGTTTTAATTTTTTTTTATTGTGTTTCATTATTAAGTGTAATTCAATTTTCTTACAGAATTAAAAAATGGATACTTTCCAGAATGCTTGTCTGTTTATTGGTTCTCATTGAATTTAATGGATCACCATGATTTGGGATGGCAGCTGCTCAATGATAGATCATAACTTATTTGTTCTTAAATGACCTCTTCTGTGCTGTTTGTATTTTATTTTAAATGAAAGGTGTTATTTAAACTTCAAAACGTTAAAAACATTGTTATAATAAAATTTCAATGAAACTAATTTTAAAACTTGCAAATATATTCTCTTTAAATCTCGATTTAAAAAAGCATACATCAAAGATGTAGTGAAATTAATCAAGAACAGCTTAAAGGGGGAACAGTCACTTTTCTGTAAATTTCACCATTGAATAAAACATTGAAAATAACCTATGACTTGTTAACCATTTTTTATGACACTCCATGGTCTTTTATATGTACATAAAGGGTTTATCAATTGACTTCACCTTGACACAGCCAAGGCACCCATTGGTTTGGAGGAGGAGACAATATAGCTAAACAACAGTGATCTGAATTTTTAAAATGAATGTGTTTTTTTTTTTTTTTTCGACCTATTCATATATTTGTTAAAAATCAGGAATACGTTAACATATAAAAAAAATTCTAAGAAGTGACAGTTCCCCTTTAAGTCACGGATTTATCAATTGCTGTCGTTGCTGATGCATTGCCTTTAGTTAATTTCTCTAGGTTATAGCTTGAGAACCAAGCACTGTATGATCTGACTGTGAAGAATACTGAGAGAACCCATGCATTGTGGAAATGTTTGCACTTGATTGCATCAGCTCATAGTTGTTTGTGTGCTTAGTAGAGAACATTCATATCTGAAATGTTTAGGTACTATGAACTTTATACCTATGATAGATTTGCTACTTTTTGATAAAACCTGTGTTGGAACAGATTAATTTCCCATTTCTTCATTAACCTATACACAAACTCACCAATCGGGTAATAATGGTAAAACAGACTAATGTGCTGATGATGCTGGATCTGTCATTCCTACATTTCAGCATTACAAATGGCAATAAAGGAACATTTGTGTGAAAGAAACACTCAAACCCATAAAGGACTTTAGATAGGTAAAGAGCTTTATGTGTGAATAGTGTGCCCTCTTTTGTTCTTCATTTTACAAAAAGAGCAGATTTAAAAAGAAATTAACATTTTTTTACATGTTAACCCTATTACAACCCCCTGGCTATCAATCAGACAACTGGTCCCTTTACTTCCTGGTTTAGTTAGCTCAGTGGAGCTAATCTCAAGAGGCAGCAATTGCCCAGACCACCTGTTTTACAAATACCTCTAATTGAGCTGCATTGGGAAGACTGTGATTGGACAGTTACAATAAGTCTGGGCTGGGATAGAAGGGGAGGGCACTTTACTGTGGGTTTTATTGCTGTGGAACTCTGCAAACTCTTTATACGCAATTCAAATTACTATTGAGCTTGTGAGCAGTATCCAGGGCAAGACAGTGCGTGAATGAAGCGGTCTCTGTGAGCACAGCTTTAATGTGGGAAATCGGAAGTTGGAGAGAGATTTTTTTTTTTTTCCCTTTTCTTTTTTTTTTTTTTTAATTTTTCCTGATCTGTTTAACTTGTTGCTCTCAGAATAGAAGGACTGTGCAGCAATCTGCTATATAGCTCTTCGAAAAGAGACACACTAGAATAACTAAAACGATTTTTATTGTGGGGAAAAAAGTGATGTTTGGAGAGTTCATCAGTGATTGCTAAATTTTAGGCCAAAATAGCTGCATTTGAATCATTCCCACACTGATATTTTTCAGCTTGACTGTTTTAGCCTAGAATCTGAAATCCCCTTGTCAGTGCTACAAAATGCACAATTTAGTGGATAGACATAGTTACAGTTGAAAAGAAACTTGTGTCCATCAAGTTCAGCCTTCCTCACATATGTTTTTTCTGTTTTATCCAAAAGAAGGCAAAAACCCAGTCTGAAGCGTTTCTAATTTAGCAACAAACTAGGAAAAAAAATCCTCTTTGACCCCAAAATAGCAGTCTGATGTCTCCTTGGATCAAGCAGCTATTACCCCACTAATTAGAAACTATATCCCTGTATGTTATGTTTTTACAAGTATTTATCCAATTGCAGTTTAAACATCTGTATAGACTCTGACAAAACCACCTCTTCAGGCAAAGAATTCCATATCCTTATTGCTCTTACTGTAAAAAAAAAAACTTTTCTTTGCCTTAGATGAAATCTCCTTTGTTCCAGCCTAAATGTGTGACCTCGTGTCCCATGTATAGCCCTGTTTATGAATAGATTTCCAAATAATGGTTTGTACTGGCCCCGGACATATTTGTATAATGTTATCATATTCCCTCTCAGGCGCCGTTTTTCCAAACTAAAGAGACTTAAATTAAAATTTTTTAACCTTTCTTCATAACTAAAATGCTCTCAGAGAAGCTGTGTGTCAAAAAATTAGATTGTTCTGTTATTATTTATATAGTGCCAACAAATTCCGCAGCGCTTGACAGTGGGTGGATGAACAAACATGTAGTTGTAACCAGACAAATTGGACACACCGGAAAAGATGGGTTGAGGGCCCTGCTCAATGAGCTTACATGCTAGAGGGAGTGGGATAAAGTGACGCAAAAGGTGTGGATAGTATTAGACTGACAGTTGCAAGAGAGAAATCAGTCGGGAGCTATTAATAATTGAATTGATACGCTTTTATGAAAAAGTGGGAGTGGAGACTGGGTGAGCATCTAATGGAGGAGGGAAGTGAGTTCACCAGGAACAGTGCAGTCCTCGAGGTCTTGAAGGCGAGCATCAGTGGTGGGAGTACGGACAGAAGATAGACTTAAGTCTTCAGCAGAGCGTGAGGGCCTAGGCAGGACATACTTCTGTATTAGGGAGGATAGAGAGGTCGGTGCAGCATTATGTAGAGATTTGAAAACGAACCAGAATTTTAAATTGAGCCCTATATCTTACAGGAAGCCAATGTAGTGACTGACAGAAGGGTGAGGCGTGGGCGGTGCGGGCGGACAGGAAGATGAGCCTCACCGCTGCATTCATTATAGACTGTAACGACGCAAGTTGGGAGCACGTAAGACCACTGAGGAGCGGATTATAGTAGTCAAGGAGAAAGCCATAGATAAATGTTTGTTTGAAATGTACAGTTTACAAAGCTATATCTTACAATTTGGTTTTCAATTTACAGCATTTCACTGTATAATTAATAAACTCTTACAGGCCTGCTCTTGTTCAGTCGTACAGTAATCCATGATGGTTGTGTGCTGAGGCCTCTGCAAGGCCACAGCTGCACAGTTAAGCACACGTTTGTATAATCGGCTGAGCAAGCAAAACAAGTAACCCAATGAGTGATTTTTCACTTGACAAATTTGTTGGAACGGAGTGTGCGTCAAAAGAGTTGTCCACTAAAATCCAAATTGCTAAACTGAGACAAAATTAATTTCTTTGGTTCCTACACTTATGGCTTTAGTCACAGCTCGATAATTTAGTGTCCATACAGCCATTTAGATTTCACTTTGCTACAATTTGTAGTTTGAGGATTAACCCCTTAAGGACCAAACGTCTGGAATAAAATAGAATCATGCATTGCCACACATGTCATGTGTCCTTAAGGGGTTAAATCCCTTAGGCTTCCAACACCAACATTACTGCTATAAGATTGAAGTGGTTGTAGTGCATGGATAGTTCCTTAAAGCCACCATGTTTCTTTTATCTTTGCATATTTTGCACAGACCCCCAGGGGAACTTGCCCACTTTGTGTGTGATTGCCTGACGATGAAGGTCGCTGTACTCACCTAAAATTCTTCCTTTGTGGTCAACGCGATCTCTTTCCTTCACATTCTGGTTCTTCGTGTGCAAAATTATAACTAAGGTCTATAGACAAGGCTGTGGTATCCTCCATGGACCAACTTGACTAACAGGAAAATGCCAATTCTCCACCGCTATGGCTGCGGCAATTGATAAACGTTGACAGACGAGGCTCTGCTTTTAGTCAACATTTGGGCTTCACCCATAAAGTCAAGCGGTTCCTAACTTGATATCTAATGCTATCTTTTGACTGCATTGCATTTTCAATTAAATTTGATATGCATATTTTATAAATAATCTATTTATTTATTTTTTAATTAAATACTCAAAAATGAACGATGCTCCATACAGATAGTTTGGATTAGAACTTGAAACTAATTTTCAATTTGATTTTGTTTTTTAAATAAATAACATTTTGCCGCTGCTTTGTGAATAAATCCCACTAGTGTGCACACACATTTGGCCTTTTTTTTTTTTAAGGGACATTAATAATATTTTAAATAGTTCATAGTACATTAGATTTAGTGTAATTAATAATAACCCTGATATAAAATTGTGATTTTAATGAAACATTGACCAATAAGGCTGCTAAAAAGGCAAATCCCCCATAATTGATTATTACCTATTAATTTATTAGATCCCCAAGCCAGCCAGGGGGGTAAATAATCCCCCCCTGCCCCCTCTGTGTAAGTGCCCCAGGGGTAGTTGTTGTTGTTGTTGTTGTGGTTGTTATTGTCCATTGGAAGCTGCTGTGTGTATAAGGTCAGCTATTCTCATGGCTCCCGCTGTTATACCGCTGGCAGGCGGCAGGGGGCAGCAGCAGGCTGGGACATAGGTCGGTGTTGCTCGGTGTCAGCTCGGTGAAGTTTAGGTTAGCGGAGGAGGGCGGTCCGGGGGTGCGGGCAGGAAGCAGTGTGATTCTGGTAGAGTAGGTCTGACCATGCCGCTGCTGTTCCTGGAGCGCTTCCCATGGCCCAGCCTGCGGACATACACCGGGCTGAGCGGCCTAGTGCTGGCCATGAGCCTCCTCACCGCCTACCGGAGCCTGAGAGCCGAACTGGGCCACACCGGGACCGACACCGATACCGGGACCGACCTGACGGCAGACTGGGGGGAATTACTGCTCGAACTGGGCCGACAACTGGTCTCTGACAGCCTGGGGGTGTGGGTGAGGAGCAGGAACTTATATTATACCTGTATTGTATTATATTATATTATAAACACACACTGTATAATAATAATATTATTAACACACACTGTATATACTGTATTATAACTGGTCTCTGACAGCCTGGGGGTGTGGGTGAGGAGCAGGAACTTATATCATACCTGTATTATATTATTATTATTATTAACACACACTGTATATACTATATTACATACTGTATATATTATATTATTATAAACACTGTATATACTATATTATTATTATAAACACACACTGTATATATTATTAACACACTGTATATATTATATTATTATTAACACACTGTATATATTATAACTGGTCTCTGACAGCCTGGGGGTGTGGGTGAGGAGCAGGAACTTATACCATACCTGTATTGTATTATATTATAAACACACACTGTATAATAATATTAACACACTGTATATACTATATTATTATTATTACTAACACACATTGTATATACTATATTACATACCGTATATATTATATTATTATTAACACACTGTATATATTATAACTGGTCTCTGACAGCATTGGGGTGTGGGTGAGGAGCAGGAACTTATATCATACCTGTATTGTATTATATTATAAACACACACTGTATGTACTATATTATTATCACATACTGTATATATTATTATTATAAACACACACTGTATATACTATATTACATACTGTATATATTATATTATAAACACACACTGTATATACTATATTATTATTATAAACATACACTGTATATATTATATTATTATTAACACACTGTATATATTATAACTGGTCTTTGACAGCCTGGGGGTGTGGGTGAGGAGCAGAAACTTATATTATACCTGTATTATATTATTATTATTATTATTATTATTTTTATTTTTATAAACACACACTGTATATACTATATTACATACTGTATATATTATATTATTCTAAACACTGTATATACTATATTATTATAAACACACACTGTATATATTATTAACACACTGTATTTATTATATTATTATTATTAACACACTGTATATATTATAACTGGTCTCTGACAGCCTGGGGGTGTGGGTGAGGAGCAGGAACTTATATTATACCTGTATTGTATTATATTATAAACACACACTGTATATACTATATTATTATTATTATTATTATAAACACACACTGTATATATTAACACACTGTATATATTATATTATTAACACACTGTATATATTATAACTGGTCTCTGACAGCCTGGGGGTGTGGGTGAGGAGCAGGAACTTATATCATACCTGTATTGTATTGTATTATATTATAAACACACACTGTATGTACTATATTATTATTATTATTATTATTATTATTATTATTACACACACTGTATATACTATATTACATACTGTATATATTATATTATTATAAACACTGTATATACTATATTATTATAAACACACACTGTATATATTATATTATTATTAACACACTGTATATACTATATTATAACTGGTCTCTGACAGCCTGGGGGTGTGGGTGAGGAGCAGGAACTTATATCATACCTGTATTGTATTATAATATTATTATTATTATTATTATTATTATTATTATTATCATCACACACTGTATGTACAATATTATTATTATAAACACACACTGTATATATTAACACACTGTATATATTATATTATTAACACACTGTATATATTATAACTGGTCTCTGACAGCCTGGGGGTGTGGGTGAGGAGCAGGAACTTATATCATACCTGTATTGTATTGTATTATATTATAAACACACACTGTATGTACTATGTTATTATTATTATTATTATTATTATAAACACACACTGTATATACTATATTACATACTGTATATATTATATTATTATAAACACACACTGTATATAATATTATTATTATAAACACACACTGTATATATTATATTATAACTGGTCTCTGACAGCCTGGGGGTGTGGGTGAGGAGCAGGAACTTATATCATACCTGTATTGTATTGTATTATATTATAAACACATACTGTATATATTTATTATTATTATAAACACACTGTATATACTATATTACATACTGTATATATTATATTATTATAAACACACACTGTATATACTATATTATAACTGGTCTCTGTCAGCCTGGGGGTGTGGGTGAGGAGCAGGAACTTATATCATATATCTGTATGGCATTATATTATAAACACACACTGTATGTATTATATTATTATTATTAACACACTGTATATATTATATTATAACTGGTCTCTGACAGCCTGGGGTTGTGGGTGAGGAGCAGGAACTTATCATACCTGTATTATATTATATTATAAACACATACTGTATATATTATTATTATAAACACACTGTATATACTATAGTATAACTGCTCTCTGACAGCTTGGGGGTGTGGGTGAGGAGCAGGAACTTATATCATACCTGTATTATATTATTATAAACACATACTGTATATATTTTATTATAAACACACTGTATATACAATATTATAACTGGTCTCTGACAGCCTGGGGTTGTGGATGAGGAGCAGGAACTTATATCACATCTGTATTGTATTATATTATAAACACATACTGTATATATTATATTACATACTGTATATACTATATTATTATTAACACACGGTATATACTATATTATAACTGGTCTCTGACAGCCTGGGGCTGTGGGTGAGGAGCAGGAACTTATATCATACCTGTATTGTATTGTATTGTATTGTATTATATTATGTTATAAACACATACTGTATATATTATAAACACACACTGTATTTATTATTATTATTATTATTAACACACACTGTATATACTATATTATAACTGGTCTCTGACAGCCTGGGGGTGTGGGTGAGGGGCAGGAACTTATATCATACCTGTATTGTATTATGATATTATAAACACATACTGTATATACTATATTATTAACACACTATATATTATATTATAATTATTATTATTATTCACACACTGTATATATATCATACCTGTAGTGTATTATATTATAAACACATACTGTATATACTATATTATAAACACACACTGTATATATTATATTATAACTGGTATCTGACAGCTTGGGGGTGTGGGTGAGGAGCAGGAACTTATATCATACCTGTATTATATTATATTATATTATAAACACACACTGTATATATTATATTATACCTGCTCTCTGACAGCCTGGGGGTGTGGGTGAGGAGCAGGAACTTATATCATACCTGTATTATATTATAAACACACACTGTATATATTATAATATTAATAATAATAATAATAACACACACTGTATATATTATATTATAACTGCTCTCTGACAGCCTGGGGGTGTGGGTGAGGAGCAGGAACTTATATCATACCTGTATTATATTATAAACACACACTGTATATATTATAATATTATTAATAATAATACACACTGTATATATTATATTATAACTGCTCTCTGACAGCCTGGGGGTGTGGGTGAGGAGCAGGAACTTATACCTGTATTATATTATATTATATTATATTATATTATAAACACATGATGTATATATTATAAACACACACTGTATATATTATAAACACACACTGTATATTATTATTAACACACACTGTATATTATTATTAACACACACTGTATATTATTATTAACACACACTGTATATACTATATTACAACTGGTATCTGACAGCCTGGGGGTGTGGGTGAGGAGCAGGAACTTATATCATACCTGTATTGTATTGTATTATATTATAAACACACACTGTATATATTATCACACACTGTATATACTATATTATAACTGGTCTCTGACAGCCTGGGGGTGTGGGTGAGGAGCAGGAACTTATATCATATCTGTATGGTATTATATTATAAACACACACTGTATATACTATATTATTATAAACACACACTGTATATATTATAATATTAATAATAATAATAATAATAACACACACTGTATATATTATATTATAACTGCTCTCTGACAGCCTGGGGGTGTGGGTGAGGAGCAGGAACTTATATCATACCTGTATTATATTATAAACACACACTGTATATATTATAATATTATTAATAATAATAACACACACTGTATATATTATATTATAACTGCTCTCTGACAGCCTGGGGGTGTGGGTGAGGAGCAGGAACTTATACCTGTATTATATTATATTATATTATATTATAAACACATGATGTATATATTATAAACACACACTGTATATATTATAAACACACACTGTATATTATTATTAACACACACTGTATATTATTATTAACACACACTGTATATTATTATTAACACACACTGTATATACTATATTACAACTGGTATCTGACAGCCTGGGGGTGTGGGTGAGGAGCAGGAACTTATATCATACCTGTATTGTATTGTATTATATTATAAACACACACTGTATATATTATCACACACTGTATATACTATATTATAACTGGTCTCTGACAGCCTGGGGGTGTGGGTGAGGAGCAGGAACTTATATCATATCTGTATGGTATTATATTATAAACACACACTGTATATACTATATTATTATAAACACACACTGTATATATTATAATATTAATAATAATAATAATAATAACACACACTGTATATATTATATTATAACTGCTCTCTGACAGCCTGGGGGTGTGGGTGAGGAGCAGGAACTTATATCATACCTGTATTATATTATAAACACACACTGTATATATTATAATATTATTAATAATAATAACACACACTGTATATATTATATTATAACTGCTCTCTGACAGCCTGGGGGTGTGGGTGAGGAGCAGGAACTTATACCTGTATTATATTATATTATATTATATTATAAACACATGATGTATATATTATAAACACACACTGTATATATTATAAACACACACTGTATATTATTATTAACACACACTGTATATTATTATTAACACACACTGTATATTATTATTAACACACACTGTATATACTATATTACAACTGGTATCTGACAGCCTGGGGGTGTGGGTGAGGAGCAGGAACTTATATCATACCTGTATTGTATTGTATTATATTATAAACACACACTGTATATATTATCACACACTGTATATACTATATTATAACTGGTCTCTGACAGCCTGGGGGTGTGGGTGAGGAGCAGGAACTTATATCATATCTGTATGGTATTATATTATAAACACACACTGTATATACTATATTATTATAAACACACACTGTATATATTATAATATTAATAATAATAATAATAATAACACACACTGTATATATTATATTATAACTGCTCTCTGACAGCCTGGGGGTGTGGGTGAGGAGCAGGAACTTATATCATACCTGTATTATATTATAAACACACACTGTATATATTATAATATTATTAATAATAATAACACACACTGTATATATTATATTATAACTGCTCTCTGACAGCCTGGGGGTGTGGGTGAGGAGCAGGAACTTATACCTGTATTATATTATATTATATTATATTATAAACACATGATGTATATATTATAAACACACACTGTATATATTATAAACACACACTGTATATTATTATTAACACACACTGTATATTATTATTAACACACACTGTATATTATTATTATTAACACACACTGTATATACTATATTACAACTGGTATCTGACAGCCTGGGGGTGTGGGTGAGGAGCAGGAACTTATATCATACCTGTATTGTATTGTATTATATTATAAACACACACTGTATATATTATCACACACTGTATATACTATATTATAACTGGTCTCTGACAGCCTGGGGGTGTGGGTGAGGAGCAGGAACTTATATCATATCTGTATGGTATTATATTATAAACACACACTGTATATATTATATTATTAACACATACTGTATATACTATATTAACACACTGTATATACTAGATTATAAACGCATACTGTATATACTATAAACGCACTGTATATACATCATATTCTAAACACATACTGTATATACTCTATTCTATTTTAACTGGTCTCTGACAGCCTGGGAGTGTGGGTAAGCAGCAGGAACTTATTTCATTATAAACACGCTGTATGTAATATACTACATTATAAACATACTGTATATACTAGATTATAAACACACACTATATATACTGTATTATATATTGTATATTAGACACCGTATATATACTATATTATATACGCACACTGTAGACTATAGTATAGACCAGGGGTAGGCAACCTACGGCACTAGTGCCATGCACGGCACTCGAGGTGTCTTTGCACGGCACTCAAGGCTGCTAGAGCCAAACAGGCTCTGGCCTATCAGGAGTCCCAGTAAAACTTCAAATATCTGCTAATACGAAAAGATGGTGAAGGACAATCCTCAATTCAAGCATTGCAGCACATAGAGGAAATTATCTCAGATCACTTCCTCCAAGCACTTGTGAATGGGAATCCACAACATAGTAGAGCAGCCTGCAGCTGCTGTTGCAGCTCCTGTCTTTGACCTGTACCAGGCCAGCCTGGTCCCCACTGGAACCCAGGGAAGCCAACCATACTGCTAGATATACACAGATATTGTGAATCAAACTAAGTGTTTATCTGAGTATCTGCTCCTTTCCAAATTGTTAAAATAAATGCGTGCACGCTCTGAAGTAAATTACACTGAGACACAGGTATCAGGTTAATGAAAAACTTTGGAATGTTTACTCAGTGGGCGGCAAGCCCCTTATAAAGGCAAACAATACATCATATGCCAAAATGTAGATAACAGAGAGAATACATCTTTAATTGGTTAGGTGTTAAGTGTCTTACCTAATGCACATCCTACGAGGCGTGATGTCACCATCATCCCGGGATTTTACTCCAGATGTAGGGGCCATCTTGTTACACGAGGTAGCTAGTCGGTGGGAGGGGGTGCTCTATCAGCCATTTTGAGTAGATATTGAATACAGGTATACACAGTAAATAGACATTTTACTATCACTAATTTACATTCATAACACAGAAATGAAGTATAACCCTCCCCTTATACAAATAATACGAACAGCCCACACACAAACATACACACAACCTGCACAAACGTAACCCACTAACAATCCACATACATGCACACAACCCCACATGTAGCCTCTCACATGCAATACCCCAAACAGCCCAAACACACAATGTGACATATCCATCCACACACAATTCCACAAGCAGTCCCCATACACAGCCCACATTCATATGTATCATACACAATACCATAAACTACTAATGAACATATACAATATAATCGCTTATATACACACAAATACAACGATGCAAAGCAATTACAGTATAAATAACACAAGCAGAATACGGCAGCATACACACCTCAATTTAAAAAAATAGGACCGGCACGCTACGGGACATCACAATCCTATATCGGCACAGTGCTGCTAAAAGGTTGCCTACCCGTGGTATAGACTATATTATACACACATTGTGTTTGTACTGTATTGTATATTAGACACACTGTATCTACTATATTATATACACACTATATAGGAAAAAAATATATATAATATACACTGTAGTATATATTATAAACATACACTGTGTGTGTGTGTGTGTGTATATATATATGTATATATTATATACATACACTATATACTATATTATATAGTTTAAACACATTGTACATATTCTAAACACGCATTGTATATAAAATATTATGTATTCTATATACACACACTGTATAAAACTTACTGTTACCCTATTTTACACAATATAAATCATATAATTTCCTGTATTAAATATAATTTAAACACAGTTGTTATATATCCTATCCTAAAACTGTATTATATATCAAACAGAATGTATACTATATTACATAATCACGTAAACACTCTGCATTATATAATCTCACAAATTATGATGCATACTATACTATTTATAACTTAATGTATGTCACATTAACACATTGTGTAATACACACTGGTTTAAGTAGCATAAAATGCACACTACTGTATGTGTGTGTGTGTGTGTGTGTGTGTGTGTGTGTGTGTGTGTATATATATATATATATATATATATATATATATATATATACACTGCTGTATTGAATAATTATGTAAACTCGCACTGTATAACACATACTATATTTTATATTTGTTCCAAACTGTGATAGTGTTACCTGCATGTTTTGTGGCACTTTTTTTTTTTTTTTTTCAGGATGAAAATATGTCCCATTTTACCGTTGGTTTAGATACAGGGTTCTTCTAACTGTTGCCCCCCAGATGTTGCTGAACTACAACTCCCATTATTCTCTGGTTATCTGTTTCAATTAACGAATCGTTTAGCAACATCTGGAGGGCCAGAGTTTGGATAGCCCTAATTTTAGAAGATGGAGAGGGGGCACGTTCAATTAAGGGACGTGGACCTCCTTGCATACAAGCCTAGAACTTTCTACATAGGGCGGTTGCAGTTTTGATATGGTGATTGGGAAAGCAAAATAAGGTGTTTGCCTCCAGGTGATCTTGGAACCTCTCTTGAATTTGCGTTGCAGTTTGTGTGGGGCCTTTGCTATCCTCTGATATATGGACACTGTTTTCAGCTTTGACGTCTATCTAGCTTACAAGGTCTATCTAGCTCACGGAGCTGCAGACAGAATAATCATCCCACCGGACCACCAGGGACTTCAACCACTGGACCACCAGGGAATTATATTTCAACAAAAACGTATTTCAGTGTGTGGAGGCTTGTCACAGCCTCCACACACACTGTCCCCAACTCTGCCCTCCCACCCTCACTGCCCTCCCACCCTCACCGCCCCAACACTGCCCTCCCACCCCCACCGCCCCAACACTGCCCTCCCACCCCCACCGCCCTCCCACCCTCACTGCCCCAACACCGCCCTCCCACACCCTCACTGCCCTCACTGCCCACCCATATACACTGCCCACCCACATTCACTGCCCGAACACTGCCTTCACTGCCCACCCACATACACTGCCCTCCCACACCCACTGCCCCAACATTGCCCTCCCCCTTCACTGCCCTGCCCCCCACATATCCTGCCCCAACATACACTGCCCCGCCATCCACATGCCCTGCCCACCACATACACTGCACCCACGTTGCCCTGCCCACCACATACACTGCACCCACATTGCCCTGCAAGCCACATACCCTGCCCCCCACATACACTGACCACCAAATGCCCTGTCCCCCACACTGCCCTGCCCTCACATACGCTGACCACCACAAACACTGCCCTCCACACTGATGACCGCCACATACACTGCCCTCCACACTGATGACCGCCACATACACTGCCCTCCACACCGATGACCGCCACATACACTGCCCTCCACACCGATGACCGCCACATACACTGCCCTCCACACCGATGACCGCCACATACACTGCCCCCAACATGGATGACCGCCACATACACTGCCCCCAACATGGATGACCGCCACATACACTGCCCCCAACATGGATGACCACCACATACACTGACCACCACAATCACTGCTCCCACATTGACCACCACATACACTGCTCCCTCACTGACCACCACATACCCTTCCCCCACTCTGACCACCACACACCCTGCTCCCCCACACTGTCTCCCACACGGTCACACACCCTGCCCCCCTACACTGTCATACACACTGCCCCCTCGTGCTGTCACACACCCTTCCCTCTCTACACTGTGTCCCACACACCTTGCCCTCCCATACTGTAACACACCCTGTCCACCCACACTGCCCCACACTATCACCATCCTCCACACTGCCACCCCACACTGTCATTTTCCTCCTCACTGTCACCCACTCACACCCTGCCCCCCGAAACTGTCACATTCCTCCACACTGCTCCCTCACCCTGTTACCCTTTCACACACTTGCACCCCATATTGTCAGCCCCCAACACTGTCACCAATACATACAGTCGCCCCTGCACACACTGTCACCCTTTCCAACACTGCCTCCCACACTCTTACCTACCCACGTCACAATTCCACACACATACAGCCACCCCCCACACTGTCAACCCCCACATGCTGTCATGCCCTCTTCACCCAGCCTCGCTCACATTAACCTCTCCTAATCTTGTCGCTCTCACCCCCTCCATCCATACCACAATTACCGGCCCTCGCTCTTCCACACTCACCCCATCACATTAATCCCCCTAATTCTATCACACTCATCTTCTCTCATACTGTCACACTCACCCCCGACCCTGTCACACTCCTCCTTTTTCACATTAACCCTTTCACTTGTGCCCAACCATGCCACACTCACCCTGTCACATAATCCTGTCCGACTCACTTTCCCTCGCCTTGTCACACTCCCTCCTCCAGCCGTGCAACACATAACCATAACCCTGTCAAACTCATCCCCCTTCACCCTATCACATTAACTTCTATCCTGTCACTCATCTTGCCAAACCATGCCACACTCACCCTGTCACATAACCCTCCCTCATCCTGTCACTCTCCCCTCGCCCTGTCTTAGTTTAAATAAAAACAAAATAAAAGGGAAAATCTTTTTTTCACCCCTCTCCCCCAGAGCAGAGACTCACTCTGAGCAGCTGACTCTTCTTGTGCTTCTCATCCAATCATATGATTCTCATAGAGAATTATTACAGATGACAAGTGCAATGCTCATCTAATCAAACTGCATTTAGTTTTTACAAAATGACAATATTTACTATGAAGGATGAACATTAAATGTAAATGAAGTGGTTTGTGAGCAGTAGCGGTCATTTTAACTGTGATTTTTCTCACTTCATAATTATTGCGGTGTCTGTGTATTATTTTATCTAGCCGTGTGTGTCATTTGGAGAACTAACTTCTCTTTATACAGTGTGTTTGTACATGCAAGGACCTAGATAGACCTACTAAGGTTTGATAGTGTACATTCAGTGTGACAAGGTTGAATGATTGAGAGAGCAGATGTTGACATCCCTTTATGGAATTTAGGCCTAGTTAACCCCTTAATTATTCCAGTGCCTGTAGGACAGCATGGAACACCCTGCAGATTTGGTGTGAGCAGGGTTAAATCCCTTCTTACAACTATGTCTGGTGGAGCCATTCTTAGTGATACAGCACACACACATTTCTTTTAAAATTAATTACATTAAACATTTTATGCCAGAAACCATAGCCATTTTAGTGATTTAAAGTGGTTATGGTGGTAGGAGTCAGTATGTGCTGTGTTCTGCTGGAAACACTGCACATTCAGAGGTATTGCTAATTGTTTGCTGGGGGCCAATTGCACCCCCAGCACATGTGCGTTACGCAGCCTGGAACAACGCATAAATTGCATTTGTCAGTGCGCATTGACTACAGACATTAAATTATCCCCCTACCAAGCAGAGCATATGCAAAGGGAAGATACATGCTCCCTCCCACTCCCTGCCACCTCCGGCTTCCCTCCGTATGCACTCTTTTTTTATATATTTTTTTTTAAAACCACTCCCTCCCCTTTGCTGGACCGCATGAATGAGAAGCCTGATATGCAACTGCGCGCGACGCATATTAAGTTTTATAGGTCCTCCCCTCTGAATAGGGTTATAGTAACCCTTTAATATATATTTATTTTAAAATTAAACTCTGTTTTTATTTATGTTACATATATTCTCCCCATCTATTACATATTATAGGGTGTTATTAAGCACTATTTTAACTATATGAAACCTTTTGTCTCTAGACAATAAAATATCAATACGAATACCCCTGGATAGAAAACTATAGAAAAACGTTTGTAAAGCGGCACAATTGATACACATTCTAGTTTAGAATGAGTGTTATTTTTCATACACAGCAATGGGTTATTTTAAATCAAGTGATAACTGCTGACACAAGAAACCACAAATAGATGTCACAGCTGTTGTATATGTACGCATTCAGAAACTGTCACATGGTCATTGAAGAGCAATACTGGATAGTTTGTGTTTTCTGAAATGTTTACATTGACTTGTCATGAACAAAATCATCTGTTTAAAAAAAAAAAAAAAGAATAAATTGCCATTTTGTTAGCGTGATTTATTAGTCCAAGATTAGGACATTGCTGAGCCAAGCGGTCTTTGATCAGCAAAGCATTATTATACCTGTATGCAATGTTTAGACAAATGTAACAATCTGTACAGTGATAAGAATTGGCTATTGATAAAAGCAGTTGCTCTTTGCATGTATTTTATGCCAGGCAGGTACAAAACAAAGTGGTTCTAAATCTGAAAAAAATAACCATTTTAAGTGGTTAGTCTAGTAAAAATGTGACCCAGTATTCTTCTTTTATGCATTAACAAAGTATTGGTTAAAAAAAAAAAAAAAAAGAAAAGAAAATTGTTACAAGACTTACAGAAAGTTTCTTTTCCTGGCCAATATCAATGTCGGCATCACCTGTGGGTTAGCTCCTCCCTCTCAGCTGATAGGACAGGAATCTAAATTTCAAAAGATGGTATATAAGGAATCCACCTCCCCAGAATAAGCAGTCTCGTAACCAAGTCAGTCCAGAAAAAAGGGATGGTTTGTGAAAGAGCTTGGCAACAAGGAAAACACATTTCAGTGTTAAGACGCCTATAGATGAAGAATCCATAGGCTCAAAGGGTGTGCCTATCAGACTATGCAAAAGTGTAGGCAAGTCCCATGTTGGAACAAAGTTTTTAAACAGATGGTCTAATTCTCATTGCTCCTTTGTTAAAACGTTTAATCGTAGGATAATTGTACTTTAAGAGAATTAAGGCTCAAACCTTCATTCACACCATTTTGTAAAACTTCCAACAAATAAGGAAGATTAAGAGTTTCAGAAACTTTTCCAAGGTCAAGATAAGCTTCTAGATTCTATTGTATACTCTTGACGTAATGTGACTGCTAGTTTTGAGAATAGTCTTCAAAACATAATCTGATAAGCCTCTAGCTTTCAGAAAGTTCTTCTCAATCTCTAGGCCTTCAAATTGAGTCTTGCAGGATCTTTGTGGAGAAATGGGCCCTGTGATAATAGGTTCCTCTTGATTGGTAGTTCCCAAGAAACCCCTTGTGATAGACTTAACAGCAGTGGAAACAAAGGCCTCCTTGGCCAATGAGGAATAATTGCCATCACCTCTACATTTTCCTTCCAGGTCTTTTTGAAAGTTATCTGGATTAATGGAAGGAGAGGGAATATATATCCCAGCCAAAATTTCCATCTCTGTTAGGACATCTTGACGTTTGCTCTTGGGTCAAATCTTATGGAATAGAAAAAAGGGGGAACTTGTTTGTTTCTGTAGTTCACCATCAGATCTATATGCGATGTTCCCCGAAGATTGCATGTCTACTTGAACATATCCAAACTCACTTCCGTTCTCCTGGATGTACATAGTTTCGGTGACATTGTTCAGTTGTCCTGGAAGATGTATTGAGCTCCCCAACCTCATCCGCTGGCATCTGCGGTCACTAATTACGACTCTGGGTCCCCTAGCAGGAAGCCTCTCCTGATATTTTTTCTACGTTCATCCACTACTGAAGAGACATTCTTAGTTCTTCTGTGATCCAGATCTTTTGTTTCTATTATTGATTGAACGGCTCAAAGAAATTTTTCTGTGTTTATTCTCCGGTTCCAGTGTGCCCACCTCACTGAAGTTGAGGTTGATATTTGTTAAAGTTTATAAAACATCTAAAATCTTTTAAGTCCTGAATCACTGTCTCTGTATCAGTCTTCCTTTTGATTGATTTGTTCACAATCCGTATATCTTCCAGATAATGGAATATTCTGATTCCTTAATCTCATAGGAGAGTATTTAGGCTGGTCAGGATCTTTGTTAATGTACTGGGTGCGAACCTTAGACCAAACGGCATACCTAGGAATTGGAAATGACTTTAAAAAATATTGAACCTTAGATACTGTGCAAGTGCAACAGGGATGTGATAGTATGTGTTTTGAAGATCTTTTGATCTATGGAGGATAGCCATTCTGTAGGATATATATTTGAGGAAACATAGTCAACATGAGTCAAGACTCATCATCTTGAAAGTTTTTTTTTTTTTTTTTTTTCTTGGGGGTGAGCATTTTCTGTTAGACTGCGGTCCACTTGGCCACACTAGATGCAGTGACTAGCAGAAGGGGGAGCGCACCCCACACCTGTCACCTGCATGCCCTGGGTCAGTACGGCTGTACACCGGCCATATCGTTATGCCGGCCCACCGGGAAATTTCAAGTTCTGCCCATCATTTCGGGTGAAAGGGCAGCAGGGCCCCCTGGAGTGACTGGCCTGGTCACAGCTACGACTGCTACATGTTTATTTCAACGCTTCTAATAGTATTTGTATAATAATAAAAATCATACTGTAGGGCTGTAGTAGGTCATGTGCCATTTAATATACATGCATCAAAATGGTGATTTGCTATACAAAGCTGTTGTGGACTGAAAATTTTTATTAGGCCCAGCTAATAACCTGGATAAGGTTGACAGAAGTTCTATACCACAATAATTCAATCAGTGCCTTTTGGCTTGCAATATCACCTTTATGATGATGAAACGAACCTGTCAGTGTTCTCCTGATCTTTCTTTATCCCACTTTTATCTCTCACGGAACCCGTTTGGTGCCACCTCGTGACTGCACACAATTAGAGCAGACAATTCATGTGTAGGGAAAATACCTTCCCTGATTCACAGCGGTTCAGTTCAGCTTCGGCACCCATTCAGTCTGATGTTCCTAAGGACACCAGACTCTGCTGTTGCTCAAAGTTTTATAGCCCGTCTCCGACCACGTTGTAAATGGCATGAACGTGCATGTAACGTCCCGTCTTCAGCGCGCCCACACACACGCGCGTGTTCTGTGGTCAAAGGGCCCATCCTGACAAATCATGATCATTTTAGGGTTATTTAAACTCAAAACGCCTGTTATCAGTGCCCTGTCGTGGTTTCCAATAGCTGATAATTAGAGAATGTGTTCTTTATTGTATCCTTTTTTAGCATTTTGACCTTGACTTGTTCTTGACTGTCCCTGTTTCTGGTGTCTTTGACTTTTTGGCTTGTCTTCTCGATTTTGTCTTTCTATATCCCTGACCTCGACTTGTTTCTTACTATTCTTTGTTACATTAAGTCCAGCCATTCCTAGGCCTGGTAATATGTATATAAGGTTTTATGTTTATTCTTTGCTAACTTAATTCTGTGTGTTTGGTATATCTTATCTTAAGAATCTCCAACTGCCTCTCTGATATTTCTAACTGGATTGCAGCTCACTTCCTTGAACTCAATCTCCCCAAAACAGAACTTCTCACCTTTTTACCGTCAAACACTACAACTCCCGTGTCTATCCTTCAAACACTGTTACTCCCATGTCTGTCTCTCTCTAAGTCAATGGCACTTCAATCAGCTCTACCACACAGTCTCGCTGCCTTGGCGTTCTCTTCGATCCCCACCTCTTCTTTAACCTTCACAACCAGTGAACTGCCATATCCTCTCGCATCCATCTCAAAAACATAGCTTTCATCCGTCCCCACTTAACACCGGATGCAGCTACTTTGCTCATTCATGCCGCCATCATTGACTGCTGCAACTCGCTTCTCGCTGGTCTCACGCAGTTCCTCCTCCACCCTGCCAGAGTCGGTAATGAATGCTGCAGCCAAGCTCCTCATCCAGTGCTTCCGCACCTCCCATCTTTCCCTCTCTGTCAGTGCTGACATTTTCTTCCCGTAAGATATAGGACTAAAATTAAAATGATGGTCCTTGCTTATAAATCTCTGTATATCTACCTACCTATCCTCACTAATACACAACTATGTCTCATCCAGGCCCCTATGCTGTGACAAAGACCTGTGTTTATCCTCTGTTCGTACTCGCACCTCTGGTTCTCCCTTTCAAGACTTCTCTAGGGTTACCCAGTTCCTATTAAACTTTATTACCAGCTCCATTGGACTCTCACCCAGTTTCCATTCCTGCAAACAAATTACTGGAAACTCACTTCTTCAAGAAGGCATATCTTGACCTCGACCCAAGTATGGGGGCAAACAGTTGTTGAACCGGGAAGGGTACTCCTCACATCATAACCACTACAGTGGGCTGGATAAATCTTTAAACTGCTTTGAAAATGACTTTACCCTCTAATGTAAGAAGGTGGCCAGGGACTCGTGCCCTTTAACGACTTAACAGAAATGAAGTTATGAGGGTGGAATGTCTCTCTTTAATGCTCTGCCCATTGACAAACATTGCCAAAAAAAATGTTCCTCTTAAGAAAAAGTAATCCCTACTTTTTATATGCATAGAAAATCAAGGTGAATTAAAAACCCATAAAAAATAATGGACATAGAGGGACATAAATCGAATTTAAAAACTAAACATGCAAAGAGAGAGTGCTGATTTAATTGTTCATCAGATCGTCCAACACTGGGCGAAAATTCTGCGAGCGAATCTCTGCTTCTAGTGATGTGTTCATGAAAGCACGCCATCTGTGTCATGTGGCATTGGGAGTTCTATTACCAGACCTTCTGATTTAATAAATCTATTTTGTCATTGCTGCTCTCCAACATGTCAATCACTCCATATCTGCAACATTTATTTCTGTCTTGCATAATGAAGTCGTCGTATCTGTTGTGGGAGCAGTTGGGACCAGAACTTTTCCTGTCAATTCATTGCAATATATTTATTTTTAATGTGATGTGTTTATGCAATTAATAGCAGTCTTTTTTTTAAAGACTTTTTGTGTTTTTGCAAGAACTGAGCAAATGTTTAAGAAAATAAGTGAAAGCCTTGAATATATTTTGCACGGTTGCGTAAATTAAAAAACTCATCGTCCTGTCCTTCCATGCCTCCCTCTCTGCCGGTCCTTACATTGGCTTCCCATAAGATATAGAGCTCAATTGAAAATGACCCTCGCTTACAAATCTCTCCCTAACACTGCTCTTACTAGTAATACATAACTATGTCCCATCCGGACCCCTGCACTCTGCCACAGACCTGTTTCTTTCTTCTGTTCTTACTTGCATCTGTGACACAAATTTTTAACCGCCCGTAGGGCTGCACCATTCACCAAGTCTCCATTCACCAAGTCTCCATTCCTTCAAAGAAGTTAAATTCACTTCTTCAAGAAGGCATATATAAAGATGCATTTCCTAACTTTGTGTTCCTCAGTCCATCTGCCTCCACCACCCAGCGATGTAAAGGATTAATTTACCCTTTATTCACTTACCCTATTACAGCACTAGCACTGCATGTACAGTAGGCCTTCCCCATAGGAAATCACTGCCTCAGTGCTGTCCTGTGGGGTTTTCACTGACGCTGGATGTCGTCATGCAGAGCGTGAATACATCCAGATTCAAACTCCCGGAAGCGCCACTAGAGGCAGTCATGGCACTGCAATGTAAACATTACAGTTTCTCTAAAACAGCAGTGTTTTACATTGCTGGGCAAAGGGGTCAGGGACGCTGCACCCAGACCACTTCAGTGAGATGAAGTGGTCTGGGTTCCTATAGTGTCCCTTTAAGTTTAACTCGCGATATGCAGGTGACGCATAACAGTATTTTTTTATTTTAATTTTATTTATGAATTAGAAAAAAAAGTATTCGAAACTGTTAGTACCTTTTAATGCAGCTAGTATAGTAATGTGTTTACTATGGTATTGGATTAAGCACTGATTCTGTGTGATGAATGGAATTGCTATCAATTGCTTTCCGTAAAAGAACACTCCAAGCACCATAACCACTACAGCACACTGTAGTGGTTATAGTTCCAGGAGTACTCTGGCACCTCCAATCAAGGAATGAAACCATAGTTTGACTTCTTACCTGGGCTCCTTCAGGCAACATTCCCAGGCTCCACTACCTCAGCTAGAGAGTCAGAAACCCCTGCTTATGGATTTCTGATAGCTTTTCTGAGCTAAGTAAGCCCTAGAGTGCTGGGCTAGCTGAGGGCATGCACTGATCGCTTTAAGCCAATGATTAAAGTCTGCATTGACGGTTTTGGGGAAGAAGGCAGGCATTCCTGACACTTTTATTTTCTCCACTGGACCAGGAAGATAACGTCCATGGCTGTCTGACAGCGGGTAAGGTTGATCTGCAATTATTTAAAAAAGCGCCAATTTTAAAATAGAAATCAGCACTTTTATGAACTGCAATTAAAATGAAAATATCCTGACACTCAAAACAGTTGAGCAAGCTGAAGTGCTTTATTGCCTGTAGTGTTTCTTTAAAGGCGAACTATCCATTCTCTATAAATTTCATAATTTAAAAAAAACATAGAAAATCACTTCTAAAGTGTGTTAACTGTAAGCCAGCATTTCCCAAAGGGTATTCCGTGCAACCCTAAGGTTCAGCGAGAACAAAATTTGGGTTCCGCCGTGATTTCCCCAGCAGGTGGCCCAAGCATTTAGGGCCTCCCGATCGGTATCGCCAAACAGGGGTCTTGTCAGGAACGCTGGGAGGAACTGACAGCGTGTCACTTCTTACCAGACAGAGAGCGCGCTGACAGCAGCACTCCAAGAAAGTTACAACAGGAAAAAGTTAATCTAACAGGAGGGTGTCTGCAAATACCTGTGTGTATCTCTGTTACACAAATGTACATCCACATTTAAAATCCAACACTACATCCAAACATATCATTGCAGGTAAATGCAAGCATGACATACAAAGACACCCCTGTATGAAAATGCTAAAATGATGTACAAACACCAACTCTACATACAGAAGCACTACTGCTACTAAATACTATGTGTTTACTATATGTAAACATTTTCCAAAAAAGAAACCTTACACTCCCCTAATTAAAAGGTTAGTGCTGCAGCGCAAACTTTTTCTGGGGGGTTCCAAGATGTTGGTACACTATGTCAAAGGGTTCCACAGGAAAAAATAATTGGGAACCTCTGCTGTAAGAGGAGAAATTCAGTAATGTTTACCCATAAGTTTTCTCTATGCTGGCTGCCAGGTGGAAAAGGACATTGCTTATAACAATTGCTGACAGGGAGCTAAGATGGAGGCTCCCACTTACATAATAAAGAGGTTTGCATTTCTACATTTAATTGTTTTGCTACTCACACGCATATCTTTGTGATAATAAAGGATTAGTATTTAGGACATTCGCCCCTTCAATGCCAGAGGTGTGCCACACATGCTGGTCATATCGCAAGGGTTAAGCATCCATAAAAGTAAGATTTTCCATTAAAAAATAAATCTGTATTCTAATCTATTTGATAAAAAAAAAATTATGGAATTTTTAATGCTTTTGAGGACATCTGATAATTCAGAATCCATGAAACTGAGTGTTTACTGAAATGCCACTGCTTCATCTTTAACTTTTCTCCCTGCCCAGGTCCTGGTGAACACGGTGTGCTGCCTTTTGATGTTGGTGGCGAAGGTGATCCAGTATGTGGTGTTTGGTCCGCTCCGTGTTAGTGAGAGACAGGTGAGTGGAACCTGCATTGTGCTCTGTTTGGTAATTGCCCAGGCCGTACTTTTCTTAAAACCAGAGTATGCTAATCTTGTTTATTAACACATTGACATCCATTTTTCTTTTATTTAAATCTTATAAATTCTATCCATCTCTCTATCTCACACAATGCTCTTATAAATCCAGAGACACAAGTAAATGGGTTTTAATGGCCATAAGAAAAGATGCTGTGCCAGCATTTCCTTTAAGAAATGTCAGCAGAACAACACAGTGTACATCTGTGCAGTTTGTAAGGAAATCATGCGTGCATTTTGTCCGTGCAACTATATATTCCATGTATATGATACAGAATGGTGACGTGTTCATTGGAAATGAGGGGTTCTCGAGACC
The DNA here is from genome assembly GCA_933207985.1 of Pelobates cultripes. Taxonomy (NCBI): domain Eukaryota; kingdom Metazoa; phylum Chordata; class Amphibia; order Anura; family Pelobatidae; genus Pelobates; species Pelobates cultripes. Next base: position 30,774,226 of record OW240923.1, on the reverse strand, counting down.
TAATAAACCACAAGGCATGGAGGTTGAAATACCCTAAGATAGCATTACATTTTCAATAATATATGCTACACGGTTCCCCTTTAAAAAAAAATATATATATATATATATATATAAATATAAATATATATATATATATATATATAAAAATTTCCATAGCAATAATAGGTTTACTATATATAATGTTTCTTTTTAAAGTGTGAATGGTATGCAAATAAATTAGGGTTTTTTTTATTTTATTTTTTTTAGATCTAGGGTTTTATTTCATTCTTAAGGCAGCACTTGAATGACACACATGTGCCTGCCACCCCCTTCCCACTATGTGTAAAGTCTCCTTTGACATTTATAAAGAACAGTGGCACAGTGTCGTGTTACTGTAAACACATTTAATTATACATGTTCCTTATTGTGTAGAACAAAAATATGCGTTGAATTAGCAAATTATAAGCTGATCCAGGGACTGCTTGGTATTGGTAGGGTGCATGCCGTGCCCTCACTAACTCTGCATACCTTTACAGTGCAGGCTAATGGCAGTGGGAACTTACACTCATGCTTCCTATGTAAATACAGTAAAGTTGTTGTCTTTAGATTGTTTGAATCCTGGCATGAGGTGTGTGTGTGTGTGTGTGTGTGTGTGTGTGTATATATAAATATATATATATATATATATATATATATATATATCAGGGTTCTAAATCACAACATGTCTGTTCGAAGATTTAATAGTCCTTGCACTTAAGCCTCTTCCTTTCTTCTTCTGTTCTTATAGCACCTAAAGGACAAGTTTTGGAACTTCATTTTTTACAAATTCATCTTCATATTTGGTGTGTTAAATGTCCAGACTGTGGAGGAAGTTGTCCTGTGGTTTTTGTGGTTTGCAGCCTTAGTGTTTCTCCATCTTATGGTCCAGCTTTGCAGAGATAGATTTGAATATGTAAGTATAACTATACTAATAAAATGTATGTTTGTGGAGGTGGGAGTCTTCTAGTGGCTCCCAGTAAGTAGCTTGGAGTGGTAATATCCACACTCTTGCATATATTGGTGGCTGGAGTCCTCACCGTGGTAGTTTGTGAGTGAAAACTGAAACAGAATATGGTGCATATTGTTACTCAAGTAGGTGCAAATAAATGGAAATGTACTCCTTGGTTTGGAGCTAAAAGAATGGTTTTGCTCAATCCACAAAGCTTGGAGGGTACATTCCCCACCCCCTGGATCCATCCTGCTTTATTCACCTGCCGCCTGGACATCATAATCCGTGGTGGGAATGTACCACCCAAGCATATCCTTTATCATTGGCAAGTCATAGCATGAGCTATGCTTTATTATATTGAGGACCAGGTCTGACTCTGTCTTGGTATTTTATATACACGCAGTCACTTTTCTTTATGTAAACTCATACAGCAGTTGCCATGGAAACATATTGGGTGTTCACGCTGTTTGCTCCACAAAACCATCACTGGTTTCCTGTCTTCCAGCTGTCCTTCTCTCCTACCACCCCGATGAGTTGTCACGTACGTGTTTTGGTCCTTCTGAGCACCATGTTTCTGGCATGCTGCGGCCTAGCGGTATTGTGTGGACTAGCAGGTTATGCACATGGCATGCACACGCTGGCATTCATGGCTGCCGAGGTTAGTATATAATGTACCACATACCGTAACCAGCATAACCATTACATATAATTAACTGCAGCTGTGATATAGAAACTGTTTTTTTTTTTTTTTTTGTTCTTTCATCTGCTTTTTCTAGTTCAATATAAATAATATATGTAAATTAATAAATTGTAAATTAGTACATTGATTTAATAAATATATCTCAATAGAAAATGTCTGTGTATACATATAAAAACATTTGGTTGATAAACTCAGTGTGCAATTACAAGCCAGGGTGTAACCATATATAAAGTGCAGAAATTCAATTAGTGATACTGATCATTCTAATAGATCGACTTACAGACAAATGCTTAATGAAAGATAACAGTAGGAAATGCTCCTGGGATAAAAAGACAAAAGAGAGAGAACCGTGTAAAACTGTTTAAAATATAAAAGGAAGGGAGAGAGTGAGGGGGTTTAGGATGACTCTCACAGACAGAGAGCAGTCATGTACAGCTCAGAACAATGCAGCTCCTCCGTTAACTAGATCCTCATGTACAGGAAATAGCCTTTATGTCAAACCAGTAAAACCACGACCACCCACAATTTTACTTTTTATTCCACAAATGTTATTTTAATTTTTATTTTATTTTATATAAAATAAATCATTATAATAGAAGTTCCTTAATGGCCTAAAATATATTTAGTTTTCTTGTTTTGATGAAGTGCTTTATATTGCATTTCCTGAAGTGCATTAGGTTTCAGAAACCTCGATAAGAACAATAACCCTTTATTATGTCGATCACTGTTGATTACATTTATAGTGTGTAAATGTGTGATATCATTGTAGACTAATTCAGCCATAAAAGAGATTTTATTTTCCCTAGATTTACTAGGTCCACTGTTAAGATACAGCAACCATTTTACTGACTTGTTTTATCACTATTTCTTAAAGGGGAACATTCCGAGCTTTATTATATGTGTATAAAAAAACTTCACACCACAACATTTACCAGTTTAATACCTATTCATTTTCATGGAATACAATGGATTTGCCTTTTGAGTAGTTGCTTTGTATTTAAAGCTGTGATGGGAGCTCAGTATGCTAAATATGCCGACATAGTTGCTGTAGTGAATTTATTTCCTTGATTAATGCTCCATTGAGAAGCAGAATATACTAACAGTGCTTAAAGGGACACTAGGCACCAATACAACTTGATGCTTTTTACAGGATTTGGCCTCATTAATATGATGTATTTTTTTATTTTTTTTGCGTGATCACATCTTTATAGTTTTTGCATAAAATAAATGTTTTGCAGAATGCTACACCATAAGCCTGCCTCTTTAGCCACACCTCTCACTCTCACAGACTTCCCTAAAAATGTATGTACACAGCTCGGCCAGTGTCAGTACTGAATGATCTGAACAGCAAAACGGTTGCATTAGAATGAGATGACACCCAGGGGGACATATAGTAAGGACATCACTACCTGTTTGTAGTTTCCCTGACTGTCTGCAGCCAGGCTGTGAATTAAAAGCTGCTCACTCAGTGCTGCTGAGGCTGAGCTGTGTTAATACATTGTGTTAAGGGAGTCTTTCCGGCTTGAGGCTGTGTGGCTACGGAGAAGCATTCTGCAAAACATTTATTTATTTTATGCAAAAACTATAAAGATTTGAGCATGGAAAAAATGCAGCATGTCAGTGTGCCAAAATCTATCAAATACATTAAAGTTCTATTGGTGCCTGGAGTGTCCCTTTAATCTTTGTGTTATCGTTGTTGAACACTTAATGGAGGTTCTAGGAGAAAGTACTTGGCAATCTGTGCCAATTAACACACATTTCTTTAATATGTAACATTTCACTACAGTGTACCAAACTGTGATTCAAGTTCAGCACTTTTTTTGAGGCTGCATGTTTTTATTTTATATTTGTTCTTTCTTTTTCTTTTAACTTTTTTTACATTTTAGTTTTTTCTTTTATGTTCAAGTGCATGCATTGGCAGATTTCCTAGATACTGCTTACAAAAGGGCATAAGTACTGCAGACACCGTTCAATATTTCAATTTGTCTTACTGATGTATGATGGGACATGGGACAAACTTAGCCTCGTCTACTAGAATCCCTAAAATTAAATATATATTTGTTTTCCATTCTCCTGCCTCCACCAGACCACAACAAATTGCACATCAGGGACTGGTAGGAGCTGGTTTTTACAACCCCAAAGCAGGCGTTATCCCTCAAATTATCCATGTACATGTTCACTCTGTTGTTACACTCTAGCATATGCCTTGTCTGTATTGCATACCAATATTTTTGTACAGACCTATATCTTATATTTTATTTTAGTAATATTTTTAGCATTTTGTGTCTGTAGTACCACCTGAGCATTTAAATTTTATTAGAAAAAAAAATGAAAGGCCACAAGTTATCCCCTTGTGGTTCTGTTGGCCATGGTAAATGTATTGATTTTCCTGTGTTCCATTAGATAATTGATGGGCAATATGTGATGTTACAACAGTTCCACTCTTCATTAGGTGTTTGCTTTAATTATTAAATACACCCCTTGTTCCCTTAGTCCTGGTTTCAGGTTCAGTTCCACACCATTCCTGCAAATGTCCTATCTCATCGTAACTCATCTTAGTAGGTGCTCCCTGTGCCTCAGTCCTTTTTAAAGCAAAATGAAAAGGTCAGATCTCTGTGACCTGGGGATTTGTGTAGGAAAAAGATTTTCTTTTGGAAAAGCAATATTTGTGGGTGTCTTTGCTCTCTATGTATTCTGCCACCAGACAACCTCGTACGTTTTACTGCTGACCACTAACCGTAACTTTTCGTTTTAGTGTGTATTGGTGACCACTCGAACAGCGCATGTCATCTTACGGTATGTCCATTGCTTCTATTATTCATTGATCATGTACAAATCTGTATTTCATAATCAGCTTTGGTTCAGTTGGGGCTTAGTATCAGGATATAATAAATACTGTGTACTGACTTTCCAGACCACTGACTTCTATTCCAGATGGTCTGTGATATGGAATGTGACATATTTTATTAGTTTTAATTTTGCACTGATTATAACTGGGAAATTTGTTAGCCAGTAATAAGAGACTAGTAGATGTGGTCCTAGGATACTAGGAGAGCTGTATATTAGACACCACATGGATGGGTTTTGTATTGGAGACAGGAACTTCATACTGTGTCAGAAGGATTGTATCTGGCTCATGTGTTACAGAATAAAGGGAAAGTATATAAACTATAGTGCCAAGGACTCTCCACCCTCTGGGGAAGAAGGGGCTAAAAACCCCTTCTGTCACTTACCTGCCTCTGTCAGCCGGCGGGCGAGACCTAATGCGCATGCGTGGCAATGGCTACACTCGCATTAGGATTTCTCTATGCCGGTTTTTCAATGCCGGTGATGCTGGAAGTCCTCATGCATAGAAGGACGTCCAGCATTACGTGACTAAAAGTCGCCTAACCACCCGGAAGACCCACTAGTGGCTGTTTGGTAGACAGCCACTAGAGGAGGAGTTAACCCAAGCCGGTAACTATTGCAGTTTATTGCATGCTCAGGGTTAAGGGTGATGGGACCCTGCACCCAGACCACTTCAGTGAGCTGAAGTGGTGTGGGTGCCTATTGTTTCCCTTTAAGATCTATGAACCCTTGACTTTCAACATGTTTTATTCATATATTGGAATTCTATTTGTCACGAACTAGGAGCCAGGTGAACCCTTGACAACTACTTATTCCAGGTCCACTATGTAAAGCTGGGCTTTAGACCTTACAGGTGAATGGATGCCTTTGTTCTGGAAACCTTTTCAGGGTCATTTACTAAACTGAGAATACAAAGTAAATTTAAAATTTTAAGAACAAAGTAGCTGAACTTAAAGAATAGCTGAACTTAAAGAATATTTCCAGTTTGGCTATTTTGACCTTAAATTTGAAATTCACTTTGAATTCTCACTGTAGGGAATAACCCTGTTTGTGTTCTAAATCCTTACATATTACGTTTACACGACCTTTCTGTGTTATTCATACCTAGCTAAGAACTACTTGTACTTCCAGATGATTTGCACTAGAGATGATTAATAATGAGATTTGTGTGTCATTGTATGTGAAGGGCAGGCTAATTGAGCTGTTGTCCGTTCTCTGCACTCTCTTGCAACCTGTTTTTTTGCTCTCCTTAAGTTTAAAGGGTAATCCAGACATGGACCCCTTACTCAAGGTGCCTAGAGAGAGAAAAAAAGTATTTGATCCCCTGCTGATTTTGAATGTTTGCCCAGTGACAAAACAATGATTAGTCTATAATTTTAATGGTAGGTGTATTTTAACAGTGAGAGACAGAATAATAATAAAAAAATAAAATAAAATAAAAAAATCGAGAAAAGCGCATGTCAAAAAAGTTATAAATTGATTTGCATGTCAATGAGTGAAATAAGTATTTGACCCCTTCGTACTTGGTGGGAAAACCTTTGTTGGCATTTAGATAGGTCAGACTTTTGTTGTAGTTGGCCACCAGGTTTGCACACATTTCAGGAGGGATTTTGTCCCACTCCTCTTTGCAGATCCTCTCCAAGTCATTAAAGTTTCGAGGCTGACATTTGGCAACTCGAACCTTCAGCTCCCTCCACAGATTTTCTTTGGGATTGAAGTCTGGAGACTGGCAAGACCACTCCAGAACCTTAATGTGGTTCTTCTTGAGCCACTCCTTTGTTGCCTTGGCTGTGTGTTTTGGGTCATTGTCATGCTGGAATACCCATCCACAACCCATTTTCAATGCCCTGGCTGAGTGGGTTCTCACCCAAGATTTGAGGGTACATGGCGCGTCCATCGTCCCTTTGATGCGGTGCAGTTGTCCTGTCCCCTTAGCAAAAAAAAAAACACCCCCAAAGCATAATGTTTCCACCTCCATGTTTGACAGTGGGGATTGTGTTCTTGGGATCATAGGCAGCATTCCTTCTCCTCCAAACACGGCAAGTTGAGTAGATGCCAAAGAGTTTTATTTTGGTCTCATCTGACTACAACACTTTCACCCTGTACTCCTCTGAATCATTCAGATGTTCATTGGCAAACTTCAGACAGGCCTGTACATGTGCTTTCTTGAACAAGGGGGGGACCTTGCGGGCGCTGTAGGATTTCAGTCCTTCACGGTGTAGTGTGTTACCAATTGTTTCTTTGTAACTATGGTGCCAGCTGCCTTGAGATCGTTAACAAGATCCTCCCGTGTAGTTCTGGGCTGATTCCTTACCGTTCTTCTGATCATTGAAACTCCACAAGGCGAGATCTTGCATGGAGCAGCAGACCGAGGGAAACCTAACGTTATTTTGTTTCTTCCATTTGCAAATAATCACACCAACTGTTGTCACCTTCTCACCAAGCTGCTTGGCGATGGTCTTGTAGCCCATTCCAGCCTTGTGTAGGTCTACAATCTTGTCCCTGACATCCATGGACAACTCTTTTTGGTCTTGGCCATAGTGGAAAGTATGGAATCTGATTGATTGCTTCTGTGGACAGGTGTCTTTAAGAGAGTGCTCCTAATCTCAGCTTGTTACCTGTATAAAAGACACCTGGAAGCCAGAAATCTTGCTGATTGGTAGGGGATCAAATACTTATTTCACTCATTGACAGGCAAATTGATTTAGAACTTTTTTGACATGCGTTTTTCTGCATTTGTTTTTTTGTGTTATTCTGTCTCTCACTGTTAAAATACACCTACCAATAAAATTATAGACTTATAACTTCAGTGGGCAAATGTTCAAACTCAGCAGGGGATCAAATACTTTTTTCCCCTCACTGTACCTCACTGACGATGCCTAACAAGGTTGAAACAATCGTCTGGGGTTGCTGTATCTCTCATGCGGAGAGAGCCAGCCTGTATTTTGGATCGGTTCTGCCCTTCTGGGTGGAATCAGTCTGAGATGATTGGCCTGGTTCTTTTTGTTAAGGGCACAAGATGTGCTAAACCAGCTTGAGAACTGAGCGGGGACCCACCAAAGGTCAGGCTAATCGAGCTGTTGTCCGTTCTCAGAACTCTCTTGAAACTTTTTTTTTGCTGTCATTGTAGGTATGTGATACATCTCTGGGATCTAAATCATGAAGGAACCTGGGAGGGCAAAGGAACATATGTATATTACACAGACTTTGTCATGGAGCTGAGCCACCTGTCTGTAGACCTAATGCATCATATTCATATGCTGGTATGTGATAGTTTGAACTCTCTGTCCTATCATTCACGTCTTCTCTTTACTACATTCTCTCCATACCTATGTTTTACTTCACCTGCACTGCAGAAGAATTAAAGGGACATATTTTATTTATTTCTTTTTTGGGGGCCGGGGGTCTCTTTTCCACATGATTTTTCCATATTGCAGCCTTTCCATTGTATCTTTATTTTTTAAATCGATCTCAAAGTATTCTAGGCTACAAAATCTCCTCTAGCTTACTGACGCTATAGATACTAAGAGACGCTATAGATACTATTTTATAACTATGTTCCTCTTTGATCCTTCTTTCACAGCTGTTTGGTAATATCTGGCTGTCAATGGCAAGTCTGGTAATTTTCATGCAGTTGCGTCACCTCTTCCATGAGCTTCAGCGTAGACTCCGTCGCCACAAGAATTATCTGCATGTTGTAGGAAATATGGAGGCTCAGTGAGTATTTTTGTTTGGTTGTGTGTGTGCGTGCGCGCGCCGTTTATACAGCACAATTTGTGCCCCTGGAGAGTGCTCTTAAACCTAAGTGATTCAGCAGCTAAAATGTTATTATCCATCACAGTGGTGTGCTTATTGTTTGGTATGCAGGTATTACTATGAAACTATTTAAGTATTTCCGTGAGCAAACACTGCTGATATTTATTTGTAAGAAAGCAGGTGTACGGAGGATGGTAATTTCTGATGCCTGTTACCTGTGCGTGTTTACACATTGCAGTCTACCTTGCCTCCCATACTGAACATTCACCCATTGTGTGCTTAACAACTACAATATTTATATCGTGCAACATGTTCTGCAGGGCCCCGTCACTTATTTTACTCCTAATCTTGTCATAAGCGTACGTGTTTCTTAGCACATATTTTACAGCATTGCATGTGTACTAATAATGTAAGGATCAAGATGATACATGGAGGTAGCTGTACTTAATGTAAACATTAAGGTATACTTGCTGTCCTCCTGTATGTACCTAATTAGAGCCACAGTTTGATACTAAGCATGGCTAAATCTGTACAAACTACATTTATCCATGTTTAGTCTTCGTGGTGGTGTCTGATAACTGGGCAATTTTGGAGGAGTGTTTGCTACTGATGTTTGGGGAACATAAGTATACTTATGTACATAGCTAGTATACTAGCTAAGGCTATTTTTGTCTTGCAGTTTTGCTGTTGCAACTCCCGAAGAACTTGAAGCAAATAATGACGACTGTGCAATTTGTTGGGATTCTATGCAAGCTGCCCGAAAACTGCCTTGTGGGCACCTCTTCCACAAGTAGGTGTAATGTCGTATGGATGCTACTGCATGTGATGTTGGTGTCATGGGTGCAGCAGAAGATGCTGAGCTGTGGATGTCATGTGGGTGAATCCTGTTGCGGTGGGCTTTGCTGGTACTGCCTGTGAGTTTGGTAACGTGAATGCTGCATGTGATATAGGTAGGACTTTCAGGAATTAAACATACGTATTTTGTGGTATCTCTACCATGTCACCATCCCCAATCACAAACCTGTAGCAAACATAGTCATTCATTGCATAAAAAGTGTCTTCCTAAAATATGCTGGTAAATGTAATTCCGAGTATATCAAACAAAAGCCCACAAACATGGCAACACTGTATAAATATAAACAAATGCCCACCCTTACTGTGCAGAACAGGACTGTAACAGAACTATGGTTCTATTACTTGTATGTCATCATGTCAGGTCTATGTTGTCCCTTGTTTTGCCACAGATGCCATGGAGCCTAACCATGTACCCCTATTGCTCTATGTACAAAGCATAATTGTAGAGGAAAAGCAGACTCTGCAGGATTACATTGCGTCACAATATAGGAGTCTGGTAAAATGGTTGATGGTTTAAACATCCCCTGCAGTGCAGGCACCTCTGTACACAATTAGAGAGGCAGAGTTGGGAATGTTAATTGGATTCATTGTTTCCCCCTCTGTCTGGTATTACCTGTACCTGGGGTCTTCTGTTAATTAGCCTTTGATGTTTTAATAACATTACCTGTTGACTGGTGTATCTGTAATTGAATTACCCTTTAAATTAGGCTCTCTATTGTTTGAAATTTACTATGTTATAATTAATTTCATTTTCCTCTGGGCCTCTCATGTAGCTGATTGGTTACTTTTGATTGTGTTGTTATTTGGAGAAGTGCTCTATATTCTGTCTATGTACCAGAAAAACATGTGTTCCTGACTTACCAAGAAGGAGCTTGTGTGTCTCTTGAAGTTTCGAGGTACATTGCTGTTTGTTATCCACTATAGAGATCAGTGGGCTAGATAGATAAAATATCCTATACGAATTGGAGCTGTCCGTGTAGTATATTCTGCAATGCCTTTTGTTTTTATTGATAAGAAGGGTGACACAAGATAATTTGTATGAATGACATTAAAGTTGAATTATATTATTATAGTGTGGTTTACAAAGTAGTTACAATATTACATTTACATGAGTTTACATTGGTTACAATAGTGTGTGTATATGTATGTGTGTACTATGTATAATTCTTTTTAAAGTGAGAATGGTATGCAAATAAATTATGAGTATACAATTCATTGAATGAAAAATAAGGTAAAGTAAATTAATTTAAATAAACTTTAAAGACATTTAGGTAAGAGCTTATGTTATATAGGTAGATGGAATCATGTTAAACAAGTTTACTAAAGTAATCTTATATTTATGCATTTGTAGTATGTATAGTCACTATTTATTACTTTAAAGTAGTGGTCTTCAACCGGAGGTCCGCAAGAATTTATTGCTAGTCCGCGAAAGCTTTCACCCGGTGTGAGCTGGCCCTGCTGTCTGCTTTTCTCAGGCTGGTGGGGAGATCAAAGATCTCCTGGCTGTTTATGGGAGAGGGAGGAAGGAGGACCCAGGAGGCTGTGATCCTCCCACGAACAGGCAGGTCGGAGCGCTGCCGCGCATTACCATGGCAATACTACAACACAGCACTGTGCTCGTGGGAAGAAAATAGTGAGGTCAGCCTGCAGCCGGAGGTGCTGCAGGCTGAAGTGCACGTGCCACCACTGGACCACCAGGGATTGCTGTGATATGTCCCCTCCTTCCAGGCCAGAGATAAGAAGGAAGCATATAGCTTTCCACCTCCCACATTTTAAGTAAATAATATACATTTTCTCCCTGAAACACCCCCCACCACAATATAGACCCCTCACACATGCATACCCGGTACCCCCTCACACATGCATACCCTGTACCCCCTCACACATGCATACCCTGCACCCCCTCACACACGCATACCCTGCACCCCCTCACACACGCATACCCTGCACCCCCTCACACACGCATACCCTGCACCCCCTCACACACCCACACGCACACAGCAGCCCTCACACGCACACAGCAGCCCTCACACGCACACAGCAACCCTCACACGCACACAGCAGCCCTCACACGCACACAGCACCCCTGACACACACACATACCCTGAAGCCCCTCACACATACCATTGGTTTATATTTCTGGCTGACGCTGGTCCGTGAAATACTTTTTTTGCAGGTTTTAAAAGGTTGCAGAACACTGCTTTAAAGTAAATTAATTTTTTTAACTTGGATGAAATTACGATTTGTGGTGTTTGATGTATTGTCTTCAATGCCTTTGGATACACAACTCAAAGTACCAGGTGTTTGTGCTTGGTATAGCGGTTAGCTGTGCAAGTTCACGAAAGAAACCCATAAATGATAACGTGCCTGAACTGCTACACCTTCCGTTGCAGAGACATCAGGTCATTATCGTCCGTTGTGTTTTCAGTGGGCATGGATTTCTTTAACTATAGATGATTGACTATTGCTTGCATTTCCCCTAGTTCGTGCCTGCGTTCTTGGCTAGAACAAGACACTTCGTGCCCGACTTGTCGGATGTCTTTGAATATGGCTGATAACAACAGAGGTCGAGGGGAGCAGCAGAGAGAAAACATTGACCAAAATATAATCCCTCTCACTGTGGCAGATGGACGAACCCGCCTCAATCACCATAACCACTTTTTCCATTTTGATGGTGAGTACATGCCCCAACTTGGCATGGTTCATGTGTGCATGACATTTGATTATCATGTATCTGCAATAATTAAAAATCATTTCGTGCCAGTTTGTGGGTCTCCAGATTATGCTTGAACAGTGACTATTAAGGGATGACCATTATTTTGATTTCTATTGTCTCCTTTCCTGTAGGTTCTCGGTTTGCCAGCTGGCTGCCAAGCTTTTCTGTGGAAGTGATGCACACAACAAATATCTTGGGAATCGCTCAAGCAAGTAACTCCCAGTTAAACTCTATGGTATGGAATGATCTATTTTGGATTTTGCTGATGCATTTTATACAATTTCTGACTAAAGACTACTGTACAATTGGTTTAGATGGAAATTCTTGTTCTAGGATTACATTGGCATCAAGATACTTGTTAATGGAAAATTTTCATGTTGCCTGCAAGGGTAGAATATCCTGACATCTGTCGTGTGCTCGCTAACGAAAGACTTAATCTGCACATAATTGACATTTGGCAGTCCAGAACAAAGTTCCGGATCAAATCACTGAAGTGGTCATTGTGGTTGGAGTAACCCTTGAAGTGGAAGAAAAGATAAATAACCAGGCACACCTGAGATTTCTTCTAAAATACAATTTTTGGAGACAAACTTTTAGCTCCTCTCTGAGCCTTTACCAAGCCTTACTTGATTAAGTTTTGTCTCCTCTCTGAGCCTTTGTCTCCAATTTGTTTGTTCCTTATTAAAGATGGTCTTTCAGAAGAAAACTCAGGTGTGCCTGGATATTTATTTTCTTTCATTTGATGTCTCCAGGGATTGGCCCTCCCTTTCTGTAGCCCCCCGCAGGAAGCATTCTCCCTTTGTTGTGTATGCATTAAACTCTTGTTTTCATGCAAACAAATGAAGTAGCTCTTTAAGGCAGACTCAATATATACCCTAAATGGTGCTGACTAATGGTTAACTATAGCTAAAGCAGGCATGCTAATTACTTCTTGAGTGCTGATTAGACAGCAACGTGCATGCCATGCGGATGAGCAAAGTGTGCTTCGTTACTTGTGATCAAAGCAATTTTCCCACAATTCTCACCATTGATCCATGATCTTGCGATGCTTCCTGTCCGTATTCCCGAACGTCCTGTCACTTAGACAGAACGCCGGCAAAACAACCGAATGAGAATAGTTTCTTCATTCGTGTTAGGATGCAATTTGGGACTTTGTTCGGATTGGAATTTCATTTGAATGAATGAATCTCCGATCCTATTCGTGCCGTGGCTGCATCTTGCAGCCGTTTAGTAGATAGCTCCCTAATTCCCACAGTATCAGGCAGCTATCTACCTAAATTGGTCTTTCAGCCAAATTTACTAATACTAAGTAAAGATTACTTTGTGTTAGTAAATTCTGCCCCTACTTGCTATGCCGCGAGTAGGGGTATTTCTACTAAACAGTGAGCAGTAGCTGCTCACCGTTAAAAAAAAAAAAAACAAAAAAAAAAACATAGTGTCCCCCCCTCCCGAGCCCCCAACCCCCGAGTGGCGGGTAGGGGCCCAAAATGAAAATCGTGGGGGAGGGGACCTATTGTAGCGGCTAGCTGCATGGCTGGCACAATGTTGGGATTGCATAAATAAGTGTTTTAAACTTAGATTCTCATTGTTGCACTATCATGATTTTAAAGGTAGTCTACAAATTTACTAATTGAAATGAGTAAAACTATTAGTTTCCCAAATACATGCACAAAAAAAAAATGGAATTGATCTAAGCACCAAGACTAGCATTGTTACCTAAATACTTTGATTACAATTATGTCATATGGGAGTTATTTACTACAGTGAGAATTCAAAGTGAATTTCAGCTTTAAGTTCAAAATAGTCAAACGGTAAGATTTCTCTGAGTCTGCTATGCTTTCAGTTTGGCTACTCTGGCCTTATATTTGACAATCACTTTGAATTCTCGCTTTAGTAAATAACCCTATAAGTGTTGCTTTTTTTGGTTTTGATCACTTAAGGATGCTGGATGGAAATTTTCCATCATTGCAGTCCTCCCCTTAAGAACGCAGGATGGAAAATTTCCGTCCAGTACTAAAATTAACCCCAGATTGCCGCAATCGTGGGGTTAATGTTCCTGTAGTGTGTCTCCATGTTAGAGGTACACTACAGCAAGCAGTTTCACTGATTCAGCCCATGTGATCGTTCTGACCGGGAGTAGAGCGATCACACGTGCTGCAGTGAAACCCAATCTGTCTCCCTGCAGCTCCGTGTGAGCTGTGAAGTTCAGATAGACAGATCAGTGCTGATCTGTCTCTCCCTGTAAAAAACAAAAACAAAACTGTTAGTTAAAAAAAAAAAACACACTCCCCTATGCCTTTTAACCCCTTAAGGACCAAACTTCTGGAATAAAAGGGAATCATGACATGTCACACATGTCATGTGTCCTTAAGGTTCAAAATTTGCCTTTTGAAATACACTCGGGTTTCTTCTTTAAGAAATGGTATGCCTTTATGGGTTAGTTGGAATAATTAACCTACTAAAAAAAACTCTAAGTTTGAAAAAAACTTAAATGGCTGTGTCTCAAATGTGCCCCTTCAATGTCTACATATACCTGGTAAAGGTATATATGGGGGTATTGCTGTGCTCAGATGACATAGCTGAGCAACATATGAAGCATTATAGACCCGTAGCACACATAAGGTTTGCAAAATATATACAGTACAAACTCACTGTGTGTGTCTGTCAAAAAGGCAGAAAAAATGCTTATTTCATTGATGAGCTCGAAATTTTCTGCTACTCTGTGAGTGCAACCTTAAATGCTGGGGGCTCTTTAACTTAAACGTTATTACAAAGACCTTGTTATATGTGTATATGCCAAAATAGAGGGAAAAAAACAATTTTACTCCAATATTTAGCAGAGATTGGCAGTGAAATTGCTACGTAAAAAGTGTCAAAATAATAGCATGTGATGCCTACTTTATGCAAATATATATTTGTGTGGCAATTTTGTTTTCTTTAATGGGTATTAAACTTCCAAGACAAACATACCAACTTCTAAAATTGAAATAAAACTAAAATATAGACCACCCAGGTGCAGTGAATACACAATAAATCAAAAAGGTAGTTACCCATTTTTTAGATGTACAGTATAGCAGAAGGATTCCTCTTAATCCTCATATATAAATAACACAACAAATATACCTAAAAACATAACATGGAAAGAGAACTCAGGGTAATAATGTTTAAAGGGACACTGTAGTCACCAAAACAAGTTTAGCTTATAGAAGCAGTTTTGGTGTATAGATCATGTCCCTGCAGTCTCACTGCTCAATTCTCTGCCATTTAGGAGTTAAATCACTTTGTTTATGCACCATAGTCACACCTCCCTGCGTGTGACTTGCACAACTTTCCTAAACACTTCCTGTAAAGAGTCCTCTAATGTTTATACTTCCGTTATTGCAAATTCTGTTTAATTTATACTTTATTATCTCCTGCTCTGTTAATAGCTTGCTATACTCTGCATGAACCTGCTGTGTGTGATTAAAGTTCAATTTACAAAGCAGGAGATAAAAACTTTTGGAGTTCGTTACACCTGAAAGGGAAACAATTGTTTTCCCATGCAGGATGTATCAGTCAAAGCCAGGGGAGGTGTGGCTAGGGCTGCATGAACTGAAACAAATGGCATGATGTATACACCACAACTGCTTCATTAATCTAAAGTTGTTTTGGTGACTATAGGGTTCCCTTTAAGTTAAAGAGCCCCCCCCCCCCAGCATTTAAGGTTGCACTCACAGAGTAGCAGAAAATTTTGAGCTCATCAATCATAGATGTCACCGGATTCAACAATATTCAGCAATTCAAGGGTTCATATGAAAATAAATTGAAAAGACCATAGTGCAACATTGTTGTAAAATAATAATTTTAATTTTGTAATTTTTATTATACAATAGTGTTGCACTATGGTCTTTTCAATTTCTTTTCATATGAACCCTTGGATTGCTGAATATTGTTGAATCCGGTGACATCTATGATTGATGAGCTCGAAATTTTCTGCTACTCTGTGAGTGCAACCTTAAATGCTGGGGGCTCTTTAACTTAAACGTTATTACCCTATGTGTTCTCTTTCCATGTTATGTTTTTAGGTAAATTAGTTTTGCAACTTCTAAAATTGTTTCACATTGAAATTTTATTTTAGACCAAAATAAACTGAAATCCTACACATATTATGTACTCTGTAAATCAAGACCCATAAATAAATTGATTTTTAATTACTTTTCCTAAGCTGAACATATTATGCACACGTTATTATTGCCAAAACTTGGGGGAAAAAATGTTGGCCCCCCCCATTATTTCTTTTGAAATAAATGAAAATCTATAGATGTATATGTCACATCAAATTAAAGCCCTTATTGTCATCTAAAAAAAAAACGGTATATAATATGTGTTGGTACAATAAAATAGAGAGATGCAAATTGCAGTTGAACACAAACCGCAAAAATTGCATATGTCCTTAAAGGACCACTATAGTGCCCTGAGGGTGCCCCTACCCTCAGGGTCCCACTCCCATGGCGCTGAAGGGGGAGGAAGGGGTTAATCCCCTACCTTTTTTCCAGCGCCGGGCTCCTTCGGCGCTGGGACTCTCCTCCCTCTTCTTCCGTCATCGGCTGAATGCGCATGCGCAGCAAGAGCCGCGCGCATTCAGCCAGTCTCATAGGAAAGCATTATCAATGCTTTCCTATGGACGCTGGCGTCCTCTCACTGTGAAAATCACAGTGAGAAGCGCAGAAGCGCCTCGAGAGGCTGTCAATGAGACAGCCACTAGAGGCTGGATTAACCCATATGTAAACATAGTTGCTCTGAAACTGCTATGTTTACTGCAAAAAGGGTTAAACCTAGCTGGATATGGCACTCAGACCACTTCATTAAGCTGAAGTGGTCTGGGTGCCTATAGTGGTCTTTTAACCCTTTAAGGATGAAAGGTCTGGAATAAAAGGGAATCATGACATGTCACACATGTCATGTGTCCTTAAGAGGTTATGGTTATGTCCAGATTCTGAAGCTGTGTCCTTAAGGGGTTAAGGCTGTATTGATCCTCTGTGTGTTTATTTTTGTGTTCTGCATTTATTTTTTTTCTCTCTCTGTTTAAGGTTTAATATTCTAGGATAACATGAGATGGAATATTAAGTATAGAGTACACTAACGTGCACAGGATTATTGCACCATGTCATCTCTCTTTGGTAGTTGGTACATGTTCTTTGTATATCTGTCTACAGGCACGGCAGGTCTTGGATATGTTCCCACAAGTTCCGTACCACCTGATTCTGCAAGATCTGCAGCTCACTCGATCAGTGGAGGTTACAACAGATAACATACTAGAGGGACGTATACAAGTGCCATTCCCCACACAAGTGAGCATGCATGCAAATCTAGGCTAATTTCATGTATGTGTTTTTCTTCATGCAAATATTGTTTGCTTATGAATTCTTTGACATTTTTAAGAGGCCGGAGGACGTTCGACTTGCCACTGACAACCCAGTTGAAGATGGTGAACAGACAGAGCAGGATATTCCTGCTCAGGTAAGTCATAATGTTTTAATTTGGAAAAGGGAGTGATCGAAGTTCGGTTTATTTTGGAACTCATTAACCTCTTTAGTATCTTAAAATAACAGCTTGAACTGTCTCCATCAGGAGATAAACATTAGTCCCATACACAAATATTGTGACAATTCTCTATGTATGATCCCACAAAGCATCTGACGTCGGGAAGGATTTCTCTCTCTTGCTTTAAAGATGGCTATTGCCTTATAAATCAGCAGTCTGTGAATAATTGCTAATATAATGGGGGCTTTTCGGGGAAATGTTTGGATGAGCTCTGCTTGATTTTAATTGTGCGCGTGTGCGCGCATGTGGTTTGTTTTGTGTTAATTAAATTAAAAATGAACACAAGTTTTTAGAGTTCGCTTTCATTGAAAACTGCCAAGTGACAAGTGAAATTTAATACAAATCCGATTTCTTCATACAAAAGTACATTTGCTCATATTGAATGTACCTTGTAATTCTGTGCTCTCTTCCTGATTTCCAGACTGAACGTGTTCCATTGGATCTGTCCCCAAATGAGGAGGAATTTGAAGATTACAGTGAGATGGAAGCCCAACCAAGTGAAGCAGAGGACTTTGAAGTACGAGGCAGCAGATTCTCCAAGTCTGCAGACGAGAGGCAAAGAATGCTGGTCCAGAGAAAGGAGGATATGATGCAACTTGCTAGAAGGTAACAGGAGTGGATTATATAGGAGAAATCGAGCTACAAAAGATTATTTAAAAAGAGAAGGGCACACCTTCCGAAAGTCCCAGATTTTGTTAGTCTTGAACGTGGGATCATGTCCCCCCACCTGGGGCATGTTACCTGGTGTCCTGCTTAAGAGAAACCTTTTCAATTGAGGCTGTGCCACAGCATCATTTCATACACTGAGTCTTCAACATTGCTTTGCACATTGGCTAGTTTAAATAGCATACTTTTTGTTAAGATTTCTTGCTTTATTTTAGCATTCTTATCGGTGAAAAAGCCTGCATAATCGAGAGCTGTTAAGTTTCATGTTCTGGTATGCTGGTCTTTGGCAAATGTAATATAGGTCTTTAAAAAGGAGCTGCCACTCCATTCTTAGCACAACCTAATGGCTAACTAAAAGTTAACTATAGATCGTGATCAAATTCGCTTTGAAAAATCCTTTAAATTATGTAAATGAGCTCACTGTTGAGGTACCATACACACCTCATTATGGCAAGTGTGTATGTGCGCATGAGGTCTTTCTCAGTGTCCAGACATGCACCCAAGGCATCATGAGGTGGGGAAGTTGCTGCAGTGAAAGTAAGACTGTTTTGTTTTTTGACTTCACCCCAGTAAATGCTGAAGTAATGTTCACTGGAAGTGACAATTAAGAGTTTTAAAACCATTCAGTAGTGACTGTTCCAGGATTTTAATGTATCTTGCGTATTAGATGGACAGGCAGTGGATATTAAAATGTACATATTGGGGGGAATAAAAAATGTTTTATTATTTCCTCTAGGCGTTATTTGAACAGAACTCCAGAAGAGGACTCCAGTGCTTCATCATCTGACAGAAATCCCAACACTTCAGAATTTCCTTCAGACTCTGTATCTCTTCGTAGACGTACATTGGCAGCCGCAGCGGAACGTAGACTTCAGATGGGACAGTCTCCATAGTGACATACAGAGCACACAAATGCCAGCGGACCCTCCTCCTTGTTCTGAAGGTGCACACAGACTCCTACTGACACGGCACCTTATTAATGAGCTACTGTGACTCACGGGCTCATATTTTGTAATCTTTTATTTTACTGCAATATGTTTAGAATATAATTGGATCTGCTGCTTGATCCCGATGCACAATTTGTGTTCGATTCCTCCAGCTGAAATGTCTACTTATTTTCCAGGAAGGGAGAATCCAAAGTGGGGAAAAACTGTCAGTATTTTAGAGAACAGAAGATGCTTGTGGTGATTCTGTAACATACAGACATCCTGTATATTGTTTACTAAAAGTATTCCCTGACCAGGGGCTATCGTAGAGTGTTCAAAGAGAAGGAACCTCAACTTCAGGCTCAACATGGTATCCCATACTGGTGATGTTTCCCAGAGAGTTAAATAGTCTTGCAAATTAAACTTATTTTTATTAACCTGCAGCTCTGGGGTTCTGCTTTTTCATAAAACAAAAAAAAAAACTACTTTTGAACTTTTGTTTTTTTGTAGCCTATTACTAATGGACTTTTGAAAATGGTTGCAGCCAAAATATTGTAATGCTTAAAAGTGCTAAGCTGTGAAATAGAAGTATGAATCTAAATGCAGACTGAAACCGTTAGGAGAACCCGCAGTGAAGACTTGCAGTGGGGCGAGAAAGTGGACAATTTTATTTTTTATTTTTTTTCCTGCAGCTTTTGGAGCCTTGGTAGATGGCAGAGTTTGGTGCTCTGCTGAACAGATTTTTATTTATTTTTTTGTCCCCCATCTAACTGTATGCTTAGTCAAAAAACATGTGTTGAGCACTATCGCCAACTGGAATATTTGAAGGTTGATATCTGCAAACAGGCAATATCCCCTTTGCATTCTTTATGTAGTATGTGAATGTTTCCGTTCTACATTATATCGGGCAGATTGTTTTAGAGCTTTCTGCTAAACTCCATCTCAGGATCATACCTTTTTACTAAGTAACACGTTAAACTCAGAAATTGTATCCACAGGAATGTCTGCATACTTTTGTGAGGATTCAATTATTCTCTTAAAATTTGATCACCTGTTTCATGTCGGCGTGACCCTGGTTAAAAAAAAACAAAAAAAAAACGTATTCTTTTAACATACCAGTTGGGCAACGTAAGGAGAGAGCATGTCTGCTTCTCGACGGACAATCTAATGAATCATTGCTGAACCGCCATCAGTGAGAATGTGCAAGTGTTATAACCAGTGTGTGAATAGACATTTATACCGTGTATGAATGTTGGAGGGCTTAGGCTGCATCCAGTCTCATTCAGAAAAACCTGATGCCTCTGTTAACACGGATAATTTTGCCTTGTGATTTGGGCTTTTGCAAATGCCAGATTTTATTCTAAAAATAAAATTTTGATCAGTGTTGTGTGGTAGGTTTTACTTACATCTGCAAATATGAGTGTCAACATTTTCTTTAAATACCATCTGGATGGATGCCAAGAAATTGGAAAGGTGTTTTTCTTTTTTTTTTTTTTTTATTGAGCCAAAAAATCCCCCCTCCACCAGACACTCATTGCCAAACGTGCACCATTTATAAAGATGTTTCAGCCTGACGTGGTTTGGACATCAATAGGACTCCGCTCAGAGTGCTCCGATAGGAAAGCTTCACTCAGAAGAGGACGATGTTGTCCGGTAGAAAATAAATCAGATTTTTTTTTTTTTTTTTTTTTTAACATTGTCTCAATATCTTGTTTCGTAGGCCTGGGTGTCAAAATATAGACGTAGCCTGGATTGGATTTACATGTACATCAGGAAAGCCACACACTGGATAATTCACTAACATGTAAATTGTTGTTAATTAAAAGTTTGCTTCAAATCTTAGACCAAAAAAAGCCAAACTGAAAGCATTGTGGACTTTAATTCTTCCAGTTTTACTATTTAGGAAGAACATTTCAAATGCACTTTGATTTCACCTTATCTCATACATCTGCTAGTTTGTTACAAAATAAGAAAGGTGTTTTTAAAAAGAAACTAAACACAAAAAACTAAATTGGGTACAGAGTGAGAGAGTTATAGCAAGTACTACTTAAGTTCTTTTCAGACTAAACATGATCTAACTCACCACTGGTTTATGCAAATTCGAAATTAACGGTTGGTCATCATATGCAGACTGAGACTTGATGCTTGTCTGTGCTCATGTTAATGTTGTGCTTGGAATTTTGTAAGAAATCCTCCGAATTACTGTGCCCAATGTGGATGGCTCGCCTTGGTCCTATAGCTAGTTGGTGGACAGCGAGGATGATTGTTCTTATCAGTGCAGCTTATTTATTACATAGCTGTATCCTGACAGAATTCAAATCCTACATTATAACCAGGCACCATGCTGATGGACACTAAAGGGTGACGTTTTACAGTGCATGGTTGGTTTCTGGTCATTGGTCTTTTTGTATCACAAACACTGATTTGCTTTTAAGCCAGTGTTTAAAACGGTCCTCCTTTGCTGGAATTCAGGATGAAGTCTGAAACATGATATCTATTTGTGCTTAAGCTTTTATTACAGCGGAGAGCCCAGTGTAATGTCACTAAAAGACTTCTAGCCGCATACATATTGCAACAAACTCTTGTGGTTATAGTACTTGGAATGGCCCTGTAACAAGATTACCAATAGAATATAAGGGGAGGCAAAAGGTAGGTTTTCTAGATCAGCTACATAGAAGCTTAAATTCAGTTGAACTAACCAAATAAGCTTTATGTCAATATCCAAATCAGTTAAGTTGTGCCAACCAAGTGGCATCATATTGATAATAGGATTTTTATTCTCAAGTGTGCCAGGAGCCCATCCTACACCTTGTGAGGATTGCTACGTGTTCCACGTATGTGAAATGCAAAACAAGAAAAACTGGTGATTTTGGAGAAAGAATGACCTTGCCTTCATTTTTGAGAACAAAGCTTTATAGCAACAAGGGAATATTCCAAAGTGGAACAGTCACCATGGGACATTCCTATTCCTAAGCTCCACCATTAGAGCTTAAATTGCTCGTTTTATGAAAACAAACAAAGTCGAGCATGGCCATTCTAGGTGACATGTACATAGTATGTATAAATTATTGTGATTTTATAAAACTGCTTGATATATAATGTAAAAACTACTGGATATTTGAGGCTGTTCCATCCTTGAACATAGTGTTCCAGAACTTTCACTCCTTGTGATGGGATCTTTCGCTGTTTAGGTGCAAGATTGTTCGCAAACACAATCTTGGAAGAATTAGTACATCTAATGGACAACGAAAGGATTGGAAGAAACTGCTGAATGGGATTGACACAGTCACATGAGGAGGGTAATGGGAAATTTATATAAAGGTGCAGAATAAAGAATGGCATGCTAAGGTGGGAAGAGGGACGTTGTCGCAAATGGAAAATTACAATGTGGTGGGTGGATAGGTATGAGAAAAGGGATCTGGCAAGAGAGGGATGGGAGCAGATATATGAGTGGAATGGACATATTGGGACATCTAGGGATTGGCCTAGACATGGCAGGGGATGGAAAAGGTGTATAGATGGAAATGCAGAGGTAGAGCTGAACAGAGCACCGGACTGATGGGAAGTGTTAAGAGGTTACTGTGAGTTTGACTTGATGTCTAAATCTGGATGACAACTGTACAGTCCTCCACAACTGCAAATGGGCACATATAGCCAGCATTTAGAGATAGTCGCAACCAGAAACAGTAAGTGTGGAACCTTGTAAAATACCTTCAACTGCAAGTAGATTTCAGAAAAGAATGAGTCTTGCTGATTAGTAGATCAGATCTTCTGATGGGATGTCCATGGTGCTATTCGCAAGAGATATAACATTAATGTCTTCAGATATAATCCGTGGAGGCATTCACCATTTCTTGTAGGGTGTCAGATGCATTGGACTGAAGGAATTGTCAATTTGGTTCTGCTTCAAGATGTCTCTTGTGGTATGGGGTTTGAATGCTATCTGATCTATTCCTTGTGCTATTGTTGTTCCTGTTGTGGTTTATTTATCTAACACGCTGCTAAAGGTTTGAGAAGACGGCCTCACACTCTGCTTGGGATGTCCTGTTGCCATCTTGATAATATTTCTTCTGACTTTATACAGTTGTGATGAGGATGGTGGTAGTTCTTTTCTATATATCCATTCTGATCCTTGATTTCTGTAAATCTTATCATTTACATACTGTTTAAATATTATTCAGGTTATAAATGTTTTTTTGTTGGCTGTGGGCATCTCTTAATTTGTCCATTTACTGCCATTTATTATTTTTCATTAGTAGCATGAAGCTATAAATGAGTTGGTCCTTATGTATGTAATTAACTAACTATCCACTTGGTGGCACACTTAACACACGTACTTGGATAAACCATAAATAACTAAACAACCAATGGAATTGCTTAATCAACTGTTCATTGGATCCCCCTAAAAAAAGCTTAGAGATGCAGAAAAAAGCCGCATCACGACATGGTTAAGTCGTCGATAGGAGAGTAAGGCAATGTTTCTTCCAATGTGTTGCTGTTTTAAAAATAACCTTCCAAGCTTCTAGCAAGCAACAGTGCAAATTCTTAAAATTATTGTATCTCCTTTTCATGACCTCAATTTAATATTTATAGATAAGCGCTTGAATTGTCGTAATATCTTTGGATTTAAGATTTTGAAAAATATTTTTCGATATTTTTTTGTTGTTGATAATTTAAATTACAATTTTTTTAAATAAATTAAGCATTTCAAATGTTTATCCAAAAATTAAACCAAAGCCCATGTTAGCTGTTTTAGGTAGATATTTTGTGTAACCGATCAAAAAGAGACATTTTTCATGCACGTTTCCAAGAATGCTGCTGTCACAATTCTACTGGGGTATTCTTTGAAGCTTGGTCTCAAAGGATATTTGTCCGTTTTTGTTTGTTTTCTTGTTTTCTTTTCAGATTTAAAATTTCTCAGTAGTTTCGTAAGTTGGCATGTATGTGTGTGTTTGTCTAATTCAAGCCAAGAGAGAAATTATGGCGTCACTCGAGACAGCCATTCAACTTGCTTCAAATGACTCCCCTGTTAGCCTAATAACGAGCGAGGCCAAGTTGTTATTATTTTTATGACTTGTTCTCATCATCAAGCTGGACTATTCCAGTTTATAGAAATTTCCTGGTTCCAGGTTAATGCATTAACACAGCTGACTGGATAATAAGCCTGGGGTTCCATGTGGTCTTCTATGAACATTTATGAGTCTTACCCAAGGACATGCATATAGGGCATTATAAGTATAGTAAACACTCCTGCCATTTAATGTGATTGATATGAAACTCTATCTATGATGATGTATAGGAGCCTGAATGATTTAACCTCCACATGCATGCTACATCCAGACTGCGTTTTTTAATTCAACTATTGATAATATTTAGGTAGTGTTTCATGTTTATCATATCCCTCGACTGATGTTTGATGATCACTGCTTGGCTTCTTGTTTCCAGTAGAATGTGAAAGGTGCCAGCTGTGGAAAGTCCTACTCTGATCCACCCCAAAATGTTTGCATGCATTAATTGTGAAGCAGAAGGACTTTTTTTTTTTTTTTCCCTTGCATTATCTCAGTTTCTCCCAAAACTGAAATTAATATTTTAAGAAGCAGAGTTACATTTATATAATGTAGACTTGGAAAGCATTAGATTACACATTGTGAACCGAACCTTTCTCGTGGTTTGTGGCTGGAGTGAAATCCCAGCGAGACTCATTGAGGAAGTCAACATTAATTCTGCTGGACAAGAGACCTGTCGTTGGATTTGAAACACATGCATCACAGCTGCAGAAAAGGTACCCAACACCATCACAGAAAGTTACTCTAGGAATATGAAGGGTACATGAAATAGTTGTCTTGGCGGCATTGTACGTCGATTTTAATTGTGTACATTGAATACCAAGGGTATTCACCGTAACAGCAGGCACATCTGGTAGGACAGAGCTGTGTCCTCCATTGGAGATGGTGACTTAGTCTGTTCACCCCCACCCCCCTTCTGTTAATTTGACTTTGAGATCTCTGTTGCGTAGGATTGCTATGCTATAAGCAACAATAATGACTTGATAATTTGATAAATATAAGGCAAATGTTCCTGCTATTTCACTGTCCTTATAACATTGCAAAGTCCAGCTCTTCTACCAATGACCATGAACAAACTCAGAGTTTGAAGAGCACTCTAAACACCATAGTCACTACAAATATATTTAGTGTTTAAGATTCTAGGAGTCCCTAGGTGTCAACCGGCCAGTAGTTTGTCAAAATGTTTATTAACAGTTTGTCACTTACCTTGGCGTGTCAGATGACGGTGGTCATTCTGGTATGAGTTGGTCTGATAAGAAAGTCAGACGGAGCAGAAATATGCAACAAAGTAGTCCCCATGGGCTTACTTTGTCTCTGTACATCTCTTGATTGGGATAGAATTTCAGTGAAATGCCAACACCATCAAAACAAGTATTTCATAAAGATTCTATCTTTTATGCAATACTCATTTTGGGGAGGGGGTGATAAGGTCACTTTAATCTGTGTTTTTGAGGCCAAGAAAGGAACAATGTTGTCAGAACATTTTTTACACCAAGACAAGGTTGCATTTGCGATCAAACGGCACAAGCAT
The DNA here is from genome assembly GCA_933207985.1 of Pelobates cultripes. Taxonomy (NCBI): domain Eukaryota; kingdom Metazoa; phylum Chordata; class Amphibia; order Anura; family Pelobatidae; genus Pelobates; species Pelobates cultripes. The sequence goes on along the minus strand of OW240923.1, from coordinate 30,748,613 downwards.
GTCTTCAAATTTGATGCCAATATTGTCATCCCATTCTAATTATATCCTTTTTTTTTTTTTTTGCCCTCCAACACAGATTATTTACAGCATAATTACTGAACTCACAAAATTTGAACCCCCGAAAAGCTTTTACAGGATACGCAGGTTAGTGGTTTAATGTTTGGTAACGCTTAATAATATATTAAGACTCTCCTAGATTTTCATTGATAAATCTGCATTGTAAATTGATCATTTTATCTATTCAAAACTCCCCTTTACAGAAAAAAGATTTTGAAGTTTGGCTTGTTCTTTGGATGTTGGGTATTCGAGGGCTCACGAAGATTAAAGGAGCACTATAGGGTCAGGAACACATATGTATTCCTAAACCTATAGTGCTAAACCCACCATTTAAGTGACTTTCCCCCTTGTTCTTTGGGTGTTGGGTATTCCAGGGCTCACGAAGATTAAAGGAGCACTATAGGGTCAGGAACACATACATGTATTCCTGAACCTATAGTGCTAAACCCACCATTTAGGTGACTTTCCCCCTCAAAAAGTAATAAAACTCTTTCCAGCGCCTCGCGGGTGCTGGCCCCGCCCCCGATCCGCCTCTTTAAAGACATCATCAGAATTGTGATTTTTAGCCAATCCAATGCTTTCCCATAGGGGTTGGCTAAAATCAGCAAGGGAGCAGGGCCAAACGCCATTTTGGCCAATCAGTACCTCATCCTAAAGATGCATTGAATCAATGCATCTCTATGAGGAAAATTAAGCATCCCCATGCAGAGCGTGGAGACGCTGAATGGCAGTGCTGCCTACTGTGCAGCACTGAGCCAGGAAGCACCTTCAGTGACCATCTGAGGAGTGGCCACTTGGAGGTGTCCCTAGGGGCAATGTAAACACTGCCCTTTCTGAGAAATGCTTGCAGGCAATGATTATACTCACTAGAACGACTATATTAAACTGAACTTTAGCACATAAGGCTGAATTGTAGCACCATATAATGGCAACAGATGGATGCAGTCACAAGTGTTCACTGATCCAGTTCCCAGCCATCCTGCATCTTGCATTATTTACATTGTAAGAAAAGTTGCAATGTTTTTTTGTACAAATGTACAAATCTGGACAACTCTGCACCTACAGGTGCAAAGGTAAAAAATCTGTTGCGTCTTATGTGCTGTAGACTAGAGCTGTCTCACTCTCTTGCCTTCCATAAAACTTGATTTGGCTTGTTTATTTGTTTCTCTGGCTTCCTTGTTCACTGACTTTTCTAAGACGTGTAGTTTCTACCATTTTACCTTCCTATAGCTGCCCCATCTGGTCACTCTAAAAACTGGTAATATGGACCATTTTTTGTGTGTTGGCGAAATTCTTAGGATTCAAGCTGGGTGTGTTAAGTTACTGTGACAAACTATGACCAAAAGGATCATGCCTAACGTTAGGGATCACACCATTATTATACATAGCCACCATTGATCTTCAAACTTGTGGTCCAGACCTACCTGAATCTTGCCTTCCGTGCGGTAAGATTAGACTCTGTTTCTTGTTTCAGTCCTTCAAACTAAATATGATCCTAAGACACACGGGAGGATTTACAATGGCTTTGTCTTTCTGTGATTTGATAACAATGTTTAAACCCACAATCAGCTAAAGAGATCAGGTGCAACTAAAAAGCCGTTCAGCAAAAAGCAGGTCTGCAACTTTGTATTATCCAAGGTGATTTTCCGTAGCAGCAAAACATATCAAAACAGTCATGGGTAAAAAATCTTTAAGCTCTTCCTATTTTAGGCATAATTATTAAAAAAGCAGGAAGCAGTGAAGTCAAATTCAATCTTTAAGGTATGAGGAATTGTATGATCTCATCATATCTCTTGATTTCAGTAGCATACCAGGGCACAAACCCAGGATTGTGATACAGGTAGACCTAAAGGTGACTCATAACATTTACAAAGTTCTCTAGTTCTCCTCCAGGAGGCCAGACCTACATTGCCTTGGGAATGGACTCCAATCCAGTTCATGGGCTTTCAGGTTGCAATATGTTTCTTCTCTGTTCTTTTCATCCCTCTAGTGCTAACAAAAAGGTGAGGAGGGATAGACTTCAGTCATTGGTCATTTCTCATTTTGGCCAGTAGGACCCAATTACCCAATACCTCTACTTTTTAGGGCTTAGCTCAGTAAAACTAAAGTAAGCTCCATGTGAGAAGGTGTCTGGCATCTGTGGACCACAGGCAAATGTTCAAACCATTGGACAGACCGTTGGACTACTTACCCTGGAAAGGTTTTCTTTCTTTCTTTTTTCTCTCTCTCTTTCTCTCTCTCCCCCCTCCCCCAGTCTTTTATTTATTTATTTTTTTAAATTCTTTATTTTTGCTGTGCAGGTAGGTACAAGGAATCAATAGACGCCACAACAGCGTATTGGAAAATATACATTGGTATAACAGTGGCATAAGAGTCTGCACATTTAAAAAAAAATTTTTTTTAACAAGTTTGGTTAAACAGTTGCGTCGTCTTTTGTAATGAGAAAAATAACAGACTGGGGACACTTTAAAGATTTTAAACATGCTATATACAGGCTAGCTTTGTATGACTGTTGCGGTGGGTCACGATGGGGTTTCAAGCTTGAGACAGTAAACATACAGTGGTTCTAGAGATTGGAGTAGTCAAGTGCTTAGAGAGTGGATTCAGGTTAAATTCGTAGTCATATTGTATAAGCACGGTTGCAGTTAGCAGTAACTTGATGTAAAACTACATTAAAAAGTTAACCTGTGTGTATTTAAGCTTAGACACAACATGCAGCAGTTAACATTGCTAGAGTTAGCCTTCATTGTGTAGCCCTGTTTCTATTCACTCTGAGCATAAAGGTGCCCTGCATAAAAACAATGGTAACATTCAAAAGCAGTTAGTGGAATCTGCACATTTTTAAAGGTAGATACTGACATGCATTAGAACACAGGTGCAAAGGATAAACAGCGGCTAAATGATCTATGGTTAACAAGCTAATTGCCTGTGGTTATTATATTGTGTTGCTTGCTCCACTGCTGCTATATGTATCTTACAGTCTCTGCTGTGAGATGTTAGGGCCAGTTCTGAGCTCAGTGCGAGACATACTGTGCGGTGGGATCGTGCAGAGTCTCTGCTGCAGGGGCACAGACTGTCTCTAGGTCATGCCGTCTTGGTCAGCCGACGCCGGCTCTGAGGGATTGGCATGTGGGTCCAGGGCGCTGCGAGGTCCCTTCCCCCGTTGGTTGTTGCCGCTGTGTGTGGATATCCCAGAAGTGGGTCAGTATCACCTCTAAGCTTTGCAGTGGGTCTCTCCAGCGCGGTTGTGTCGGTCGCATGGTCATCCTGCATATCCCGCTGCCGGCCGCCATTTTAGGTGCGCCTTGTAGGAGGTTGTAGCCTTGCTTGTCAGGGTCAGGCTTGTACTGCTGTCTCTGCTGGTGATTGTGGATGTCGAGTGCGGGCCGGGATGACCCCCGCCGGCCGGGGGGGGGGAGGGGGAAGGCTGGTGCACTGAGGGGTGTGTGTGCGGTTTTACCATCCAGAAGAGCGGCCGTCTCTCCCTGGCTCGGCCGCATGTAGGCCCCATGTGCTTTGCGTGGGATCCCGGGCAGTGTGAGTCTCGTTTGTGGGTTCCTTCGATGCCCCCGGGTTTCCCCAGCTCGTCCCATGCCCTCTGACTTGTGGGTGATTTTGTGTTTGGGGTATTTTTCCCCATTGTTGTCGTTTTTTGCAGGAGCTGGTTTGCAGCACGTCTGTCCTGCTCAGCAGTCAGGCTCCGCCCCCCTCCCCCAGTCTTTTATATGGCTCCTCACTATTCTATCTTAAAAGTGAGCCTTTTGGTTGCTCTGACTTGCACCTGCCAGATGAAAAGGAAAGAGTCCCTTACGGTCTGTTAACAGCAGTTTCTCCCCATGGCTGACTTCTGTGGTACATCCCCATGGGGTTGGAGTGGTCTGGTATTTTATACACGTTTTATCATTTGATCTCTTTCCCCAGCTGTACTAGAACATGGTGGAAGTAGTGACCAGCTAGAGTGGATTCTTGGTTAAATTGAGTATTCCTCAGGTTTAGAGAACGGGTGGCTTGGGAAAACAAATATTTGTATTGTTACACTTAGACGTTTGTTACTTTGACACTGATCTCCTGATTACATGCATGGATTGCTGTTGGGATGTAATCCATTGTTTTAACCTGGTGTGCTGTGAAATGCAACTGAAAGCTTTGATAATTAGCACACTGTTATGTGGTAAGCATACCCACAGGGGTACAATCCAGTGCCCCCTGGGGTACACCCAAAAAATGAATAATGGTGGCCCGCACCGCAAGAGCTGGAAACCGCAAGTCCGTCGGGTTGCCCATGCACTCAGGGCCACCTGACGTACAACTGCCATGAGGTGGTGCGTGCTTTAATAGTGTGACCTGGCCCCTTCTAAACTGCAGGGAGATCTAGGAGGAAGGGACAGACTGTCACTTCCTCCCAACTCACTCAGACACGGACCGAGCTGCACGGGGGAGGAGGGATCCAGGAGAGCAAGCCCCCAACTTCCACCAGCCACAGCCATTAAAAGCTACCCTCCAGCACCTAAAAGGTAAGAAACTCGATCCCTGAGGAAGTCCCAACGGACGAAACGCGTAGGACTTGTGTATACTTTTTTTAATTTGTATTTTACTTGTTTATTTTACTGTATATTTGCCACCCTGCATGTGAAAACTCTGGAGCCTCCTGCTATCCTTTGAAGTCCGGACACCATGCTGGTTGTGGAGTTAGGCCTTATTTTATCTGATATCCTGTAAGTGCAATATTGTGCAATAAATGTGTTATATATAGTGCAGATGGTATTAAAATGTATTTTTTTTTTCCTCTGCTACTCTGAGCCATAAAGAAGACTCTGCTTGAAGATAAGTCGTCTATTTTCCTGACCCTTTTTATGGAAGAAATGCCTGAATATACATCGATCTAGTGAGTTTTCTACCACCCTCACCCTGATATTTAACCCTTGCATACTACACCATATGTATTTTTATTTACTTTACAGAATACGTTGTACTGTTTTTATCAGGTTGTATAATCTTTTTATTATTCACCCATTTGGTGTTTTGTTATTTGCAGCCTGTATTTATTCAGTCCTCTTAGTACCCATTTTGGTTTCCTTTTTTCGTCTTAACTATTTTCCCTAAAGGGTCTATTGTTATTTTGGGAGCATATAGTGAACCATCCTTGTGTAGTAAAAAATAATTTGAGTATCCTGCACCGGGAAACCTCCAGACCTTAACGCAAGCTCTCATCACCCATGGGACTCCACATGACATGCGTACGTCCATACTCTTACACCCCCCCCCCCGTCCCCCTGGGTTAGGGGACATCAACCTCCCTGGCTGAAGCTTGACAGGCCTTTCAGCACCCCTGGGATTGAAAACACTCGCACCCATAAGCCCACCATTGATCACCCACTGGGGTATGGTCCTGCTAACGTCACACAGCCTTACCTTTTAGTTACCCTAGACGACACCCCAACCAGGCGATAGCATGCTCCCACACAGCTTTCCACTAGCATGGCTAGATAGATAGGGACCACACGACGGACGCTCTCACGCTAGACACCGAGCTGCTGTAAGATGGCACTCCCTTACATACAAACCCGCTGACAAACTAAGCACACTAGCCTGTCAAAAACGCAAACACTTCTCATCAGCACTGAACATTTGTGATGTCGCAAACATGAAATTTTCGGTTCGCGAACGGCGAATGCGAACTTCCGCAAATGTTCGCGAACCGTCATAGACTTCAATGGGCAGGCGAATTTTAAAACCCACAGGGACTCTTACTGGTTGAAGGGGGAGGGGAGGAGACCTACTCTCCTCCCCCCCCCCTCCGGCCCCTACCCCTGGGCGGCGGGTGGGGGCCATAAAGATAATGAGGGGGGGGGGACCTACAAATCCCGAGCGCAAAAAAAAAAAACAGACGAAAAAGAAAAAACCAGAGCGCAAAAATAATCCATCTTCACCCATGGAAGGCTCCGCGCAGACTGAGCTCTGCAGGGTGGGGGAAGGCATATAAAGCCTTGCCACGCCCTGCAATTAGGCTAAGAACACTCTGATTGGTGGGTTTAAGTCAATCAGAGTGCTCTTTGTCATTTTACACAGCGTGGGAAAGTTTTTTATTTGGCCTTTTTTGGGGCTGAAAATGAAGATTTGAGATAAAAGAAGACGTCGAATGGTAAGTTTAATTTTATTTTACAGGTTAGTTATTTTATTCCCCCCTCACTATTTTTTAGGGTGAGGGGGGTAGGTAGGGACTTTTTATTTGGGGGGGGGTGGGTGACTAAGGGCTTGGGGACCCCTAGTCACCTTTGGGGGGGGTGGAATTTACTTAGGGCCCCCACCCCCACCCGCAGCCCAGGGGTGGGGGCCGGGGGGAGGACAGTAGGTCCCCCCCCCTCATTATCAATAAGGCCCCCACCCGCCGCGCAGGGGTGGGGCCGGGGGGGCAGTAGTTCCCCCCCCCCTCATTATCAATATGGCCCCCACCCGCCGCGCAGGGGTGGGGGCCGGGGGGGGCAGTAGGTCCCCCCCCTCATTATCAATATGGCCCCCACCCAATGCTCAGGGGTGGGGGCCGGGGGGAGGACAATAGGTCCCCTATTAGTATTTAGGGCCCCCACCGGGCGGGGGGACCCTTTTTTTTTTTTTAAACAGTGAGCAGCCACAGGCTCCTACTCGCGGTATTGCGAGTAGGGACACAATTTACTAATACTAAGTAATTTTTACTTAGTATTAGTAAATTAATAGGGGGCGGAGCGAACATCGCATATGTTCACCATCCGTGGCGAACGCGAACACGCTATGTTCACCGGGAACTATTCACCGGCAAACCGTTCGGGACATCACTACTGAACATTAGGCGTTAAGCACAGAGTCAATACAGAGATATACAACTTACAAACAACGGCAGATAAACCTGCACAAAACGCCAAGTTTTTAGTTGGATATTACACATATTCATCTTGCTTGACCATAATACCATTTACAAAAAGCGTGCAAAGTAGACAGATACCACATAATGTTGTTTTATTACTCATACACGCTGTATAGTTATGTGTATCAATCGCTACTCCTGTGTGACTATTGTGCCCATACGGGCTACCTTGTTTTCTCATGCACAAATAAATAATAATAATAATAATAAACTGGAGGCAGGGCACAGTTCTTTCAGTAAATTCTAGAAAAGGGAAGGAAACCTGGGGGTGGGGGGGAACGGATGAGATTTAAAATAAATAAATTTAAAATCACCATTTAGTATACATGCACTTAATTATGCATTAATTTTCAGATCTGTCTGCTGCCCTTTTCTTCTAACCCTGCCTAGTCTTGCTGTATCTGTCCAATCACAGACTTCCCAATGCAGCTCAGTGAGAAGTCTTTGAAAGGCAGGTGCTCTGAGCAATTGCTGCATCATTAGTTTAGCTTCACTGAACTAACCAAACCAGGAAGTAACAAGACTTCTCTGATTGACAGCCAGGGGATGTATCAAGGTTCATTTATAAAAGTGTCAATTTCTTTTGAAATCTGTACCCTTTTCATTTTACAAAAAAAAAAAAATAAAAAATGCGGACAGACACTCTTCCCACATAAAGCTAAACTGCTTTAGGGGTCTTGAGTGTCCCTTTAAACCTGTTACTCAATAGCTTCTTATCTGGCAAACCCCAAAGATGTGAAATGTGCCAGGATTTCATATTCTGAACCGTTTCCTCATGGATTTTTTTTGTTCGTTAGTTATTTTTGTAATGTAAATGATTTATTTTTTATTTTTTTTATTTATATTCTTATTATTTGTTTTTCAGCAGAAATTACATCATAAATGTGACGTTATACAGTTACAAGTTATTAGGCTTTGTACCTATTTAAGATGAACAATCAATGTTTAACAGTAAAATGAGCTACATAACCATTGTCACCTGAGCTACATAACCATTGTGTGTTGTCGGAGTATTCCTTCACCTAGGAACCTGAATGTTTGTGCAGTTTACCAGTTTAACTCTTGCATTGACCATAATTATCACAGCGTTCTTATATAGGACTTTACATAGTGCAATTATACAGTTTAGTTATCACATTGTCAGTAATCATTTTAGCGATTTTACAGAGGACTTCACATAGGAGATTAAATAGTTCAGTTTAACGGTATAACTATCTCGTTGTCAGTAATCGTTTCGGCGATTGTGTTAGATAGAGCCTCTCCGGTCCTATGTGACTATTATTTTTGGGTACCACTATACTGGGACGGGTCACTCACCTGGCATATTTGCCTTATTTAGGAAATCATTCCAAGGTCCCCATATACGGTGGGATGTGTGAAGGTCTTTAGTTGTGGCGAAAGTAAGCTCCTCCATTTGTTTTATTCCTTCTACCTTATTAAACCATTCTCTAACAGAGGGGGGTTGCGCCTGTTTCCATTGTTTTGGTATTAGCAGATTTGCTGCCGTGAGGAGGTGTGTAATGAGTGATAAAGTATGTTTCTTTATACCTGGGGGTGGGAGAAGGAACAGTACATATTCCGGGGAGAATGGTATATTTATTCCTGTGGCAGTGTTAATGAGCTTAATCATTCGTTTCCAAAAGGCTTGTATGTGAGTGCATTCCCACCATATGTGCGCGGGATGAGCATTGGGTTGCTGGCATCTCCAGCAAGCGTGCTGCGTTGTTGTGTATATTTTGTGTATCTTGGCTGGGGTATAGTGCCAACGGGACAGTCTCTTATAGTTTCCCTCCTGTGTATTTAAGCAGGTGGATGTTTTGTGGACTCTCAAAAATATTTGTCTCCATTGGGTAGTGGAGATATCTAAATGCATTTCATTACACCATTTCCCCACAAAAGCAGGCAATTCCTTTTCCCGGGGTCTAAGCAATAGTTTGTACATTGTGGAGAGCACTTTTTTTTTCAGTTTGTGTTCGGCGCACAGCTGTTCAAAGTCAGTGAGTTCTCTCTCTCCTTTTGGCAGGAGTTGCATGGTTCGGATAAAGTGAGTTAGGTGGGCGTAGTGTAACTGCTGTATCCCTGACGGTGTCTGTGAAGCAGCTAAGATTTGAATTGGTAGTAGGTGACCTTCTTTTGCCACCTCCCTTAGTTGGATGTACTCTTTCTTCTGGTTAGGGTATAATAGTTTGCCCGTCTTACCCGGCTCATAATGGGGGTTGTGGGTAATTGGGTATAGTGGTGATGGGAAGTTTGACATGTTTTCGTTGGTGTGTAGGGGTTGCCATACCTTGATAGTGGCTTCTATTGTGGGATGGTGTTTGTGACGTATGAAAGGACGGGCTGTCTTATGCCAGGGTAACGTCTGTATAGGGGTTTCTAGGAACAAGTTTTCTATCGCCGTCCACTGGTGGGGAGAGGGGACTTTAGTCCACTCGTATATTCTGGCAAGGTGTAAAGCTTTGTGATATAATTCCAAGTCTGGGAGACCCACTCCTCCACTTTCCCGGGGGGTCGTCAAGGTAGAGTATGCCAGTCTGGGGTGGGAATGTGACCAGATGAAAGTAGTGACGTTTTTACGTACCGTATCAAAGAATGACTTTGGGATAGCTATGAGAATTTCGCATTTGGTAAGGTTTGCCTTAAAGTTGGAGACTGTACTGTAAGTCTCCATTTCCCTGAGAATTTGAGTAAGTGAGTGAAGAGGGTCCGCCACTGTGAACAAAAGATCATACGCAAACGCAGAGACCTTATATTCTATGTTGTTGACATAGAATCCCTTTATCTGATGGTTATCTCTTATCCCTTGCAGGGACGGTTCCAGCACTAGAATGAAAATTAGTGGTGAGAGAGAACAGCCTTGTCTTGTTCCATTTCGGATTTGGACCGTATCAGATAGTTGGCCATTTATTCTCAGTTTAGCTGTGGGGGAGGAGTATATAGCTTCAAGCCACTCCATCCATCTGTCCCCAAAACCCAATCCTCTCATCGTGGCCAGCATAAAAGACCAGTCCACTCTGTCAAAAGCCTTCTCGGCGTCTATTGACAAAAGTAGACTGGGGGAGTCTTTGTGTGTGGTCCTTGCCCAGTGTATCAAATTGGTGTTGTTTTTCGCCTCCCTATTAGGTACAAATCCCGCTTGATCCTCCTGTATAAGATCCGTGAGTAAGGGCTTTAGTCTAGTGGCCAGTATCTTGGTGAATATCTTCAGGTCTAAGTTTATTAGCGAAATGGGTCTATAGCTCCCGCAGATAGACGGGTCTTTTCCCTCTTTGGGTATCAGTGCTATGTGGGCTTCTAATGCGGAGTGTGGGATAGTGTGTTTTAGGTCCCTTGTGTTAAGGGCTCTAAGGAATGGCTGTAATAGGTCCTGGGACAGTGTTTTATAGTATCTGCCCGTAAAACCGTCCGGGCCTGGGCTTTTCCCTAAGGGTAGCTGTGTTATAGCGTGTCTGAGTTCTTCCTCTGAGATAGGAACATCTAAGAATTGTCTCACATTAGGTGTGATGGTCTGCTTAATTCTCTCCTGGAGGAACTTTTGTATGTCTGGGGGGGGGGGAGAGTCTCTGAGATTGTAGGGTCCCGTATAATTTGTAAAGGCTTTTAGAATGTCTGGCATCTTCTGAGAGACCGTCCCATACTGTAGCTTAATGTCTGATACAAAGATTGAAGGCTTTTCTTGTCTTAGGGCTTGGGCCAATAGCTTACCACTTTTACCTCCTTGTTTGTTAAATGTATGTTTAGTTGAGCCAATTTTCCTTTTTGCCTGGAGTTGTAGCATGGTGGTGAATTCTGATCTTTTTGTTAACAGTGTTTTATATGTTGTGATCGACAGGTTGCTGGTGTGTTGGTCCTCTAGTTTTTTAATTTCCTCTACTAGGTTGTTCACTCTACTCTCTCTTTGGCATCTGTGGTCTGATGCCAACTTTATAAGCGTCCCTCTCATTACACATTTGTGTGCTTCCCAGACTACGGCTGGGGCAGTGTCCTGCTGTTCATTCTCTGAGAAGTAGTGTTCCTGTATGTTTGCTATGTAGGTAGGGTTATTTAGGAGAAGGTCATTTAATCTCCAGTGTGGGCGCATCTCTGGGAGTGAGGGGATTGTGAGGTCCACCGAAGGGGGAGCGTGGACGTAGTGTGTTTTGGGAATGTAGTGTGTGTGTGTGTGTGTGTAGGGGAACCAAAGTGTGTATAAATAATGTAGTGTGTGTGTGTGTATGTATATAAAGGATGTAATGTGCGAGCCAATAGCTCCCTCCTTGTAGTAAACAAAATGAACAAAGACAGACCGGCACAAAAAATGTGCCGAAAAACTTGTCTTGTACTCGAGTATATACGGTACCTAAAAAAGGTGAAATTGGGGACCTAGGGGCATTTATTGTGTGTGTAGCTTCCTTCCATACTTCTTTATCATGGGTAGCTGTAGCATAGGACAAGTTCTCCCACCTGATATCCCAGATTGTTGCTGCTCATACTACTATTTGCACCCCTAGCCAGAAACCTTTCTTTGGAAACCGATGTTCCTCAAGCTTATTGTGATTTCACTGCGGTGTCTGTAAAAGGATTACTGTTGACATGAGAATGCCCTCCTTTACAATAGTTTTTCTTGATCTGTGATGTATATGTTTTTTTTTTTTTTTATATTTAGCTATTTTATTTTGCACTGCCGTGGACATTGTGTGAGGTGTGTTTTTAGTGTTTACTCTGGACATGGTGAGAACGGAAATGGAAAAAAATGCAATTAAAGGACTGACCCCAAGTCTTCTATGAAGTCTCCTTAAGTTCTAAAATAAGTTGTTGTTTTTTTGCTTGTTACTTTGTTTCGCCTTGTTTGCTCTAGCAATAAACTTTCCATGTAAAAATGTGCCATATGGCTATGCATCTTGATTTTTAGAGTATTTATTTAGAGGGGCACAGAAAGCAAAATAACCACTGCAGCAAGCTGTTGGATTTATGTCTCATAAAGCGTCGTTCCATTCAGGAATAGTTTGCGATAAAGCTGAGCTCTTCTCAGTGGCCAGAGACTGCTCCTCCCTTCTGCCACATTGATAAGTAGAATTAACACTTCCACATTCTCAATGTGAGCTTGTCACATTATCTACCCTCAGAACTCAAAGCCAATCAATGTGAGTTTCAACCCACATTGATTGATAAAGAGTGATTAGAGGGGAGTGGTCTCCAGGCAGCACGAAAAGCCCATTGTAGATTGTTTGTTGTTAAACATTGGGAACTGCACCAGGACACATTATAAGCAACATATACACTACACTGAACTGTAGTCAGGGCTGGTGGTATACTACTTGCACCCCCCAACTCCTTTGTGTCTCTTTATCTGCTTCCCCAGAACTTCTGTGTGTCTTTTTTCCCCCTCCCCAACCCTTCTGTATATGTCACTGTTCCCTTCACCAGCCCCTTTGTGTGTATGTGCCCCTCTCTCTCTTTCTCCAGCCCCTCTGTGCATGTGTGTCCCCTTCCCATTGTGTCTTTTTGTCTGTTCCAACCCTCTGTCCTTTTGTGGTCTCCTCCCCCACCTGTTAAACCTCATGTAAAGTGGCCGAGCTTACTGCAGTAGAGGATCTTCTGTTTCCTCTACCTGGCTGTTCGGTGTTCTCAGCGATACGTTACCTGTCAGACCGGGTAGGGGATACAAAAGATCCTCTACCACCAACTGCTTGGCCACACTATATCCAGTGACCAGCAGCAAGTGGAGCGCTGTGCAATCCTCTCTTGCCGATCATTGCGTCCCCGAGCTGGTGTGCCCTAAGCAACTGCCTAGTGGTGTTACCGGCCTTGACTGTAGTATTTGTTGCTTAGAGTGCTCACTTAAGAAATCAAATAAAAGTAGTCATTATTGTTTATTCCTTCCTTAGATGTTGAGAGCCCTGAAGATGTCACATATGGGATAAATTACATCCCGGGTAGATGCATGCAATGCTTCAGCATGCTTCTCCCTTGCCAGAGCCTCTTGTAGTATCTTCAATCCTTCCAGGAGGAAGGTTGGCTTTGTTGAAGCTCTGACTGATTTTTTTTTTTTATTGATTTTTTTTTATTTTTTATTTATTTTTTTTTTACAAATTTTCTGTCGAGGGACACCTGGTCCTGCTGATTAGTCCTAAATGGCTCAGGGGTTGACCAATGAGAGAATAGGGTTTAAATGTTCCCTTAGTAAGTTTGCCTGTGCTCTGCAGGACACCGTGCTTTAACTTGGTATTCCTCTACTTGCCCAGTCTGTAATTTGAGCAGTGTTATTGGGATGCAGTCACTTTAAGAGGTGCACAGTTCCTGTCACAGTTTCGTCTGTGTAATGGCTGCCAATCAGTTTGGTTGATCTGAGCTATGCATTGGGGAGTACAGAGCAATTCACTGCTTATTTGAGGGGTTTTCCTGGTATTTGAGATGCACCTTGTGTGAAGGAAAAGCAATTGGCAAAGCTCCCTCAAACTCAGGTGGCCTCTTAACAGTTGTCTGAGGTGGTAAAGCTTATGAGACTCACTGCTGCTCCTGCTGTTATGTGTCTTAACGCCTTCTTTTAGGTTTCACAGCCAGCCAGAAAGAAGTTTCTCCAGATGAGTACTGACCAGGGCTCACTTGTGGATCTAATGGAATGTGGGGAGGGATCAATACTTGTGGAGTATCAGATTAAATTCTCGAGCTCCAGTCCCTTTAGCCCCTATTGTTCCCCTGTGAGTGAGGTTTATTAACTGCTTTATATTATGTGCAGGGTGTAGTGACTGCTTGCATTCCATTCTGGGACACTATGTCTCTTAGTTAGTTCCTTTTAAAGCAGCTCCCCTTGGGAATTTGTCTGATTCCTCTGGGTGGTTTGTGGTCATTCCTGGTTAATTCTGCTGACTTTCCAGGCCTGTATTGAAGATGAGATTGCTGGCCTGGTTAGCTTTATACCTCCTGTATAAAAATGCTTGCTTAGAAGCCTGCTGAGTGTGCTAGTGATGTGCCTAGCTCACTGGTCATTTACAATCATTTCTTCTGTTCTGGTTCTACTGAAACTGTTCAATATCCCAAAGAAGAAGGGTATGTACGGGCCCATTCTTTACCTCACGTGCTTCAACTGCCTCAGTGCTCTTACTTTCCACAACTATGGATTTGAAGCATGTATGCTCTCATATTTCGATCATCACAAGTACTTAGTCTTTAAAAACTCGCACTACCAGAGAGATTTACCTGGCTCTCCTGGCATGGCCAGAATTTTCATTCAGAAACTTAACCAAAAAGAGGCAGGGAGTGCTACTACTGCCACCAGGAAAGTCTCCAAGATCATATGGTGGGCAGAACTCTGTGAATTACATTCCTTGTGTAGAAGATTTCCAGGCCTCTCACCCAAACAGCTGGAGTCTCCATCCTGAGATCTTCTAAAGGCCTCTCATCTGAATGTTCAACTGGTGATGTACTGACAGTGCCTTGGACTTCAGCTTGATTACATTTCTCCTCCCCCCCCCAACCCTTCGCTACCTTGAGTCGTGGCCAGAATTTTTGCAGGAAATTGCTGAGATGTTAGTGGCTAAACCTTGGATACTTCCTCTAAAGCAGGACCTTCTGCCCCATAATCCTTTCACCATCCAGACCTTTAGAATCTGTCTTTAACAATATTGAAACTGTAAGCTAGTTTTGCAGCTGTACATCCAGAACATTTTGCAGGTTCTGGCATGGACCAACCCTCTAGTGTAGCCTGCAACTCTTCCTTGGACTCTGAAACTGGATCTCAAGGTGCTGCCATATGCTAATTGTGAGCATATGCATTTATTGAATTTGCAGTTGGTATCCTGCTCTGATATCAATAAAGGAGGGCCAGTTCATGACAACTATGGCTCTGGTAAATTCCTCTATTTCTTAACTTTTGTATCTCATTCTTGCGAGTCCTCACTGTTTGTTTTACATAAGAATTTTGCAGTTCTGAGGATGGATTATTTCTCTTTGCCAAAGTGGTCTTCTCAACTAATATTAACCAGGAGCTTTTAATTTCCTCCTTTGTCCACTTGCAAATGACAAAATCTGTACCCTATGTTGTGAGATGGTCTCTTGTTCAGCTTTGCTTGGGTATAAGGTCCACACACGTCACAGCTTGTTGAAATATCCAAGGGGAAAAAAAAAACTGTACGTCTTTCTTAATACATTTTCCTTCTGGATCGCAAGAGTCCATGGGTGGCAATTTTTTTTTTTTTAAACTTTTGTTTTAACTACTCTACTCGTTCTGTTGTTGCTTTCGGTCTTCCTCAGTTTGGCTATACCTAGAGCTATTTATTCAGGGAGTGTGCTGAAGCATTGCATTATGGACGTTTTCTACCTCCTCCACGCGTGAAAGAATTTATACTATATATGGTGGACTCTAGCCATTTGTAAGGTTAGACAATTTTTGTTTAAAGATAAAAAAAAATAAATCCCTGATGTTGCAACTGTCTTCTGAAAATGTGTAAACTGGGCATTTAATTAACATTTAACATGTTTCTTATCTTCTCTGATCAGGCATATATCTTGAACAAACATTGGAAGCAAAGCCATACTGATGTCATGTTAGTCTCATTAGGAGTTGAAAGAAGTCACAGAAACTGGAGAAATCGTGGAAAATATATTTGCATATTACCATCAGCAATGTGGAGCGTTATTGTGGTTTCAATCTGCAGAGGTACGGTGTCTATAACCCTCTCATATAGACCCATATCTAAAGTTCTCTGATTTTTAAAGAGCCCAATCCCTTCCTTTACTCTAAATGTTGAGATATGTGCTTGTGAGGTTAAAATTAAGTATATAAACCCATATTGCATGGTAGTTTACCTCCATGGCAATCACTGTTCTAATCTCTGCCTTGTGCAATAAGTCTCTTCCTCCGATGCAACGTGCACCCTGGACTAAACCAGATTGTGATGTAAATTAATAAATCGTTACTGTACCCTTAAATAAAAGCAGAGCACTCCATGTGTACAGGTGCTTTTCAATGTTTTATTCAGTGGTGCTATTCCCAGAGACGTCAAGGTTTCACTATAGTACATGAAAATACATTAACATATGACAGTTCACTCTCTTTAATTACAACCTAAGCGCAATATTTAGTTGTCACTTTTTTTTTTTTAAACCTGTAGTGAACTTGCGTTGTTGTTCTTGGGTAACGTTTTCTATAATTATTGCACTGATCGGTGTTAATATTTCAGGTATTATGACCTCAGCAAGAGGAAGGACAAGTGCACTGAATTTGCAGTGAGAAACAAGCCTGCTGCAGGTTAGTAAGGAGCTCAGATATAATCAGGTTCTCATTACAGTTCCATCTCCTCTTTGAAACATTGTATTTGCATATTAAGCATACTTTGTTTCGTTGAATTAGTTGTTAAAGGGAAACTGTCACTTTTTTTTTTTTTTTTTATATTTACCTTATTTAGCAAATAAGTATTTTGTGAGGAGTGAAATATAAAATTTAAATGTAAAAATCCACAGCTCTCTATCCTGCAACCGGGTGGCTCCATCTTAGCTCCCTGCCAGTCATTCTTATAAGCTTTATTATTTTCCTACAGAGAAAAGGAGACATTAAACAATGTTTATTTTTCTCGACTTCATTTTGCCTCTGGCTTTGCCTTGTCTGAACTAGATTATGAAGTCATTTGCAAAGTCTTTATATAAGTATATAAAAAACAGAGCATGTCATGAAAGATTAAGAACACGTTATAGGTGATCTTCAAATGTTTTATTCAATGGTATAAATACCAGAGATGTGACCGTTCGCTTTTAATTTAGTCCTATTCCATCAACATTGAATGCAACAAATAAACAAAACCAAAAAACCTCCAGCTTCTCCCTTTCCCCTTACCACAACCACCATCACAGTGGATCGTAGATCAGGGCCTTCTTCATCTCTTGTCTCAAATAATTTACATGACGTGCTTTACAATTATAACATGGGGATATGTTGGTGCTATATAAATGATATTTGTAATTAATTTAAAGTGACTTAAATTCTAGGTCAAACAGCTGATCTGTCCATATAAATGAGAAGGAGAAATTGCCACATGTAGTTATTAGAGCTTTAAATGTAAAATTTACTTTGACGTATTCATGGGATGTGAGTATGGAACCCTGGGAGATCTTAAACATTTTCCTATTAAAATCTGATAATACACCTTTTAAGCATGAGAGAAGTCAGGAATTGGAGAGAACACTGACATTTTATGAAGGTCATCTTTTGTTGCTTAAAGTGTTCTGGAATCTTTTTATTTTATTTTATTTTTTTGCTACCATTTACTGTTTCAGAAAACCTAATGGCGTTGCTTCCTCTGGCTGCTGCAGAAAGATTTGCCTTGGAAGCCACTGATAGGCTGGAAGTGTCAGCTCACACTCAGTCTATCAAGCACTGGACACCTGTTTTGAGTAACAATCATCTGTTAATCACTCAAATGGTTAACAAATGTTTTGACACTTCCCCTTGTCCTGTAGCCGCGGTCATTTCAGTAGGTGTCATACTGTCACATTAACATACCAACTCATACCACCAGGGCAAAAATGTCATCTGTGGACTGAGCCAATAAATATTGTTTAAACCAGGTATGAGTTGTAATAATGTAGAAGTATGAACTTCCACTTTATCAAATAAAATAAATGTAAAAAGTGCATTAGTGCTCACTACATTGTCCTTTATTACTGATTGGTTTTGTTCAAGTACAGACCAGCACTGCAAAGTTTATTCACAAAATTGTGAATTGTGGAGAATTGACAAGATAACGGCAAATTGTAGGGTATGTTAAGTAGCGGAGTTCCCATCTTGGATATTTTGTCATTTCCTTTAAGTCTCCTTTTCGTGTATAATTGACGCCACGTCAGACACACTAACAGAGTTCAATAAACTCTGGAATGCAGTGCTTTTTTATTCTTAATGGCACAATTTGGATGAACACAGCCAAATTGGGACTATAGCAGAGTTGAACAATTTCTCCAAATCTGCTATTTTGCCATTCGGATATCAATTATTTACTATTCAGAATGAAGTAAATTACCCAGATGTGTCGCATTCATTAAAATATGAATTGTCAGGAATTCAAAGTGAATGTCGAATGTTAGGCTAACATTGGTGAAATGAAAACCCATGACTTGGAGAAAAATTACAACAAATCATACTTTTTGGAATAACCCTGAAAGGGAATGCACAAAAGTAGAGTAGGTTGCCGTATGGTTAGTTCCCAGTCAGGAGGTCTCAAATTTGCTTGGTTCCTTGTGTAATGGCATGTTTGAGTTCGTCACAGTGCCATCCTGAGCGGAGATGCCTCTGCACAGTACCAGAGGCATCGTGGCTGATTTCACTCATATTGACCAGACAAGAACTCTACCAGGGTTATTCAGTAAACTCTGAATTTGCACAAATTTATTTCAAATGGGAAAACAGAAGTAAAAATAGCTGACTTTGGGGAAACCAAATTTCAAAATCTACAGACACAGCTTGACAATTTTTGCCTCCGTTTTGCAATTGGGGGTTTAGTGAATAACCCTACAGCAATCTAAGAAGAATATACCAACAGAAAAAAAAAATTATATAATATATATTTTCCTGTCATATTGTGGCAGTACCTGTTGGAGGTGCTTCCTTTGCAGGACGAGTATCAGCATAGGAAGTACCAAAATAAATCAAATTTTTATTTATTTATTTTTAAGCTAACTACTCCCCTTGATACCTTAAAATTCCAGGAATTCACCCCAAATATCAGTTCTTTCCAGATGTCTTCTGTCATCTTGGTGAAGCACATGGGTTGTTGCTTGGGGGAACCATTGCCTGATAGCTCACCGGGTGGTAAGCTACATGGCATCGGCCTCCGAATCAGAGGTGACGCAGCGCCAGGAGGAGTTCCAGTGTTGTAGATAGTTTCTTGGCTAAGCACTGAAGGTAGCCACTCCTGGGTGTTGTGCCAACATATCCTTGCAAAATAATATTCCAAGCTTCAGCCTCCAGTGTAAACTGTAAGTAAAATTTCAATTATCCACTGAATGCCACTGTCAAGGACTGTGATACCAGGTTACCGGGGTGGATATAGTCAGATAGAGCTACTATATAGGTTCCTCCTGGTATGGCACAGATCAGATAAAAGTATGACATTAAAGGGACACTCTAGGTACCCTATTTAAAGGAACACTATAGTGTTAGGAATACAAAGCTATATTCCTAACACTATAATGTGCACCAACCCCGTGTGGCACTGAAAGGGTTAAATATATTTTAAACACTTACCCTATTCCAGCGTTGAAGTCTATTGGCACTGTCTCAGTCTCTGCCTCCTCCGACATCATCGTGAGGGGTAACCGAATGCGCGGAGAGCAACGCATGATAATTTCAAGACGCTGGACATCCTAGTGCACACCGTGAAGAAGTCCAGCATCATTTTACAGAGTTAAACTCTGTGAAACAGCAGAAAGTGCCTCTACACAGCTACTGGAGGCAATCTTAAATCTGCAGTTTCAAGGTTTTCAGATGAAGGATTAAGGGTCACTGCACATAGACCACCTCAGATAAAGTGGTCTAGGTGCCTATAGTGTCCTTTTAAGGTTATTTTTACTATTGCAACCAACAAACAGGTTTTTTCCCCCCCATTAATTAAAAGGAAAACAAACCTCTTTTATGAATTCCTTACTGACCGATGAGCCATCAACACAGTCTGATACTATGTAATATCTCATTTACCGTCAAGCCCTATAGAGTTTCAACACGATTGGGACATTTTTTTGTCAAAATAATATTGCCAAAGATGATGCTGGTCATTAGTAGTTGGCATGGACTGGGGGATTTTTGTGGAGCCCTGGCAAATACAGACTATCCAGAGTAATAATAGTTTTAGAGTGTAGAGACGTATTGTGAATTACATTTCCCAGGGGCTGACTGAGTATCATGGTAATTGTAATTCCCATATATCGGTTGGGACAAAGCTAGCCATCGATGGTATTGGGAGTTGAGAAGAAGGGTGCATACATTATTTTTTGATGGAAGCAGACACAATTTGACTGTAAAAGAGATTATCTCCCCACATGTATTTAGCACGTATTTCCACATTAACTGCTAAGCAGAGATATTAACTAACTAAAGTTTGAACTGTTTAGAATTCAAATTGAATTGAGACTTTTAGGCCAAACAGCGAAACTGAAAAAAAATCTTCCAAGTCAGGCTGGTATGGCCTAGAATTCGCCTTCTTTGACTAACAGGTTTATTCAATAAAGAAAGTATTGGTGGGAATTCAAAGTGAATTAAACATTTTACACAAATTACCAAAATGGAAATATCTTCCCAACAATTCACACTTTATTTAATCTGACCTGTAAAGTGCCTCTTTTTTCACAGTTTAGTTGAGGCTGTGACACCAATTCCCATCTAATAACATCTACACGACTTTTCCCAGAATCCCTTTCAGCATTGTATTGTCTTTGTGATAAAAGAGTAGAGTGTAGGAGACATATCTGTACAGACAAACATTCTCTTTATTAAGCTACACACGAGTTTCCATTAGTAACGAGAGTAGCTGGCAGCACCAAATTTAGCGCTCGGGAATACAAGGAACACGCTCCAGCATTATTTCTCGATCATTTATTGATTCATAATTTTTTTTTTTTTTCTTTAACATTTGTGACCGCTCTTCTTCAGTTTGCAAGTGAAATGGTGAAGAAGTTCTAATCAAAGTAGAAATGACAAAAGGTTTGGTCATGAAAACTGTGGATTTAATGTAAACACTACATTCGATTAAATTTGTAATTTTTTTTTAGTTTTTTTTGTTTTTGTTTTTTTTCCTTTTTTTTCGCAGCACAAACATCCCACATGAGAGGAAAAAACACCATTCACTAAAAGGAAGGGGGGGGGGGAAGGGGGGAAGCAGCACAAAGCATTCACTTGGGAAGGTAAAGGAGATTGAAAAGTAAATAAGCCTATCAGTTTGTAATACAAGAATTCAGAGCAAAAATGTCTAGGGGAGAAATATTTCGGCAGCTTGGAGGCAAGTGAGAGCTGTGCTTTTTCTATACAAACCCATAGAGTGCATGATACACAGTTCAGAGCATGGAAACCTAATCAGACATCAGATCTGTACATTTCAATTACCCTGGAAAGTTCTTACGTTTTGGGTTTACAATATATATATATATTATTTTCTTCCCTACGCAGGGTTACAAGTCCAACAGAAATAAACCAAGTCCCCCCCACCCACCCCTCCCCAAAAAATAATTAGTTATGGATATTTCTGTGAAACCCATTCTTTGTGTGGGCAATGCTGACTTCCACGGCAATGAAGAGGTTACAGAGAATTAGAATGATGTCACTTTGCAATTGGTGCAAGAAAAAAAAAAAAAAAATTAAAAATGATAATATAGGTGGTGTTAAGCTACAAGCACATGGGGAAAAAAAGAAAAAAACTGTTAAGTTTCTTCTAAATGTACAGACTTAGCTAAACCAGATTTACAGCATTCTATGCATTCACTAATCCAGTGATAACATTACACATCAACTTTAAGGAAGGCTGTGTTTTTTTTTTTTTTACAAAGGCCAAAGGTCATGCTACCTGCAGTCAATTTGAGGGTCCATAGAACAGTGCGGAGAAGGGAGGGACAGTGGGGTAGGTTCCCCCTTGGATTTGCAGACTGTTCCCCCCACTCCGCAGTTTGGGTTGGCACTGATACCTTTTCAAGACAATTGGGACCCGCTGCTTAGCGTTGCACAGACTAGAGGGGCCTTCCCTGATCCCTCACAGACCCTCGTACAGTAACAGCACCCACAAAAGCTGAGTGGACTGTCCTGCGAGTCTCAAACACATCTACCTGGTTTGGAAATGTTGTTTTTATTTTTTATTTTTTTTCCATTTTTTTAAAACTTTTTATTTTATTTTTTTCCGTTGGTATGTTTTGTTACCCAAGAGCTGAACAGAAGAGATGCACCTGAATATATGTTCAATGGGTTCTTGTGTGGTCCGGAGGGCAACACACACATCCTAAAGATCAAAATAGAATATCATCTTCCCTTTACGAAATAGGATTTTTTAAAATGTATTTCTAACCCTCTATAGTCCTGGTCAAGACTTTCAATGATGAATCACATCACGGCTCAGGCTCTCCCAGCACCAACAGGGTTAATCGATCTGGCCTTTTATGAGATCCTTACAAATTAAGAATCCTCTTTTTGATATTTTTTTTTTTTGGAAAGGGAAGAGCTGTCAGGGAATCCATTCTGTTGACAGCTCTTTGAGACAAAATAAAAAGACTGGTTATATATATGTATATATATATTTAAATATATATAAATATATATATTTCAGTTTTGCCATCTCAGT
Organism: Pelobates cultripes; assembly: GCA_933207985.1. Taxonomy (NCBI): domain Eukaryota; kingdom Metazoa; phylum Chordata; class Amphibia; order Anura; family Pelobatidae; genus Pelobates; species Pelobates cultripes. Next base: position 30,726,368 of record OW240923.1, on the reverse strand, counting down.
TTACCAACTTGCATTTATTCACCAGCAGATAAATTGCTATACAGTGGAATCAGTACAAGCCGCAGCCTCGGAGATTGTTGGCAATGATGATGTCGGTGACTGCGTCAAATACCACCTGAATATTATTCGTATCTGTGGCACAGGTCATGTGACAGTAAATCTCCTTGTTGGGAGAGCGGTTCTTGCTCTCAAATTGTGCTTGAATGTACGCAGCAGCATCTTCGTAAGTGTTGGGACCTGAAGAAGACAAAATGCGCATGAAAATTATTACTAACACAAATAAAAAGAAGACTCCACAACAACATAAATCGGGGGTGCTGATGCAGAAGAATAGGATATCTAGATATGACAACCACCGACTACTCAGGAGACCACGGTAACTTTGACAGTTTTCCTTTAAGAACCACTGTTCTAATGGAAGTGCAATGTTTCACTTTTTAAAAGATTATTGCTATTAATGAAACATACATACATATATAGTTCTATAGGCAAGCAGCCATGTTGGGTCAGGTTCTACTGTTCTCTGACCAACTGCTGCTCAACCGAACATGCCTACTGCTGCAGTTTCACACCGAACAACCACAACAGACAAGTTGGGTTGAGCAGCAGTTGGTCAGAGAACAGAAGAATCAGAAACAATATGGCTGCTCGGCCAGGTTAAACAAGTGAAATAAAATCAATAAATTAATGATCCAAAACAGTAAAACAACCTCATATTATATACATACATTCCAGGTTTATTTGTACAGCGCCAAGTGCAAAAAATAAATAAATTCCATTTAAATATGAGCACATTTCACTCGAGCCGATAGTTGGCCATGTGACGGAGACGGTGCACAATTTATTATTTATTTGGTGCTGCACAAAAACACTGCACATGTCAAGAGGAAGTTGTTGTTTTATTACCAGTATCACAATATATTACAGATATTTAGTGTAATCGTTCCCTATTATTACCACACACAGACTTTTTTTTTAATAATCTAGTGGTAATCCCAGAAGTTGGCATTACGCAAAAAAAAAACAAACAAACTGCATATCCTTAAAGAAACACTCCAAGCACCATAATCCCTACGGTGTATACCAACAGTGTGACAACTTACCTGGGGTTCACCAGGCAATGGTCACTTTCTTCATTTAGAGCCAGAAGCCAATGAGCTATGCCTCTGCCTGGGCTAGGTCAGAACAGAGAGTTCAAGGTTCTCAATGCAGGAGGTATGTGGTGCCTGGCAGACTCCAGACAAGCAGTCAAACCGTTTCACTACTTACATAGAGCAGAGTGCCAGGGCACCATAACCACTACAGCACACTATAGTCATTTTGATGCTTGGAGTATTTGTTTAAGCAGGGCATTTGCTTATAAAAAATTTTTTGTCATACTTCCTGTATTGAAAAATTCAGAGGTTACATGTCAAGCCCTGTTTTGAAACGTTTTTTATTTTAATACAATTACACTTTAGACACTATAACCACTTCATCTCAATGAACTGGTTATAGCGCCTGGAATCCTCTGGTACTGTCCCTCCGTTTAGTGTTGTACTGGCTTCCTATAGCAGATGTGGCTAAGGCAGAGATTATACACTACTTTCTAGCCATAACGATTCATACCAAAATGGGCACTGTGATTGTCTGAGAATGTCAGGTGACTGCTTTCAGCCTAAAGCTTCCATCGCATTGTCAGTACTAGACTAAGCAAACCAGGCAGTGCTATCTATAGCAGTTGGTAGTTCTAGTAATTTTCTGTATTCTTAAAAATATAGGTCACAGGAAAAAAAAGTGGGTTGGGGGAGAAATAACCCTCTTTGTATTTAGATGGGGGTCATCACACATGTAATACGTAAAATAGGTTTTATATATTACTACTTTAAGGAATACTATAGGCACTAAAAACGGTTGGCCTAATCAAGTGGTGTTCAGGTATAGATCAGGCCCCTGCAGCCTCACTGCTCAATTCTCTCCTATTATTAGACATTCCCCTTCTAACCCCGCCCAGACTTTCTGTATTTGTCCAATCACTGACTTCCCAATGTAGCTCAATGAAAAGGCTTTGCAAGGAAGGTGCACACACTCTTTCCATATTTTACAATGTGTTTATTAATCTAGGATTTCTTATCCCATGCTCTGTTAATAGCCTGCTGTAACCTATAGCAGCCTACTGCAAGTGCTTAAAGTTCATTTAACAGAGTAGGAGATAACTTCTAAAGTAAACACTCTGTGCAGTAATTGCTTATTGAAAACAAAACCAAGAGCTGTGTAAACAGAAACAAAAGTGATTTAACTCTTAAACTATAAGATACTCAAAATAACTAGTACCTGAGTATCCACTGTAATAATGAATAGTAATGATTCTATACAAAGTGACATATAGAGATATATATAATAAGAAAATACAATAATAGAAAAATGGGTCAGGTGAAAGTAGAAAATAACTGCCTAATGGCAAAAAACTCCCTTCCTAATGTCTCTAAAAGTAGATACTGCAATACACAGGTTTAGACTTTAATATATAAATATATATAGCCCCTGACGAAGGTGCATCACAAGAGCACCGAAACACGCGTCGAGTTATTTGGGGTGGGCGGGGGGGGTGGGTCTTCTTTCCACTCATCTTTTTCACTTATAGGGCACTCTGTCACCATGTGCAGGCAGCCAGCATTCTAAGCATGGCTCTGCACATTTAGCACACTGTTTTTTCACTATTCACTTTATCTCTCTCTTATGCTTTATACCTCCTAATATGTGGCATATTATATAACAGATCCATTTGTGGATATATTTTGTCTATTCAATAATTTTGGACTTAGTTTATATGTGGCAGTTATTATGATAGATACTACTCTTAATACACTTTATTTTTTGGATTATTTTATATCCAATATATAGTATCTATTTATACTCTTACTTATGTCCCAATATGCTAGCAATTGAGTACATGGCAGTTAACATTATAGATACTTTTTTGATACAATTTACTGATTGAATTATTTTCAATAGATCCAACATATAGTATCTATTTATACTTTTCTGCTTACTCAGCCTCTAATGTTCCACTATGCTAGCAATCTAGTATTATATCTTATATAATGCCACAGTTTGAGACTTACTAGGTAAAAGCAAGTCCTTTTGTCTCTTATATATTCTTTGGATGTATTGATACCAGCCTGCAGTCACAGATATTGACCTATGAAGCATTATATATTAAAGTCTAAACCTGTGTATTGCAGTATCTACTTTTAGAGACATTAGGAAGGGAGTTTTTTGCCATTAGGCAGTTATTTTCTACTTTCACCTGACCCATTTTTCTCATTATATATATCTCTATATCTCACTTTGTATAGAATCATTACTATTCATTATTCCAGTGGATACTCAGGTACTAGTTATTTTCAGTATCTTATAGTTTTCCTAATCAGGGGTTATGCCCCAAGACACAACTGGAGTGTCTTATAAGGTGTGACCATCTACAGGGTAAGTGGTCTAGTCTATTTTTTAGACAGCCATTGCCTGTAGACGGCTTTCTTTATTCTTGTTTGATTTAACTCTTAAATGGTATTTAAAAACTGAGCAGTGAGACTGCAGGAGAATTATCTATATGAGGGGTAGGCAACCTTTGGCACCTTAGATGTTTTATACTACATCTCCCATGATGTCTTGCCAGCATTATGGCTGTAGGAACATTATAGGAGATGGAGTATATAGCAAGGGTATGGATACTTTGATACTGCAGATGTTGTGGCTTTCATCTCCCATGATGCCTTGCCAGCATTATAAGAGATGTAGTCCACAGCATCTGGAGTGCTGATGGTTGCCTAACCCTGCTATAGACCAACACTCAGGGCTCGTGTCCTGCAGGAACGCATGGGAACGGCGTTCCTGCACTTTTTCCAAAGCAGGAACGCCGTTCCCGTTACCTGTCCTGCAGGACCGGCCCTGCTACCTGCACAGATTGGCCATCACACGCTGTGTTCCCTCTCCAGCTCTAACTCTCGTGAGACCCGCGGCTGTTACCATGGCAATGCTCTGCACAGGCGAGTCTCGCGAGAGTAGAGCTGGAGAGGGAACACAGCGTGTGATGGCCCCTGTGTGCAGCGGCTGGCTCCCTCCACCGGACCACCAGGCGATCTCCCCCCTCCCTGACAAGGTAAGAAGCAGGGAGGGGGGAATAAAATAAACAAACACATAAAGTAAGAAAAAAATGCTTCCCCCCACATCATCCAGCACTCACACACACACACGTCATCCAGCGCGCGCACACATTCATTATACACACTCTTCACTCACTACAAACACACTGCATTCACTATACACACACTGCATTCACTATACACATTCTGCACTCACTACACACTACATTCACTATACACACTCTGCATTCACTACAAACGCACTACATACAATGCATTCATTGTACACACTCTGCACTCACTACAAACACACTGAATTCATTATACACAATTTGCACTTACTACAAACACACTACATTCATTATACACACTCTGCACTCACTACATTCACTATACACACTGCACTCACTACAAATACACTACATTCATTATACACACTGCACTCACTACAAATACACTACATTCATTATACACACTGCACTCACTACAAATACACTACATTCATTATACACACTGCACTCACTACAAATACACTACATTCATTATACACACTCTGCACTACATTCATTATACACACTCTGCACTACATTCATTATACACACTCTGCACTCACTACAAATACACTACATTTATTATTCATACTCTGCATTCACTACAAACACACTACATTCATTATACACACCCTGCACTGCACTATATGCATAGGAGTGTAATTTTTTTTTTTTTAAAGGGGGGGGGCGGGGCGGGAATCTTGGGTGAGTTCCCACACTTTTTTCCCCAGGACTTGACCCCTGCCAACACTGCTTCATTATGCTAAAGTTATTTTGGTGCTTAAAGTATACCTTTTAAAGAAAGGAGCAGGAAAATTGTAAAAGATCAAGTGTTAGGATTAAAACCCAAAAGGAAGGTATAGTTTGTGGCGCTAAAGCAGCTGCTAGAACACACTAATAGGACTTAACCACAAAAATCCTACAAGAGACAAATAACAACTATACAGAGTAGTGTGCAGCGCATAAAAAAAAAAAATATTCACAAAAACCATATATAAGTGAAAACTTCCACCTTAAGTGAAGAAATAATAATGAATAAGTACCCCAATGTAATCGTTATCAGAAGGGGTGTGTCTTATCTATAAAAAATAGAAAAGATCATAGCATAACACTGTGGTGATGAATAAGCTGAATAAAGCAATCTGTATGGTCCAACTCACATATAGTAGAGCCTGTTACAAACTGGCTCAGGTATTATCGCTTATAAAAGATATCCTCAAATGGATTCACAGGAGCTGCAGCTTGTTAGGATTAACCCTAATGCAACACAGATAAAGTGTGAGTGTATATCTCACGCTAAATAAATCAGCTGCAAAATGTTAACTCTAACCTATTCTTAAAATGGCCTATTCTATCATTTCTCCTTTCTACCAAGAGTGCCAGATTCACAAAACGCAAACTCTGGAAACATTGAAGTGCATTCCAGGCAAATAATTTTCATGTATCAGATCTTCAAGGGCACTGTAAATTCTTATCAGCAGGAAACATAATTGAAATTTAACCATGACTTTAATTATGACTCTGCATAATTGGTGACATATGATAAGTGGATGATCTGTTAAATATGTGCTCCTACCAATAAATAGATGGTGTTTATTTCTTAACCCTATCTATTTTAGTCTTCCTTAACCTCTTGGTGCAGGAAGGAGGGTTTTGGGTTTTTAGAGCACTGGGCCGACTTTGCGATTGGGTACAACCTTTACAGTAGTGATGGATTGCACCTAAATGGGAGAGGGTCTGCAGTGCTGGGGGATAGGATGGCTAGAAGGTTGGAGGAGATTTTAGACTAGTAGTGGGGGGAGGGTCATAGCAATCTACAAAATGGAGATAGGACAGAAAGGAGATGGGCTTTAGCACAGTATAAGGGGGGTGGAAACGGGGGGAGGGGCAAGCTCAGAACAGAGAAGCTGTGTAATGTTGAAAATTCACAAAATATACAAGTGACGCATAATATTAAATGTATGCTTACTAATGCAAGGAGCCTAAATAACAAAATGGGGGAACTAGAGGTATTAGCATACACTAAACAATATGATATAATAGGCATAACTGAAACATGGTGGGATGAGACACATGACTGGGCAGCTAACTTAAATGGGTACATGTTATTTAGAAGGATAGGAAAAACAAGAAGGGTGGTGGGGTATGTTTGTATGTCAAACATGATTTAAAGCCAAATGTTAAGCAAATGGAATGCGAGGAGGATAATGTGGAAGCTTTATGGGTAAATATCTGCTTGGGGGAAAAGAAGGGAAATCAACTATTGGTTGGGATATGTTATAAACCACCTAATGTTAATATTGACAAGGAACAACAGCTGTTTGAGCAAATTGAGAAAGCTGCAACTCTGGGTAACACTTTAATTATTGGAGATTTTAATTACCCGGACATAAATTGGGACAGAGGGACTAGTAGCTCAGCAAAGGGAATTAGGTTTTTAAACTTGTTAAATGACACCTTCATGTCACAACTTGTACAAGCACCAACTAGAATGGATGCTTGTCTGGACCTGGTTTTAACAAACAACGCTGATCTTTTGACCAACATTCAAGTAGGTGAGCACTTGGGAAATAGTGATCACAATATAGTGTCCTTTGAAATAAACTCAAAACAAAAGCACATGGGGAATACTAAAACATATAATTTTAAAAAGGCCAATTTCAATAAGTTAAGGGAAGCTTTACAATATATTGACTGGCATAAACTCTTTCTATATAGGGCGCAGCAAGAAAGTCTATTGCATTAGGTGCACCCTCAAAGCACAAACACACGCTGCTGCTGGGTAGGTAGGTGTGTGTGTGTATGTATGTATATATATATATATATATATATATATATATATATATATATATATATATATTCACAGACAGACACACTCACACACAGACACACACTGACACACACACACACTCACTGACACACACACTCACAGACACATACTCACACACTCACTGACACACACACTCACAGACACATACTCACAGACACATACTCACAGACACATACTCACAGACACACACTGACACATACTCACACACTCACAGACACACTCACAGACACACACTCACAGACACACACACACACACAAATTATTATATTTTAATTTTTTTTTTTTAAATGTCCACCCAGCCTCCTACCTGGAGTGCTGGTGGACTTGTCCCTGGGGTCCAGTGGGGCGGGCGCCTTTCTCCAGCTGAGCCGCGGCGAGGGAGCTCTCTGCTGTCTGCTTCCTCTCGCCGCGCGGGCTGTCTGCTGGAGCTGGGAGCCGGAATATGACGTCATATTCCGGCTCCCGGGATCAGCGCGCGGCGAGAGGAAGCAGAGAGCTCCGTCGCCGCGCACTGAACGGGTGGGGGGAATCATCACCTCTTGCCCCCCCCATGACAGGGGCAAAATGTGAGTGGGGCGCTGAGTGCCTGCAGGAACAGCGTTCCTGCTCAAAAAAAGTGCAGAAACGCTGTTCCTGCAGGACTCAAACCATAGGCGTGCCACGGGGATTAGGGTGTGCCCAGGCACACCCGGCACACCCCGTGCGCACGCCTATGAACTCTTTAGTGAAAAGAACACTGAGGATAAATGGATCATCTTCCAACAAATATTAGAAAGGTACATTTATCAGTATGTACCGTTGGGTAATAAATATAAAAGAAACACATTGAAACCAATGTGGCTTAGTAGAGAAGTAAAACAAGAGATTAAAAATAAGAAAAGGGCATTTAAAGCATTTAAATCGGACAAATCAGATGCGTCTTATAAAAGATATAAGAAAGCAAATAATGCGTGTAAAAAGGCAATTAGACTTGCTAAACTTCAAAATGAAAAAAGGATAGCTAAAGAGAGCAAAACCAACCCCAAAGCATTTTTTTAAGTACATAAATTCTAAAAAACCCAAAAATGAAAGTGTAGGTAAATAACTATTTCTCCTCCGTATATATTAAGGAAGAACCCATGGCAATAGATGTGCAAATGATTGCTACTAAAAACTTGCAGAATAATTGTAATTGGTTAACCCCTTCAGGACGGAGTCAATAGCACACGTTCTGATCAAAACAAAACGTAAACAAAAACTGGAATTTGCGCTATATGTCTGTTCACCCGTAATTCACCGCTGTCACATTAAGTGCACCCACACTTATTATATATCATTTTGTTCAGGAGAAACAGGGCTTTAATTTATCATTAACTATTCATATATGGAACATAATTTATTATGAATAAAATGTAAAAAAATGTGAGAAAATAAGATTTAAAAAAAAAAAAATTGTATTTCCGTCTGACATTTTAGCTGTGAATGTCATAATAGTGTTAGGTTTTACTGCAATAAAATGCACATATTTCCAATCAGCGATTTCTCACGAGTACAACAGTACCCCCCATTAATAGGTTTTATGGTGTTTTGGAAAGTTACAGGGTCAAATATAGAACGTTCCATTTTCACATTGAAATTTGCCAGATTAGTAATGTTACCTTTGAGATGGTGTGGTAGCCCAGGAATGAGAATTACCCCCATAATGTTATACCATTTGAAAAAGTAGACAACCCAAGGTATTGAAAGTGGGGTATGTTTAGTCTTTTTTAGTAGCCACTTAGTCACAAGTCAGATCCACAGCCAGCTATAGGGGGGCATGTGATCGCTCTTTAAGAGCGATCACATAGCCCCCGGGGGCCTCATTTGCCAGGGGAGGGCTGCCTGGGCTGTCAGGCAGCCCTCCAGAAGAGGATCGCGGCGGAGGTAAGTCCACCGGACCTGCTGGGGCTCAAAGCCGTTACGGCGTTCTATGCCACCGCAACGGCTTTAAAGCCCTTTTAATGCGGGACGGCATAGAACGCCGTAACGGCGTTAAGGGGTTAACTCAAGACAAGGTGCTGCAGCAACTAAAGAAAGTTAATATAAACAAAGCTCCAGGGCCTGACGGTATCTATCCACGTGTACTTAAGGAACTAAGTGTAGAAATAAGTGAACCTCTGTTTTTAATCTTTCAAGATTCTTTTCTTTCAGGAAGTGTTCCGGAGGATTGGAGGAAGGCAGATGTGGTTCCTATATTCAAAAAGGGTTCAAAATCCTTGCCTGGAAACTATAGACCTGTGAGATTAACTTCTGTGGCTGGTAAAATATTTGAAAGGTTATTAAGGGATAATATTCAAGAATTCCTTGAGAAGAACATGGTTACCAGCAAAAATCAGCACGGTTTTATGAAGCACAGGTCATGTCAAACTAACATGATTGCATTCTACAAAGAAGTAAGTAGAAGTATAGATCAGGGTGTTGCAGTGGATGTGATCTATTTGGATTTTGCCAAGGCATTTGATACAGTTCCACACAATAGATTAGTGTTCAAACTCAAGGAAATTGGTCTAGATGAAAATGCTTGTTCATGGGTAGAACATTGGCTTAAAAACAGAGTACAAAGAGTCATCATTAATGGTAAATTTTGGACAGAGGTGGCAAGTGGTGTCCCTCAGGGGTCTGTTCTGGGACCCCTTCTATTTAACATGTTTATAAATGATCTTGAAGACAGCATTGAAAGTCATGTTTCGGTGTTTGCAGATGACACAAAACTTGGTAAAATAATACAATGTTAGCAAGATATTATTTTGCTGCAGAGGGATTTAGATAGACTGGGCACTCAAAGGGCAGATGAAATTTAATGTTGAAAAATGCAAAGTTATGCACTTCGGCGTAAAGAATACACAAGCAACGTATACCCTTAATGGAAGCGAATTAGGGATAACAACACACGAAAAGGACTTGGGAATTGTTATAGACAACAAACTATGCAACAATGTGCAATGCCAATCAGCAGTGGCCAAGGCCAGTAAGGTATTGTCATGCATGAAAAAGGGCATTCATTCTCGGGACAAGAATATCATTTTGCCTCTTTATAAATCACTGGTAAGACCCCATATTGAATATGCTGTGCAATTTTGGGCACCTGTTCTAAAGAAGGATATTATGGCACTAGAAAAGTGCAGAGGCGGGCTACAAAATTAATAAAAGGAATGGAACATATCGGCTATGAAGAAAGGTTAACAAATTTAAACCTATTTAGTTTAGAAAAACGTCGCCTGAGAGGGGATATGATAACATTATACAAATATATTCGGGGCCAATACAAAACATTGTGTGGAAATCTATTCACAAACCGGACTTTACATAGGACACGAGGCCATGCGTTTAGACTGGAAGAAAGAAGATTTCGTCTAAGGCAAAGGAAAGGTTTTTTTACTGTAAGAACAATCAGGATGTGGAATTCTCTGCCTGAAGAAGTGGTTTTATCAGAGCCCATACAGATGTTCAAACAGCTACTAGATGCATACTTGCAAAAAAAGAATATTCAAGGATATAATCTTTCAACGTAGGGTAATAACTGCTTAATCCAAGGATAAATCTGACTGCCATTCTGGGGTCAAGAAGGAATTTTTTTCCTATCTTGTTGCAAAATTGTGCTTCAAACTGGGTTTTTTTTGCCTTCTTTTGGATCAACAGCAAAAAACAAATGTGAGGAAGGCTGAACTTGATGGATGCAAGTCTCTTTTCAGCTATGTAACTATGTAATCTCTTTCACTAAATTAGTCTTTAGCTTCATGGTCACGCAGGAATGGGGAATTTGTATAGTCATACCTGTGCATATAGCTCCGTGCGCCAGACAGGCAAGTGTTTTTTTATTTTTTTATTATTATCCTTTTAAACTCTGCTGTGGGCTAGCACAGTGCTGCCTGGGATGTCACATCAGGCAGGTGCTGACCACATTAATTGCTCCACCACAGGCCAGTGCTCAATAATGCATTAGAATACTGCCAGCATTCCCAGCCTGCATTCTGACTTACTGAATGCCAGGATCACGAGGGAGTGATTACTGTGGTCTGCACAAGGAGTAGAGTACATGTATCATAGGCACTCCCCATCCAAAAAGGTAAGCAGGATGGGGGCTGTACACCCACCCACCATGGAGGGGGGGGGGGATGGACGACATAGGGTGAGATACTCAGAGTTATTCACAAACTCTCCTAAATTAAATATGAATGAAAAAACTGAGGCAAAACGTTGACTGTAGCAGATTGGAGATTTTTTCAGATTAGCTTTCTTGTTTGCCTCAGTTTTTCCATTCAGGTTTAATCTCAGAATATTTTGGGGTTAACACTTTAATCCCTTGCTAAAGTAGATTATTAAAAAATAAATTAAAAATCACATCCCTGTCACTAAACTAGGAATTGAACATGTTATGTCAGAATTGGTCAGTTCCCAGCACACTGAATAAACTTGTATAATCTTTTAAAGTACCATTTTCACTGTAATTCTGGAGTACATTTATGACTTTGTGATATGAGTGGCAGCATCCTAAACTTTGAGATACTAAATTTGCACAATGAAAATTCTCCATTCCTCACTTTTGATTAGACCACATTACAAATTGAAGTGCATTCGCGGCAACATGGCAGCGAACACATAGCTTTTTAGTCAACATGGACTCCAGTGCAACTAGATTAAAGTCTTTAACGTAACATCAATTCTTTCCATCTAAATTAGAAGTTCCCACAGGAGTTGGTTGTTTGTCAAATTTTGTATTGTGTCAAATGTATTGTACCCATATCTTTTTACTTGTACCAACTGTACCCATTTACAGCACTGTGGAATGCGCTGGCACTTTACAAAGTATAAAAATAATACCTGTGTACTCTGGAAAGCAAATGGTCAATGGAGACTTCTTGATCTTCTCTGCAAACAGGTCCTTCTTATTGAGGAAGAGAATGATGGAGGTGTCTATGAAGAACTTGTTGTTACAAATTGAGTCGAACAGCATTAGAGACTCGTGCATCCGGTTCTGCAGCGATTAGGCATTAGAGAGAGGAGGCGGAGGACAGAAAGAAAGGAGAAAAAAGGAGTTAGGCTGAGGGGAGAGGAATTGTTACCAGTGTAAAAAAACAAAAGAAGGAAAGCAATTAGAAGCTACACATGAATGTAATTACGCTTCATTCAATGCACACGGTAAATGTTGGGTAATATATTAAGGTATGATACAGTCATACAAGATGTTTTGTTAGAACAATTGGTCTACCTTCACATACATTGTCCATTTATTTAGACAAAAAGAAACCCATTCATTGAATTTTAAAGCATCATCCTCAAATTAAAAATGGACCAAATCTCTGTAAAATTAAATAGGGTGAGCGGCGTAATGGTCAAACTTGATGAAATGCAATTAACCCTTAATGTCTGTGCTTCAGAGCAATACATTATTTATGATTTCATCAAATTCACTGCGTCAGAATACCAGGAACGAGTACTACATTCAGATTCCGTGAGCATTACTCCGTACGCGAGGATAACCAATCTAAGAGCGTTTGATGTAATTAAACAACAATCCTAAACCAAATAAGCTGGACACATGTCTCTTCAGCCTATGTAACTATGTAAAATGTAACACTACTCTTTATTCTGGATAGATTGACATCTGCACAAGTAACTCTGCTAATATATTTGCCACTGTAACAACAGACCATCCACCTCAACCCTGACCATATGTTACCGAGAGATACTTCAATCCAGTAATGTGCTGTTTAACAGTTTATTCACATAACTTACTAAGCTCATATGTACCAAGAATAAAGAAGAAGAAGAAGAAGAAAAAAAGTATAGTGTTTTCTACTTTGGATGCAATGGTTTGTCTAGATGAATAAAGGAAAAAACAAAATAATAAAAAAAAAAAAATCAAAAACTAACCGTACGAAGTATTTTGTTGTGCACATTAAGAATGAATAGATAAGGCAGAGAAATAAAAAGTCACTCAGTAAAATTAATTTTCATCTGGTAATCAACAGTTAATTAAATAAATAAAATTCTACTTATAATAATATATGATTTATATTCACCTATGTACCTCAAGTGCAATACATAAGTTGAACCGAATGTCCCGATCACAGTGTTTTGGTGTATTCATTCAGAATATACACAGATTTGGCACTTCAACATTGAACAAGGCAGGCAATGCGTTACGTATGATAACTAGATTGTAGACAGCCTATTGGCAGGTGATTCAGAGTTGTAATACACTGTCAACTAACCACTTTGTCTTCCTTGTGGGATACATTACATGAGAACAGCATGGCTAGTTAGAAAGTAACCCAACAGTGAATCACTGACAATGTACTGATGTTTACCTAGGGAACATATTAGGATACAATATCTGAGCCATACAGATTACAGGGAAACAATAAATACAGGTCCATTTAGCCATTTATGTCTCCCTTTCTAGACTTTAGAGGAATAAAGCAAATATGTCCAGGCATACAGCGTTTAACCAGAGACGGCAGGCAAGTCTGGTTTTGCCAAAGGGTATAAAGTCTTCTTCCTATGGCCTCAGAACCCACAACTCAGGCTGGTGAACTCTCACAGCTTATAACTCAGTATAGGCCACAACCACGAAGGTTGTTGGCAATGATGACATCCGTGACAGCGTCAAACACAAACTGAATGTTGTTGGTATCCGTGGCACAGGTGACGTGGGTGTAGATTTCCTTGTTGGGGGACTTGCATCGGCTCTCATACTGGTGCTGGATGTAAGCTACGCCTTCGGTGAATGAGCTGGGACCTGGAGCAGGGAGGTTGGGAGTGAGGCATGAGCAGAGGGAAATAATTATATAATATACGAAATTTAATGAGAATATATTCTTCCACATTATGTTACGTGCTATAAATAATGTAGACCTAACCATAGGACTAATTTCCCTCACAGCGGTGGTCTCATGTTGTGTGTTTCAGCAAATAATTCTAGTGATGTGTACACATAAAGGTATGTGTGTTTGTCTAATAATCAGATAATAATGCAGGTTTATCTTCAGGCTACACTCATCACTGCCGTGTGTATGTAAAGATTCCTGCAGGCAGGTGTGTACCTGTGTATTCCGGGAAGCAGCTAGTTAGTGGAGAGCATCTTATCTTCTCCTGGAAGATGTCCTTCTTATTCAGGAAAAGAATGATGGACGTGTCTGTAAACCACTTGTTGTTACAGATGGAGTCAAACAGTTTGAGGGATTCATGCATCCGATTCTGTAATGAAAACAAGAGCCGAACATGACACAAGCCCACAGCGGTATCCACTCCAAACTGTGCAGTCGGCTTACAGGAGACAGCTTGTGCCTCTACCACTGGATTGCTACTTGATATACATGCAGTTCGGTCCCCTCAGTATTTAAACCTGACAGTCACTTAGTCTTTCTCACTGCCTTGTTTTCCTGCTGTCACTCAACTTGTTTTATGAACATACCCAAGTTCTCCTGGGAATGTACCTAATTATGGCCACTCTCTCTTTGAATGGTCTTCTACGGTTTCTTGTCTTTCTCTACCCCCAAGCTCTTTAGAGTTTGTCAACTTGCAACCATAGACATGGAACTAAAGTGCTAGTTATTTTTCCTACACACTCTCTTAACAAACATACTCTGTTATAGCCAAGCTACATTCATATATAACGATACTAGTAGATTAATACTGCCTGCTTAGGTTCTAGAGTTACCCATCATAGCTCTAGATTTTACGTATGGCTACTCTAGCCTTTCAAACTCACTTTGAACTCTCCCTTTAGTAAATAACCGTTCTAGTATTTGTATTACCATAATTTAAGGATTTCTCAGTAAGTGCCCCGTAAATATTACATATTGGTAAGGGCAGAGATGGCAGTTCTTTTAATATCTTATATGTATACCTAACACAACATTAAGTGTGAATAAGATGGGAAAAATATTATTATTATTGCTTACAATCATTTTTACACGTCCAATGCAACTAAAAAGAACTCAAAATAGATTCACATACCTGTCCTGATTGTTGAAATGCCTAATACGTCTAGGATATAAACAAATGTTTGGGGGGGAAAACACTAACACTATACCAACCAAACACCTTACCCTGTGCTAACACTAGCCATATACCTTGCCTAACTCGAAAACTGCATTAATACATACCTTACCTAACCCTACAGTAAACCCTCTGCTAATATCAGTACTGATATCAGCAGATGGCTTCCTAGTTAAAACAGAGTGATATGTTGCTATCTACTGTCTGTTTTCAGTATTACAGGACCATTTCCTTATAACACTGAATTAATCAATCATGCTTTGCCAGCTGATTACACTGTGATCAATGCTGGGCAGCTGGTAAATCCAAGCACAGATAACATTCAGCTTGAGGATATACAGGGAGATCCTTGTCAGGGTCTATTCAGACACCGGTGGTCTCCCTTCAGCAGCCCTAGAATCACAGTGATTTAAAATGAATTAGAGAGCTGCATGCAGCATTCACTTGAAGCGCTGCATACAGCTAATTGGTTAGTAGGGCAAGACTGATGACCCATGTTTAACCCTCCTCACACCAAAATTGCTGGATGTTTCATGCAGTCCTAATGGTACTAAAGCACACTCTGATGTTAGGACGTTCCATGCTGTCCTCCACAGAGAGGGATCAACTAGTATGTCACGACCAAAACTTAGTACATATTAAACTGCTGTCAAAGCACCACTGTGTACGAAAGTTGATCTGTTTAAAAGTTTAATCTCTCAAGTTTCTCTTTAAAGAAAAAAAAAAAAAAAGGAAAATAATTTGTGTTGCATGTACCCCACTATATGTTCATGTATGGATCTACTTGGAACCATGTGAACCATTTGTAACAAGTATTCATGACCTTAGCATTCTCATTGGCATCTGGGGCCACTACAGCACTACAATATATAGCAAGGTCAGGAAACCTTCAGCACTCCAGATGTGGACTACATTTCCCTCAATGCTCTTACAGCCATAATGCTGGCAAAGCATCGGTGGAGATATAGTCCACAACATCTGGAGGGCCAAAGGTTCCCCACCCCTGACCTAAAGGATTCTAACAGGATGCATCAGCCCTCCCCTGCAAAGAAGAGCAAATACTTTTACTTTCCAAACTGAGAGAAGCAGCATTTGGGAGTAAGATTTGTTTTAACCTATATCATTTAACATGGTCCCTCTGTTTTTTGGTGTCTTTGTGTAGTCACACCTGATAATTTTCCTCTCTTCTCTTACATACTCATCTCATTTGCTAGTTTTCTCATTTCCTGAAACAGTTTTCCAAATTTAAGCTTGATCCTGAATAGTCTAAATTTCTTTCTATTTAAACCAAAACTTTATAAAGTATTTTACATGCGTAAAAAAACAGTTACAATTAACATAATGGCAGATGCAAGATTCCTGCATTGAGAAGATGCTGTGCTGAAGACTTTTCCATATTTTATAGGTTTCTATGTGTGGTTTGCAGATTAATTCATGCACCATGCATCAACCAATGTTACTGCTCTATGTGATACGAGGGCCATGCAAATCCTTAATAATTCATATTGGATACATTAATTCAAGACAAATGAGGTCCTGGAATTAATGACGAGTTTGAAGCCCGCAGTTGAGCAATGACCTTCAAAAGACCTTGAGTTGAATAGGATATCTCAACTTTTATTTTATGGTTTTCTATATCATCTGTTGACAGTGAAAAAAAACGTTAATATCTCAGTATGATGCTACCTCCGCCTCTCCAAATCCCACACCAAAACAAGGGCAAGAATGTTTTTTATGTTTTTGTGCATCGTCTTGAGCTAGCTAGAACAATATCCCCCCCAATCAGGTCAGAGCTCATTGCGGATCTCAACTCATTGATTTTAATAGTAAACTTCATACCTGCCGAATTTGAAGGGTCTCTCAATATCTGCTGGATATGTGTCTCTGTTAGAAAGGGGATGCACTGCAGAAGAAGGAAAGTTTTCAAAGCACCGGAGATGCGGAAGTGTTTGAAGATAAAAGAACTGCAGGACCAGGACAGCAG